>OY855909.1:16539154-17139154 GCA_963693305.1 Meandrina meandrites
TCGCCGCCCTTCTAGTCCATGGGCCCGAGCAGATTTCGGTACCATTCAAAGGGACAAATTGTGAGTGGTATCAGATTAAAGTTCATCTCGAGGAGTTTTAAAATTGAGCTGATAGCAATCACGAAAGAGTAGCTTAGTAGGATTTTTTAAGGGTATAAAATTCTCCTTCTGCATGAAAACGAGGCTAAAATTGAGATAGAATTTACAACTCCTCTTATGGTCTAGTTTTGCTCAATTTCATCTTGCAGTATTGGAAACATGATTATTAACTAGTTCACTCAATAAAATGGTAAAAGTTTGAATTAATGACTAAAACAGAACAAAATACTGTTTGAAGGTCCTGAATTGCATTCTGGGTAAATCCAAGATGGCGGCCGTACTACGGTGTACGGTTATTTTGGTCTTAATTTATCGATTTAAATCCCCAGTAAAGGACAAAGAAATCCCTAAAAAAGATTAAGATTGTATTAAAAACTTTAGAAAACTATTTTTGGCAATTTTGAAGAAATCTAAAAGAGAATTATTTATATAATTAACTTACAATATCAGCCCAGAAATATCTTCTCGAGGCGTGAAAGGGTATCAATATTGTTCTGATTTTTGAAATAAGCATTTGTTTTGTAGACGTTATTTAGCTCGGTACTGGTTTCCCGATTGTGCACTGCTGCCTTTTTTCGGAAAAGCTAATAACTATGTTGGAAAACACAGTTTGTTCTCTACAGTCGTACGCAAATAATTCAAAAAAGTTTGCGCGCGCCAAGATGGCACGTGCGCGTGTTGAACAGAAAGATGACAGAAAAAAGGAATCGTGGTTGTTGCCAAGAGAAACAAGTGTTCTACATGAAAAGATATTGCATTGCGCTGTCCGGAAATACTTCATTACTAAACCTGATTGCACCATGGAACAAGGACGTCTTGAATTGAATGGGCTGAGGCATTCATTATCATCGAAATGTTGCATCAGATGTACATGGAGTCTCTGTTGTGCTATCGCACCTCGAGGCGATGTTTCCTAAAGGATTCAGTCAATACGTCTCCTGCATTACTCATAAAAACTTCTTTGGGGCATTTACGGCAGAAGATGTAATATATAGATGATATTTCCTGTAATCAAGTTTGAGATTGGCTAATGCGAGGACAGGTGCGCAAAACAGGGAAAGGAACCCGGTTGGTGGGGTAGGAAAACTCGTGGCGAGCTAAAAGAATGTCAAAATAACCATGAAAGAGTCGTCACTGACCAAAATGATAAAAATGCGTCGTAAAATATGACAGACAGATGCATTCTTTGTAGGCGGTAATCACAGCATCTCAACTTTTACCTTAAAATCCTCTGTACATCGGAGAAACACCATTCAGCTTCAGCTGGGTGAAAAATCAACCCCTTTAATGTCATTTATTGCAGTGATGACAACAGTGATGATTTAAAAGCACCACAGTAGATGGAGAATTGAAATCAGTCCTTTACATTGCTTGAGAAAGGGAAATTCTGTCTATGTTTTATCACCGCAAATGTTGCCGTTAAAGCGGGAATTAGATAAACTCCGAAATAGACGCGAGGTGGTTAAAACCCCGCCAAAAAAGATCTTCAAATGCAAAAACACAATCTACGATTTGAAAAAAAATTGTAATTAGAAAAGCATATATATGAAACGTTCCAAAAAATATAGAGCCATTCAAATTTTCGAGCAGACGAAACAATGGGCATTATTACAACATCATCTGTCCTTTTCGCGCTTGGCGACGTAAAAGGCCTTAAACTCTCCTCGAACTGTTTGTAATTGACTACAGCTGGCCAGAAATACAACATATTCTTTAACATCAATTATCACAATAAGGGAGCAGCACGTAATGCAACAGTATCGATGAAATTAAGGAAGTTAATACATTTGATACGCAATTATTTCACAAGAAGCCGTTCAAATAACATGACCACACAGCCTATTCACTAGCATTCTCAGCTTATTAGCAGTGACACCTTTAAAGAACGCCCGGGGATAAGGTTGGTGGTCACCCTAGCCGTGAGAGCTGTGCAAAAATGCAGTAAATGTTTTAGAAGAACTTGATATACATTGTGGTAATTAGAAGTGTAAACTGCCCAGGAGGGAGCTAGAAGTCCTTCTCGCAATTAAAACGGCACTTTGTCTTTACAAATCCAGCCCTGTTGGACCCATGAAAATGTAAAACCACTACCTCAGAGTAACACCTCCCTTGCCGTTCTGAAATGTCCCACAGGGTCAACGGTATCGCTGTCCAAGCCTGACACTTTGGAACCCAACTCCCCCCAATGACAGTGGCTAAACTAGCAAGAACAAAACAGAGCCTCGTTAACACTTCAACAATGCTTGTTAAGTGCTGTAATCCTCGAGCAAGAAAATTATGGAATAATATTTGAACAGACGAAAGAACACACATAAAAGAAAAAGTTGCTTTGAATTTAACTGCACCTTCGTGCAAAGTGAAAAAAGCAGAACGTAAGTAGTTGGACTGGGTTGACTAATATATCAGTCCGCGAGGAGGAAGTATCCAAAAACAATGTTGTCAATGTGCCGCCGCTGATAGGCCACAATTTCCTGTTCTTCACAAGCTCTTCGGAAGATTTCTTTTAAAAGACGTCAATTTATTTATTTTAAGAACAGAATGAAGTTGAGTACGAACAGACTGGACAGCTTTAAGTTCTATGATGTTCTAATCTTTCAGAAAGGGAACAATGACTATTTCTCAGTCAGAACCGTTAATTAGCATCCAATGCCGTCTCGTTCTGAATATTTTGTGGGTTACACTACACATTTCACAGGTTTCGAAAGTTTCACAAACACGCTGTAAGTTGCTCATGTCGACTTGTGGTGTTTTTTTCTGAGTTGAGTTGTTCTCTTCTGTCTAAAGAACTTCGGAATTTATGTAATAATGATCTCGAGTTGTATCCAGTTTCCTTGCTTTCACTGAAAACAACTTTTATCATTTCTCGTAGAACTAATAGACCCGTTATAACATGGTCATAACATTTGTTCGTATGAAAAACGTCCTTGAAAACTACGGGTTTATGGTAAGTAGGAAAAGTTTGTGTTTGAGCCAAGTGACCCATCAGGCCGGAGCTTATCCCGGTATCTGTAGCATTAAGCGACTAGCACTATTGCTAATCCCCCTGGATGGGATGCTAATCCATCACAGGGCTCCCCCCCCCTGCAGTAACTTCACCAGTACCATTTATACACCTGGGTGTAGAGAGAAATTGGTTAATAGAGCAGGCCAAATTAAAGCTCTGTGGCATTCTTTACAACCAAGTTCTTAAGAAAATAATTGTGAGACAAAACAGTGTTGAGTATGCAGCCACAATGTTACTTTCCCTCTTTAATTTGGGGCACAAATAGGGGGCCAAAGAAATGCATAATCAGTCGAGAAAACCCTTCCATTAATATTATTCATCTTCACTTAACATTATTTTAGATGTTACTTTGTGATTGATGTCGCGTCTGTAATTTAACAACGCAATGAAGCCGGAATACACGTTTTTGTGACAATTAAGAAACACGTTCATCCGGGACTTCGCGAATGTCAAAATGCTCTATCCTCAAAAGAAAGCACTGAATCGATATCAAATTTACAAGATTTTTATGTTCTTTATGGCAAGAATATGTAAAAAGAAAAAGTTTATAAGATACACTGGCAAGATTTGTAATTTCAATGACGTTAGATAAAAACCCCCACGCGCTTTAGTCAAATGAGGCCGCCTCCCGCGTGCATCTGTTGGCTCGAAATGCTTTCATTTTTATAAGAAAGACATCAGTATAACTCTTATTAACCTCAAATAATCGGTCCGTACTGTAAAATACAAATCCTTGTTTTTTCTACATGATTCATTTAAAAACTTGGTCCATATTTTGAAATTCTAACATCAGTCTCGATATATAAAAGGTCTATATTGCAATCCGGCTTTGTTGCCATGGAAACCATAAAGAGAAAAACCCTTAAGTGCGGCAAAAGCCCTTGGCTAGCATCAGCTGCCTTTCCTGTACTTTGTCAGGCCTCTCTCACAACATTTACGTGTTTGAAGTTTCGATAAAGTGATTTTTCATTACCCTTCGAGCATTAAAATGCAACATTAATTTTGGAAAGATGACGTCAGAAATCACGTGATTTAAGCAAGAAAGCTACTCTTTTGGAATTGCTATCACATACCAAAATGAACGAGAGTGTTCAAGGATTCGAAAAATATATGATAGCATTTGTCCCTCAAAATGGTACAAAATGCCTAATTTTGGGGTCTGGGCCCATGGACTATTCCTTTTTAGCGCCCTGATTGAAGTTACGAAAAAATGGCGGACAATTTAAATTATTTTTCTGACGACGAAGAGTCGGAATGGCTGGAGAGTATTGATCCAAGTTTATTAAATAAATCGAACAAAGAGAAGCAGTTAAACGAGAGTGAAATTTCATCATTTATTGAAGAAAATAGAAACAGCAACACGACAAAGAAGACGAAAACTGACCTCAGTGTTTGGACTCAGTGGTGCAACTCCATCAACGAGAGAAGGCCAATGGAGGATATTCCTCCCGAGGAACTGAACAGTCTCCTTGCCCAGTTTTTCATCAAAGTCAGAAAATTTAACGGAGATGAGTTCGAGCCAGGAACTTTAACTTCGTTGCAACGAAGTTTCGACCGCTTTCTACACAGGCAGCCCAAGCTCACGTTTCGAGCGGTTGGTAGGTATAAATTGGTGTTGCGTAACACTAGTCCATTGAGAATATTATAAGGCTTTGTATGGGATTTGGGTCGATTTTGGCCATATTTATGCTTAAAATACAGTAAATATACAAAATAAACTTACTTTTGCCATTTGCTGTGTCCTTTTGCCTGTTTTGCGTCTTGAAGTGGTGTTTTAGTCGATTTTTCTCTTCCCTGTTCCTTCCTTCCTAAGACGGAGTCAAGGCGAAACACTGCCATGGCGATCGATCCGCGATCGAGCGGCGATTTTTAGCCCGAAAATCGGTCCCAACGGCGTCTTTTCCTTTCTCACGTAAAGGTCGTTAGCTCTCCTCCTCCCACGAATCCACAGCTTTGGAAAATCTCAATGCATACCCTTTAAAATAAACCGATTTCCACGACTAATCCATAGGTTTCGGAGGTCTACAATTCCTGTGTAATTCGAAGTTGACACGACCGTTTCAAACTAGGCTTACCGGCCTGGCCTGGTGTCAAATCCACATACGTCCACGGGAGGGAAGGTAAAAATTACTTAGAAAAGTTTCGGATTGCGACTAAGTAATTTTTACCTTCCCTCCCGTGGACGTATGTGGATTTGACACCAGGCCAGGCCGCTAAGCCTAGTTTGAAACGGTCGTGTCAACTTCGAATTACACAGGAATTGTAGACCTCCGAAACCTATGGATTAGTCGTGGAAATCGGTTTATTTCAAAGGGTATGCATTGAGATTTTCCAAAGCTGTGGATTCGTGGGAGGAGGAGAGCTAACGACCTTTACGTGAGAAAGGAAAAGACGCCGTTGGGATCGATTTTCGGGCTAAAAATCGCCGCTCGATCGCGGATCGATCGCCATGGCAGTGTTTCGCCTTGACTCCGTCTTAGGAAGGAAGGAACAGGGAAGAGAAAAATCGACTAAAACACCACTTCAAGACGCAAAACAGGCAAAAGGACACAGCAAATGGCAAAAGTAAGTTTATTTTGTATATTTACTGTATTTTAAGCATAAATACGGCCAAAATCGACCCAAATCCCATACAAAGCCTTATAATATTCTCAATGGTCTAGTGTTACGCAACACCAATTTATACCTACCAACCGCTCGAAACGTGAGCTTGGGCTGCCTGTGCTTTCTACGACAACATGGCAAGAATTACAGCATCATTCAAGATAAGATCTTTGAAAAATCACAAAACGAAAGCAAGTAAGGCTGTCAGGTAAAGATGGTCGTCCAAACAAGGCGCTGGGTCTAACAAACGACGAGCTTGAAAAGTTTTGGAGCGAGAAACAACTAGACGACCATTCGATCAAAAAGCTATTTTTGCACGTTGTAAAAAGTGAAATAAATTGCACCAGTGATGGCGTGCTCGACCACAAAACGAGTTTGACGTGTTCTCGTGCTCTTGACCAATCAGTTAGCTGGATATCCCGCGCCAATTCCGGTCCGCTTCGCATACTTCTGTCACGCATTCGCAGCAAATAAATATCCGCGAAATTCGCCCGCTTTGAGATAACATTTTGGCTTGTTGGATAATAAATCTCTTATTAGACGTTTTGTTGTGTAGTATCGCCAAGAATTTTTACTCGTTGTTTGTATTTTGACTCGCCCTACGGGCTCGTCAAAATACGGCACAACTCGTAAAAATACTTGGCGATACTACACAACAAAACGTCTAATAAGATATATATATTTTTACGAGGCTTCCAAAATAACGAGTGACAATGTAAACCGATATTGAAATATCTACTAAGAGGTTTATTATCAAACATTTTCTTTTCCTGAAATGCTGACTTCTCACGTTTTTTAATCTTTCGCGCGGTCAGGAGGAATAAGAGGACTTCACGGAACCTGTCAAACCGGTCTTTTGGAGTGCAAACATTGTGAAATACCGACTGCAGTCGTTTCGTGCGTTATTTGTACTTCACGAAGCGGAGGTGGATACATTAATACGATTTGTAATCAGTTTGTGCAAGCCTCGCTATTTTGGTAATGTTTGTGATTGCCAGCATTTGTAGATTTAAGTGGAAGCCAATGTTGACATCTTCAAGAGGTTTTGGATTACTCCTTTCTTTTGCACTTCATAATTTGTGGGTCCTTCCGAAAGAGCCAAGATGAAGTCATTTTCTTCTGATAAAGACATTTCTTTTGTTTTCAAATTGCTTTCTCTTTACTGGTTGTGCAATTACCTACATGTATTTTTTTCAAGAATTTACAAAAAATAAAACAACAACAAAAATGTACACAAAGCGTAACTTTTCTTGACCACGATGTACTTAGACCTTGAACTGGCTGAAACTGACTGATATTCTCTAGCTACGAGAAATAAAACAAGTAATTCTAATGCCAGGTGTGTTTGTGTCTACATATACTAAGGAATCCTTGATACCAGTCCTGTCTGGTTGACTATATGGGTATATTTAACATGGTACCAATCGGGTTGTTGGATGTCGTAATCAAAATGCAGTGAAAACTTAAACCACACGTACAGTACCTTGAGTGTAGGCCAGTTCAACTGTTTTGAAGAAAACAGTATTCTTTGCAGTCAACAGAGGGTCTTTGGCTGGAAGTGATGGCCAGCTGTTAACACAAAAACAGCTCTTAAGTGAGTTATACACTTGACATTGGGGAGACCACGCACTTATTTCTTTCAGTTAAGGCTTGCTCATATCCGGTATTGATTTAGTAAAATATTAACTATTTGGCAATTGTTCACCTCGATACCTTTCTAGTAAGTGCAATAACTTTTTTTCCAGTGTGCACCTTACATTCGTGAAGAAATACAAACTTTGGAGGTAGAACTCCCATCTCTACGTTTAAAACTAAAATGCAATACCAAGATTTATTATACAGCTATTTCAATTAACATTGTCGGATTAAAGGCGGTGGCAAACGAGGACACAATGTTGCGGACACAAATGTTTCCTCGTTTGCCCGCGCACGCAACATTTGTTGCGGACACAAAATTTGTGTCCGAGAAACAAAAATGTTTCTGATTTCTTTCAGAAACATTTTGTGTCCGCAACAAATGTTTGCCGGTTTGCGCAGCATAGAAACAATCATGAGCAACAATGTGTCCTCGTTTGCCATCACCTTAAAGCTTCAAGCCTTCGATTCAAGACCGAATGGTGGCATGGGTATTTACTGGAATTTGCATATAAGCGTTGAGGAAATCTACTAGTTTGTTTTTTTGCACGTGGAGTATTTGTTTGCCTTTCCGTGAAACCTTTCTTGTATCTTTTCTTTTGCTGTTATGTGGTTTGGATCATTCTTTTAAATGTAAATGGGGCGAAAAAGGATCTTTTCTTCACATGTTTGAAGAGAAAGGAAACCCAAAACGTCTCGTTTGCTAAATCGCTATATGTCATTAGTATTCAGCACGCGCGGAACACTCTACCTTCGCACATACTACCATTCGGTCTTGTCTTAAAGCTTTAAGCTTCAATCCGACAATATTAATTGAAATAGCTGTGTCTGAATCCGCGAGCGGGCAAGATGAAGCGAATCCTGTGTTGTGATTGGCTACGCAAGCGGGCAAGAAAGTCCTTGCTTGCCCGCTCGGAATTTCCCGCGTCGGTCCCGCAAGAAAACGTTCTCTTTTTTGGCCACATAATAAATCTTTATTGACCAAGCTTGTTCGGTCAAGATGGCTGGATATTGGCCTCGTTTTTCCTTTGGCATTTTTAAACAAAGGTGGTTAAGACCAGCGATTGCAGACAGGAAATGAAGAATGAGTTAAATAAGAAGTACAAACAGCAGACCCGCGTTCTGAATTTGGCTTTAAATAAATCTCTGATAAGCCTGTTGGGACCAAAATATTAAGGCATCTGCCGTTATGAGTTAGTAGGTTTTTTCAATCTACATATATGGGCACTCTGTTGCTACTTTCAATCAAGCCCCTACGAAAGATCACATGACGCAGAGAAGGAGAGATCACATGCTACCCTTTTTTCACCTCACGCTTGATAGGCTCGATTTCCGCCGCTCTTTGGAGTCCGGTCTTTGCTCAGCGGCTGGCAATCGACCCTACACCCTATCCCCTGCGACCTTAACTTCTTTAATTTTGTCTCTAGTTTCAAACCATTATTTAGTGGTTTAATGTAATTTGAAAATTACTTTAACTTCAGTCTTACTCATCTCTTAGTAGAGCTTTGCACCAGATCTGAAGCTTCATGGCTGCTGCCTGATCCAAATCGTAAAAGCCAGTCTGTTAACAGGTAGTACATCAACACATGAGAAACGTCCTCGACTAATTACTTACTTAATCAAAAACTAATATGACATAGAGTTTTCCATGTAAACCAAGGTCTTTCTCCCAAGGGCATAATATTATTAGATGAGTTTGGGGGTTAAGCAGCAAAGGCATCAATAAAAGCTATTGTCTACAAGTGAGGAGTAAAGTATTTTTGAAGGGGACAGTTTTTGACAGTGGGGTAAACTTGACGTATCAGTAACTAAAAAAGACAGTTTTTAAATCCAACACTTAATAAAGATTATTTTTCAAATATTGTTTTATGACAATGACACTGGGGGTACTCCTATATATTTGCCATATAGTTACATGCGACACCACAGGGTATGGCTTCGAGCAATTATGGCTTGAAAAGGGGTATACTATTAAACCATTTTGGTCCGAAGACGCCCCAAGTGTCATGCAGTTGTCCCAATATACCAGTTGTCCCATGCAGTTATCCCAAGTGTTCCAGCTGCCCCAAATGTCTGTCCCAGCTGTCCCACGCAGTTATCCCAAGTGTTCCAGCTGTCCAAAGTGTCGCCAATGTCCCAGATATCCCAAGTGTCCCAGGTTCCCAGATATCTCAAGTGCCCCAGGTGTCCCAAGTGCCCCAGTTATCCCAAGTGTCCCAGATATCCTAAGTGTCCCAGTTATCCCAAGTGCCCTAGTTGTCTCAAGTGTCCCAGATATCCCAAGTGCCCTAGCTGTCCCAAGTGTCCCAGTTATCCCGTGTCCCAGTTATCCCAAGTGTCCCAGTTATCCCAAGTGTCCCAGTTGTCCTAAGTGTCCCAGTTGTCCCAAGTGTCCCAGTTGTCCTAAGTGTCCCAGTTGACACAGATATCCCAAGTGCCCCAGTAATCCCAAGTGTCCCAGTTGTCCTAGATATCCCAAGTGTCCCAGTTGTCCCAGTTATCCCAAGTGTCCCAGTTGTCCCAGATATCCCAAGTGTCCCAGTTGTCCCAGTTATCCCAAGTGTCCCAGTTGTCCCAAGTGTCCCAGTTGTCCCAGTTGTCCCAAGTGTCCCAGTTGTCCTAAGTGTCCCAGTTGTTCTAAGTGTCCCAGTTGTCCCAAGTGTCCCAGTTATCCCAAGTGTCCCAGTTGTCCCAAGTGTCCCAGTTGTCCCAAGTGTCCCAGTTGTCCTAAGTGTCCCAGTTGACACAGATATCCCAAGTGCCCCAGTAATCCCAAGTGTCCCAGTTGTCCTAGATATCCCAAGTGTCCCAGTAATCCCAAGTGTCCCAGTTGTCCCAGATATCCCAAGTGCCCCAGTAATCCCAAGTGTCCCACTTGTCCGTGATATCCCAAGTGTCCCAGTTGTCCTAAGTGCCCCAGTAATCCCAAGTGTCCCAGTTGTCCGTGATATCCCAAGTGTCCCAGTTGTCCTAAGTGCCCCAGTAATCCCAAGTGTCCCAGTTGTCCCAGATATCCCAAGTGCCCCAGTAATCCCAAGTGTCCCAGTTGTCCGTGATATCCCAAGTGTCCCAGTAATCCTAAGTGTCCCAGTTATCTCAAGTGTTCCAGCTGTCCCAATCCCAAGTGTCCCGGTTATCACAAATGTCCCAGTTATCCCCAGAAAATATCCCAAGTGTCCCAAGTGACCCACTTATCCCAAGCAGTCACAGTTGTCCCATGCAGTTGTCCAAAGTGTCCCAGTTATCCCAAGTGTCCCAGTTATTGCAAGTGCTCCAGCTGTCCCAGGTGTCCCATTTGTCTCAAGTATCACAGTTGTCCCATGCAGTTGTCCAAAGTGTCCAAGTAACCCTAAGTGTCCCAGCTGCCCTAAGTATCCCAGTTGCCCCAAGTGTTCCAGCTGTTCTAAATGTCCCAGTTGTTCCAAGTGTCCCAACTATCCAGTATTTTAGACCCAGTACGAAAATCCGATATAAAGTACACTTTAATAAGTGGGTATTAAGTAATATATCAAACACGAGGGAGAGTGTTTCATCGCATTTCCAAACACCGACAAGAAAGTTGAAAATACAACGCGTAGCGGAGTATTTTTGACGAACTTTGAGGTGTTTGGACATGTGATGAAACACTCTCACGGGTGTTTGATATATCTTCTCAATGGAAACTAAAACTATGGAGAAAAATTATGCTTTATGCTAATTAAGATCAGATTTCAAACCACTGTCACGGTTTTGATTTCCTTTGTGTTAACCCAGATGAATTATTAATGAGTTTGAGAAGTTAGAGTAATTATAAGTAGTAAAAATAGTAGTAAACAACTAGATAGAAATTTGGGAGTTACATCGAGAAATAACACACATGTGACTGCAAGAATACTCGATTAGGTTCCCAAAGGGTATTTTTCTAAAGGCTTTCTTATAGTCTACGTTTTATCTAACAGGTTCCGCATTTGTTGCGAGCAATTACCAAAAGAGCAAGCTGAAGAATATCCAGGGCTTTTTTGAAATCATACTCATTGGCTCCTGGATTTTGATCTCCAATATGTAACTGTAATTGTAAGTAAAAAGAACAAACAATCATTACGTAGGGGTCATTGTTCCTTTATTTAGAAAATGTGATTATCATGCATTACCATGTCAATTACTCAAGAAAACATGACACCGAATATTGTCTGAATATCCTATGAATATTATTTGTAAATAAGCTGACTTTAGCTTGGCCAGACGGATGGCAACAAATCCATGGACCCATGATTATTGGTGCCATGATGATGACATGTGCCGATGATCCATTGCTATCTGTTACTTAGCAAACATAATTAGTCAATTGAAAATGTTTATAACTTTCCATGTGATGATTGTAAGGAAAACTATGCTGCAAAACAAAAAAGCACTCTACCTCAATCAGCTCTGTAGGTGGCAGAGGAGGCATGGACTCCAAATCTAAACCAGCTTGCTACAAAAATAACAACAAATTGGTATATTTGAATAAGTAATGTGCCACCTACAATACATCATGACATCTATGGGAACTGAATGAGCTGGCTCTTTCAAAGGTGGCCACTTATGGGGAAGGTTTGTAATACTACAGACACCATGCATGATTTATTTAGAAATATATCATGTAAATGTAAAATGTAAAATGTCACAAATTAAAAGGCCAGAACTCAGGCTCACCATCCTATCTTTGTGTTTGTTTGTGTAGTCAATGCAACACCAGCTGGGCCAGTGTTAACAAGTTTCACCCAAATATGTCAAAATCACTCCTCACCAGAAAGCAAAATATGCTACATTACAAAACGTCCTCTGGGGTAGCCAATAGAAATACTTAGGAAATCATGACCGCAAAGGTGAAGGCAATGTGAAGTGGAAAACTAATTTATACTCACTAATTCAAAGATTTGTGTGTAAGTGTATTTCATAAAAAAAATAGAAGTTGTACTGCAAATTAATTTTCTACTTTGCATTGTCTTGGGCTTCCCTGTTTCGATTTCAAAAGTATTTCTAATGGGCACCCCCAGAGAACATTTTGCAGTGGAAAACCTCATATTTCTATGTCATTTTATTACATAGGCCAATTTTAGGAAGCTTGAGTATGTACAATAGAACTTGATAAAGACATTTGAATAAGCTGGCAAGAAAATTGTGAATTAATTACAAACATAGGATTGTAAACAGGCAGTTTTTAACGGCATTGCTAAAATATGGGGTGTGGGTCAAGGATGAGGGTTAATGGTAAACGGTAAGGGTTGTGCAATTTCAATCAAACAGTGGCTATTGTGTAATTATGCCAGAACCATTGAGTAATGAAGCCATTTTCTTGCAATACACAAAGCATGTTTCAATCCTTTCAATTACTAATCAAAATGAACAAAACAAACAATAAGTTTTACTGGGTCAAACAAAAATCGCTCTATTTTGTTCCACCTGAAGCCTGTCTGACTAATTTGTGCATTATCACCACCTGTTGTTAGTCCACTTGGGAAAAAATGCCACCTGCTTTTCCAGTTTGCTTTGGCTAACTGCACCAAGTAAAAGGAGTGACCTTAAAAGTAACTGTCTTTAGCTGGGGATGAGGCAGGTTGCTAAGCATTTATGTGTGATGTGCAACAAAAGCAAACATTATTATGTCACGCATGAGAAGTAACTGAGAGACAAATTTTGTGCACTTATGAATACTGTATGGTTCAGAGACATGGTGAGTGACGACAGCTTCTAAGTACGATCATTCATCAACAAGTGCCTGAGAGTATATTGAGAGTATATTGGCCCGAGGTGATTTCCAACAAAGATTTATGGATAAGAACTGGACAAGAGCCTATTATTACCACCATTAAGAGAAGACACTGTACATGGATTGGTCATACACTAAGGAGGGGTGAGAGAAACATAGCTCGCCATGCGATAGATTGGAATCCGCAAGGAACATGGAAACGTGGCAAGCCCAGAACTACATGGCACAGAAGGATACAGAAGGACCTGAGGGAGATGAACATGACCTGGTGGGAAGCCGAAAGAGCGGCTGAGGATCGACAGGAATGAAAGCAATTGTGGACGACCTATGTCCCCCATGGGACAAAGAGGACTAGATCATGATGATGGTGAATATTGTTTTGAGCCTGTATCATCAAACATACTTAAAAGTATACGTGACGTGTAAATATTGTAAAATTTGGTTAAACACAAATTTAAACTTGGAGATATGCTAAAAGCAAAAGCACAAGGTGAAAATACAAAGACAGGAACTTTTTGATGTCTTGCAAAGGAGAAACATTGTTCACTTAAAATTGTGCTTCTCTGGTAGAGCTAAATTTAATAGCTGCATAACAGAGAGAATATAATCCTTTAAACAAAAGTTCAATCAGCAGATGCCAGTTAGTAAAGTACTATGATTATCAATGAGTTGTCAATCTGTTGTTGATTATTTTCTTAGACATTGTGGCTATTTTCAAATGATTTCTATATATATGCTTCAGTAGTATAAAATTTTCAAAGAAGACTAAGCTTACTTGTTTTGCTGTTTGTGTGCTTTGCATTTAGGCTGCAAATGACACCATGTGAGCCCAAATAAAAAATATTCCCTCAAGAAGTCATTATTTTTATTCCTCTAGGTATAATCATCCATGACACACCCTTACCTTTACCCTTTACCCTTCACCCGTGACCCTTACTCTTCATCCTTGACCCTTACCCTTTGTATCACCGCTAAATGTAATAAACAACGCTAAATGTAATACCAACCGCAAATGTAATAAAAATTAACTCTAAATGTAATACCAACCACAAATGTAATAAAAATCAACCCTAAATGTAATAACTTACCCCACCTGAAATGTAATACAATTTAATGCTAAATGTAATAAGCTGACCAACCGTAAATGTAATACAAGTTAACCTCACATGTAATAACATAGTGTTAAAAGCTCCCTTATCGTTACCGGGCATCACTTGAAGTCTTGGTGACTTTCTGTGAACATTGCCGAGGTTCTGCGTAGTTCCGATCAAAGCTCAATTGGGAACTTCTGAAGATTTCCCAAGAAAATAGCCCTTCTGATGTCGAGCATTTGCAAACATCATTTCCGAAATTCTTTGCAGCGGATTGCGCAATTACATAGCTCACTTTCGAAAATAGTGGAAGCCTGGGCTCGGGGTGGGGGGGGGGGGGGCACTCGGGTAGTTTTTGGGTGGGCTCGTGCCGCCCGGGACTCCAAATTTGGACCCGTTTTAGAAAGAATTTGCCCTAAATTTGATATAGCAATTAAAATTTTAAACTAAAACACAGAACCATGCTCGTAAGCTAACGATGCGCAACACAGGGTGCAACAGTTTTGAATCGTATTTTTAAAAGCAATCTCTCCTTGAATAATTTCAAATGGCTGCTTACAAAACTGGTCCTTTCGTGCGTTCAAAATACTATACCCCGTTTTAGGAAACGTCTCTAAAATCGATACCCCGCTCTAACTCAGGAGCTCCAAAATCACAGCCCCGTTGGGCGGCACATACCTGTATAGGTATTGTATGGGAGTAACCCCCGGGGGTAATCTGCACCTAACAGTGATATTGACCGTTATTTACGCCTTTGCCACCCTTAGTAACGTTTTATTACATTTAAGGTTAACTTGTATTACATTTACGGTTGGTCAGCTTATTACATTTAGCGTTAAATTGTATTACATTTACGGTGGGGTAAGTTATTACATTTAGGGTTGATTTTTATTACATTTGCGGTTAGTATTACATTTAGAGTTAATTTTTATTACATTTACGGCTGGTATTACATTTAGCATTGTTATTACATTTAGCGGTCATACAACCCTTCACCCTTGACCTATGACTTATAGTTTAGAAGTGCAATGAGCTAATGTTTTGACTGTCAGTCTTCAATAGTAATAAAAAAACACCACATGTACATTTTCATTCAGTTTGCAAATAGACACAACAAGTGTCTCACCTGTAATACTTCAGATGGGAGTGTTTCTTGATGCAGTAAGATGTCATGCTCATTGATTATTTCTAAAACAAAAGCAATGAACATTCTTCTAATATCACTACTTTTCACTTCTTAATCAGTGTCACTTAATTATTTTGTACAAATATCTCATAAAGGGAACTGCAATAAAGTAAAGAAATCAGTATACCTCTACTCACCACTATACATATCAATTTTTAGGTTAAGGCTTTTAGGATAAACCCATCAAGAAAGCATACATTTTCTAAAAGATTAAAAAGCTATTAATGAGCTAGGATGTCTAAACTATGCTCAAAACTCAAACTATTTGTGGGAGTGTCTGCTTATGGGAAGTTGAGAACCTTGCAGCACTCAAGGGAGTAAGGGGTCTTCCTAAATCAGCACTTTGCAGAAAGCTGTCCAGAAGAACATTACAGATTTTTTAGTCTAATGCGCATGCGCATTAGACTCTATGTAGTAGAAAAAAGCTGTTAGCAATTCCAAGGGAATGGTTTGGGATCGATAATCGTTTGGTGTAATTGTGCTTAAACAATAGCCTGCCTCATTGCGTGCTTGGTGCGGTGGTCGTAATCCAATCAGGAAGCAAGGATGTTGTTAACGAAGCAACGGTAGAACGGAGCTCGAGCACGACATGCACTCGTAAAAGAAATTGTCATGTATGTAATTGGAATAAATGTTCTACAGTGCAAAATAATATGAATCCTCGTTTTCAAGTGTGAAGCCACTGAAAATGTTGTCCTTCCAGCTGCATGTTTTTTTATAATCCCTGGGAAATGCAACGTGAAATTGACATCTTTTGATGAAAAAAATTCAAAGGCGACATTTGTGTTCATAAACAAAAAATAACTTTGAAAAAAATGGAAAATTAAATAAGATTGTAGTCAGCAATTGATTGTTCAATTCAACTGAAGCAGGATTTCATTCACAGAATGCACCTTTCATTAAAAAGAGTTTTGTTTTCACCATTCAAGATTCAATCTAGAGCTTGAAAACAAAACAGTGTAATCAAATTACATTTCACGCAAAATTTGCATAAATATTGAAACTTGCCAAAAAGTAGTTAAGACAGTTCTGATCTGATTGTTATTTCCACGTATTGACTATTTGAAAGCTGTTGTCAGTCATGAAAACAAAACTCTTTCATTCAACTACTTGCAGTGATTAATAGACGTGAAAATATTTCGCTTAATTAAATTACATTCTGCACGCAATGTTTTCTTTGCTCTCCTGTGTCGAAACGTTTAAGGAAATTGAAATCGTTGTTGAGCAGTATTGCATAAATTGCAAAGGAATTGAAAAAAAATATATTTTGGCTTATTTTGATGGGATTTAGGGCATTTAGAATACTGAATAAGCGGCTGTATCTTGTCTATCTATGGGGCGGACCATTATTTTTTTGGAAGCTGGGGGATGAAAATTTTTTTTTCTGTATCGTTGTCTGCGAAAACATTTCTTTCCGGTGTCATCTTCCTGCAGACAATTTTTTTCATGCCTGCAAAAAATTTAGTTGGGCTTTTTTTGCTTTTGCAAACAAATTTTTCAGGATTCCCCCCCCCCCCCCCCCCCCTCTAAAACTGTACGATCTTCCTATGGTCTACAACGAACTAATCTTTTAACATGAATTGATGAACTCAAACCCTAAGTAACATGTTTTTCCTATTTCAAATATAACATTTCTTCAACTTTCTATACATATATAGTTAAGAGAAAAAGTATTATCGACTTCTTCTGAACCACTCTTACTACCAAACCTCTACTACACCTCTTGCTCTATGCCGTAAATACCGAAACTACTTCAACATATTTCAACCGCACTTACACTCCATGACGCATTAGACTCATGTACCCACTGGGTACTATTTTTTTAAGACTTGAATGACTACAGGATAAAGGTTTTTTTTGTATTACTTTGAAAGAGTAAGACGCTTTCAGAATTGTACTTTGGTACTATTTTTACATGCAGCATTGTGTGGTAGTTCGTTTCATTTAGTTTCAAAACAGTGATTCACATGCAGTTTGTAGCTGAGATGTACAATGTTGGACACTACTGATAAACAGTGTCTCAATACTATCCATTAATTAATTTAAGTGCAGTTTAAAGGCAAGTGTCACCACAGGGAGCCCGGACAAACTGTTTGTTTGCACATTAGCATTTTTGTGTATATTAGCATTTTTATAGCAAATGTATAGGATTTACTGAACGGCTCGCAGAATTGCGTGTAATAATGTAAAATATGAACAAATTACATAATAAGTAAACGTAAGTTTATCTTACCAGTTTTGTGGTGTGGTTCTTTTGGCTCGAAATTGCGAATTTGAGCGGTTTGAAGGATTTCGCGTTTGCTGCTTTCTACATATATAATTATAACGAAAGGGTGGAAACTCCAACAGCTCCAAATTCGAACAGCTCCAGCGCCGAGGCGATTTTCGACCAGAAAATCCCATCGCACAGCTTTCAAACTGAGCAACATGTAAGAGGAAGGTTTGAGGAATCTTCTCGTATTGTTCGATCGAAAATTCATCCAAACGGTCCAGAGCTAGCCTTCGAACAAAAACGGGTAACCAAAAATTTTAAGCCGTCCGAATGCATAGCCACAAAAAGTTGTGCCGAAGGGAATTTGCTATTCCCTAGCCTCTTTCCGATTGGACACAATTAAACAATGGTCGTTCAAGGTTTCGTCCCGTGGATAGGTGGGCAAAGGCAAAATCAATACTCACCAGCATGGGTAGTGATGTCAATAGTCCGACACAACCCAAGGACCCTTACACTACCCATGCTAGTGAGTATTGATTTTGCCCACCTATCCACGGGACGAAATCTTGAACGACCATTGTTTAATTGTGTCCAATCGGAAAGAGGCTAGGGAATAGCAAATTCCCTTCGGCACAACTTTTTGTGGCTACGCATTCGGACGGCTTAAAATTTTTGGCTACCCGTTTTTGTTCGAAGGCTAGCTCTGGACCGTTTGGATGAATTTTTGATCGAACAATACGAGAAGATTCCTCAAACCTTCCTCTTACATGTTGCTCAGTTTGAAAGCTGTGCGATGGGATTTTCTGGTCGAAAATCGCCTCGGCGCTGGAGCTGTTTGAATTTGGAGCTGTTGGAGTTTCCACCCTTTCGTTATAATTATATATGTAGAAAGCAGCAACGCAAAATCCTTCAAACCGCTCAAATTCACAATTTCGAGCCAAAAGAACCACACCACAAAACTGGTAAGATAAACTTACGTTTACTTATTATGTAATTTGTTCATATTTTACGTTATTACACGCAATTCTGCGAGCCGTTCAGTAAATCCTATACATTTGCTATAAAAATGCTAATATACACAAAAATGCTAATGTGCAAACAAACAGTTTGTCCGGGCTCCCTGTGGTATCAACCAATCACAATGCCCGCAGTCTTTCAGTTATTGTACAACAAAGATCAAATAAAAGGGAAATATTGGACTGGCAAATGGAGCAATCTTATTGGTTGCTTTTAGTTATTTGCCCTCTGACTACCTTAATTGTCTAATAAAATAACACAGCAGAGGACAGTACATATATCTTATTATACATTTTAGTGTGTAGCATTGCTGTATATATTTATAAGACAGGGGTGGAAAATCAGAATGGGGGGCCAAAAACATTTCACCCCATACCCACAACACAACCTTAATTGCAAAGGAATTTAATTTACGTCGAGGTGGCGAATAATGTGAATCTTCTTGAATCTTTGCCAAAATGTTGATTATTGATTCACAGTTAACACTAAAGCACTTTTATGTTGACTGTGTTAATTGCGAACAACCGGGGATCTTCATCTTTCCTTTGCCCTTCACCCTGATGGGGGAAATTTGCCGAGAACAACACGGGATAACAGAACTTGAAGTAATAGATCAAAAATGAGTGTGAGTTTTTCAAAAGGGGTTCCAAACACCGAGAAAAAGATGTTTATTTTTAAATGATTGTTTCGAGGTGTTTGGAACCCTGATGAAAAACGAAGCACGAGTTTTTGCGCTGGCTTCTCAAATGCAACAATAGGAAATTATGCAGTGACATTTTTTGTCAAATGAAACAATAAGAAATTATGCAGTGTCAAATTTTTGCCCTTTTCTGTAAGAATGCGATTGCATGCATGATTCATTAGCGTCCCAGCCATGAGCGAGGAAGGAGTGGCATGGTTTGGGAGCCGAAAATGGTTTACGAGGAAGAGAATTAAGTCAAAAAAGCTGAATTCCCCGTAAACAAGGTATAAAAACAAATATGTGTCAACGTTTTTAAACAATGGCGAAGAACTAGGGTGGCGTTCAACTCTCTGAATTGTTGGCAAAGCAAATTTGTCATTGAAGTAGAGCAAAAAGAATGAGGAATGATATCCACCAAAAACAATTTATGTAATAGTATTTAGTCTCTGGCGCTATCTGTATTTAAGGAATTGTTGTTAGGACTATTTCCGATTTCATGAGTTGTATTGTTAAAACATTTCTAGGTTACTACGGACTAATAAATATTCATTGATTAAAATTCAAGTTTCTTGATCAGTTTTTGAACTAATCAAATGTGTCTTGATCGGTATGTTCATTGGATATCAACATACATACACCTGACTGAATTGATGCAAGCTGATTGGATCATCAACTCATGAATTATTAATGAGCTTGAAAAATGCTGTGTCCTAACAGTACATATTATATGGGTTTATACTTGCACAAACCTTACCACTTTAGAAGATCAAAAACACCCAAGTCACCAAGCTGAAGTTGACCTTGCCTCATCTGAAGCCGTATCAATTCATTGTCACGCAATTCATGATTTGCAAAAACATCACCACCGGAGTCAGGGCAGTGATTTGAGTGTGATTTTAAGAGGTTTGAAGTGTATATGACATGAAAAATATTTTCTGCTTATTTGAAAGGCCTTTCGAAATACACAAGAATGATGTCATTTTGTTCCTTTTGTGATGCACATTTGTGATACCAAGTTTCAATAACACTGCTTCAATATTTCCAGAGATATTTTTTATTCAGTATTTTAGTTATTTTTAGTTGCAAATCTTATGACGTCATCACTTATCTAATTTGCGTAATACACAAATGACAATATCTCTGAAACGAAAAAAGATTTTTCGAAAAGAAAAACGCCATTCTTGTGTACATGTATTTCGAAAGGCCTTTCAAATAAGCAGAAAATATTTTTCATGACAGAAGAAAGAAATTTATTTTTGGAACAAAACCGAACTATTTTCATCTTTTCTGCTTAGGGCAAGGGAACTCAAATGTGAAAGAGGTGCTAACTTTTGGGGGCGATCAATCAAAATGCAAAACTTACAAACTTTACAGCTATGCTACAATTGTAGCATGCAGATCAGTCAGAGATTGAAAGCTGACCAAAAAACTGTTGTGATGGGGGTATAGATTCCCTTTACTTTCCTTTGCAAGTCCCCTTACCCTGAGGGTACACAGACATACAGACATTTGCTATGAATTATTCACATGAAAACATTAAAGAAATATTACCACAACAAAATAATTGGGTGCTACACCAGATAAGTGGAACATCTCCCCATAATATTTAGGCCATTACTTCCCTTATGCCACTATAACATGTTATTTCTGATTACTAAAGGAAAATGATTATGTTGTAATTAAATGCCTCCTGCTTTCTCAAAGAGTAAAATGGGCCTGGGTGCTGGCAAAGAATGGGCAGCAAGGCACTGCAAATCGCATAATTCATTAATAATGGCACAAGACAAAATCGCACTATGGGAACAAAGCTAAGTATGCAATACATTCTTGCTTTTCTAAAGATCTTTTGCAGCTGAACATAGTCTTACAGTTAAGTACATGTACTTGAAGGTGATTTACCTTTTAAAACTTTGTAAAACCTTTCATGCAGGTAACCTCCCTTAACAGTTTCAACTCAGCAAGGGAACAGTCACACAAAAAATAATCATTGGCTTATGAATAATAAATCACTAAAAATTATATGCAAAATCACTGCAATTAAGTTGAATAAAATACGACACTTGAGTGCACCTTGTTCTCAACCCCAAAGCAGATATCTCTCAACAAAATTATTGAAAATGACAATTAATGTACTATTTCACTCCAATTACCTTCCAGTTGTGCTCCATTGTTTTCATCTGATGCGAGAAGAGCCAGCTTACTAAGACTCAAAAGTGTCTGTTGAGGCAAAAAGTGTCTGCTGTTGCCTCTATTCTTTTTATTCAAATATTGTATGTTTCTTAAATAAACCAAAAAACACAGTGTCTTATGTGGAAATCTCTTCTATGGAGTTGCAGCACTTCATAACTTATTATTTTTTGTATTATATTAACACTAACAACTATCATGCAATAAATTGGCTTCAGTAATGCACATCTGGGAATCTTGCTAGATGTGTGTGGAAAGAAAGTCTGCCAACTTATTACAAATGGCAAGCTTGACTTTGTTCCAGTATGCCATGCCATGCCATAAAACACTGACCCAGTAAACCAAGACACATTATAATTACCTTTTTCTTTGCCAGATACGACACCTCCTCGATGGCTAAGCCTTTTAATGTTTCATATGCCTTAGTGAAAAAGAGAAAACAGCTCAACATACATTATGCAGATACTGTGTCGTATGAAGGTACCCTTAAAGGTGCTTTTTAATCAAAATAAGTAAACAAAAATTATTCTCAGGTGTCTACAGCTTGAGGGGTTTAAAACTTCCATCTCCTTAAACAGTTCAGTTATGAAAGAGATCATCTCCCTCACTTCACACCAATTTGGTGCAAAAGGCATTTTTTTTACATTTTGCAGTCATGGCACATTGTGGAGGCAAGCATCCTTTAAACTAAAAAATGTTTCAAAATCTAAAGAAATTGCACAATATGTACAATACAAAGTCTAGCACATATTTGTATTCTGTGTGTTTCAGAATCTGTACATGTGCATGTGGTTGTGTTGTCTCCTGGGTTTTCTGTGATAAGAGTACTTAAAAGCAAGTGTTTAGTATGCGTTCATTTTCTTGGTGTGTTACCAGCACTGTTTCAGTTTCTTGTATCTTTCTTTCTGTTATGCCTCAACATGAAACCAGCTCTGGTGGAGTTGGTCCTGAAGTTCAAGAGGCAATAAAGAAGGCATTTTTTGATATTTCTGCCAATCTATCTACAGTTATGAAGTCCAAGCAAGCGGACTTAAAGTGAGATTTATGCCATGAGCATGATTCTTCTGTGACTGCTGTGGTGAAGCAAGTAAAGAGAAATGAACCAATGCAAAGATGGTGGACCAAGAATATAGGACATCCTAGCAGCTGCAGTAAGCATTACAACCCTGTCAATTGCACTGATGTTGTTCCATTTTGTGTCTCTCATTCTCTACATCTCTTGTTGTTTTACCTGATAGAAACCCTTCAAGTGAATATCATGAAGCCATCTGAGGTGATGATGAGAGGAAAGAAAACATGATAAATCTTCATGCTGTGGCTCAGGGATTGTCATCAACTTTTGACGCTCTCCTGCAATAATAGAAAGTGATTTGTTTTTACAATTCCAGCACAAGATCACAATATCAACATAGGTTTCTTCTCATCCTGCATGCTTTAAGGTTGTGTTTTTTTTTTTGAAAGTTTTATTTTATACAAAATTGTGGAACCACAAGCAATGCTGCTTAATACATTAAAGCCATCTGTCCTTATCAGCATCCCATCCCTTCTCATCCAACATAAGTATGCTGGACCAATCTGTACACCAAACAGATTGGGGTCACTCTAAAGAACCAATCAAATTGCCAGTTCTCAACATGCATTATACGACTGCACCTGTTTGAGAATGGCAACTCTTTGCTCCTCAAAAAAGAACAGTTATTTATCTATTGGCCTTATTTCCTTATCTCCTACACCTAGGGTGCATAGGTCTAGAATGCTATTGTTTGACCTATACCAGGGTTGGATAGACATTAGACAAGCTATACATACTACCATCCTAAATGCCCTGGTTTGTAGTAGGAGAGTGAATACTT
This sequence comes from Meandrina meandrites, assembly GCA_963693305.1. NCBI lineage: Eukaryota > Metazoa > Cnidaria > Anthozoa > Scleractinia > Meandrinidae > Meandrina > Meandrina meandrites. Next base: position 16,562,456 of record OY855909.1, read on the forward strand.
TTAAGGTGGCTAGTTATGATTGAGATTAAGATAGCACTGAGATTAGTAACAATAAATTTTGTTGTTATTGCAAGTGAATGTAACCTAATATTTTAGTTTGTTTTTCAAATCACAGATTAAAATGTGGTAGCAATGTGGTCTTAAGATGATTCGATCCATTGGTTGTACACTATGGCCATGTTTACAAGGGAAAGCTGCCTAATGTTTAGAACATGTGCATAATTTCTTTTTAAATTGTTTTTTCCAGAGGGGGAGGGGGGGGGGGGGGGTGAAAGAAACTTTTGGAAATTCCTGACAGGAGGGGGGTTTATTTTTTTTCACAAAAAATGGAAATTTGGGAGAGGTGGGGGGTCTTAGCTGAAATTCCCTCTGTGGTGGGGGTATGAATATTTTCTGGAACTATACAATACCAATCATTAATGGCATTGAATATCTGACACAAGGGCAACTAAAACTCACTTATTGAAAAACAACTAACTTACAAGTATCCAGTTATCATGGTACATGCAGGAATGATATCATTGTCAAGTTATTTGCCTCCTAAGTACTGTAGCCATACTTTTAGACAAAGCCACAGGGATCCTTTAAACATGGAGCGAGCGTATAAAAAGGCCCCTCTTGAATTTCGTTGGCTTCAATTTTAAAAAGTTGTCAGAGTAACAGTCTCGAAACATAAGAGCTCCGCAAATTTTGCTTCTTAAATGCCATCCCTAGATATGTTGGGAGCAGGTCAATTTTAGGCTTCATAGCTCAGTGGGTAGTGCTATGCACTGGTATCACAGAGTTCATGGATGCAAATCCCATTCTAGCCTTATTATTTTAGGCTTAAAATGCAATTGCTTAAATTCCTTTCAAACTGTGAGGATCATTTCATTCATTTAAAACCATATTCTTTGGCAATTTGTAACTGGATTATGATTCCAGAAAACAAATTTATCTTTTTAGAAAGGCCACAAACTTATTTGTATACTTACAACGCATTTATCCAATATGTTACAGGCGTTAATCTCAGATCATATGCGGGTAACAAATTCAGTGATTTTGCAGAATTATGCATGACAGCTACATATATCTTTTACTTTTTCTAAGACTTGTTTTCAAATGTTTGCACCACATCAACAAAACAGAGAATTTTGTATTGGTTTAAATCATTTCAGCTTAGGAAACAAGACAAGTTTGGATCACACCACACCAAAAGCCAGTTGAGTTTACTTCCCCAACCAGTGAAATTGATGTTTAAGTTAACTGTACCTTTATCCATGTACCACTTGAACAGGTAATCTGAAAAACCCTGAAGAAAAGAGAGAGGGAATGTGCTATTTAAGAATATATCAGGGAGCTATCTTTAACTATTTACAACAGCTACTCACATGTACATGTAGGGTTAGACCTGTTGTATGGTTTGTCACATAACAAAACAGAAAAATAGGCGCCTTATAGGCGCTAAATGTGACCACTGCTGGAGGAGAAAAGAATGAAAAGTATAATTGGTGTAAATATGCTGTTATGTGGATACGAATGCATGTAAAAAATTTTAAATAAGGCATTGTTAACGTTGTCGACAATGTAAAACCAACATCTTGGAATGGTTTACTGCTTCTGTTTGGAAGGTGATCTTGCAAGGTGATCGATTGATAGGTGAGTGTTTTTATATTTTACAACATTTACTTCCCATAGCCTGCACTGCAGACAGTCTAAACTGCCGAGGATTATGTGACACGTCCAGCTGCAACACAGGCTAACTTCTCACAGCTTTCATATTTTGTTTCCAACCGATCAGATGACAGGATTCGTGAGTAATTTTCAGTTTTTAGGTCGGTATATACAACAAATTCATGATGACTTCAACACAGACAAAGTGGGGTTCGTGCATATTTACGAGTCTTGTATCGATCTTGGTAATGTTCAACGCTGGTAACGTTCAATTCTAGTCAAAACAAACTTTGGAGGAAGCCTACATTTGCATAATCACAACTATGTCGGCATTTTGTTGAATGTGAACCAAAAGATCACAAATTCCCTGCAAATGTTGTCATCAATTTCTTCATCTTCTGTGAAACTTTTAGTCAATCATAATAAACATTCAGCAAGTAAGAAACAAACTTTTAATTTGAGCCTTTTCGTGACTTCGCATTATTATAAGCGAAGCGCAAAGATAGACGGACACGCTGTCACGCTGAAATGTTAAATAAGCAATTGGAAGAAGCTTACATTTGCATAATCACAGCTCCGTTGGGTTAAGAGGCATAATTATCCCACAATAGGACTTAATATTCCGCCGGAGAACCTCAGTTAAGTAAATTTTCCTTCTACCAAGGTTATGTACTTCGAAATTTTGGAGTATCGTCAAGCGTGCCGGTTCTTTATGGAGCCACAAGCGTATACGTGATGATTATCACACACTGTAAAATACGTAATGATGGAACACCATAGAAATTTGTCGTATAAGCCGACCTAAAAGCTGAAAAATACTCACGAAACCTTTCAGCTGATCGGTTAGAAACAAAATATGAAAGCTTTGAGAAGTAAATGTTGTAAAATATAAAAACACTCACCTAGCAATCGATCACCCTCCAAACACAAGCAGTAAGCCAAGATGTTGGTTTTACATCGTGGGCCATCGTTGATATGAAGTGTTCACGAAGACACTAGAAGAGCTATATATCTTTGTGCTGATTGGCTACGAAGTATATTCTATTGTTACTTACTTACTTTCGGAACAGACATGATCGCATAGTGACTGCTGACGCAGGCGCAGTAGTCACAAAAACTGTTTCAAGACAATTAAACAGTCTTTTCGTGACCATACTGAACATTTTCAATTAGCTTTCCAACAGTCTTCCCATCATCAGATTGATATGAAAATTAAGAATGTTGATAGGACTGAGTACCCTGCGAGCAGAGTCTTCTCCAATCTTCCTAGATAAGTCGGGAAGAGGAAGAAGACTCTGCTAACTGCCTCTAGTTTCTTTGAATTGCCACTCATCCAAGGAAATGGATGAGTCAGACCAGTTTCAACCTGGTCAGACCGGTTTTCCACTTTTGTGCATGATCAATCGTATGAATTGCTGACTTCTTCTGCGCCTACAGTAACTTCTTTAGAGTGGATCATTGAAAATTGTGGCGGCTTCGCATTCGTACAAAGTATTAAAAAAGAAGCGAATTCTGCTTGCTGCAAACTTCGAATCTGGCAGATTTCGAGCCTCACGGAACCACAACTATGTCTCTGATTAGTTTTCGAAGCAGCAAATATACGCTTTTATCTCTTCCTACCAGACATTGACCAAATCTGCCCGATGGTTGCAAAGGAACTTTCATCAGTGGAGAACCAATTCCCAACTGAAACAATGCTTGTCGATATCTATCATCTGAATTCCCTAATTTTGATTACACCAGTTATTGCTCTTAGATTGAAGTTTGGCATGTTGCATTTTTTAAAGAAATTGATATTACCATGACAACAATAAACAGAAAAACTAGAAATCATTAAAACTTAAATTCTGCACTTATTACCAATACCTCAGATTATGGTGCATTGACAATCAAATAATTATATAGGAATTACAGGAATTACAAAATGTGGTATGTTTGGTATTGATCATTGGTATTAAGGAAAATCTAGTTCTCAGGATCACAAGTAAGAAAATCAGTGAAACATTCACATCTCACAAAGGGGAGATTACTAAAATGATTGAAAATTTTAGCTATGGTCTGGAAAAATCTGTTTTGAGACTCCTTAATTTTGAATTGCAAATTACCTGTGCCAGGTCAGAAAGGTATCTGATGTTGTTTCTTCCAGGCAGGCCTCCATAGGTACGTTAATATCCAAAGGCATTCAGGACAGTGTATCTGCATCAACGTTGATCCTTCCTTTTTGCTCGAGGTGGAAACAAACTGAAGCGCGAGCAAAAATAGCGCACCCATCTCCGTTGCGTTTAATTTGACTAGTGTCCAGTCTATTTCGGGCTATTTTCGGGCTAAATTATGTTTCATAGACTTTATTTAGTAACTTCGCTTTTATTCCTTGCTCAAAAGTTCCACGTTTAAAAACCCATACAAATTCTTATATAAAGACCGCCATTTTAATATATTCAAATATCATGCTACCTATGGTCTGCTATCTTTCTGTCTGCTTTCCCAGCCTGAGCTCGCTCGGGGTGTCTTCTGCTTTTCAGGCCCTTCCCCAGCAATGTGTTTTTCATTGCTGCTAGTATTGTCTCGATTTCTTTCATTTCTTGATCCGTTTTGCTTCAAGTGCTGCATATTGTTCTTCAACAGCCAACATCTGTGTCTCCTCTTCATCCATCTCAAGCAGTGGAGGTTTGTCAAGTAGCTTTGAGCAAATCAATTTCAAGATCTCAATTTTCTGTTTCGGGTCGCTCTCCTCTTCAAACGTTTTGTCAGTTGTGCCAATAACTTGACAATTTGTACTCTACTCTTCCCTGTAAGGTTATCAGTGATTTCTAAATGTTTGATAACAGAATCGAGCTGCTCTTGTTTATAAACCAGTGATTCAATTTCAAGCTGCAGCTGTTTCATACTCAATAGACTGCTTGCTAGCGATGATCGGTTAGTTCAATAGCCCAATTTTGATATATTAAAATTCAGCCTAAAACAATAGACCTCAGTACGAGGCTCCAGGGAATAAACTATTAAGTTTGAGGGGTTTATTCCCACAGCCTCGTAGTGATGTCTGTTGTTTTTGGCTGAATTTTAAAATATCAAAATTTGGCTATTGAAAATACTGTTATACTGTTTCAAAAACCCACTGTTCCACATGTGGCATCTGATGTCTGTTTGCTAATTTCCCTTTTCTGTCCCGGCATCTGGCGTGTTATCCCTCTGAAATGTTTCTCTTCTTCTTTGTAATCGTTCTGGCAGGGTTGCCGGATTGTTACTGGCACCCCAGTTTGCATCCTAAATAACAGAAGACTAGAACTCTTTTCAGTTGAGCCTTTTATTTTCTTCGCTCTTCCTTCTCCTTGTAACTCAGACAACATTACTTATGTTACATTACTCATGTTTCATGAAACTAATAATAGCAAGATTCACAGTCACAAAATGTAGACTCAAAGTCGTAGAATGTCTGCTAAGGTGCAGACCCTACATTTCTTCACCGTTCCCAAAAAGTACTATATGAAATTGGTTACAATGTAAATGCCTCAGACTTGATTAGCTGATAAACATCTAAGTATTTGGAGTGATGGTGAAGCTGCTCGCTGCAATTGCCAAAGCATTATGTGACAAAAAGACCATAATCCAGGTTGTCTTGCTTTGACCAAGTTGCTAAAGATACAAGTTTCTCTTAGACATTTACATACCATCATACAGATTCATCAGCTTTATGTAAAACTCAGCTATAATAAAGGCACTGTCTGCGAGTTTTCGGGGTCATCACATCATGCCATGCAGCATCACCCGGGAGCATCACAAAAATTTCAATACCTTGCCAAGCAAGTTTTGTTCGTTTCTTTGGTTTGGCATGAGCCAGTTCCATACAATGGTATTGTGTGAAGCACTATTTCCTCTTGTAAGTTCAAAGTACTGTCACAACCTTCTACAAGACATTTGGTGGGCATTTTTTCCATCTACTGCATGTACTTTTCCAAAGAAAACAGGCGAAATATTATGATATGCAAATATGGTGTTTTTGATTTGATGTCACACTCACACTAGACCCATACTCCTTAAGACTCGGCCATTAACAAAATGGCAGCATTTTTGCATATTTTAACTGGGCACACAAAATTGAGGATTCAACCAAATCAAAAAAATTTTTGCAAATACTCACAAAAATACAGCAATTTGCTTTTGTGAAAAAAAATTGGGGGGGCTAGGTGCACTTTAAGATGTTGGTATTAGCTTGTTTCTTTGAAATCTGGATTGAACAATAATTCAAGTTACTGACTTAAAGGTTTACTGATGATCGTTGTCATGGCAATATCAATTTTTAAATAAATCCAAGAGAAATTGAACTGCACAAGTGCAGTTTTCATACCATTCTCACAAAGGGGAGATTACTAAAATGAGTGAAAATTTTAGCTATGGTCTGGAAAAATCTGTTTTGAGACACCTTAATTTTGAATTGCAATTACCTGTGCCAGGTAAGAATGTGTTTTTTGAAAGTTTGCTCTTATTGTGCGATAATATTTTTGTGTAATGATAAAATTATGTGCAAGCTATATCATTATTTTCAAGTTTGATTGAGAGAAAGATTTCAGGTGCCACAGACTATTTCAGCTTGCAAAATTCCATTATTATTATGCAATGGGCAATTAATCAATACTAGCCCCAGTTAAATCACATCCTTGCATACTCATTCATACCCCACTCAACAACAGATCCAAGCATGCTGATTAATAAATGCTTTGATCAAAACACATTCAATATAAATAATTGTAGAGCTCCTTGTGAAATGTAACATTAAGAAAAAAAATAAAAATGTTACGACAGCCAACTGTATGACAAACCTCATCTGTAAACTGAGTCATGTACTGCTGTAAAGTGCTTTGATCACCAGTTGATTCACAAAGTTCAATTAAAATTCCAAAGTCATGGTACTTCTCTGCAAGGGATGCTGCATGAGACCGCTGACCTAGATGGACTGATGGCATTAAAAGTTTCATTATAACAGGTACATAGCACATTATGTTCCTTGTTAGCCTCATTTCCCATCCTCTTATTCCAATTGCCACTAAAAACTACGACTGTAATCAAAGGTCTGCAGCCCCATGCCCCACTGTGGGCTATAAGGACTAATGATGAATCTAAGGTCTCCTACAAGCCAACTTGTGAACGCAACAGTCAGGTGAATAGAATTACAGTATTATTTGCATAATTCTGTCTTTGGGTAACTGAACATTGTGTTCAAAAGATCGTTTTCTAGTCTCTGACATCACCTTTATTGCCTCTACACACTTCATATTTAAAATTGAGCAGCCTTTACATATATGGCAGGAAAAACCTCACTCACCAAACAAGTTAATCACATCAATTTATCACTTAGCTTTTGATGTTTATTGGTTGTTGAGAACATTTATATTTTTCTTCTCATTCTTAGTACACTGTAATGTTTCACATTCTGTCAATTTCGTGCTGTAATAAGTAATAAATATTCTGGATATTTGTAACTATATTGCACTAATAAGTGGTTTTATTTCATCACAAACTGATAAGAGATGAGTGTTTTTGATTCACATTTCTAATTACGGTAGCATGTCTGCTGTTGTTATGAGGAAATAGCTTTGTGTAATATACATTTACAACTTAAGACGGTTCCGCTGAACATTCGAGCAATAAAGGCAAAAATAAAAATACCAAAAAGAACTCATAGCATGACAGCAGTTTGAATACAGTTAAGAACTTATCAAAACTTAAGCTCTCAAACTGACTCTGCAAGAGAAAAATGAATTTGAAGTAAATGTCTGCTTTAACTAATTGTAATGCCCCTTCGCACGCCGTGTAGTTTAACGCGCCCGCAGTGTAGTGTAACATGCCGATTAGTGTAACGCGCCGCAGTGCACCGTGTAGTATAACGCGCCCGCAGAGCGCCGCATAGTGTAACGCGCCTTAGCGCACCGTGTAGTTTAACGCGCCCGCAGCGCCTCCGCGTAGTGTAGCGCACCCGCAGCGCGCCGCGTAGTGTAACGCGCCGATTAGTGTAACGCGCCCACAGCACGCCACGTAGTGTAACGCCCGCAGCGTGCCGCGTACATCAGTTCAAAACAAAACAACATGCTTTTTAAGCATTTTTACAAGGCTTGGCATTAACATTCTCAAAAATGCTTTAGAATTAACTACGGGGTAACTTATAGAAATGAATTACAGTGACATGTTTCAAATAGTATACAAAATGTTACCATGCTTTGAGTACATTTTTGGTAATTAAGTTTTGCACTCATTGCTCGAACTTTCAGCAGAATCCCTCTTTATTATTTTTGTAGAAGAGAATGTTAGTGAATGATAGTTATACATGTAACTAACTTAGTAGCAGGAAAGTTATCATAACCATTCAAACATTACCTAATGGTAAAATAACAGTTCTCCTATCTTGTTCATACTGCTTGCTTACTTCATCATAATGACTCTTCATGCCAGGGGAGGTCCTACAATACAAGTAGAAATATGTAGCATGCAAAACTTCTCCAAGTGTAGAGACACAACTCAGATCAAACATATGGCAGGAAATAGCTAATCAAGAAGTTTACAGCCAGACCCTGCAACACAAATATTAGACTTTACAGCATTATGGAAAAGTTCTTCATTCTTTGTTCTCGAGAGAACTTTGGGGAATTTTTTTTTGAAAATTCAAGTGGAATTTCAAGGCATTTCATGCGATATTTTGCTGTAACAGCAATCATTTGCATTATTTTGTGAGCCAGTACATAAATTTGATAGTCACTGGGTGACAGTTCGCCAGTGCCAGCATTTTATGTTATATTTCTAATCAAAAGTGTTTATTCTTTGTCAACCTTGTGCTATAATTAAAATGCAGCATAATGTGTCATGTTGCTGGTCTGTTCTCATCATTCTTTCCATTTGAAGATACCCTGCAAAGAGGTTAATGGCACCTAAAAAGTAACTGCACTATGCACAATAATTTTTACCGCAAGCTCTTTTTTTGTCTTTATTACTTTATTGCGTCACAACACACATTGGTTACAATAGTCACTAGTTACCAAAGAAAATAAACGGCATGCAATGCCTACACAAGCGATGACAAATCTGTCAAAAAATTAATGTAAATAAAAGTAGCTGACAACTTCATTGTTGAATAATTGTTCAACAAAAGTTGCATTACCTTGTAAGGTCAAACACTCTCCTGAAATTGTCCACGCCAGCCCTTTTGTTTTAAAAGAATGTAAAGATTTTTGCTCAATAAATCTTTTTCGTGCATAGAAAAGGCAAATTGTGAAGTGAAGTGAAGTGAACACTTTATTTACCCTCGGATTATAGACTAGCTCTAACAGAGCTAATGTCTCCGAGCATTTCAGCGGTACAACGGGTAAAGACCAGACCACAACACCGGGAAACTTCGTGCTTTCCTCAATAAATCTTTTTTGTGCATAGAAAAGGCAAATTGTGGGATTTACTCCAATCTATCGTAACCGTAGCATGTGTCTGCAAATTGGAAATCCATTTACTTTACGGCACAGTTGTATGTCACTCAATAAGAATAGTGTAGGCTAATTTGCAGAAGTCCTTTGACTCCAGTAGTGATTCAATATTTGACATTTGAGGAGAAGCAGAAATGTGTTTCACGCTTGACACTGCTGTCACAAAGCTGTAGTTCGAAGAAAGTTGACTTTCACCAGATATGTCCAGGATTGAACGCTAATGAGATGCACGCTCTTTATAATAAGCATCACAAAGTGTCCTCACTGATTAAAGGTCACCTAAACACACATAATTCCGTCAAATATGAAGTAGTATGAAAATGGTCAATAACACAGTCATATATGAAGCACTTGCTGAACAATACCTGCATTCAATCCTGGACATAATTGACTTTCACAAGATATTTTCTTTGAAAACCTCTAAAATTAAAAACCTTGAAGATGTCTCATGAAGAATGTTGCTCACTATGTTTACACCTGCAGCACACCTGCTTTTGTAGAAGAAAGGCTTACCGCTAACATGTATTAGAGAATTGTACCATATTGACATATGAGAGAAAGATGGTGGATTGCTGTTAAAATTGAGATGGCACGAACTTTCAATAAGTTCTTTAGTAAAAGAGTCCTCAATTTCCAACGTGGCCACATCCTCATGCTTTAGATTACTGAATGAAAGCGCCGTTGTGGCATGGTTACCTAAGAAAAAATTAAGGAGCAACTTCCATTTTCATTTGTTGTGGTCCAAGTACCTTTGGACCCATTTTGCCTTTAGGCCATTATTGAAACTTTGAATGTCAAGCACCTTCTTGCTTATTGGGTCTGCTGCTTCCATCTCCAGCACTTCCTGGTTTGTCACATGCTGCTGCCATCTGATGCAGAAGGTTCTTCTGAGGCACTTGGTCTGGAAGATGTCAAGCTTCTTCTCCTCTGCATTTGACAGCTTCCATGTTTCACAGCCATTTGAGCACTGGAAGCACTAGCATTTTGAATACAGCGTTGCCTTTGTCTTCCTGTTGATGTCTCTTTCTCTCCAGATCTGGAAACAGGGTCTGATATGCAAGATTCCAAAGAAGGGGAACCTACAGCAGTGTCATAACTGGAAAGGAGTGACATTGCTCCCTATTGCTAGCTAGGTGCTGGGAAAGATTCTGATCAGCAGAATACAAAGTGGTGCAGACCACAGGCTGAGGAAAAAACAGGCAGGAGATAGACCAGGAAGAGGCACAGTAGAGCAGATCTTCATCCTACGCAACATCCTGGTGCAAGTCATCAGATGCAATGCAACAAATGTACTTTCATTGTGTCAATTTTGAGGTGTTTGACTAGGTGCATGAAGACAGCCTGTGGAGGATGATAAGAATGTATGGGATTCTAGACAAGCTGATAGGACTGGTGAGAGTGCTGTATGACAGATTTATGTGTGCAGTGATCAATAAAGGAGAATAAAAGAGAGATTCCCAGTGATCACTGGTGTGAAGCAATAATGTTGCATGTAAGGATTCATGTTTCTTATGGTCTTCGACTGGGTGACAAGGAAGATGGTGGACAGACAGCAGCACATATTTTGAAAAAGAGAAATAATAGGCCAAGTTTGAAGTTCCAGTAAAGTTATATTGGTAATGAAACATGGATAAACACATGCAGTTTCAAAACAGACAATGCAGTTGTTGCAAACTTTGATACCAATTGTCTTTAGATAGCGAAATTTTACTTGTCATACCTTTTTTTTAGTTTGAGTTAACTATATCTTAAACTTAAGAAGCTCTCTTGATACCAATTTTTCAATGTTATCACTTCTAAACAATCGGTCCATAAAGCTCATTTCATGAACACGGGTCGGCATTCTGGTGGTTCGAGTGTGCTACCTTTCGCTTCGCTTTGATAGTTGGGAGCAATTTTAGAATTAGCATATTATGCTAATTTTCAAAGCTCACATGAATATGTATTATAAGATTGATAAAACATTAAACATTTGACAATTTTAGATCATTTTATTTATTTTCAGTCGTATCTTAAGCTTTGGCTACCTGTGGAAAAACAAACTTAAGGTGGCTCCACAGGGTAATAACATGGATGTCGCACGTGCTAGTGTCATATTTTGAAATCTGGTTAGGGCGGAAAACTGCCACATAATAAATTTTCTTTCTCTTCTTTCATTCTTGTGTTGGTTTGAAGTCTACAAAGGCAAAATGGTTTAATATAGTATGATTAAATCCATTTGTAAAGTCAAAACACTCTTGAGTCTTCGATCATATCCTCCTGCATGTACGATTAAACATGTGCCTGAAGGCAGACAGCAGTTTTCATGTAGTGTCAACAAAATGTCTTCACAATTTTTGTGCTTATGTGTTGTACACAAAGTCTAATAAAAGAAGTCTGTCTAGAACAGTTCTCATATGGAGAGAAAAAGTAGATGTTTTTTATTTATTTATATCAACCAGTTTAACTAACAAAAAAAACATGGAAAAAACTTGAACAGTTTGCGGAAATTTCATTATTCTGCCGAGACAGAGTTAGGAAGTTGCACCAAAGTACCAAGTATTCAGTTTATTTCGAGGTTCACAGCAGGGTCATATTTGTGTCCTTAATTGCGGAAACACATTAAGACACTTCAATTTTTTGAAATTTTCTGGGGGAGCATGCCCCCAGACCCCGCACAACTGTTTTCCATTGATACTCGTTGGGAAAACATCAACTTGAGAACCCCGTGTTAGGTGGAGTATTACAAATTAATTAATTAATCATTTAAGTAGATAATTGTAATTAATTAATCAATCAATTTTCTTTCTTCTACCCCGAATGCTCCCAGAGAGCACCCTGAAGCATTAAAATTTCCCAGGGGAGTGCCCCCAGACTCCTTACAAAGGGACAACTTTCTTTCCTGATCCTACCTACTAATAATGGTCACTGCGTACACCAGGTTGGCTACATTTGGCTGACACCTCTGATAATTTTTGTGACCCCTTGCTCCAAAAACGTAACTGTGACACTGCAGGTGATCTACCTCATTATAGGAAATTAACGCTCGTGTTAATTAAGGTATTGGAAATTAACGCGACTTAAATTAACGCGAAGTGAACCAAAAATTTCCTTCCAATAAAGGAAATTAACGCGAAAGAGGAGCTGAAATTTCAAAATGAAGAAAATTAACGCGACCACACATAAAGGAACGGAAGTTGTAGAGACAACAGGAACAAATTTATTGTAACACACTGTTAATAAGTTAAGAAAAATCAAAACCCAAGCGAATCTCGCTTCTTCCAGCGTTCTTTTCAGTGCCAAGGATACTGGTGAATCTCCATCCTGATAAAACATTGCTCAAAAAATCCAAATTAACGCTCCACTTAATTAATGGCGCGAAAATTAACGCTTCACTAAATTAAGGGCGCGGAAATTAACGCTCACAAAAATTATCGCAACTTAAATTAACGCGAATTTTCCAAATTCACATTAATTTCATGAAGTGTTAATTTCCTATAATAAGGTAATATTAACAATATCCATGCAAAAAGCCCACACAAATGATCAAGGAATTAATATAGGGTATAAGGGGAATTTACCTTAATGTTTGGAGCTGGTGAACATAACCATCTAACAAAATATCTCCCAAATCGACCATCTGTTGGACAAGCAGTGACAAAGTCTATAAAAAAAAATAATAAAATAAATTGAATTTGTTAATACTACAAGTACTTTGCCCATGCCAGTGCCAAACTATCCTTGGCTCAGCTATATTCTAACAAGAAGTACATTTGGATATCAAATTGATAGCAACTAAGATCTGATGGTGGGTTGCGGAGGAATATTTGAAATTTAAACTCATTTGACTCCCAACTGCCAAAAGTAAAACCAGTTTTTTTTCTGGGGGTGGAAGGAATTCATCAACCTTACATTTGAGGAATGTAACCAAGCAACACAGCCAAGCAAGCAACAACAGAAACAAATGACAAGAAGATAATTGACTTTTGCCGATAGGCTTTCTGAGAGAAATCATTCCACTCTTCATTGGTTTACAGCACTATAAATGAAGTTCGTTCACAGATAGGGAAGGCTGGATAAAAGGTACCTGCATGTGTGACTGAATGCAGTACTAAACTTAGAAACTTATGCTTCCATGGTTGGAAACAAAATTAACATGGTTAATTTTAATTTTTATTTTTAAATATTTATGTTTGCTGCATTAAGAAACTTCTTTCATGGCGAAAAACAAAGGCAATTTCAGGGGAACAATCACATAACTCAATGGCCCAGCAGAACTCCATATTTTCTTAAAAATGGCATAACTTTTAGCATAACTTTGAATGTTCTATCAATAAATTAATGATACACATTGAAGTCACCGAAACAATACAACAACAAAAACAAAATGATTTAATTTTTTTTGCCTGGGCAGAACACCTTGTTTTTTTTAAATGGCAACTTTTTATCATAGCTTTTAATGCTCAATAATAGAAAGCTAAACATGTTGAAAGTACAACAACAAAAATAGATTAAATGCTATTGTTAGTGACATCTCCTGCAAACAACTGCAATGCCTTTCAGAATTATCGACTGGTCTTTTCCTTTATAGCCTTGCTTTTGTAAGTGATGATTCAAAGATTCTGTTCTGTATAAGTCAACACTTACCTAAATTACTAATTACTGTAATATAACATTGCCAAATATAGTCTGTTGATAAATTACCCTGAGATTGACGAACAAAGATTTATGCTTAAAGCCCTGTTAAGCCACCAGCATCTATTATTCCAGAATATGGTTGCTTACAAGAGCCTACTCTTGTGAAGGACCTACTATAGTTCCATGTACAACCACTTTTTAAAAACCCAAGGTGGTCCTTTACAAGTTAGAGCTTCAACTGTAGTTTAAAGTGACCACTCTCTTGGATTTTTTTGGTGGAAACTTTTCCAGGATGAGGCAATTGAAAGGCCACCAAAACCACACAAGAAAGGGAGAGAAAAACAAAACAAAAAAGGCAAAGAAAAAAAGTCTGAAGTGGTACAGTTTTTTTCTAGCTGTAACATTTTCCATGTCCATGTAGTAAACTAAGCAATTTGACTCAAAGTGAAAGGGAAATATTAGTTTCTATCTTCAAAGGAAGTTTTGGGGTGTTGGGTCTTTACCAAAGTGCAAGCCAGCGAGTCATGTGAGCCATTCTGGTTTGCAGTAGCCTAAATAGCAGTCCAGTTAACCCACAGATAGCTTAGGTAGCTTGCAGTTAGCTTTTATATACCAACCCTCCAAGTTTATTTTTTTTCTTAGTGGCCATTTGGCCACTGACTGCTCAAGTTTGGTCGCCAGTGAAAAATTTTAGTCGCTAAATTAAGCTCATGTTTTCAATCCTTCTTCTCAATTTTAGTCGCCAGGCTGGCGACTTCGGGTCCAATTTATTTGCCAGCTCCAAAATTTTAGTCGCCATGGCGACTAAATTGGTCTTAACTTGGAGGGTTGTATACACATATACATATCTGTTGGCTTGCAAGTCATGCAAGCCACTCTGGTTAGCCTAAATAGAACTCTGGTTAGCACTCCGTGTGTTTGACTAATTGTTTTGGCAAGAAAGCCAGAAACAGGCATGTTACATGTACCGGTAAGTGTTCAATGGGGGTTTTTAAAAATAGCTTTGCCTCACATGTTATCACATACCCCACAGGACTAGCTGGTTTGCTGGTTGTGCATACCCAAGTAAAAATACGAAAGAAATAATGAAATCAAATTTGCTAATGTTAATTTCACTACTTCACTGATTAGAGAAACTTTATGAGTCACCAACCTGTTGATCAACAGTCTCTGTCAGTCCCCTCTCAGCTGATAATACTATCTGTAGTATAGAATAAGGCAAATATCATTCATCAATAACATGACTTGTTTCTACGAGAAGCAAGGTTAAAATTAAGATTTTCACTTGGTTTAGCATCTTATAGCAAGTTTTCA
This sequence comes from Meandrina meandrites, assembly GCA_963693305.1. NCBI lineage: Eukaryota > Metazoa > Cnidaria > Anthozoa > Scleractinia > Meandrinidae > Meandrina > Meandrina meandrites. The sequence goes on from OY855909.1 coordinate 16,577,503, forward strand.
GAGATTTCCAAAAATCGTATTAACAAGTACAGTATAACTTACTTACTCACTTATGGTCATTCCTTAGTGTTGCATTGCACATCCTTGCTGTGCAAAGTTTCATGCATAATTTGCATGGTCACATTAAAAATGGCAGCTATTTCTTTATGCATCAGAGAGGTACTGTGTAAATCATCATTTTGTCATAAAAGTTTAAGGTTTCTTAATCATTTTTTCACTTGATTTGAATTGAGCAATAATTTTTTTCTCTAAAATGAACATACATGTAGACTGATTCCCAGTGTAGCGTAAGAAATAATGGTTGGAAACATGAATTTAGCAAGCAATGGTGAATAAAACCAGATAGTATTGTAAGGAATTATTACATATATACATGGTGTTGCTGCTTCTAAATGAGTATGTTTATGAAACCTCCATTTTCATTTCAAAATTAAGTTCCTATGAGATAGACAGCCAATAGGCAACGTTTGACAAAAATCTCAGTAGAGGTTCTATTTCTGTGGAATGACCTAAAATACTGTTTCAGATTTATTGTAACACAATTAGACCTACCTGTTTTAAAAGTAATGAACGTACTCCACTGGGTCCTGTTGTTGCTAAGAAGTTTAAAGTTTTAAGGGAAAACAATTTACAACTCTAACCACAAAAAGGTGCAGATTCAGAAAACTATGTACATATGCCCATAAGATAATACACACAACAATGTACAGTCAAATCGTGAGATGAAGTAAATGGCAACTTATAGTAAATTAAAGAAAACAAGTGCAGTGATCATCAAATATTCATTCGTCTTGCACATGTACCATGATCCAGTGTTTCAGCTAGACTGTGACAAAATTGGCAAAGCAAGGTCAATTTGGCACTTTGCTTTCACCATCCAAAACTAACATGACAGTGCCTAAGGTAGGTAATCAAAGTACAATGCCTTCTCAAACTTAAAAGCAAACCTGACTTGCTACTACACAATATTTGCCACAAGTAGTCTAGAAACTAGCAAAGCTGTTACATCTCATGTGGTCATTTGTTTGACACTGGCTTCTTAAATACATAAAAAACAGTGTTTTGTTAAAATACTCGAGAGACATTTCAACCAAATATCTTAGGTTGAAGTGTAACAATGAATAAAGGTTTAAAAACTATGCAAATGTGCTAGCATGCAAGAACACAGAAAATGTCAATGAAGAGAAGCAAAGCCTAAACCTAAGAAATGTCTACGTGGTCATTACCCGAGTTGGGGTCCCTTTGGGAATAGCATGCTTTAGTCATTTGTGATCTTAATGTTTTCAAAATCCATGTTGTGCTTGTGCTGATGTATGTGTTGCGTGATCTTCAAATTAGCATCAAAAGTATGAACTGCTCTTCTGTGTCCCGAAATTCTAGTACTAACATAATGCACAAAATTGCAGTTTAACCAATTCTTGTTTGTTGCGGTGCAATTCTGTCTTTTGGTCTTGGGAAATGGTGTTGCAATTTTTTAACGGGCCTATAGCAGACTTAAACTCTTTTCCAAGGTGCCTTTAATGTATGGTAAAACAACGAAATTCTGCTCGGATGAACTAGTATCGGCAGATGCGTCATGAATTTCAGAAGTTGGAGGTGACCATTTTCTTTTGGAGTCACTCTTCTTTATAAAGCTGGGAGGATAATTGTTGTCTGCCTAAACCTTGAAGACCTGTTTAAGTTCTCTGTGCTTGCCAGCATTAGTAGATGGAACCTTGTCTGCTCTGTCTAAGAGAGTGTTACCCACAGATTGTTTGTGCTGCGTGGGATAATGGAATCGGAAATCAGGGCATTTGTCAGTGACCTCCACTTCAACGCATCTATTCTTTCGAGTGGTGAGCATGTCCAGGAACGAAAGGCGGTCATTCTCATCAATTTCAATGGTAAACTGTATGCAAGGGTTGAGAGCCTTATGGGTGTCATCAAATTCCTGCACATATTGTTCCTGCAGGCAGGCGTGGCTGCCATCCACATATCTGAACCACCAGTTGGGACAATGTAAAGAGTTGGAGATGGCTGTTTCTTCAACATGTTCCATGACAAGATTTGCAATGGTTGCTTTAAAGGGTGAGCCCATGATGCAGACAAAAATCTGTTTATAATGATGACCTTTGTTGGTGAAAAAGCTGTTACTGAGAACAAACTCAAAGAGATCCATTCTGTTTGTCATGGAAATGTTACTGCAGTGGGAGAAGTTGACATCTTGGTGTAAACTTTCTTTAATGACTTGAAGAGCCAGATCAACCGGAATGGAAGTGCACAAAGAAACAACATCGAAAGAGATCATTACCTCATCTTCAGAAATGTGCTGGTCCTTGATCCGCTGATTGAAGGCAGTGCTGTTCTTAACAGAGTATTTCTCTTGAAGTAAAGGAGATATAATGGAGACCAGATGTCTAGACAGGTTGTAAGTGGAAACATTTATGCAGCTAGTAATGGGGCATAGAGGCACCCAAATTAACGAAGACTTAAGCTTTAAGGTCAAAATGTCTTTCAAGTATTTTAACAAAATGTTGTTGTTTATATTTTTAAGAAGCCAGTGCCAAACATTGAACATATTTTTAATATCAAAAACCCTGGCTGCAATTTTAGTATATTTTGTACATTGTTTTCAGTTAGCAATAAAAACGTACACAGTGAATCAAAGCCAAAGAAACAAAAGGAAACAACAGTGGATAGTGCATAGGAGGTAGGAGCTGAAGAAACAAAAGGAAGCATATCATGCCGGTGACTAGTTAGCATACTCCACACTGTTGCAGACTAGCCTACTGAGTTTAGACCTTAGCAGTTTAGGCTAGGTTTCTTCAAAGCTGACTGTGCTAACATCCATGCAAGAGAGCCATATACATAAATCTTACCAGTCCAAGGCACCAATTCAGTATTGAACTCTATAGAAGTGTCACTTGCTTGATAGGTTGTGAAGTTTGTCTGCCTGTAATGCCATGCCTCCTGAAGCATTTCCTTAAAAATAAGAAACACAAACCCCTGAAACTACATTATATGGGTCTAATAACTGAGATTCATGCAAGGCATATAAAGCCTGGTTCACAAAGTAATTCTTTTCTTCATGTCCATATACATGAAGAGGAGTTCCTGTTATCTTCATATACACTGTAGTGTGCAGTTCATGATGATGACATAATTATAACACTGGCATAGTGTTCTTTAAATGGGCTCCTGGGGCAAGTCCACACAGAATGCACTGCACTCTGGTGGAGCCTCACTTTGAGCCTACTGCTTACATGGACGAGTTTTAATGCAAATACATGAAACCCTGTCAAAGCTGCCGAGGTGCAAAATCCAGCAAGATAGCTGCTGCACAAGTACAAAATGACAATCTCATCAAAAAACAGAAAAAATAGTCATAGCATTTTTGTGCTGCAAATGTGTGAAAGCCTATACAATTCAAGTTCTCAAAATGCTCCTAAATTTAGTACATGAAAGGCTGTCAAAGCCACTAAGATGCAAAATTCAGCAAGAAGCACATGGCAGCTGCTGCACAAGTATAAAAGACCAAAACTATCGGAAAATGCACTTTAAGATTTAAGATATTTAATTTTTGCTGAATGCCGAATTTTCTTGTCAATACCAAAAATTTCTCACCTCACTAGATGGTTGATCTTTTTTGTGAGCTTTTAAAAATCTTGCTAGACCTAATCTCTTTATACCTGTCACATATAATATGCAACCCTTTTTTCAAAATGCAAAATAGACCAAAATAATTGCAGCAATTTCAAATCCTTGGGATACACTACTGAGTACTACATGTAATTCATCCAAGGCTAATTTTGTCAGTGGCTCATACCTCCACTTATTCCCTTTACAGTTTGTGACTTTCTTAAAGAAGACATGCATTTATGCACAGTGCAGCAAAATTTACCTGTGATTACTTGAAATAACTAAGGCAAGAAGCAAACACCTATTCGCCAAAAATGAAGTCAAGGAGGGGAGATACCATAGCTGTAGTCACACATGGTAATATTTAAACTAGAACTCAAAGAACAGTGCACAATGCATTGGGGCCAATCAATCAACAGTAGAATGGGTACTGTTTTATCATTATTTACTTAATTGCATCACCAAAAACATTATTTGTCCTTTCAGCCAACTATGCCTGGTGATAGGGATTTACCTGTATCTCACATTGAGCACTGTGTGCATGAAATTTTTTACTGGATGCTGGTTAATCGCCTTAAACTAAACAAAGACGATTGAATTACTAGTGATCTCCACTAAACATCTTCTTAGACCACTCCTTCAAGAAATCTGTTGTCAATGAGACCATCGGCTACTTACAGAAGGCGAGAAATATTGTTGCCATTTTTGACAATCACTTTCGTGTTGCAATTATTTGCAAATCATCTTTTTTACCATCTCTGTAAGTACCTGTCATTGACTTCTACTGAAATACTTGTTCATGCATATGTATCTTCAAAATTGGATCACTGCAATTCTTTACACTATGGCTTCCCGAACTATCTCATAAGAAAGTTACAACACATTCAGAATGCCACTGTTTGTCTCAACACCCTCATGAACATGAACACATTACACCTATTCTCTTAAATCCTCACTGGCTTCCGATAAATCGAGTGATTGCATCATCTGGCACCTTCATACATGTGATCTCACCATAAAGAAATATTTTTATTCCACTTGTTAATTTGAAAAGGAACAGCACAAGCCCTTTCTCCATGGCAGCCCTCATGGGTTGCGAACACAGACATTCATCAAACGTATGATTTGTCTGTGCCATTTTGACCCTCACTTGATTTAAAATCACTTGAACTAAAAATGGTTATTTTTCACACCTTGTAGTACATGAAAATGGAACAGGACTCGCAGTGAAACAAATTTCAATCATGAAATGAATGAATTGATTCTCACAGTGTGAAAGCAATTTAAGCAGTTAATTTATCTCTGTTTAGTTTTCATTTTTCATTGTCTGATATTGATTAATTATAATCTAAAACTAAAGGAAAAATTAATGAAAATCAAACTGGCTTGAAAAATTTGAAATCAGAGATAAATTTAAACCATGAAATTTACTTTACATTTGCACCATACATGTAATCTGCAATCTTACCTGCATTATTGTATTTACTGCTAAAACTGTTTGAAGGTGGGTTAAAGATGACTTCTGCTTTCTGAACACTTCTTCTTCATAATCCAGGAGACATTCAAATATATCAGAAATCATTGACACCTAAAATGTATGTAGAAGACATTGTAAAAGCAGTTCAACACACATGTTGTAATTTTCAGTTGAGGTATCTGCCCATCTTTAGATAATTCAAACAAGTTGTAAATGTTGAGTTTCTTAAACACTTGTGCAATGTTTTGGCTAAATGAGCCACAATGATACCTAACTCTCCTTGAGCAGCAGTCATTATTATCTTGTTAATGCTGTCATTTGCTTTGTCAAAAGAAATAGAAGTTGTCAACAATAGAAATATCGACATGAAAGCTCTGTGTCTCTGTGGTACAAATTTGGCCAAGTCTAAGTTTGTTTGTTATAAACAAGTCTCTGTCAATACAAAGTAAACAAAAGCTTACAAAAGACCTGAACATACCTCCCTAAAGAAGAGATCCTGCTCAGTGAGCCCTCTAGCATGTGACTTCACTTGCCGTTTTTTCATTACAAGTTTAATACTTTCATCCACTACCTCTTGATACCTATTTTAACAAGAAACTGAACTTATTATTACGGGTTTGTTTCCTCAGAAGCCTATTTGCAAACCTGCATTCAGCTCAATGTGCCCTGTGCAAATGTTTGTTGGAAAGTATTAAAGGCAAATGTCACGAGAAAGAAATCACATTGAATTTCCCAATTCGCAGCCGCCAAGAGTACCAAATTGCATGCCCTCATTAAGATCCATGATACAAATTTGGTCTAGAGAACGAACATTTCGGACTGTGAAAGCCCTAGAGAAAGACTATCAAACTTTGTGGACAAGCTTCTTCAATCACCTGAATGCATGCACAAAAACAGAAATCACATACAAGATACAACAGACAATAACAGTCTCTCAAGACACCATCTTTGGTGCCAAAAGATGTTACAAGCTTGTATTCTACAAACACACAACAAGAAGAGGTATTACAATAGCAGGCAAAGTATACAAAATATTCTACAACTACAACCCTCCCATTCTTTCTCTGTTTGGCCTTATTCTAAGGGGAATTTGTTGCATTTCCTTGGAAACAATTTTCCTAAGACCCACGGAACCACAATTGGTATAAAAGTTGCAGTTACATTTGCTAACATCTTCATACACGTCAGAAACTGAAAAATTCTAAGCTTAAAATAATCACCACCATCTTCTGCAAGTTTCTATACAATCCAAGTGATTAAAAATTAAACAAGCCTTACCTGTAAGGTGAAGTTTAATTGGAATCCTACCTCCTCAATGATGCATAGAGAGACCAAGTGAGAGAAAGCACATACATGGCTAAGATCGTCTTTTAAAGAGATTGGCCAATGTTCATAAATCCCTCAAGGGAGGGATGATTCCCAGTATCAGGGTGGGAACGTGATCTCTCTGTGAATCAATAAGGAGGTAGAATTCCAATCAAACTTCACCTTACAGGTAGGGCTTGTTTACTTTCTAATTCTACCTCCTCATTTGCATTTTTGAGATTCCGTGAGACTTACTAGCATGTGGTCCGTAAGAGTAAAGTATCAAACAATTATCTTTAACACAACAATTGGTTTATTGTAGCCTCAACTCAACAGTGAAAACTGATTTTAACAGTAACCGGTAATTAAAGAAAGCAAATTACAACAGACTGTCCATACTTGGTGTCCTCTTTGATATCTTTATTATAGTAAGTAGCAAAAGTACAATCTGTTGACCACCGTGGAGCTGCCATTATAGTTTCTAGAGGTATGCCCTTTCTTATTGCAGCTGAAGTGGAAGCTGCTTGGATACTATGTGGCTTGAAGTGCACAGTGTTTTTACCAGATTTCACCATAACTGTTCTGACCCATCTTAAAATACTACTTTGGGAAACAGGTTTGTGTGACTTACTATAACTAAGTAATAGTCTGGTGCGTTCAGAGCGTCGAACTGATTCTGTTTTTGTGAGATACCCTTCTAAATAAGCCACTACACACAATCTCTTGTCTACAGGATATGCAGGCAAAACCAGCACTGGTTGTGGTTTTCCCGGTTTACATTGTTTCAGTTTTAGGTGAACTGACTGGCACTTTTGTCCAATAACAAACATACACAACATAACTAATTTAAGAGTTAATAATTTCAAGGTCAGTTTCTTTGCAGGTCTCCAAGTTTTAAGAAGGTCCAGAACTTTAGATACATCCCATATTGACTGATATCTTGGAATTGGTGGCCTGGACCGAAAAGCTACTTTGACTAATCTCTTTATCAAAGGGTGTGTGCCCACTGTGTAGGGACTGTCAGCCAAGTCTACTGCTGCAGATAATGCAGACCTAGCAGTATTAATTGCTGAGTAACTGCTGCCGTGTCATACAAGTGTGTCAGGAAATCAATAACATTGGCTACACTTGGATGAACAGGATTTTCATTTCTTGCTGTTGCACTTGGCAATGTTTGATGGTCCCAGTCCTCCATGATGATATCGCAAGCTTGTGTTGAAATTTTTTGCTATCTTTTTCTGTCTTGTCCGGACAAGAAACGCCATCAGATGAAGTTTGGGTCACAATGTCATAAAACATAACACTGGTGAAATGCAAGGTAGGTTTTTGGCATTGCAAATGTCATTTCAAGTAGTTTGTGATGAAAATGTCAAAAATGTGTTTTTTTTTTCTAAAAACATCCAGGAGTCAATGAGTTAAGCATATGAATGCCTGGCAACTTAGAAATTTGAGGTGCATACTATAATTGGCATGAAGTTGTCATGTTGTAATACATGGTATTCATATTCTTTTTTTTTTTTTTGCAAAAACAAACATTTTATTTACCTTCATACTACAAGATATGGTATGGGACAGATAACCATATTCATATTCTCATATTAGACTGGAACTAGCGTGCAATGGAGGCTAATGTGGGGGAATATCACAATAGAGAGATTCCGGTGATTTCCATTTGAAAAGATTCCCCACATTATCCTCAATTGCAAGCTAGCTCCAATCCAACCCCGACAATGCAAATATGGCCTATTACACTCACATTTTATTGACTTTGCACAAAGCTGCAGCTGCATTGAGCTTCTCAGCATGTTCACAGATAAGATGGCATGTCAGTGATGATGGTCTCTCCTTGGAGGTCACAATGCCAAGCTGTAAGAAAAAGGTAGAAATTCAATAAAAATCATTTTTATTGTCATTATTATTTGCAGTTCAGGTCTCACCGGTGTCTAGCGAAAAATAAGGAACTTTCACAGATCATAGTTTGTTAGCAAATTTCAAGTACTTTGCAAAGATCTTGGAAAAAGTCTCCTGAAATTCAAACATTTTAAGATGTGTACAAACCCTAGCCTGTCAGGTACTGTTTGTTTTCACCCCTCTCCGACTAATAGTGCATATGTCATGGCCATGCCCTGTGCACCACAATATAACTGAATTGAAGTGCATGCACTCTTCCCCTTCGTTTCGCTGCTTGTTTTGGCTGACCATGTTTTCTGCAGATATTTCAATCCATTTGCCAGAGGTTCTACAAACCAGAAGTGGACCTCTTTGCATCTTGCTTAAACCATCAAGTATGCAAGTATGTAACAGCTTTTTAAGGAAGTTACTGACATCTTATTGGCAGCATCGGGAAGGGCCACCAAGAAATGGTATGCAAGCCAAAGGAAGGGATGAGTTTGCTGGTGTTCTCAAAAGGATATCTGTCCCATTTCAGCGCCTGTAGCAGAGCTCCTTGCATTTCCTGAATCCCAAGTTACACAAAGGAACATAGAATACAAAGAATACTAAGTCTGCTATCTCTCAGGCTCACAGCCTAATTGGTTCTACACAGCTATGGAGTATTCATATTCTCACTTAGTTTTTAAAAATGGTGTGTTAAAGGGTAAACCTCCCAAGCCAAAGTACTGTTCCACATGGAAGGTGGGCTTGGCACTATCATTTTAGAGACTATGGAATCTCTAGGACCTAAATTGAAACAGCTGTCTTCCAAGACCATTCTGTTGAGGGCACTGACTTCAGCAGCTAGGGCTCACAAACTGCACTAATGCTCAAATGAAGATAATTTCTAAGGGTGAGGAAATTAAAGTTCTTATCTCCATACAGTTCAACAGGAATCTATCTACACATTTCAATCAAAACCCCCCACAAAAACAGAGCTTCAAACACAAAACCTTCCACAGCGACCAAGGACATTGGACTGGGAGTCAACCTCACCGATTTCAGTTGAAGTCAAAGGGATGTTTCAGATGCAGGAATGCCCATGACAAATCAGCAAGCTGCCCTGCCAAGAGGCCAAGAGTTCAAAATGAAAACACTGCAGCAAGATTGGTCATTATGCAAGGGTGTACATGCAACAGTGCCTGCAAAAATTCCATGAAACAGTGAGCAGTCCACACTACCAGGGCCAAGACATCCACCTGGAGGACACATACACCTACGTAACACTGAGCCCATTAAAGTATTCCTGGGAACTCTCACATCAACAAAGAACTGTCTAGATCAAGAGATTGCATTTCACAGTCTCAACAGCCTTCTGGACAAGATTTGTGCCACTCCAATGATTAATTAATTCCATGACGCAAATTTGAAGGTGAATACAGGTGCAGATGCCTCTTTTATCACCACGACAGACCTCAAACACTTTCCATTTCCAATCACCATCCTACCATGCAGCAATACCCTGACAGGCTATGGTGGTTCCAAGATAGGGAACATCAATGCAGCCATACTGAACATCTTCTTCAAAGACGAATCAATCAAAGCCAAGTTCAATATAGTAGAAGCTTCAGGAACCCCGTCCATGCTGGGTTGTGGACAGTGCCAAGAACTGGGGATAATAGCAGCAAATGGATCACCAATCAAGCTTATTGTGTACATTCAAAACACCCTTTGGGCAGTATCAATTCATATGCTTACCATTTGGAGTCGTACTGTCTCAATAATATTTCAGCACAAACTCAATGAGGTCTACAGAGGCATCCCTAATGGGATGAGAATAGCTGTGGTTCAATGGAGCAGGTGCTCAACCAAGCCTGAGATGCTCAATGCCACACACAAGCACAACATCAGTCTGAACTCCAAGAAGTTGCAATTCAAGCAAGCACAAGTCAATTTCTAAGCACACACTGCAAGTTCATCCTGAAGAAAGCATTAGAGGAGAATGAGTGCCCGTATGCTGCTTCTCATCCTAGAAACTGCGGATTGCGCTTCTGTGCAGACCTTCAAACGGTTTTATCACAGAAAGCCATCGCCAGCTGTCTTTGCAAGAGTGGTATTTAAGAGTTAATGAACACTCGTTTTCGTTTAATGGTAAGACTTACTTCCTATGCTTTGTTACATTATAAGTAGATTACATTGCTGTTATACTTTTGTATGTGGCTTTGTTTTAGTTGTAGAGCTTGTACCAAGCCTCACTTGGATGTATTAAATGTTCTAGTTATGCTGCCTTTTCACTTTTACTTCGCTTGGCAGTGTTAGCTTCATAATTAACCATGTGGCCATGGGCCGAGCGCAGTTCTTGCTCTGCACGGGATTTTTTTTTTTTTTGTCCGTGACCAGACGCAAACCTCCACTCGGCCAAATCATGTTTGGGGCTTTGAAATCACGCAACCTATGATGTTTATTCGCCAAAAGCTGTTGAAACATTACTGTACCGAAAATGTTGCGGATATTGTTTTCTTTATTGTGTATAAAGTATATTTTCTTTTGGTTTTATCGAAGCATTGGATTCAAAGCGAATGTTGAATACACTGAAAAAAGGTATTACATCAGCCATGGAATGCGCTGATGTTGCAGGTTTCACTTTCGTTATGTGACAAATAACATTGTGTTTTATTTGCATGCTGATGTCAGCAGAAGCGATGGTCATTAATTTAATTTGTTTCCTCTTCTGCGAGTATTTCTTGTGGGTTTAGGCAATCGAAGTGAATTCTTTGGCTATTTCATCGAAGTGAGTCCAAAGATTTGAAAGGAAATGAAATATTTGCTTAAGTAAACAATTGAGCGTGCCCGAACGTGCAGCGGTTACGTCATTAGAAGGGAAAAAAGCCCAAGCTAAAGATAGCCAGTGACAACGTAAACCTCGGATTGTGTGACTAACGTGACTACTTTGCTAGTCCTTTACTTATAATGAAACAGATTAAATTTAACCGTGACCTTTGAGGAAGAAAGCTGTTAATTAGCCAAAAATAAAAGCCCAGTTTTAAGTTGCTAGCAACTTCTTGTTCTGCACCAGTACTGCAAGTATCACTCGGGGAGGGGTGATGGAGAACAAGGGTTAGTACTTACCTAGCAGGGGGATGTGGTGACTGAGAACAGCAATACTGGTCCCTAGGTAATTGGAGCAGTTATCTTTTCCTCCCCACCCTTGTACTGCCAATTGATATGGCTTCACTCTGTCACTACTCTAAAGAAGAGGGCATGTGCTTCAATTCCCTTATATTGTGGTACCCAGGCTGCAGCCGCATGACATTTGCACCAGTATACGACAAGCCACATCTCCCGTCAGGTAAGTCATAACCCTCTGGGAAAATATTATATGTATAGTCAATAGTCCATTGTATGTGACACTGTCTGACATCACCATTATATATCATTATATAATCTGCACGTGCTCTGATTGGCCAAAACACCTATGTTTTATCAGAGTATAAAACATAGAAAAATCATGTTTTATTGTTTTTCGTCGGCTTTCTTCAAGTGCTTCGCACCTCGTTGGCTATAACCACTCATATCCAACAAGGGCGAATGGAATATTTGTTTTATTAAATTGCTTTTTACTGAAGTATAAATCCACTGGACATTTCATTTTGATGTAAACGAAGTGATAGTATGAGGAGGCGGGAAAAATTGGGGCTCGATGTTCACTCCTTGAGTTGAATGAAACGCGCAACAACAGCGAGTGAGAGTTTCTTTAAAGATTTTCCTCGACAATCTCCTCTTAAATTGTCTATTCCTGCTGGAAAATTGTGACAACAATTGAGGTTTACAGGAAGATCCGAAGCAATAGCTTTTCTGGAAATTATACGCCTTGTGCAAGATGAGCGAAGCAAGTGTTTACACATTGTACTTGTTTACGGCTCCATGGCTGTCATCAAGACTACTACATTATGCTGACACGAAATTGCACCCAGAGTCGGTGAAGGTTATTGAAGTTCAAAAAGACAAGATCAAGATTGAAAGGTAACAAATTTACGTCGAACACTGAATAAAATTGTGTCAGTTTTCTGGTCTTCCTGTAAACTATTTGCTGCCTTTCATCTTCATTCAGTCGCTCTTGTCAGTACATTTACAAGTATTTTAATTTAACTTTTCACTAGCGGCGTCTAAAATCTACATCATAAAGCAAAGAAAGAAGCCTAAGCCATATTTTATACTGTCATAAAACACTCTGGGCATTTGAGAACACTCGAGAAATGTAGAAAACATTCGCCTGTGGCTCATGTTTTCTACATTTCCCTCGTGTTCTCAAATGCCCCTCGTGTTTTAAGACAGTATAAAACATGGCTTAGGCTTCTTTATTTGTTAACTAAGATCACCATTATAAAAACTTAGTTTTTAATAAGTTTCTGCATGCACACAGAAATAATCTCTAACCTTTTCCCACAGGCCAACACTCTTCAAAAACTCTACCATAAAGGAGTGAGCTTTTAACTTGTCTTGCAGCTGATGAAGGATGATGAGTGAAGTTGAAGTAGATATGCCACCTGTTACAACATGTCAATTTTTGTTACAACATGTGAATTTCTGCTTTGACATTATTTACATTGGGCACAATTATATCACCAGAAGTTATGCTAGAAATAAACATGTACAGTGTATACAGAATAAATGTAATGCCGAGTAAATGCATTGTGTCAGTGATATGGACAACAAATGCAAGGAACCGTTGGTGTACTTAATTGTTCTATTTTGATATAATTCTATATCATCTTCAGACTAAGGTGACAAACAGGTAGCAAGGATATAAATACCAAAAGATGGTACATTAGCATTTAAAGCATGCACATGAAAATACAAAACAAAGACGTTAATGTCAAGAATAAGCATAGTTCCCTGCTAGCTTTTAAACCATTGTTCAAAGATGGTGCTGAACGCTTGATATGGTAGACTTCTTTGTATAGTAGTAGATTCCAATTGTCATCGCTGTCTATTATCTTTGGGTTACTACGCGTGATATGGGTGAAATATTCTTCGTTCATTGCAGTAGAAGGTGGGTTGTCATTAATAAAAATGTCCAGTAGATTGTATAAACCTTGTATGTGTTTGATCTGGTCACAGTAGCGCAGATGTTTATATATAGCACTCTCTTTGACTGTGGTCGCATGTTCTTGTTGCGGACAAGCAGAGTTCTGTTAGTTTTGCCGATGTACGAGGAATTGCAGAACTCTGCTTGTCTGCACACAGAACTATGCTTGCCCGCACACAAGAACATGCGACCACGGACAAAGAGATGGAATTAATTGGAAGTCCACTAATAGTTGCCTGGCGTTGCTAAAACACACTGAACTAGTTACAAAATTTGTTTAAAACTGGTTTGGCTTCAGACAGGTACAAAGGAAATTGTCTAAAGTTTGAAATCCTTTGCCCCGACGCTTTCAAACTTTAGACCATTTCTCTACGACAACATCACTTGGAGGAAAATCACTAAACACCATTGATTATGGTTTGTGCACATCTTAGAGAGTGACTTTATGCCTTTTTGTCATTTAAAGGTTATTTTGTTGATCAGTGAGGGCACCTTCTAATTCTAGCACAGTTTACACAAAGGCTTAGAAAATCTCGTGATACTGCCCCTTTAAATGTATGATATGTTTGCCAAGATAACATTTAACGGACACTGCCCTAACAAAAATAATTGGAAATAACACATGAAGCTTTTGTGTTTCAATTTTAGCCTTGGTACAGTATGGTATTTTCTTTTGTTTTATACCCATTATCATATGTTACAATGCACCAGAACAAACGAAAATACCAAATTGTACGAAGGGTAACAAGTTACAGTACTGCAGCTGACTACAGCTTGGTGTATTTTGCATTTAGTAAGCTACAATTTATTTCATTGACCTGTTGGAATGGATTCTGCCCATCGTGGATCTGAGACAGGAAAATCATCAATCACCTCTTGACTAAGTGCTAACACAACTTTATCCAATTCAGCACTTTCTGATATCTCACAGGCACTCTGAGCTTCATCCTGTATTATTTTAATGAAGATTAATCTGATAATTTATATAGATCAGATAGAGCAAAGGGCATACAGGGAAAAATGCATGGCTAAGGTTGGAGGTTGGAAACTTTGTTTCTGTCAGATGACTTTGAGTTTTAAGAATAGCATTGGTTTGCTAGCTCTATTATAAACATGCATTTCATTAATGTTTGGATTATTGTTTAATAATTTGTTTTTCCAAATGTGCAAAACTTTCCCGTCAAATTAAGACAACTCAGATAGAAATTAATTAGAAAACATTTTGTTTTGACCCTAAGGATATTTATGTTCAAAAATAAGACAAATACATTTTCAACTTCCACCATAAAATTGAGATTTTGCTCCATATTGACATTTGCTCTTAAAATTTAAATCGCACATTTTAACACAAAACTCAATACATGAATGACTTTTCTGGCTGCATATTAAATACCACTTACAGTTTTTCCTTGACAGTACAAAAGAAAAGCTGATTTCATCTTCTTTAGACCATCACTTTCTTCTCCAATTGTGATGTCAGCAAGTGGAATATCAACAGTCTTAACCTGAGGAAAACCACAGAAGATTAGCAATTTAGATTTTATAATATACCCTGCCAGTTGTAAGCCCTGGGTGTTGGTTGGGCTAATAATTGGAGCAGCTTTTACCGGGGACCTTTGTACTCAGACTCAACTAGGAGGGTGGAGTAAATAAATAAAAAATAAAATAAATTGACTTTATTTCACCACAGATTCCCAATCAAATTGGAATTTAGAAGTGTTGGTTTTTGGGGAGGGAGGAAAACTGGAGAAAAACCCTCAGCAAACTCAACAACAAAGTGAACCAATATATGACGCTGGGTCCGGGAATCATACCTGGGCCACATTGCTGGGAATTGAGTGCTATCCCTGCTCCCTAGTCAGGCCTTATGGAAATTTTTGAATGCCCACTTTTCAAATCCTGGCTAAATGCCTGCATGGACTGGCTCTTAATACACAGCAAGAAAGAGAAATCAGTGTAACAATGGCGGCCTTTAAACATGCAAATAAACACAATGTTCATGAACTGAAAGAATAAAATTGTCAAACAATGGTGGCTGTAAGCCCCCCAAGATACATGTAAAAGTCCATCTGTCTGTAAATGAATGAAAATTCCAGTTTTAAGCACACCCATGTTAAGGCCTTGATAAAGCACCCTTCCTCAAATAAGCACACCCACAAAGTTATAGTGATTTTATGAAATTAGTGAAGGATAAATTGCTCCAGTTTTTACTGTCCAAAATAAAATTGTAATATAAAGCTGTAAAAATTGTACAAAAATCGTGAACGATGACAAGAGAAAAGCTAAAAGGGCATAATGAGGGACTTACAACTGGGATTTTACATGTACAGCATTCCAGTGGTACTAACCTCTGATGACTGTAACCTTGAAGTATCCATCTCTTCACTGCGACATAAATAGGATACATGCAGAAAGATAATAAGTAAGAACAAATTCCTTTCATTTATACAGAACACAGAAGACAATACAGTATTATAGCCACTCTTAGAACTATTGGTTTGATTCTCAAGACAATTGCAAGATTTTGCTCCAAAATACAGTGGTGTGGACCTCAAATGGAGTATTGTGGGCTTTTAAGTTTGGTAAATGACATTTTAGATGTTGACTTGGTTTTAATCTGAAACAAAATTGGCTCAATTTCCATAATAAAATTACATTAACACACAAGGTAGATATCACACAAAAATTAAAAGCTTTAAGCTTCTAATTATTACAAAATAATGAGCATTTACTTGAATAAAATCCCTGTCCCTAAATATTATTTTTGTCTTTTTTGTAATGTTTTTTATTCATAATTTTCACACTGGAAGGAGCCTTGTGAACATGAGAAATTTGAATACAAATGCATGCCTGTTGAAATGGTCAGATCAAAGATCTAAAGTTAAATTGCTATTGATTCTCACAGCTAGTTTAAACAAACATCAGTGCATTCCATGTATATAAATGACAGCCTCCATTTCATGAGAAAATATAATAACACTAATAAATAAAAATTTATATGGTGTCTATCCAGTCCTGCTCTGGGCGCTTAACAATAACGTTAAAAATTTATGAAAAACACTTCTAGAAGTACACTAAATAATTAATATATAAAAAAATCGATAAAAATGCGCTAAAAAAGGGCTGTATAATACTTAACTTAATTAATTAGTGGTCTTAGTTATACATGTCGGTTCACATTGTATGGACAACTGGCACATTACATATATGTGCAAAAAATGGCAGTGACAGCATACAAACAGCCAATAACAGATATTAAATGTACTACGCACCTAACCACAGCCCCAGTTAAAGTTACAGTGATGATGCCATACTTTGAGGAGAAAAACAGTGGTTTGTCTTCATATGAGCCTGTAAAGAAAGCAAAGTGATAATTGATTATTTACTATTATTAAACCAGTAAAGCTGCAGATGTTAAATATGGCATGCAATACTACAGCTCAGTAAAGAGTCAAAGAGATTTTAAAGGGTTTTAATAACAATCACAAGTCTATAACACTTTAATAAAAGATGCAAGGTGATGACAGGACTGTCAAGACCAAGTTTGTTTAAGTTATTGTACTACCCCACTGCCCCCTCCCCCCTCTCCCAGTGCAGGTGAATCACCAGCTCAGTTATGATGGGGAGGAGAAAAAAAGAAGCAGCATGATCAGCATAGCTGCATTCCCTGATTGCAAGTTGGCCCTAAGAGGATTCCAAGGACTTTTATCTTGAGAAATGGCTCTCTGTATATAACAGTTGAGATCGAAGATGGCACTGTGGTTAAAAGACATCACGACCAACTAGTTACCAGTCCTGCACAGGGTTTTTGGCAGTCTGGTGCAGCAGTGTCAATACGTTCATTAGAGCAGGAAGGTAGGGATTCAGGCATTGCTCTCATTTGTTATTTGCCTGTTTAAAAACTTGGGGGAATGTGGAATTTTGGGACTATTCAAGTTGTTGTTTGACCTAAACATGAGCTTGCTGTAACTCAGAGCATGGAGTATTATTTAAGCATATGAATCCTCAGGGCTGCAAATAATTTTTGGATAGTGGCCGGTCTTGTTGACCGGCCAAACCAATTTTAGCTCAGTCACGTCTCGTTTTTGACCGGTCAAAATATTGAAAATATTTCTTCTGAAGAAATGGCCTATTAAGCCAAAAATATGCTCATGAAAATTCGTCACATTAAGGCTTAATCGATAAAAGTATCACTAAATATGTTCGCTATTTGCATTTCGGTTTTTTTCCACAAGCAATGGCCTCAGACTATGTTCTACTTGCCATAAATTTTTTTCACCTCTGCGTGGCAAAAACAACGAGACTTTGTAATATCTGAAATATCTTAAAACCTCTGGTAGAAGGTAGGTTTTCATTCTGTTCAACTGAAACTGTCAATAATTCAATAGCACTGTAGTATTTATCTTGGTGCAGAAAAACGGTAATTTGAGATCTATGATAACTTTATTTACAAATCGCAGTGGCATGAAGAGACGAGCCTGACTGCAGAATTCCTTCCACAAAATGAACACTGGCAACCTTTTACTTTCATTGTTAATGAAAATACTCCTTTGTATTTTCTAAACCGATAAACACAACTCAAAACAAAGCAGTTAAGTGAGACTGTGAGCAACGAAAAAGCAAAATCTCTCCGCAAGATGCATATCAGATAACACCACCAGCATGTCAAATCTGTTCGTGCTCAAAAGCCAAAAATTTCGAACTAAAGATAAAAAATAAATAAAATAAATTACCTTTATTTAGACACGGTGGTATTTAAAGCTAGAAGCTTGTGGGGCTGTGTATTCCCGTTCGAATTGGAATTTGGAAGTGTTTGTTTTTATGGAGGGAGGAAAACCAGAGAACCTGGAGAAAAACCCTCGGAGCAAGGACGAGAACCAACACCACCAGCATGTCAAATCTGTTCGTGCTCAAAAGCCAAAAATTTCGAACTAAAGATAAAAAATAAATAAAATAAATTACCTTTATTTAGACACGGTGGTATTTAAAGCTAGAAGCTTGTGGGGCTGTGTATTCCCGTTCGAATTGGAATTTGGAAGTGTTTGTTTTTATGGAGGGAGGAAAACCAGAGAACCTGGAGAAAAACCCTCGGAGCAAGGACGAGAACCAACAACGAACTCAACCCACATATGGTACCGGGCCGGAATCGAACACGGGCCACATTGGTGGGAGGCGAGAGCTCTCACCACTGCGCCACTCCTGCTCCCGAAAACAAAAATGAAAGAAACTTGAAATAAACTTTGTTTCGAATTAAATTTCAATTAAGATGAAACCAAGAAATGTATTCAAAAGCGTCACAATATCGATAATTTCAAAGCAAGCCAATCACTCATATGTTCATACTGAAGCGAAAGTTTTAACTTTAGCGGATGGCTTTTGCGGTCAATTGTTCACTAAATGGATTTACCAATCCTTCGAAAAATTCCAGCTAAACTCGAAGCAATAATGTATATAACCATTTTCAACCACTTTCGAGTGCTAGCTATTTTACCCGGCCCGCCCGACAACTGAAACTGTAACTGCGTGTTAATACTAGGCGATGATTGATGCGATATTCATTGTTGTCCGTTTAGCGTATGTTTATACTGCTAAAACTTCACAAAGCCGCAGAACATGACCGTCTTATCTCAAACATCTGCACTCTCCGTTTTTGTGACTGCAAGCTGCTAAGATATTTTATGATTTAACTGTTTATAATTTCCAAAAATAATGCAAATAAATTAATTTTTCTGGTTATTTTTCTACGTGACCGGTCAAAATGACCGCCAAACCGAAATTTTGTCCGGACAAATAGTCATCTTGGCCAGACATTGTCCGTTGACCGGCTGTTATTTGCAGCCCTGTCCTGTATGTTGTCCACTCGTGCAATATAGATGCCTTTTTTGTTACAAACTGGTACTGCTAGTGTCAAACTTCACAACAATTTTTATGCATGCAGTCATATTTTGAGAAATTGAGATCCCTTATCTTTTAAGGTTACCATATACCTTTGGGGGTGTCTCACGTCTAAACGATATAAAACCCTAAAAACCTACATCAAATTAAAACTTATTGAACTGGCTTTCAATCTATAGAAAGCATTTTATACTAGAATGAATTGTCAATCTTTTAGGAACCTCAAAACACGAGCCCCTGAGTCCCCTTTTGAAGGCTACAAGTCAAAGCGAATTTAGTATTTCGCTAATTTGATTTGTTCTTTGGTTTCCAGACCCTAAGCGCTAAAAAATGTATCAGCGTTTTGTCATATTCAATTGCAATAAAAAGATACAAGACATTTTGCAAATAGGGTTAAAACACAGGGGGCTGATCATACAAAAATCGCTCCAGTAGAAAAAGTATACAAAAAATAAAAAATCGCCAACACGTTTTTGTTATTTTAAAACATGTTAAACTAGTTGCTTGCCAAATATGACGTAGAAGGAGCAAATTCCTTTGCAGTTGTAGCTCTTTAAAGTGCTGAAAAATTGATTTCAGAAAACAGCGCTTAAAAAAATATCTTGCAATGCAAACAAACACCACCCACCTTCCGGATAGAAAGGCCAATCAGTGCGCAAGAATGGGGTCTCTCATGATTATTGCCACGAAAACCATCTCGATTGAGTGCATACAGGTCATATGGGTGTCAAACAAAAGAAGAATTTTTACTTCCGGTCAAAAACAAAATATGCTCATTTCTCCGCCGATATTCACTCTTTTTCAATTTTTTTTAAATGAAAGATCACACTTGGACTATTACTTACTGATTTCGGGAAAAATTGTTGATCTGGAGATATACGGTAACCTTAAGGGGGGTCCTTCTTAACTACTAAGTTGTTGCTAAGGAAGGTATCTAACCGCCATATTTTGGAAACTTGACCTGCTACGGATAAGCTTTTTTCGCAACTTTGTTCAATTGAAGAGTCCTTCAAGAGTTTCAAATCACGGCCATATTTGACAAGTGGCGTGGCCAGAATAGAAAAAACCCTAAAACTGAAAGGGCATATAAAACTGAAAGTTAAAATCAGTGCCAATAGATAAAGAATGTCCACATGCTTAATGCTTCGTATGGGTTTTACAAAATTTGCATTATTGTAAAAGTTATGACATAATAAACACCCGTATTTTCAGACTTTCTTCAGTAGCGCTTTTTTCTTTCTTGTAAACGGTAATCCCATACGTAGGATTGTAAAGAAGGCTATGTTATCTCCGATTCTTTAAAAAATTCAGAACTCTTCCTTTTTTCCTCCAAGTTTTAGCGATTTTAAATTCTAACGCGCGGTTTAAGACTGGCACTAGTTATGCAGGCGCAATGTCAATATTTCAAGTAGGTATTTCCTGCCCCACAAAATTTACCATTTAGCGTTACAAAACGGTCCAAAATGGCTTGCCACTAAAACTGGTCTTCAGGAATTCCCTAGCAACTGCTCTAGATCTGTAGTTAAGAAGGACCCCCCTTAAGTATGTTTAAAAGTCTATCTGAGCAAAATTTGAGTCACACTAGTAGAAAGAAATATACAATACATGTAGACAATTCACTGTAACATTCTAGTTGTTTGACTGTCTGGCTATATGTACAATAAGCACTTGCATTAAGGGGGGTCCTTCTTAACTACTAAGTTGTTGCTAAGGAAGGTATCTAACCGCCATATTTTGGAAACTTGACCTGCTACGGATGAGTTTTTTTCGCAACTTTGTTCAATTGAAGAGTCCTTCAAGAGTTTCAAATCACGGCCATATTTGACAAGTGGCGTGGCCAGAATACAAAAAACCCTAAAACAGAAAAGGCATATAAAACTGAAAGTTAAAATCAGTGCCAATAGATAAAGAATATCCACATGCTTAATGCTTCGTATGGGTTTTACAAAATTTGCATTATTGTAAAAGTTATGACATAATAAACACCCGTATTTTCAGACTTTCTTCAGTAGCACTTTTTTCTTTCTTGTAAACGGTTATCCCATACGTAGGATTATAAAGAAGGCTATGTTATCTCCGATTCTTTAAAAAATTCAGAACTCTTCCTTTTTTCCTCCAAGTTTTAGGGATTTTAAATTCTAACGTGCGCTTTAGGACTGGCACTAGTTATGCATGCGCAATGTCAATATTTCAAGCAGGTATTTCCTGCCCCACAAAATTTACCATTTAGCGTTACAAAACGGTCCAAAATGGCTTGCCACTAAAACTGGTCTTCAGGAATTCCCTAGCAACTGCTCTAGATCTGTAGTTAAGAAGGACCCCCCTTAAAAGTGAAACCTAGCTCATGGAAGGCTAATACAGCCTCGTGGAGCCACATATATTAAGTGTTCCCTACCTGACCCCAAAATGCTGTCTGAAGGATACTGGAGATCAACTGTGTTTAATAACTCATCAACTGTGGAGACTAAAGAAAAACAATTTGGGCAACAAATTAAGTCATCCAATCAAAGATTATACTTGTCAGTATGTTGAGTTTGTAAGCCAGAAAGAAAGCTCAAAATGCAATAACCCAAGGTGGAGAATTTACCGTGAATATTCAACAATGTGAAACCAATCAGATTCACATTATTACAACAGACAATGATAAGTGTCTAAAATAGTACAGTAGAATCCTGATTCCTTCAACCTCCCTGTAACGCAAACTAAAAGTCATTCCCCTTGGATTTGCCATGATCAGACAAGCAATATGCACCACTGATGGAAGATAGAACGCAAAGCATATGTACTGGTCTGATTTTATATTTCATTGTGTCTCATATTCACTATCTTAATCTGAATTAAAGGAGTAAAAATCAAACTGGTTTTAAACTAAAATCAAAACATCTAGATGGTGCTTCAAGAGAATACATTTCTTGAAGATGTGGTATACTGGTATTTCAAAGTAGCATGCATGATCATAACTTGATAAATGCAGCATATTAGCAAGGACTTATTCTGCAGCCTCAGACAGAGCATGATTTAATTTTTTTTAAATACATCCAAAAGTCCAGTTGGCAATTATATTGGTTTTTGAAAGGCGTCTTTTCTATGACTATTTTGCATACAATGCTGAATGAAATAAGAATGTATGGGTATCTGCAGTTCGATGGCAAGTGCTTGCACAAAAGTGCTGTCTACTCTTAGAAATAAGGGTTTCAATTTCAAATCAAAGAAATAACCAAACAACACATCTTTTCAATGGAAAAGACAGGGATTTGACATGATGTAGCAAGGTCCGAAATCCCTTTGCATTACCAGAGCCAGCCAAGAATCACACAAACATTGGACGTTTAGTTCATTTTATGCCCCATATATTATAATGACTTGTATTCATCACTTACAAGAGTCGGTGTGGCAAGGTCTAATACTGTAAATATTTTTAATGCTGTTCTGCATCATGCCTTTATCAAAAAAAGATGCTTTACTCACCAAAAGCAAAGCAATGAAGAACTCTGAGTGATTGTAAACAAAGTGAGTATCAATAGTGCACAGATGAGGACTTTATCCAATTGCAACTTTGATGAACGACTTCATTCAATTGTTACGCATTTTTATCCAAATTTTTTATTGTTTCTACTTATTATACTGCTGCTCATACTTAATGCAAAATAGTTTCAAAGAGACCTTAGAGACAAGTGGAGTTGACTCTGGTTAGAATCATGGGGGGAAAAACACGTCCTTTGCAGCTTACAGTCCCTTCATTTTCACTCATGATCAACCCACATGAAACTGATTGCCATAAACACCATGGGCAAGAGAAGAAACAGAGACATTGAGCTTTTTGATCTCTCATTTCAATATGGTGCGGTAATACGGTACCTGAAACACAGATAACTGACTTGGAATTATAAACAAATGCTGATGAACTTTGCTGCAGATGAAGCAATTTGAAATCCAGCAGCTGTTGCTCGTTAGACTCCTGTAGAAATAAAAATTGGATTGATTCAAGCAAAGATCTTTAACAGACTGTGGCATCTGGGTGCAAGAGGCACTTACTGTCCTCCTTTTAAAAGTTTCTTCAATTTATTTTTTTGTAGTTTGTTTTTGCACTTGAGATATGCAATTTAATTCCTTTAGCATCATGTGTGTTTCTTCATTATTTCTTCCCAGTCGAGAAAAAAACTCCGAAGGATGCAAAGCACCTTCTTGTGTTTTGGAAGTACTAAAAAAATTCTCAACTGTCAGTTGATGGTTTCAAGTGTCCCGTTGTCCATCTTAGAGAGGTGTCTTATGGGGAGTTCAGTTACAGTATAACGACTGAAAATCCGCAGGGATTAAATACACCTTATTCGATGGTGTAACATATAATGACTGTGTGGATCAATATTTTTCGAGTTGTGTCACTAGTATTTTTCCGAGCCCCGAAGGGGCAAGCAAAAATACGAGCAATGAGGTAATTGCATCATTTTAAGTTTTGAAGTATTGTTTCTTTTTTCAGATAAGAGAGGTCCTACATCGCACAGCACAGAATAGTCTATAAGTATTTAAACTGATAACATGTCAATTCTTCAAATTCTCAAAAGTTCTAGGGGGAGAACTCCAACCCCCAACACAGGTGGAAACCAGTCATGTATTTTTTTAATAGAGACATTTTCTTAGCTACAAACCCTGTACCAGGGGCACATAAAAGCAATTTTTAAAGCAGCATGAAACTAATCATCTAAATACATTATTGTTATAAGGGAATAAGCCCCGATATTTGCTTCACAACAATTTTATTTGAAAGCCAGTTTTTCAGCACATGCTGTTACAAAACATAATCAGTTAATTTCTAGAATAACTATGCCTTATGGTATGACATCAACTTACATCATATGTCACACTGTATGGCAGGATGATGCTACTGTCCAGAGAAGTAGGGACCTGAGTTGCATCTGTGTTAAGTACACCTACATGTGCCATAAAATACAAGTACAAACAATTTTCAGACTTATGACTGTCCTAGGCTCACGGATTGAACTCGGCACCATAAGTTAAAAGCGGCAAGACTTAAAGGACTTAAAATAATAATAATAATAATAATAATTATAAAAACAATATATAATTATAATAAAAACCTTCCCAAAATCCTTTGCAGCTGAAAAATCGTCAATGCCAAATAACTTGGTCAGTTTGAAGCCAGCAGGAGTACAACATCGTATAGAAATAACTCCTAACAATAACCACTTCTTGTATAAGACGTAGGGCGATGACGTCATTAGTCACATGACATTGCTCTCAAGTTCGTTTTTGCTCACTGTGACGAAGATATTTTGTTACTGAAAAAGTAGTCATTGCAGTTTGAAGCACATTGGTGTGAGGCATTTCAGACTGCCCGGGTACCGAACAAAATATAAATATTAAGGGAGCTATGTACGATTTTTAAAAAGTGGGAGTCTGGGTACAAGTGCGTATCTGGTGTTGCATTAAATGTGAGGAAACAACAAATTACGTGTTGGTAGATATTTATATGTTAAGCGCATTTTTATCACTTTTATTGTTGTGACGTCATCGGTCACGTGACCAGAGCGGACCGCATTTTTAAATTCGCTTGAAAACTTTTCTAGGATCTCCCTCTTAGGATTTTTTTAAGCGAAGTTGTAGCTTTTTAAATAGTGTTTCAAAAAATGGCCATGATTACTTTTTCCTAAAAATGTACGGCAGTAAAAAATACAATTGAAAAGTTTGTTGGCTTCCTACTCAGCGATCATTTGCGGTAGGAATAAAAGAAAATTTTGCCAAAGGCAGGAGTGCATGCTCTTTATGATGGCGTTGTCAGTTTCTTCTCATTTCAATTGCTTTTGGCTAGGATGGACTTAATTTCTTTGAGACGAAAGGAGTGGGCCTGAGGAGAGGTTAAGTAGCTGCCCCTCCCCCTCCCCCCTGCTGAGGGTCTCCCCAGCGGAATCCCTGTGGTCGGTATTGCGGGCTCACGACAAGAGCATTTTCAAAATGGCGATGGAAAAAATCCGATGGAGTGATTTTGAGTTATAGAGGACAGTTTTGTCGATGTTTTTCCTTCTTGATGTGATCAAAACAAGTCCCCAAACGTAGAAAACCTCCTTAATTTGTATTCCCGATAAAGAAGAATATGGAATGAGTAGAAACGTGCGAAAACGTGGGTAACAGAAACTTACAGGGACCTGAGGTAAGCGTTTCTCATTGTACAATGATTTTTTAAGACTGGTTGAATTATGTCTTCGACGCTTATCACGTTTATCAACTTAGTTTACTGGAATTAAAGCCGAGCTTGGCGTAAAAATAGGTAGTGAGAACGAGGAGATAGTATTAAATGGCAGTCATTTCGTCGAGGCATGTAACTGTTATTTATGTTTGTCATCTAAATTTTAAGCTACTGTACTTCAAATTAATAAGAATCGCATCCTTTCATTATTTATACGTGAGGAAATGTTCCTCAAAATATTGACCAAGTGGCCATTTCAGGCCGCAAAGAAAAATTACGTCAGGGAAATTTGAAATTACTGCAACACGTTTGATGTGATACCTTTAAAATTGGAAGAAACATTTCAGCTCAGTGTGATCCCTTTTTTTTATTAACGTTAGACTAGAGACAACTTGCAGTCAACCTGGTAGCTCTTTGGGCATGTTTAATAAATCAGACCATTTCTTAACTTAGAATTTGTTCTTCCCATGATGTTTTATTGTATTGGTAAACATAGATTTCTGTTTCTTTTGCATTTTGTGGTCTACAGGTAATTTTTGGGACTAATAGAATGCCTAATGTTTTGACAGGATTTACAGAATTCAGAACTGAGGACACTCTGGATTACTGTTGAGTTAAACGATGGATTATAACAAGTTCAGGTAGTTGTTGATCTCTTAGTTTTACACATAGTTATGTGACAGTCAATTCTAGCAGTCCTTCTCTACACACATTCATTACCTGAGGCATTTAAGATCTGCTTTTTGACCAGACATTTGTCTACTTTATAAAAAATCTGTTTGACATTTTCTTAAGGCCTGTATTTTCAGTTGTTGGATGAACTTCAGTAGCACTTTAAAGTAGCAATGTAAAAATTTACCCTTATTCCAATATAAAGCTAACTGCGAGCAACATGATGTACCGTTTGGCAACCAAAGTGCTTTTAGGGCTAACCAGAGTACTATGTAGGCCAACTGGAATCTTATGCAGGCTAACTGGAATGGCTTGCATGGCTCTCATGTTTCATGACACATAAGTGCCATACAAGCCAGAAATACCTAAGTCCAACCATTAGCATAACCTCAAGCCACCTCAGATAACTATACTCAGGCTCACTGGAGTACTGCTTAGGCTAACCAGGGAGCTTTTTAGGCTAACCAGTGTGCTATTTATATATAGTGGAATGCCTCTCATGACTTGTTGGCTCGCACTTTGTCAAGGCCCAAGTTTTTTTTAACTCATATGGGAATTAGCCAAGTAGTAGCTGTAAATTTGATTTAAACAAACTCCAGCTTAGGTTTTGTTGGCAACTTGCTCTACAGGAAAACCAAACATAGATTTCTGTGACAATGTTTTGAAATGGACAGATTACAAAAATTCAGCTTTAGGGTCCAAAACATTTTTAAACATTATTAAAATAATCTGACATTTTTCTGTTATGATTAATGAAAGGAGGGGTGTAAAGAAAATTGATTTCTTCCTTGCCTGACCCAGGTAGACTGGGGAAGTTGAAGCCATTATAAGCTTACCCAAAGTCCCATGTTTCTTTCGAAACAACTACAACAAAAAAATAAAAGTCCATAAATGTCATTTGGCTATCTAGCAAGTGGAAAAAATTATTGGATCCACTAGCCCAACATAAAAGCAGCCAGTTTTTTTCACACACTGAAAAAGGCCATTTAATTTTAATATACTGAGTCTGCATGCTGGAAAATAGCAATTTCATCAAAATAAATAGTTTTTGTTTGTTTTGTTTCTATTTACAGGTGACTTGAAGACTTTGCAAGGGCATTCCTGTTAGTCAAAATGAACTCAAAAATAGACATTGTGTCAATGTAATAAAATTGTCCCATGATTGATTCCCACATGTTGCCAGTTTAAACCTGAATATACTTGAGTGACATTTATAGCTATTTATATAATATGAACATCCCAGAACCCAATAAGGCTACATGTAAATACTGACACTTAATTACATGTAAGTTTTAAAACCATTCTGGGGTTCATGACAAAAAAAATTGTTTCAATAAAAACATATCAAAATAATGAAATAACAGAGAATTTACATAATTATTATCGCAGAGGATAAATTTTACTCCAGGTTAAGTTAATGTGTCAAGGTTTTTTTGCAGCACAGGCTTGGTTCCACAGGTGTGGTTTCAACAAATATCCATACCTCCCCCAAGGATGGTTCTTTTGTTTGGACCCTCCCACCCCCTGGGATTTCCAGTTTAGCTTCATACTTTCTTTTAAAAATGTGTGCTATTGAGACCCCCACCCCCCTCAGAATTTCCAATGACCATCCTTGGGGTGGGTATGGATATTTTCTGGAACTGCACAATGTAGGCATTTGCTTGTGAAAGTAAGCTGCAGATTGATCTGATTGATACACACTAATCTATTTTTACATTTACCTGTTTTCTATGGGATATATAATTATATATTGTTTTTACCGGTTTCACTTGTAATAATAATAATAATAATAATAATACAATTTTTATAGCGCACTATCCAAAAGTTCTAGCCGAGGGCGCTTTACAATTAAGGTTAAAAAGTAAAACTGGGTAAAAATTAGACAACTACTCATTAAAATAATGCTTAAAAAGATAAGTTTTCAGATTACGCTTAAAAGAAGAAAGATCTTCACTACATTTTATGCTATCCGGAATATCGTTCCATAATCTTGGTGCAGCAACAGAAAAAGCATGATCACCATAAGATTTTAGCTTAGAACATGGAACCACTAATAGCTTCCTACCTGATGATCTTAAGTTCCTAGCAGGCTTATAAAAATACTCTAAGACCCCTAACAAGATCAACAACTGTATTCACCATTTGCACCAATGGAACAAATCAACAAATGATCCCACTCCTTTACAAATAGTGGCGCAGCATTGATGAATTGTAAGTATTTGTGTGTATAAGAAAACCTCCTACACATAAATATAGATGTAAGTTTTTATGTTGCATCACAAGTGAATGCTACTGTTACATAATTGACTAACCACCAACTGACCAACTGATTATGTTGTAGTTAGCTACACTGTACATGTAGTTCATCTTACCTAGAAAATAAACCAACTTCATGGTTTGTGATCCCCTTAAAGCCACTGCAGCCAACACAAGGATCCCAGAACTGAAAAGGAACAAAAAAAAGAAATTGTCCTACTAAATGTTGATGCAGTCAGCACTGCAAGATAAACACTGAAGAAAATACCAGACTAAGTCAAAATAAATATGGAACACTATACACTCAAGAATCACCAAAAAGCCCTGAGTCCCTGAGTGACTTAGTTTAAGGTTTTCATAAGTGAGGGTTTTAACATTTTAACTTTTCTTGATGCAACTGTTTATCATTAGTTCTGACAGACTACAAAGTTTGTCCCTTCAAATTATGACCAAGTGATGATTCAATATTGCATTTTTTGGGTGCAACACTGAATTATGCATGTACAGTACAAAACAAATGTTTCAGTGAAAACAACGGAAAGGAGGGCTGCAGCTAAGAAAACCTACGCAGGCTCATTAACAACTCAGCTGTCTTTTCTGGCCTGTGAGTATGGACCTTCAAAATTAAATTTACATACCTTAACTGAGCCATGTCTAGACACCATACAATGATATCATCAACTGACTGTGCCTCAACCTAATAAACAAGAACTTCACAACTTCACAATGGTTGTTAAGTGTTTTTAACTAAATTATCTTAATATGATGGAAGGCTATTAATAATATTTTTTAACTTTTTGTATTCATAGCTCACAGAGGGCAATGGTTATCAAGCCCGGCAAACATCAAAGACACAAACAAACAGGCAAATATTTATGTTGGAAGGTCCACGACCCTGCACATCTTTTGTTTTGCGCTCATTCACTATGCATGAATTACATAATCGCAGTGTTTCTATTTGTTGGTTGCATGAACACATGTAACAACTTATTGTATTTTGTCAGGTTTTATGCAGGGTCAACCCCGAAAATAATGAAGAAAAACAGACAACAAAGAACTTTGCCGGGCTTCAAAACCACTTCCCTGTATTAACTATGCTGCATTGGGGTCAAATTCATAAGCCTTATTAGGTTAAGATAACTCTGTCTTAGTGCAAATTTATTATTGTTTTCCCCAATCCAGGACAGGGTGGGCATTAGACATTTTTGTTTTCTTTGTGTCAACAGTCCCAACTGTGAAGCACCACCCAGTGGACAATCTTTGTTTAATCCACCCAACACGAAACGAAACGATGGCAATATACTTGTGCAAACATGGACCCAGGTCTATGGACCACCTCACAGTCCATGGACCACCCCTCACTTCTGAAAGCAAATTGAACGTGTCAGTGTACAAGCTAGACTGGGGATGGGACTCAAAATAACAGAAAAGAAGACTCTGCTAGCAGAGAAACTTCCTACTATCTATGCAATTGATGGTTTTGCCAGTAATGATAGGACTGCAGTTTGAGTATATTCTCCTAACAGATTACGTTCAATATTACTTTTTCAAACAAATCATTTGACTTATTAATATTATAATGTATGACAAAAATCTAGTACTTTTCTTTTAGATTCCTTGCAAATGAAGTTCAGCATTGAAATATAATACATATCCCATCGAGACCCAAGGGTGTTAGTGGTGTCCATCACCCTCCAGACCTAATTCACACACCATCTCACAGACCCATACAAATCATTATAAAGATCAGAAATTTGCTGACGTGGTTCGTAAACAACTTTGCGACCTTGGAAGAAAAATCAACCAGGAATTGCAGCCAATCTTTACAAGCAAGAATATCATTGATGACTTAAGAGAAATGGAATTGAAGCCTCCTTTAGTTAACCAACAGAGTTGAATTTAAATGTGATTTGTGTGATACAAATTATAATTTTTTTTTATTGGCTACACTGGCCATTATCTCCACCGATGTGTTGAGGAACATAAAGACTCTGTACTCGGAAAACATCTCAAGGACAAACATAATTTAAGACTTGTGAACCTCTGTGAAAACTTTAAAAGAAATGCCAAAGTTAGCTCAAGTGTTTAAAATTTTCATCATTAAGATAAGACCTACATGTACACTGAACACTTAACCGGATTCCATTTGCGCAAAACGCTTCCTCAATTTACGTACTTATCATGCCTCATTAGAGTAACGAATTTTTTGTACACTTCTATTCCGGTATATAAATACTTGATCTTTATGTTAATTTCTTTGCATTTATTTTGATAATGGCGACATGAAGTCATTGAAACGTCATGCAACTTATTGTTGATATTCTTGTTGAAATGTTTTTTTCAAAATCTGCTACTATTAGAAGTTACGAAATTTGTGCAAAAAATTGATATATCTAATTGCAATAGCATTGTTTAATATTTACCAAAGCTATACGATGAAAAGCTGTTTTTCCTTTTTTTGCAAGCAGCAACATCAATTATAGTCAATGGTAGTTTAAATAACAAAACGAGTTATAACACTAATATTATCGATTACTTTTCAACAAATTGTCACAATGCCCAAACATGGTGAGGACATCCTTTTTATCCATCATCTAACACATATCCTGCGATAAATGTAAGTTTCCACAACTTTCCAAACATGTGTCATTTTGTGACTTTTGTAAAGTACATTTATGGTGCCAAGTTTGAAAAACACTGCTTTAATACTCCAAGAGATATGCTTGGTTCAGTGATTTATCTTTTAGTGGAACTGTAACAATATTGATTCACTTCCAGCCTAAATTTCATGACTGACATTGCCATAGTAACGGTTCAGACCATGCTTTCCGCTTTTGACTTGTTAGCCGTAGTCGAGAGTGTAGATTAAACACAGCAGTTTGTATCTCCAGTTCTGGTCGATTCTTCTCTGTTCTACTTACGAACAACGTTAACGATACAGGAACAATTAATGAGGTCATCACTTTCCTTTTTTTACCAAAAGTACTTCAAACATTTGCTTGCCTTGCCAATTAATGATAAGATAAAACTCATTAATAATCCATCTGGTTAACACAAAGGAATTCAAAACTGTGACAGTGGTTTGAAATCTGATCTTAATTAGCATAGATTTTCAAGATTTTATTTATCTGTTTTCTCTGTAGTTTTTAGTTTCGATTGAGAAGATATACTGTATCAAACACTCATGAGAGTGTTTCATCACATGTCCAAACACCTCGAAGTTCATCAAAAATACTCCGCTGTGCGTTGTATTTTACTCTCTTCTCGGTGTTTGGAAATGTAATGAAACACTCTCCCTCATATTTGATATATTACTTCAAATGAAGGGTTCAGTCGAATAAGGGTCCTAGCTTTTTTTTGCAAAAATGAAAATCATCAAAACTCCAAATTTCGCATGGGAGTTTGTTTACTTGTGTAAAACATTGTCCTGCATTTATTTTCGCTAGTTTTCGCTTGTTTTTGGAGAAATAAAGACGAGAATATACTATTAGCAAATCATTGTTCCAGAACGAATCTAAATGTTTATGCTGGTTTCATTGTTCGGAATAACAAAAGGTTTTTTGTTTCTCTTCCTATTTTTGTAATTCAATTGGTATCACTTGCTCGCTCGCTCAAAGAAGAGATCTGGAAATGGATCGGTACAGCAAATATTGTGACGTAAGCTTTTCGTGCACAAAGCCTCATCAGATTTCAATCGGACAAGTTGAATGCTCACTTTCGCGCATGAAGTGCAGTTCTCTCCACTGATTTTAGCTTATTTGACATATATTTGCACCGTCTGGTGGTGGAAGGACATCATTAAGTCTGAAAACCCGCAAGCTCACGAGTATGCCGTAAAGAAACAAGGTGTGTTTGTTCCATGATCGCTAAAACGGCAGTAAACTTAGCGGTTGGGAGCCCTGATTCCAGACGAAAAGAGTTTAAACGCACTTCTCTCCCAAACCAAGTTCACCTCCGTTTGTTTGGGCTCATTTGCCGTCATTTGGCGTGTTGAATGTTTGGAAATGAAGACTGGCTTTTAGACTCTAATATTTTCTGTTGAAGTTGGTCCGTAGGACTATCTGTGTTGAAGAAACTCAGGGATATCCCATAATAATCTTTAATGCATTGATAGTGATTATTGCGTTATTTTTGAGCGTGACTTGACAGTCGGAAACTGCAGCCGGGCGAAAGGCGCGGTGGCAAAGTCTTCATTCATTTTACTGTGCAAAACGAAAAGTTGGAGCTTTCGCGATTAGTATGCCCAAAAAGAGTAAGTCAACCGGAATGAAAATCAACCATTTAGATTTTGTGAGTGCGTGTCATCGCTGTCGACAGGAATGAAAGGACACGAAAACCTGGGCTTGCATGTAAGTTTTTTGTTTGTTTAAGCTAATTTGTTTTTTCCGATTGGTTTTCCAGCCAGCTTAAATTCGATTCAGTGTATTCATAACATAAATGTACAAGAAACAGCCTATTAGCTTAAAACTTACCTCTTTTGTATTGTCTGAAAAAATTGACTGTTACTGCCATTTTCGAGCTACCGTGAACGGCTAACTTTTTAACGCGTTTTCTCACGATCGAGCAAAACATTCAAGTTTGTCTAGACAAACTGTCGCGTTTTACAAGTAAACCAAAGATCAGTCAACGAAGATCACTGTCTCAGTCAACATTTACCAGAAATAGAAAGCCGCAATTTGCTGTCAACATTCACTGACAAAACATAAAACGTAGACGCAAAAGGTTTCAAAGCATGTGTTTCATGACCAGAAACACACAGCAAAACTTGACATGTTTACGCTCCAAACATTGCCGGTTCAGTTGAAAAACACAATGGTTTGTCTAGGCAAACTTGAATGCTTTACGCATCAAGAAACGCAGAAAAAGTTCGCCATTCACAGTAGTTCGAAAATGGAAGTATTTTTTTTAGTGAAACAAACTGAATTTGCTTTGCTAATGGCAGTGTTATTCACAAAAAATTAATCATTTCCATTAGCGAAATTTACCACTGAGAAATTTTGAATACGTTTTCTACCGTAATCATGTTGTAATTCGCCGCGCAGACAAAGCATAAATGGCAAGCGCTTTGCTGATAGCATCACTAAATTTCAAAGCCTTTTGCAGCATCACAGTAGCATTCACTCTATAGACAATAATCCCTGACTTTATTTAGATACCGATTCATGCCGTGCAATTCAAAAGAAGAGATTTCTTTATTTTTCCTAGAATAACCCTATACTAACCCTAACCTAACCCTAACCCTAACCTAACCCTAACCCTAATCTAACCCTAACCCTAACCCTAGGGTTAGTACAATAACCCCAGGGGTTAGGCTTAGCTGTTAGGGCTAGGGTTAATGTTTGTGGTTAGTGTTAGGGCTTGGGGCAAAAGTTAAAACAGTAATTGGTTCAACTTCGCTGATTTCATTGTTTCGCGGAACAAAAGGTTTCTTTTGTCAAAGTCCAGTTTTTGCATTCGTAATTTCTGGGAAACAAGGCAGACAACAGCGGGAAAAAATACAGGACAATGTTTAACACACGTAAACAAACACGCATGCGAAATTTGGAGTTGTTTTGACGATTTTCATTTCTGCCAAAAAAAGCTAGGGCCCTTATTTGACTGAACCCTTTAAATGTTCTCTTATCTATCTGTTTACCTAGCCATTCAAACGATTTTGGAAATGGTTTAAATGCTCGTGATCGGCATTTTAACGCTTCGGGCAATCCATTTGATTTTTTTTTTCTTAACCGTTCAAACGATCTGGGAAACCATTAAAACACTTTTGCTAGCCGTTTGTTATCCGTTTACTATCCGTTTTTTATACTGTTTAATGGATAACCGTCAGTGTACGTTTTCTGAAAATCAGGTCACAATTGCTTTAAGTCTTGGTAGCCTCATCATGTCAATAAACATAAATTTTCTTGAAACATTGAAAAGCTGAAATCAGAAGTTCTTTTAATTCTTGCATTTATGGACCGAAATAATGTTGTGTGCTAATACTGCAGTGCCAAGAATTACAATATACAAATAGAAATTAGTATTAATTCTATCACTCAAAAAATCTAGTAAACAAACAGGGACAGAGCAAGAAAGCTCAGAAGTTCTGAAAGCTGTTAGAATAGAAAAAGTAAAGCTAGCCTTACTATACTCGCAAATATAAAACAGGTAAACAAAAAACAGACCAGTTTTTCTGTACCAGTGTGAATTTTCAAAGTATTTTGAAAGATTCAGCAGGTTTCTTCACCAAAAACAACAGCAAAAATTGTGCACTGTTTACTGTGCCATTTTGAACAACAGTGAACAGGCAATCATTACTTACCTGTGCTGTGTTGATAGCGGCGTCTTTAAACAGATTATCCAATCTTAGCTGGAAAACAAGCTGTGGACCAATGTCATTTGAAAAAACATCATTACACATGTAAGTACCAAAAAGAGAAACAGTACTTGAACCCTCTTTTTAGTTTACTCGATAATCTACTAATTGCTACTAATTGTTTTTCCTCCATCTTAAAATAAAAAGGAAGAGGACAGCTAGACAGGTGTCACTATTCTCTGATTACAAGTTTAGCCCAGCCAAAAAAAACAACTTAGTGAGGTTCCAAACAATGACCTGACAAAACAGATACTCCAGAAATGATGTATTCTTTTTGATGTGTTTTGATAACCCCACTACAGTTTATTAATGTTTAAAATTGTGATCAAATGAATAGTTTGAAGATCATTTGACACTCTCTGATTCTGGCACCCTTCCAAAGTTGTTTCTTAACCAATTAACTGTAATGCACGCAGCCTAGCAACATTGAGAAGGGGGAAGTAAGGGGGCAATGCAAAATATAACATGTGAAATTTCAAGAATTACCCAGTTCTGGTGGGTTTGGGTCAATAGTAGGATATCACTTACTAGAAAACATCTCAGTAGTATGACTCTAGGCTACACTTTGACACTTGGAATTTAATGAACCTTTAACAGATAGCAACTTTAACAGCAACTGACTGAATTAGTGATAGAGTTTCTGGTTATTGTGAAGAACAGATCTCAGTAACCAACAGTTGGCCAAGTATTGGCAAACTGTTGGTGACCTGTCATGGGATCGACCACTTCCAACCAATTATTGGAATAGGCATCAACTACAATATCAAAGGTGTACTTGTCCTGACCAAAGGAATCAATGATGATTCTTTTCCAGGGCTTGACAGACCATTTCCATGGGTGTAATGGTGCCTTTAGTGCCAACTTGCTGACTGATGCACAGACTTGACAATCACTGACCCTCTCATCAATGTCTGAATCCAACCTGGCCACCAATGATGCCCTCTTGCTAAAGCCTTCATGAGACAGATCCCATGATGCTCCTGATTTAAATCAGGAGACAATCCTGGTACATTTAAGGAATAGAACCCTCAACCCCACAGCATTCAACATTGGTCAACAGAAAGTTCTTTGCTGCATGAAAAGTAGGGTTGTAAAAAGGGACCTTCTTTGGCGTAGGGCCATCGGTGCAAGTTGAAATCATACACACGAGCTGAAAAACAACTGGACAAATGGATCTTGTCTACGGGCAGTCATCTCCAGCAGTTATCAGAAGTTCATCCATATGACCAATCACAAACACTTCAGTCTCTCCTCAGTCTCCACCAAAATCAGGGTTCATGCTGCATTCTCGCAACTGCTAGTGTGGGAACACCCGTTTTGGGTCCTAACACGGTGACCAAGCGCTTACAATCTGTGATCAGTGTGAATTGCCACCCATATAGATATGAATGGAACTTTTTCACCCCTAACACAATTGAGAGCATGTCTTTTTAAACCAGTGAGTAGTTAGGTTCACTAGCAGTAAGAGTCCAAGAGGCAAACACAATGGGCCTCTTTTCACCATTCTTCATCACGTGGGGTATTACTGCACTGTTGGGCGATGTATCATAAGCCAGACCAAGGGGTTTCTTGAGATCATTATGGACAAGCAGTGGCCAAGCTTGAAGCTGCACCTTGCTTCTTCTGAAAACACTATGACATTCTTCTGCCCGCTAACAATGTTGACATGTGCCATGTATATATCTATCCAGTGTCCCAGCAACTCAAATACAAAGTCCTAGCTGAAAAAATATGCACTTGGCACAA
Organism: Meandrina meandrites; assembly: GCA_963693305.1. Lineage (NCBI taxonomy): Eukaryota > Metazoa > Cnidaria > Anthozoa > Scleractinia > Meandrinidae > Meandrina > Meandrina meandrites. Next base: position 16,613,987 of record OY855909.1, read on the forward strand.
TTGGACCTGATACCATGCTCAGCCTGAGACCTGTCATCAGCCTGTCATCCAATGCTAACAAAAGGCTTGTGCACTAGACACTTCAAATAGCAACTGTTTGTAACTGTACAATCCCCTTGAAAACTTTTGTTTGTACGGAAAGAAAACAGTTGTTCAGTTGAAAAACCAATGGAATGGTCCTTTCGCACTGGATTTAGTTTTCAAAAAAACAGAATACCATCCGAGATATCATGCTTTTCCTGTTTCTCCCGGAATGACAGGATATTTCTGTTCCATTTGCTACAACCTGACTGTTTCACAGGGCAAGGCCAATTGAACCACACTAAGATGTACCCATTGTATCAATGCATATTAATCCAAAATTCCGGTCAAATATATGTTAATAGAGGACATTAATTATCTCAAGCAGGGAGAGTCTTTCCCTTAAACTTTCTACAAGGCTTCATGATGGCAGAAGATAAAGTAGAAAAGTTTCACCCTTGATCGCCATTTTTTTCTTGTGACCCAGGCACTCATGGTCTCAGCAAAATAGAATTTTCAAAAGGAGCAGCTTCTTCCCATTCTGTTTACATGAAAAAAACTGCACTGAACATTTCATTGAGTAAAGTTTGTAAAGTGTGATTGTCTGGATGAGATTAGTTCTGAAAAGAACCATTGTTGGTCACTGACATTTGGACAACCTGTGTGGAAGTCATCTTCAGAGTCAAGTGAAAAGTTGCTGTCAGTGGGTGATGATATATGTCTGGTCTGTTGAAGCTGATTGGTCAGTTTAGCTGTGATGTTATTGGCTGTGAGACTTGTGTTAAGTTCGACAACAGTAATTTGACAGTTTCAATCCGTCTATTATTAGTCTAATTAAGTAATTCTGTCTATGGTCTGTTCGTCAGTTTTGTTTGTGTTGTGAAGTAGTCATTTGTAAGGTGCTGGTAGTTGTTGACATCTGTTGATAGGCATTTGTTCTAAGTTTCTGCACCAGCTTTTTTGAGCCAGTCGTTGAAAATAGTTCACACTGTAGGTAAACATCCAGCAGAGTCACAGTCGATTTTGTGATTAGTAAATCGGTGGTTTTCAGAAATATGATTGTTGACATCACCATTTCTAGTCGCTCATTTGTGTTTAGTCAGTCTTGTGTTGAGGTTTCTACCTGTCTCTCCAATGTAGGAGGCCTGGCATTTGGAGCATTCTCACCAAAAATTCCATGTTTAACTCCCCCTGACAATGTTACAAACAAATCCACATACATGCACGGAACCAAGATCACCAGGGCGTCCCATTCACTTTAGTTCACCTTTTCTTCCCATCGCTGCAACTCGTGCTCAATCTTGTCCTCGAGAGCATAAAGAAATAGTCATGCCTTTTGGAAAATAGCCTGTGCATGATCCTGAACAACAACAACACCGCTTATTACCAGAAAAAAAAAGATTTAAATTACAGGCTAATAGAAGCTTTTAACTGCTTGAGGCCATATCAGCTTTTTACCTTGACATAATTTCTTCCACAGCATTCTCGAGTCACCTTGAAAACATTTGACCAGTCCAGCCTCAATTTCTCCAGGCTGTTCTGCCCAAGTAACACAGGCTTGTCACCTTTGCTAAGATAGCCGGCCTATGTGTTTCTTACGTATGATACTACACAGACACCTGAGGTTCTCCCATTCAGGGTAACTACTCACCAAAAGTTTAATAAGTTCTCAATCAAAGGTTTGTTGGCTGCAATGGAAGGTTTTTAAACAAGTTATTGCACTCAGTTTCAGAAATAATGGACACAGGAATCGTGTTTATGGAAACTGCACATCTTGGCCACACATGCATTTCTCATTTGCAGCACTGTACCGCTCTAAACCGACACACCAATGACAGCTATCTTTTACTATAATGAAAACAAACTCCATGTTCTTCAGGTGGAGATGATTCTCTTGGCCAGAAAATCCTGAGTATTCTCCTGGGACATTTCGTTTGGAATAAATCTATCTTGTGACATATGCATTGCAAGACCTTCCAGGACTAAACCAGAGGGGACCATTAAGGTTCCTGTTATTCCTCTTCTGACAGTAATGGTTGTTTCCTTCGTGAGCCAGTCTATGTGAAAAGAGAAGAGGAGTGGAGAGAGCATACAGCCTTGTTTTACCCCTGTTCGCATGGAAAATTCCTCTGTCAGATCATTTCCACAGATGAGTCTTACATTTGTAAGCACTGAAGAGCATTTTGATGATGGACGCATTTAGGTTTGGCAGAATTTTTAACAGAATTAAAACATGCATATTCAATATGAAGGTAAAAGGAGGAGAGGAAAGCCTAAGACCACCTGGCAAAGAACAGTTGAGAGAGAGAGGAACAGTGCAGGATGGCGTACATGGGATGAGGCGAGAGCTGCTACAGCCAACAGTGAAAATTGGAGGCATTCTGTGGAGGCCTTATGTGCCATGTGGCACAAAGAAGCTAGGTAACAGGTAACATGTTCAATATACAAAACTGAATTTAAAAAAGCAGTGAGCTGCACTGTACATTTCTCATTCTGAAATCATTCAAACAAGCAACATGTTTTCGTCTTTAAAACAAGATTAAGACACTATTAAGACACTTTCAGTGAAAAAAAGATAATATACACTTAATTTTTTTCATTTTTCCACGATGATTATTTATTAAGCATGGTTATCACATCCTAGCACTAACATTGTTGAAACTGTCATGTCTGGGAGTGCTCATTGCTTTGCAGTGGAAAAGCTGCCTCCCTTGTATACAAAACCTTCCACTGAATGAAGATGTTTACTGAACTGTTCCACAAGCCTAAGACCAGTTTTGCCAAGAGTGGTGGCATACACTGACACTAAGCTGGTCATAACATAGTTCAATTTTTCCCTCAGCTCAAACACCTTGTTGGTGGAGTTAACCATTGCCTTTGCTGTGAAGTCAAGTTTCATGTAAGGAATCTGGAATTAAATGTTCAGACTGATAATCCAAAAGACTATAAGAGCATGTGTAAGTCTTTCAATTAAACTCTACAAAGCAAGTTCACAAGGTGGATATATGACTATTTACCTTTTCTTGTATGTTTCCTGGTACTGTTTGAAAAACCTTCCATATAAACAACTGATTGCCACTCAGTACAAACAGATCCCTGGTAGCAAATATTACAAAATAATTAGTTTTCTAGGAAACACATAAAGATTCTTCTTTCCTTTTTTATTTCGTTTTTTCCTTTCTTGATATCTTTTAAAGGGGCTTTGCCATGGGTTTTAGGAGATCTTTGAACAGCCAAAATTTATCTTTGTGGGGTAGGAAGCCTAAAATAATAGTCCATTTTTATAAACATTTGCTATATTAGAGCACTGAAACTGTTAACAAGTGTCTTTGGTTGGAGATGGCTTGGATGAAAATGGATTGCAACTTGAAAAATTAAAGCTAAACTTTTCAAGATAATTCTGAGCATCTTCAAAAGTTTAATATTTATAGCCTTAGATTGATTCCTATCTGCAAATTAAGGTTATATCTTCCTTTAGATATCCAAAGATAATGTTTTTCATGGGTGAAGTTTCCTGCCACTAATTTCAGAACAATTTAGACCAAAAATCTGCAAAATCCATGAGACACAGCTTCTTTAAGAGCAGGCTAACACATATGGATACACATATGGTCAACGTTTCAAAGGAAACAACATTGCCATAATTATCATAATATTTGTATCAAGAAGTCTTTCACATGAACTGCTGTGATGTCTAAAAGTCTAATTTATTTAAATTGCAGTTGGCACCACACAGTTTACAGGAGTCCTACTACAGGAAGAAATGAGTGATGTTCACGACAGTTCAGTATGATTATAACTAGTAGGACTAATCTTTTATACATGCATTAATATCACAAAGAGTTTTACCTAGTGGAAAGAGTCAGGTGCTTCCCACCCCTACCCCCTTCACAAGAAAAAATAATTATAATTTATTGATATTAATAAATTAACTGTTAACCCACTGCTGCTTGTGCTGGCAAAAAGTGCAGACCTAAAACATTTTAGGTGTGTTGATAAAATAATGCTATTTCCCTCCATCCCTGAAGATTTTTTGGTTCTCTTATAGATAATTAGAGCAAATAAACAAATCAGAATCTGTTCTCTGTGCATATTTTGTACAGTCATAATGTGCAAGAGAGAAAACAAAGTTCTAAAGAAAGAAAAATTGCAATGCTAAGTATTTCTTTGAACCAAGATGGCCCTTTTGAAGGATGGGTAAAGCTAGTGAGTGAAACAGTGACTACAAAAGGTGTTGGCTTGAATAAAAATGTTCGCTTTAGCATCCATTTGAACATGCTGGCATGCAGAAACTCAAGTCTTTAAAGTTTTCAATATTCTGATGCTTTTTAAATGCTGTAAAATATTATAAGTTTTACACAATTTTGGCATTTTTTTAAAAGAAAACAGATTGCATAGCTGACAAGTCAAGTAAGCAAGTAACTTTTTCAAACCTTAATAATGAAATCATTATTCCATAACTTTCCTCTCAAATGTGATTTTGGCCCAGATACTTCAATATTTAGACAAGCCGATTTTCAGAGAAACAGCATCGTTTCATTGTTTGGCCCTGGCAGATGAGGTGGCTAATTTGCATTATAATGTGAAATCCATCATGTCGGCTATCATGAATATGGTCTATTACTAGATTGCTCTGTCTTACTTTGATTGAGTGCATAGTCAACTCAGCTCTGACTAATTGGCCATATGCTACTCATTGGAAACTTGGGTTTGCAGTAGGATCAGGAGGCTGACAATTGTATAATAATGATAATTACAATAATGATGGTTTATTTACAAATCCATGAGGTGGCGCTCTTTATATTACAATTGTCTCCTTACCTTGAGTTATCAGTCATGATGCTGCTGGCAATGACTCTCTGCCAATTCTGCATGATTCAATCAATACCATCACTTTTATTAGCCTTTTTAATTTATTATAAATGAATTTTCCACAAAATACCACAAACTTTTTAAGTAACAGTCCTCAAAATTTTGGGATTTAGCAGGCCTAAAGGGAATAGCACAAACAAAAACATGTTTATAATTCAGAAGACATTCCACTCAAAGAGGATGTACATACATGTGTATGACAGTGATAAATGTGGGAATTGGTTTGTAATCTTCAGGGCAACATGATAACAAAATATTTCTCAGCAGGTTGGCAGACAATCCAGCTGTGCAGAAGGTATGTTTGTAAAAATAATAGAAAGGATTGTTTTGTATCCACTGTAAATTAAATAGGAAACTATAATATAATATGATATTAATTTTGTTAATCAAGTATTATCAAATACACGGCCCAGGATTTTTGTATGGACCTTTCACATTACTTAAAATATAAAAATGCCATTATAAAGGAAAAGGTCCTTCACCATACATACAACATGTAGATGTCACAAGTTAGCTTGTAGTTTCATAAACTGACTGTACTGTACAAACCAGAGGGGGAAAAGAAAGGAGGTCTGGAACTGAATAACAATGCTCTTACAACTTACAAAACAATCAATTAACATCTTAGCGGCAGCACGTCATCTTTTTCTGAGAAGTTTCAAGTATTGAATAATAAGGAGCTTAAGCAACCACGAGAGTGAAGACAATGTCAATTGCCAGTAAAAATGAATAATTATTACTGACAGTACTGACATTGTCTTCAATGTGTAGTGTAATACACTTTTCTAAAGAATCTCACCAGCTAGGTGCATTGATATTTCTAATGGTCAGAACTTATTAGCTGAAAATGTAAACACATTGTTCAAATTCGAAAAAATTGCCATCTTAGTTCACATTTTTCTCTTAAAAATATATATTTACTTTTTATTGCTAAACTGCAAAAGAATGTACCACAAATAATTATAAGGCAAGTGGAAATTTCAATCACCACATTTTCATTGCCATTGTTTACCTTGAATTCACCACAAAAAATACATGTTGACAAGAACATTTTCGAAGACATTTTTGCCACTTGAACAACACAACTGAGAAAACAGTTTGTACTGCTGTAAAAAATGGTTCTACCAGTATTGAACTCTCTCACAGGCTGCCATGAAGTTTTTTTTGGCAAGCTCAGAAAGAGAATGATGATCAGCTCATGTGGCTTTCAAGTATCCACTGACAACCTCCCCAATGATTGCTTTGCAAGTTGTGAGAGAGCAGTAACTAATGTTTGAGCCTGCAAGCCCAAGCCATTTTTGTGAGCCTCTTTACGAGACACTGAAATTTTTGTCATATTTTTCCATTTTCGTTCATTTCACATTTTTTGAGGGCTGTTTTCTTCAGATATTTACAAAAGCAGTTGTAAACACCAGCGAGCAGGCAAGATTAGATAGACTGAACCTAACACTAGAAAAATTAATGTGATCATCAGAACACTCGATTTAGGTAGTTACAATACACAGTTGAATTATCACATACAGTAGATGTATAGTCAGACGAAGCCTACGAACATATTTCTGGCCGTCGCTGTAAGATAACGACTTTGGCGGAGAGAAGCGATAGCATTTAGCTTACTGGAAATACATCTGCACTCACAGGGTAGTACATACCCAGATTTAACCAAAAGGTTACCAGCAGCATACAAAATGGTCGATGAATTCCAAAATATGAAAACTTGAAATGCGAGTAATATATCTTTGACATTGTATGGGAATTTGGTAAAGGAAACAAAGGAAACCACAAATACAAGTACTTCCATTTTTTCAAAAGTTTGTATATTTGATAGGCAACGTAGCAAGGAAGGCAATGTACCTGCAAATACTGGTATAAGTCAATACATGTTTTGTAGTTTTCTTTACTAAAAATAACTTGTTTTGCTTTATGATCAATAATGCTTTCAAAACAGTTTACTTTTTGTTCTCATGTTTTAACAGACTGAGAAAACAGTGGTAAAGAGATAGTCGAAACTCTTCAAGAGGAGTATTTGTATCATATAGTTGATTTGAATCATGAAATGGTCTGGCTATTTGTAGGAACAATGTTTTTACACATTTCATGGAAAGTGTGCTAAAAGTTCAAGAACTCAGCATGGCAAAAGCATGGCCATCGGACATTGACTTCATTTATAATAAAATTTAAGAAACATTAGCAAACAGGATTGTTATTTACTTTTTATAAGTATGTTGTCTTTGCTGTCTTTAAAGTTGTCATTCAAGATTGTATTTTTAGGTGTATTTAAATTAGCCTAACTAACCACATTTTTGAGTTGATAACACAAAAGAATTTTTTTTTCTAGAACGAGATTAGTGAGGCTAGTTTAACTGTATACAAAAGAATTTTATATTGGCAGCCATTTTTGCATAGGGCAAGGCTGCTGCCTAAGGAAATTTCTAAGGAGCCCTTTGGGCTCCTAACGTCAAAAGTTAGGAGCCCACGCCATTACTTTAGGAGCCTAGCCTAAAAGTTGCCATGGTCGATCCTCGGGGGAGGGGGGTGGGGTAGAAGAAAAAAAACAAATCTAGGGGAGGGGCCTGGAACATTTCTCCCCCCTCTCCTGCCCCTTCCACATGCACACACATTTTGCTTTGTCAATAGAGCCTTTGTACGTGAACAGAAAACTCCTTCGGACAAGAATTATTGTTAGTAATTAAGGTTTAACAGAACCAAGATTACAATTTAGCAGGTCTATTTGAACGTTATGGCAAAGGTAATTTAAAGTTAAAACACCTGTGTAAACACTTTTAAATTATGATCTTATCTACATTTCATAATCAGTTGTCAAAAATTGACCAGAAAAATTAAGTTGTGAAAAAAAAACCCAGTTTTTCGGCTTATCAAATGAGTTGCTTTTACAATAGATTTTAGTTGTTTTAAAAACAATTCATGTTATTCAAACTGTTTTCAGCAAAGTTTTCTAGCACATTATTATTTTCAAGAGTAATGTTCTCCTTGTCACGGTTCAATGACCGAGATAAAACACGAAACAGTTCGAATGAACAAACAAGCAAACTTGATCCACAAAAAGCGCTAGCTAATAAGAATGTTACAGAAAAGGCACATATCTTCTGTTGTTTTGAAATTAAGCGTTCTCAAAAGTGAAGAAATAAAAGTTTGAGTTAAATAATAAGCTTAATTACAGTAATTCATAAGTGTAACATCAAAACATTCTGCACATTATTTTAGGCTTGTTGAAAAGGTTTTTGTATCAAGCTTTTGCAGATTAAAATTGTCATGATCAGACCTGATGCATGGATGGCCAGGAGATTGATTTCACTTTTGTATCCGTAAATGTTTACTTCAAATTCACTATAAACTCCTCCAAAACATCAACGTAGCGAACAAAATGTGAAGCAGCCCATAATAACATTCATTCTTCATTCCATATTTGGGAGTCAGTCCCAGTCCTAAACAGTCGAAAATAAATGGTTTTCGAAGCTGCCGAATTTTGCAAAGGCACGTTACGTATTTATACGCTAAAATTATCTTGATTGTGGACAATTTAAGTATTTCTGTTTTGAAATGAAGCACTTATTGTTTTGAACGGGATACATCTCATGCCAGTGGAACAAAGTTACAAGGAAATTGAAGTCATTAGATGAGAATGGAAAATCTATGCTTAGGCGCCCAACCGGGCTACTTGAACAAAAATTTAGTCGCCGGCATTCATAACTTAGGCGCCCTAGGCGACCGGGCACCCGTTAGGCAGCAGCCTTGATAGGGTCTATTTCATTTCACAACAAACAATAGGTAATTGTAAATTATGACTGTCATGGTGAGACAGAAACTTGGCATAAAGGATAAATTTCATTGCACTTTGTCAGAAAAATGTAAGATTCTAAAGTATCCACATGTTATCATGTCATTTTATTTTGATTACCCATACCAAAATCACAATAAGCTTTTGAAAAGAACTCACAGTAGCATCATGACTGGCTGGTTGAGAACCAAATATGAAAGATGTCATGCGTCGACCCAGCTCCGTAAAAACACTACTTGATGCATTCAGGTTCTGACTCTTGATGGCTTTCTGTGGCAAAGAAATGACAGAAACCAACAACTTAAGCTATAAAATATTGATATATATTTAATGGCTAACACACTTTCATTTAATTTGCAAGAAAGAGCTAGAATTGTGGACATACAAAATTTTGCAAGCAGTCAAATTCTATGTACCTGAAGGAAAAGAAGTAATAATGACTGTTTACTTATCACAAGAGTCCTGTTTGATTTGGGAAAGGTGCAGATTAAGCCCCTTATTCAGTCATTACAAGGATTGTTGTCACAAACATGTACATGTAGTGAACCAAAGAATTGTTGTTTCTAGGCCTTTCTTTATATTATGGTAGAGACCTGGTATCGAGCACCTATTTTTCATGCAGCAGAACACGAGTTACTATTACTATTTGAATATTGTATGGCATTCAACTGACAAGATCTTAGGCAAAAGTAGTTTTTAAAATCACAAACGCTAATTAGTGTGTCAAAAGTAAATGCAAAATAGGCCTTTCCTGATTAAGATGAATTCAGTATTAAAAGTTTAACTTACATTATTGTATAAAACTTTAGAGGTAAAAAGGTGTTAAAATTATGGACTTAAACGTTTTTGATCTGTCTATGTCCTTTACTTCAGCAAACCCAACAAAATCACTTTTCAGTCTTGATAATGACAGCTGCAGAGCCGTAAACTACAGAAGTAAACCCAATCTAAACTGCTTGAGTTTAAGCAGCTTAATGTACTCCCCAAAAACTGTTTTCATTAGTCTCAATTTCATGGAATAAACACTACTTCAGAGGAGATTATGCAAAGAATATGACAGAACAAAAAATTACTCTCTCCTTTACATTCTTTGAATTTCTTTCAGTTCACACAACACATGAGCAACAAATTTTGCCATGGGACTCAAGTTATCACTTTGCCTAGCATCTGTCTGCTCTCCCTGGGGCCTTCCCCTGGTAATCATAAATTAAAGTACTGACCAGTCCCTGAAATAGTGTTGAGCTCAATTCATGTAAATCTTTTAACAGCACTTCAGAATTCAATGCTTTTGTTGATGCTCATTCAGACATAAGTGAATTTCAAAGCTTTTAATATCCAGAGCTTGCAAGAATTTCCAGACTCATCATCACACCCAAACCTTTTGTTGCACAAACATTTTAACATAAAGGCTCTATTTTTTAAGTGCTACTATGCATGTTTTCTTTCGCAACCGTTTTAAAATATACAACAAGTACTCTATATGAGAAGAAAAATGCCGTTTACTATTTTCCAATACACCTCTTTTTTTTTAAATATGCAAATTAGCAAAGTAGTGATGTCATACACTCAACCAAATTCTGATTAAATACTAAGAAAGTGATATCTCAGCCAATTTGTATTGAAAGTCTCTGATTCTTTGCAGTAACACTCTCGACTGCTAGTTGTGTTTCACAGTATGAACTTGGCAACTTGGTTACCATGGCAACATACTAGGTTCCAGATCCCCCCAATGCTTAAGGCCTTTCTAGCCAATTCTGGCATTCGCCATTAATGTTTGTAAATAATGCTTTACATGCGAGATCTAGCAAGCATATTAATGGGTTTGGCAGACGTCTTGCCTGGGTTTAATTTTTCCGAACTGAAAAATTTTGAAATATTAAAAACAAATTGATGGGGACTGGAAAAGAGTGAGTTGCCATGGTAACATAATTTTATTACAGCTGTAGGTGTGTCACCTGAAAAACTATTAGTCTGCCAAGTTTCATAGGTCTCTGCAGAAAAATGACCGAGATTTTTTACTTGACAAAAAACTGGGTTGAGTAGATGACGTCATCAGTTCCCTAATTTGCATATTTTACGATTTTTTTAAGCTTAAATATCTCTGGAACTAAAATAGATATTTGAAAACGGTAAACGGCATTTTAAATCTTTCATTAAATACTCTTTGAAACGCCTAAAATTGCATGGGGTGAAAATTTGATTATAGTACCACTTTAAAAACTTAACAAATAACCTTACCTGCGAGGCACTCAGAAGCAACAGTTCATTGGTAGTGGTCATTAAGATACAACCATAGGGCTAAAAAAGAAGATTTAACCTTTGTAAGAGGAATACAGACAGAACAACTTCATCTGTAGAGGACAAATGGAAACAATACCCTTACATTATTTCACAACTACACACCATACTTAAAGCTACTACTTAAAATTTCCTCACTCAACTGCACCTGAATAAGTGCTACAACATCTTATACATGTAACTGCTGCTCCCAAACAAGCACTACAATCAACAGGGCACTTGACGTGTGAAGTACTGGAACTTAAAGTGATACTTAGTCAAAGAAGCAGTTACTTAATTCTGGTTCTAATTCTGAACTTCTACCCCTTAAGGGTGTGATGTAAATCTTATGTTGCAGCTTTAATAGGCCGGATATCAGCCAATATATAAATGCCCAAAAAACATGGTAAAAAATCATTTCCCAGTCTTTTTCCAAAACAAAATTACCAAGATTTACCAAATTAAATATTTTGCAGTTCTTTGAAAAAAAATTTTGCTAAATGCTTGTTCAATGTTGGATATGGGAGGATGATGGCCAACTTGGTCAGCACTAAGCACCTTGTTGACTACATGTATATTATACTATCTCATATCCAATGCATGCTTGTGGAATAATAATTATTGTTAAATATCCAATGAAGATGTTTGACATTCAAAAGTTCCCTGGGTATGGTAAACAAGTTTGTAATGCCATAACAATATTAACTGAACTAAAGGAACTTTATCAAGTGGATAGTAGTTGGTAAGTTGTATTTATATGATTGTACAAGAAACTCAGACATGTGGAGCAGAGTCGGGAGTTGGCTGGAACTTAATTTTAAAGTGGTCTGTATGTTGATAGGTTCCATGTATCATACCTGAAAAGATGTTAATGAATGACATTGTGATCCTATCAAATCAGTGTCCTTGTCAATTGAACTGCTGCCATGAATGAGACTAGGCCAGTATCGCACCATGCCCTCAGGAGACACTGCCATGACTGAGACACTAGACATGTTGCTGCTATCATCATCACAGGAGCTCATAACACAAACAAGATCAGCATTATGGTATAACTCAGAAGCTGGCAACATCAGTTCCTTGTATAGTAATCCCTGAGAAGACAACAAGAACCATAATTTTTTTTAAAACTATTCAAAGGATATAAATTTCTTGTAGAGTTGACATATTCAAACTAAAAACATTCAAAAATCCTGACCAACCCTTAATTACCTTATTATATTAAATTAACGCTTCATGAAATTAACGCAAATTTGGAAAATTCGTGTTAATTTAAGTCACGTTAATTTTTGTGAGCATTAATTTCCGCTCCCTTATTATAGTGGAGTGTTAATTTCCTCGCCATTAATTGAGTGGACTGTTAACTTGGACTTTTTTTTATCATTGTTTTATCAGGGTGGAGATCAACCAGCATCGTTGGCGCTGAAAAGAACGCTCAAAGTACTGAGATTCGTTTGGGTTTTGGATTTTGTTAACTTCTTAAGAGTGTGCTACAATAAATTTGGTCCAGTTTTCTTTACAAGTTCCATTTCTTTCTGTGGTCGCATTAATTCCATTAATTCCATTCCTTCATTTTGAAATTTTATCACCTCTTTCATGTTAATTTCCTCTATCGGAAAGTAATTTTTCCTTCACATCGCGTTAATTTAAGTCGCATTAATTTCCAATACCTTAATTAACACAAGCGTCAATTTCCAGAAGAGGACCACTACCCCACCATCCCCCCCCCCCCCCGAACTTCTCCTCCCTACTCCCTACTCTGCAGTTGGTTTTGGCAGGTTAGAAAAGTGCCAATTCCAATATACAACTATTAGAAAGTGATGAGTTTGAGGCATTCAATACATTGGATGGGATTACAATTCATGGGATACACAGTTGATACACATTCATGTATTGGCAGGCACAGTGGCCTAATGGTTAGTGCGTTGGACTCCGGATCAGGCGGTCCAGGTTCGAGCCCTGACTGGGGCACTGTGTTGTGTTCCTGGGCAACATACTTTACTCTCATAGTGCCTCTCTCCACTCAGGTGTATAAATGGGTACGGTTGAATTTACTGCTGGGGGTAACCCTGCGATGGACTAGCATCCCATCCAGTGGGAAGTAGAAATACTCCTAGTCACTTCATTGCTGTGGAAACCGGAACAAGCTCCAGCCGGATGGGCCACTTGGCTCGTATGCAGACTTTACCTTACACATTCATGTAAGAAGAGTGGATACTACAATTCTCTTAGACTTGACAAGAGTCAGGTCACCTACATGTAACAAAGTCATAACCTTGATGGTTTGGTTCTGCTCATGCATCAACAAGACGGCCTTGTAGTATGAATGATGGTCTCCATTGCTGCCATTTAGGTTGATTAAAAGGTGTCATGGCTATGTCTGGCAGTTTTTCTTTTTTGCCAGTTTCTGGTTACTCTAGTGTGTCTAAAGTCTGTCTGTTCTATAATGTTAGTGCCTGTATATCAATGACTGACACAAATACTTCCCATTCATTAAAGCTCCAGTTTTTCCATTTCTGGAAATACGGGCGTTTATTACGTCATAACAAAATGTTTTGCATTAATAATGCGGACATTCTCGTAATAATAATAATAATAATAATTATAAAAACAATATATAATTATAATAAGAACCTTCCCAGAATCCTTTTCAACTGAAAAATCGTAAATGCCAAATAACTTGGTCAGTTTGAAGCCTGCAATACTACTATGTCGTATACAAATAACTCTTACCATAAACTACTTCTCATATGAGATATAGGGTGATGACATCATTAATCACATGACTTTGCTCAGAAGTTCGTTTTTGCTAACTATGACGAAAGTAGTTTGCTACTAAAAAAGCAGTCAATGCAGCTCGAAGCACATTGGCGCGAGGCATTTTGGACTGCCCAGGAACCGAACAAAATATAAATATTAAGGGAGCTATGTGCAATTTTCAAAAATTGGGAGTCTGGGTACAAGTGTGTATCTGGCGTTGCATTAAATGTAAAGAAACAATAAAGTACAAGTTGGTAGATACTTCCACTGTAAATCCATTTTTAACACTTTCATTGCTATGACGTCATCGGTCACGTGACCAGAAAGGGCCACAACTTTAAATTCGCTTGAAAACTTTACTAGAATCTTTCTCTTAGGATATTTTTAAGCGAAGTTGTAGTTTTTTAAATAGTGCTTTAAAAAATGGCCATGATTACTTTTTCCTGAAAATGTACGGCAGTGAAAAGTACAATTGAAAAGTTTGTTGGCTTCCTGCTCAGCGACCATTTGCGGTAGAAACAAAAGAAAATTTTGCCAAAGGCAGGAGTTTATGCTCTTTATGATGGCGTTGTCACTTTTTTCTCATTTTAATTGGTTTTTGCCAGGATGGATTTTATTTCTTTCAGACGTAAGGAGTGGAGCCTGGGGAGAAGTTTAGCAGCAGCCGCTCCCCCTCTCCGTTGCTAGGGGATTCCCAGTGGTCCGTATTGCGGACTCACGACAAGAAAATGTTCAAAATGGCGACGAGTTATATAGTTTGAGTTATATAGGGTAGTTTTGCCGATGTTTTTCCTTCTTGACGCGATCACAACGAGTTTCCAAACACAGGGTATTCTTCCTCTATTCGTATTCCCGATAACTGTAAGTGCCCCTATGGCACGATTTTTTCTTTATTGTTTTGATTCACCTTTAATCGTTTGTAATCCTTTGAGTCACGCCAGGCGACTCGTCACGCGCTCAAAGTTGTCTCGCGTTTCAATTCAGAGCACATGTCGCGCCAGACATCGATTGTGTAATTCAAGCTGATTTAGACTAGAAGGTTTCGCAAGCGCTCGTGCTCGGATCGAAAGGAAAGAAATCGCGTCGAAATTGCCTCTTCACGAAGGAAAGAATAGCCATATTGGCATTAACTCTCGCCAGATCTGGCAATAATGTAAGTCTGATTTACCTGGATTATTTCTTTAGTTATTTGCTTGTCCTTAATTTCGTAAATCAATTATATTTTTTAGTTTCACGATACGATACAACAATAAAGAAGGCGTTACGAAGTTGTGTTGGTCAGTGAATTTTGTGCGGTCCAGCTAGCGGTAGACAAGTGCCGCTATAATAACGAAGAACATGTAATGAGGAGAAACGGCGAGGGAAACGTTTCGCAAACATTTCTTACAGAAACTTACAGGGACCTGAGGTAAGCATTTCTCATTGTACCACGATTTTATTTTGAACACTGGTTTAAGCTTATGTATTCAACATTTATCATGTTTGAGCATATATAAAAGTGCTAACGATAAAATCGTGCAAACTGGAATTAAAGCCGAGCTCAAAGGAAAAAAAAGATTTTGAGTGTCAGTCATTTCGTCATGGCATGTGATTTGTATTTATGCTTGTCATCTGAATTTTAAGCTACTTCAAATTAATAAGAATCACATCCTTTCATTATTTAGACGTGAGGAAATGTTTGTCAGAATATTGACCGAGTGGATTGTAACAAGTTCTGGTAGTTGTTGATCTCTTAAGTGTTATAATGTACTGTTTGGCAACAGGCAAAGTGTTTTCAAGGCTAACTGGAGTGCTATTTAGGCTAACTGGAATCTTATGTAGGTTAACTGGAATGACACATAAGTGCCATACAAGCCAGAAATTCCTAACCCAATAAATATATAGCCTAACAGGCCTAACCTCAAGCCACATAAGCTAACTATACTCAGGCTTACTGGAGTACTGTTTAGGCTAACCAGAGAGCTATTAAGGCTAATCAGTGTGCTATTCAAATTAACTGGAATGCCTCTCATGACTTGTTGGCTTGCACCTTGTCAAGACCCAAGTTTTTTTCTTTTTTTTACTTTTGGAAATTAGCCATGTAGTAGCTGTAAATTTGATTCAAATAAACTCCATATTAGTTTTTGTTGACAACTTGCTCTATGAGAAAACCAAACAAAGATTTCTGTAATGTAATGTTTAGAGATGAACAGATTACAAAAATTCAGCTTTAGGGTCCAAAACATTTAATAATCTGACATTTTTCTGCAATGATTACTGAAAGGAAGGGTGCAAAAAAAATTGATTTCTTCCTTGCCTGACTCAGGAAGATTGGGCAAGGTGAAACCATTATATGCTTATCCAAAGACTGATGTTTCTCTGGAAACAACAACAAAGTAAAAAATCCATAAATATCATTTTTCTATCTAGCAGGTGTAAAAAATTATTGGATCCAATAGCCCAACATGAAAGCAGTCAGTTTTTTGTTTCACACACTAAAAAGGCCATTTAATTTTAATATACAGTTTGCATGTTGGAAAGATAGCAATTTCACCAAAATAAATAGTTTTTGTTTGTTTTGTTTCTATTTAAAGGTGACTTGAAGACTTTGTAATGACATTCCTCTTAAGGTGGCTCCATATTTATTCCGGGCGCACTTGTCCATGACAAACTTTGCGTTATAACTTTTTAGGCTTTGACGCGATGGCGGTGAAACTTTGGGAAAATGTTCACCTATCATTCGGTAATAGTAATATGAAATTCGATTTAACTGGATAAAAATATTTTTGATATTACTGGCAATTAATTAGACCCCACTTTTTACAAAAAATCGAGTCTAGAAAAAAATTTTGCTGTTAGATTTTGGCTAAACTTCTAAAATCAGCTTATATTGACTAAATACATATTATAGCCAAGTTTCAGAAAAATCGTCGGAACAGAATCGCTGAAATATTATGGTCACCTAAATTCGACACTTAAATTCTATTGAAATGTTCTTTTCTTGGCGCCCTTTGCCAAAACAAGCCACGGACCCAAATTTCTGCAAGAAGCATCCCCAATGCTTGCTAAATCAATGTGCCTTGCCGATTTGCGATCGTGACAGCCGTTAAAAAGTATTTGCTTTGCCAGTAAACATTACAAAATGATCGAAAATCTTCTCAAACCAACAAAGTTACATTTTTCATAAATTTTTCAAAATTACACCGCAGTTTTGTGTCAAACTCCTTCCAAACAAACTTCAGGATACTGCAATGTTTTTGCATCAATTTTTGCTGCTGTACGATGCTGTAAATTGGAGAATTTATGTTGGGATTTCAAGCAGCTCCGCGACTGTTCTCTGGCCAAGCGGACGAGCAGTTTTGTTTATGTAGTTCTGAATACGAAATGAGCACGTGCGTTATTTTTTGCACGGACTCGCACCTTTTCACGGGGGGTGTATTTGATATGCGCGCCCAGGAGGTGCAGCAGTTATAAAATCTGCCATTGTAAATCTAAACAAAACTACTCGTCCTCTTCGCCACTGCATTCAAGCTCAAAAACAAAGAATTTATTTCATCTGCGTATCCTTTCGAGCAATTGCAATCGTTTGTTCAACTCTTATGTGACTTATTGCTGTTAGTGACAGTTTGTTAACCTCCGCAATAAATTACAATACACCTCACTGTTACTTTCATTGAGCGTACATCTTCCCTCCCCTCCTGGGCGCGCATATCAAATTCAAATACACCCCCCTTGAAAAGGTGCGAATTCGTGCAATAAATAACGCACGTGCTCATTTCGTATTCAGAACTACATAAACAAAACTGCTCGTCCGCTTGGCCAGAGAACAGTCGTGGAGCCGCTTGAAATCCCAAAATAAATTCTCCAATTTACAGCATCGTACAGCAGCAGAAATCGATGCAAAAACATTGCAGTATCCTGAAGTTTGTTTGGAAGGAGTTTGACACAAAACTGCAGTGTAATTTTGAAAATTTTTTGACAAATGTAACTTTGTTGGTTTGAGAAGATTTTCGATCATTTTGTAATGTTTACTGGGAAAGAAAATACTTTTTAACGGTTGTCACGATCGCAAATCGGCGAGGCACATTGATTTAGCAAGCATTGGGGATGCTTCTTGCAGAAATTTGGGTTCGTAGCTTGTTTTCACAACAGGCGCCAAGAAAAGAACATTTCAGTAAATTTAAGTGTCGAATTTAGGTGACCTTAATATTTCAGCGATTCTGTTCCGACGATTTTTCTGAAACTTGACTATAATATGTATTTAGTCAATATAAGCTGATTTTAGAAGTTTAGCCAAAATCTAACAGCAAAATTTTTTTCTAGACTCGATTTTTTGTAAAAAGTGGGGTCTAATTAATTGCCAGTAATATCAAAAATATTTTTATCCAATTAAATCGAATTTCATATTACTATTACCGAATGATAGGTGAACATTTTCCCAAAGTTTCACCGCCATCGCGTCAAAGCCTAAAAAGTTATAGCGCAAAGTTTGTCATGGACAAGTGCACCCGGAATAAATATGGAGCCACCTTAAGTCAACTTGAAAATGAACTCAAAAATACACAATTTTTTGTTAATGTAATAAAATTGTCACAATTGATTCCCACATGTTGCCAGTTTAAACCTGAACATACTTTAGTGACCTTCATAGCTATTTATGTAATATGAACCCAGCCACAAGAGCTCTCATGGGCCCGATGAGGATAAGTAAGTAATTATGTAATATGGGCATCCCAGAACCCAATTAGGCTACATGTGAATACTGGCACTTTATTACATGCAAGTTTTAAAACCATTCTGGGGCTTGTGACAAAAATATTTTGTTCCAATAAAAATAATGAAATTACAGACAATTTACATAATTATTATCACAGACCATAAAGTTTACTCCAGGTTAAGTAAAGACGTCAAGTTTTTTGCAGCACAGGCTAAAGTGTCTTCAATAGTTTAATGGCAGTCTAATTAAAATGTGTGGTTCCAAATAATATCCATACCTCCCCCAAGGATGGTTCTTTGCTTTGGACCCTCCTACCCCCTGGAATTTCCAGTATAGCTTCATATTTTCTTTTAAAAACTTGGGTTATTGAGATCACCCCCCTACCTCCCCCCCTCCCCCTTCGGAATTTCCAATGACCATTTCCTTGGCGTGGGTATGTATATTTTCTGGAACTGCACAATGTAGGCATTTGCTTATAAAAGTAAGCTGCAGATTGGTTCACACTAATCTATTTTGTTAACCTTTTCACATTCACCTGTTTTCTATGGGATATATAATTATATATTGTTTTTACCGGTTTCACTTGAAATAATAATAATAATAATAATAATAATATGTACATAGAAGCTTAGAGCATGTAAAAGCTTTCAGAGTGTTATTATGTAGGTAGGCTATTGAAACTTTTATTGAAATTATCTCATGGGAAAATCTTAAGGAAAAACAAAATTTGTATATTTTTTTAACCAGATACTCCTAAGATTCAAGTTTGTCTGAAAAGTGCTCAATAAAGTTTATATTGTTGTTTAAAAAAAATAACAAGAAGATTAACAAAATAAAAGTTAGTTGACGTTTCGACGACTTCATGCCGTCATTATCGAAAGTGAAATGTGAAAAAAAATTAACATAAGATATAAATACAAAAATAGAAGTGTGAAAAAGAAATACATAATTACATTAAGCATGATAAGCACGTATTAAACAAAAAGTTTCCCGCGAATAGGGTCCGCTTGAGTGTTCAGTTTCGGTCTTTTCTTTCGAATGAATAGCATTTCGAAAATTAAGCACTCAAGCTTACTTCAGCATTTCTTGAGAATAGTGAAGTTGTCACGGAGGTTGGAGGGTTTAACACTGTGTTTGTCCTTTAGGTGTTTTCCAATTACAGAATGTTGTGCTCCTCGACATGTTGATGGCGGCGTGTGTACCCAATATAATTTGTATCACACAAATCACATTTATATTCATAAACCACGCTTTGTTGGTTGACTATGGGAGGCTTCAATTCCGTTTCTCTCAGGTCATCAGCGATCTTCTTGCTCGTTATCTATTAGTTATCTATTAACAATACATTGTACAACTAAAAGTATTTGTTTATCGTCTAAAAATGTTTATCCCAAGCTCAAAAGCCGTCTTTTTGATGTGTTTTTGAGAGCCCTTAGGGCGGCCGACTCTACATACGTGGTGTATGCGACAGCTTGTGTTTATAGAGAAATGTATGGGAAAATCACCGATTCTCTAAAATCGGGTAAATAACTATCTATTTGAAATAAAGTTTACCTACCTCAAATGTGTCGCTTACTTGTGTCTTGTGCCGAATTTGAAGCCATTCCGACGCCATTTAGCGAAGTTATTCGAAGTCGTTGTCTCCCCTTCTAAAAAGAAGGAAAGGCAGACCACTCCATCTATCGCTGGCCAGAGCTCACTCTACAAATCGCTCTCTCCTCAAAAGAAAAACTCCCGAATCGCAATAAAACCAACAGTTCCATAAAGCCCAATACAATTCACTCCACATACGTGTTCTTTGGCGGTCCACAGACTCGTAAAGAACGAGAAATTTTGCTTTAATTTTGCCTGTTCGGCTTTCCAGATGTGCTTGTGACTGACCTCGCGCCAACGGCCGTGTTGTCAGCGTGTGACTTACTTCTAATGGACCAATCAGAGTTGAGGATGAAACCAGATACTTGTCGTTGAGTAACGACTGTTGGCACGAGGTCGGTCACAAGCACATCTGAAAAGCCGAATGGCAAAATTAAAGCAAAATTTTTCCCATACATTTCTCTATATACACAAGCTGTCGCATACACCACGTATGTAGAGTCGGCCGCCCAAAGGGCTCTCAAAAACACATCAAAAAGACGACTTTTGAGCTTGGGAAGCCTGTGATCCATTAAGAACCTTGCAACGTTTTTTCTTAAAAAATGTTTAGCGTTAAACATGTGGACATTCTCAAATTATTGGCACTGATTTTAATTTTCAGATCTATGATCTGAGAAATGCTGACCTGTCATATACAAGAACAAATATGCTGAAATACTCCTATTTCCACAGAACAGTCAAAGCCTGGAACTGTTTACCTGTGCATGTCAGAACGTCTGAGTCCCTTTCTGAATTCAAAAGACTTTGTAAGGCTTATTTTTGTCAATTGAAGGGGCAAGGGCAAGAATCACAGATTGAGTTTTTGGCGAAATTGAAAATTGTCAAAAACAACTCCAAAACTCGCATGTGGCTTTGTTTACATGTGTTAAACACTGTCCTGCATTTATTTTCGCTAGTTTGAGCTTGTTCTTGGAGAAAAAAAGAAGAGAAAATTACTATTAGCGAATCATTGTTCCAGAACGAATCTAAATGTTTATGCTGGTTTCATTGTTCGGAGTAACAAAAGGTTTTTTGTTTCTCTTCCTGTTTTTGTAATTCAGTTGGGAGATCTGGAAAGCAAATATTGTGACGTAAGCTTTTCGCGCGCAAAGCCTCTTCAGATTTTAATCGGACAAGTCGAATGCTCACCTTCGCGCATGAAGTGCACTTCTCTCCACTGATTCTCGCTTATTTGACATATATTTGCGCCCGTCTGGTGGTAGAAGGACATCATAAAGTCTGAATACCCGCAAGATCGCTAGCGAGCCTCAAAGAAGCGAGGTTCGTTTGTTCCATGATCGGGACTCTGATTCCAGACGGAAAGAGTTTAAACGCCCTTCTCTTCCAAACCAAGTTCACCTTCGTTTGTTTGGGCTCATTTGCCATGATTTGGCGTGTTGAATGTTTGGAAATGAAGACTGGCTTTTAGACTGAGTCTATAATTTTCTGTTGAATTTTGAGCGTAGGACTGTCCGTGTCGAAGAAACTCAGGGATATCCCATAATAATCTTTAATGCATTGATCGTGATTATTGCGTTATTTTTGAGCGTGACTTGACAGTCGAGCGAAAGGCGTGGCGGCAAAGTCAGTCTTCATTCATTTCACGTGTGCGAAACGCGGCTTTCGCGATATATTCATAGTATGCGCGCCCAAAAAGAACAGAATAGGAGCTTACTGCAAGTCAAGCGGAATGAAAATCAACCGTTTAGATTTTGTGAGTGCACATCATGGAATTCCATTGATTGCTTCATCGCTGTCTGTCGAGAGGAATGAAAGGACAAGACTGAACCCGGGCTCGCATGTAAGTTTTTTGTTTGTTTAAGCTGACTTGTTCTTTTCCATCGGTTTTCCAGCCGGCTTAAATTCGATTCAGTGTATTCATAACATGCCTGTAGGAGAAACAGCCTATTCAGCTTAAAACTAACTTCTTTTGTGTTGTCTGAAAAACCCGTTTTATGAAACCAGACTTTTACTGCCATTTTCGAGCTACCGTGAACGGCTAACTTTTTAGCCCGTTTTCTCACGATCTAGCAAAACATTCAAGTTTGTCTAGACAAACTGTCGCGTTTTGCAAGTGAACCAAAGATCAAGATCGCTGTCTCAGCATTTACCAGAAATATAAAGGCGCCATTTGCTGTCGACATTCATTGAAGAAACATAAAACGTCGACGCAAAAGTTTTCGAAACCTGTGTTTCATGACCAGATACACACAGGCTGAGTTGCCAAAACTTGACATGTTTACGCTCCAAACGCGACGGTTTGTCTAGGCAAACTTAAATGCTTTACGCGTGAAAATTCGCGGAAAAAAGTTCGCCGTTCACGGTAGTTCGAAAATGGAAGTATCTTTTTTAGTGAAACGGACTGAATTTGCTTTGCTAACGGCAGTGTTATTCACAAAAAATAATCATTTCGCTTAGCGAAATTTACCGCTGAGAAATTTCGAATACGTTTTCTTCCGTAATGATTTTGTAATTCGTCGCGCAGACAAAGCATAAATGGCAAGCGCTTTGCTGATAGCATCACTAAATTTCAAAGCCTTTTGCAGCATCAGAGTAGCATCTACGAAATGTCACATCTTGCTCTTTTTTTACTTTTCCAGAAAACAGTGCATGAGAAAGTTTTTTTCATATACCGTAATAGTGTTTTCTTTTTTCACGGATTGCAAAACGTTCACTCTCTAGACACTAATCCTTGACTTTATTTAGATACCAACTCATGCCATGCAATTCAAAAGAAGAGATTTCTTTATTTTTGCTAGGATAACCCTATGCTAACCCTAACCTTACCCTAACCCCTAGGGTTAATTTTTGTAGAGTTAAAACAGTAATCGGTTCAACTTCGCTGATTTCATTGTTTCGCGGAACAAAAGGTTTCTTTCGTCAAAGTCCAGTTTTTGCATGCGTAATTTTTTGGAAACAAGGCAGACAACAACGGGAAAAAATACAGGACAGTGTTTAACACACGTAAACAAACTCGCATGCGAAATTTGGAGTTGTTTTGACAATGTTCAATTTCGCCAAAAACTCAATCTGTGATTCTTGCCCTTGCCCCTTCAATTACATGTAGATACTAAATTTGCTTAATTTTTCTTTTATTTTTATTATTATTTTTATCATAATTATTACATTTATATTTAAATTTTCTGGGTTTTTTGGGTGGCCATTTGAAACTTGTTCCTGTTTTTGGTATTCCCCTTAAAAATATATAACTTTTATAATAATGTGAATTTCAAAAAACCCATACAAAGCATTAAACATGTGGACATTCTCAATCTATTGGTTCTGATTTTAATTTTCAGATCTAGATGCCTTTTCAGCTTTAGGGGTTTTCTATTCTGGTCATGTGACTCGTCAAATATAGACATGATTTGAAACTCTTGAAGGACTCTTCAATTGAACAAAGTTGTACAAAAAGCATATCCATATGAAGTCTGGTTTCCTTAATTTGCAGATTTAACTTGGTACTATGGAGTCTACAAGAATTGTACCTCAGAGAATTTAAGCATGCGGTGTACGTGACTTCAAGCATGAAATAGATTTATCTTCTGCACATGGGTTAAGTGCAGAGTTTCCTGCTCCAGCAAGAATGGTATCACAAGGAAAGCAAAGAGTCTTCTGAAACACATGTATAGTCTTTGTGTTCTTCATATAAAAGTAATGTTGATACACTCCATGTTTTTACCTAACTGCACACATTCAGGTACTCCCCACCCCTTACCCCCTTCCAGAATAATTAAAATTTACACCTTAAGGATTTAGTGCCCTAACGGGTTAGCACTTTTAGCGGATAACAGCCCACACAACCATCACAAATTAAAGTGCACTCTGCACTAATAAAAGAAGCTCTACTGGGCAAAGAAAACGAGCCAATACTGAAGTGCCCAGGTGGAGTTGCAATACGCATGGTTGCTTCCTGATATGAAAAACAGGAAAAGCCCTGGCAGTATGAACCAATTTTAGTCTCTGAGTGACTTCATCTTAGTCCACAGACCACGCAACATCAAGTGGCCCACACACACACCTGTACCTTACTTGTAAATTTAGACTGAAATAGATTAGTTACTTTCAATTATGATTAGAATTTTTATTGTTTATCATTCAATGTACATCAGCATTCAAAAAACACACTGTCTTCTCCCAATCTCAACAGTTTATTTATGTTATTCTTTGGCACCCAAAACATTTACACTTCCTTTGTCACAAAACGTCAAAAAGCCCATAGATAACTCAACTGTAAATTAGTTTGCATTTGAGTGTAGCAGGAATGTAAAAATAATAAATTATACTATTCATTTATGTGCCTTACCTTTGTTCCAACTGCTGGCATGAAACGCCAAATGAACAACTTTCTTCCAGTAACAAGCCATGCCCAACCTGATTGGTTAATCTTTACACTTGCGTGCTGTTTAGCTACAAGGAGCACAACACTGTTACAAAACAGTTAACCGTTCTTACAGAGTGCAGTTTGATGTGTCAGTTCTGCAACTTCACTGTTGAATGTTGCTATAAACACTTGTATACGTATAGTTTCCTATAATAATAATAATAATAATAATAATAATAATAATAATAATAATAATAATAATAATAATACATGTAATAATAATAATAATAATAATAATAATTAAAATAATAATAATAATGATAATAGTAATGCTGCCAATGTAAATACAGTTTTAAATGTACTTGCATCAAATTGGCAGATCACTCTATTCCAAATTGTATCAATAACTAACTGAACAATAATGATATTATTATTATTACACTTCCCAGTTTCAGGAAAAAGCACAGCTACCACACACACTCAAATCATATCAAGTCTGTTTCATCACTCACGGCTGTGTACCTGCATTAATAATTTTATAGGCACACTGTAAAACTGTATCTCTGTACCAAAAGACACTAATACAACTGCACCAGTCTGCTTTAAAAATGTTTTCATTATTTTTGGCAGCTATCTGAGCAAAGGGAGTGACCAAAACATGACCTCTTACATGGAGCAAAGCTACAAGCTTTAGCGCAAGGTGTCAGTTAGTATTTCTGAATCCTAATCAGCAGCCCTTGCCTTCTAAAAAATAAAATTTTATGAATAAAGAAGTATTTTGATCAAAATTGGGTATTTTTTTTTCATTATTCAATACATTTTAGGACAACAAACAAAAAAGCTTATAAATTGCAGCCAAGACTAATTAAAAATAATTACTTTCTTCAAATACATGTAAAAGCAGAAAACAAAGATTATGTAACATTATAATCTAATTAATGTGACACCATCAATAGAGGCATGTGCTGGACAGACCATGCACGTCAGATAGCAAGCTATTTAAGGACATATTGTCTAGATCTCAGCCTTTTTCACTCCAGATATTCCTGAGTTGTAATACTGGAGTACCTTGAAAATGACCGATAACTAAGCTGAGTTTTTTGTGCTTTCCTTCCCTTTACCATTTTTTTGGCCCATTATCACGCAGGTTTATGAACTCATCCCAGGTTCCACAAAATACAACACAACCGAATACAACCTCGCTCTCTCATGTATCATGGCAGCCATGGGTGACCGGTAAGAATTGCTGAATATTTTTTTAAAATTAGTTTAATATCATTGAAATGTATCAGTCTTTCAAAACAACTGGTCTTTCATACATTGCCACAGCTAGTGAAGGAAATGTTAAATCTGATTAAATTTACTAAGGGCAAACCATCAAATTCGCCAGCACAAGTGGTTTATCCAACTGGTCAAAACGTTGAGCATATTTACAATTTTTTATGTTATTTTTGGGGTGGTCCATGGACTGGTCTGTATGCAGTCCACGGACCCAGTATGTAGTGGGGGTCCACGGACCGGCGGTCAGTGTTTTGGAGCCATCCATGACGAAGTGCCATGTTTTTGTTGAGGCCTTGACACAAAAATCACCTCATACAAAGTAGCTTTTTTAAGATTTAAGTGTTCTCTCTTTAAGCAGTCAACTATTCTTGGCTAGGAATGCTGACAATTCATGGGCATTTCATGTGGTCAGGTAGAAAGGCTGCCTTTCTATTCCTGAAACCTATCAAATATAATTATAATCAAGCCTTATCGATGACCTTGAGCTACCAAGCCTCAATTTCAACTTTTGCTCACAATGCCATAACTCATTCCTTACCTTTACAATTTTACATGTTAAAACCTGCAAAACACCTGAAACTTACCCTCTTGGTTGGTAAGCCTCTCACTTATCTGAACTGGTAAAGGATGACCAAAGGTCTCCACACGATGTTTATCAGTTTCCTCCAATAAATGAGATGTTATTGGAACTCTTTGCTGACTTCTACATCAGGAAAATAAAACAGTGAGCGAACAAAATAAACAATGTTCTCTTTACTCTCGTGGCTGATTGAAACAGACAACAATTAACAATTTTCTTTAATAAGTACTGTATACTGTATTTAATGAAACTACTCTATTATAGTGTCCTGCATGTACATGCTTGCATGGTCATTTTAGACACAAGTTATGATCAAATGCTGCTCCACACAATCACTATATGCAGAAACTCATAAGGGGTTGAAACGTATAACGCGCGTTCACAGTGTTCGAATATTCAGTTTGCCAAGTACCATATTTGGAAACACAAAGAGGTTGTACGCGAAGATTTACTCATGTAACAACGCACGCCATGAAATTTTCGGTTTTGCAGTAAGTCACTTGAATTCCGACCAAAACGCCGTAAATTACTCACAGAAACTAAAGAAATTCATTGAGAGTATCCAAGTGAAGTTTTCCAGACTACTAAATGACGATGAAACACAAGAATTTAACCAAATTTAACTTTATTCGACCAAAGTTGTTCAAAAACAAGATTACGCCATTTAGCGCGAGCTTGTGCGCGCTGTGAATTTAACAATTTTGATTGGTTGATTTGTTTCTCGTGATTTTCCAAATATGGTACTTAATGAAAACGAATGTTCAGACACTTTGTACAATGCGAATCATAGGGAGTTACACGTTTCAACCCTTATGGGTTTCTGCTATATGTTGTATGAATCAGTTTTGTTCACTGTATCTTAGTCGTCACTACAAGACATGATCACATTGTGAAATGACCATTCTCAAACTCATTAATAATTCATCTTGTTAAAACAAAGGAATTCAGAACAGTGACGGTGGTTTGGAAATCTGATCCTAATTAGCAGAGATTTTTATGATTTTATTTCTCCATTTACTCCTTAGTTTTTGTTTTGATTGAGAAGATATATCAAACACTCAAGACAGTGTTTCATCGGCTATCCAAACACCTTGAATTTCGTCACTCCGCTACGCATCGTTTTTTCAACTCTCTTCTCGGTGTTTGGATATCCCGACGAAACACTGTCTCTCATGTAAGATACATGTATATTATGTCAAGCTGCAAAATTTGTTAATTAGTGTTGGTCATTTGCCATTGCTACAATGAACTGTCCCATCTGGTGTGTCATATAAATTATTTATACAACCATAAATCATGGTCATTTGTTGTCACCAACTGGAACTACCCAACTCTGCATGTTATATTTTTCAACCACAAACAAGGATTTCATCTTGACTATATATGACCCTCCATGGGAAAACATGTCTTATCACCAAAAGCATTTTTGAGGGAGTTGAGGTCACTTAAACCCTTTGGAAACCCAGTTTAGGGGGTTTGAAACCCTTTGGAAACCATTCTATCAGTAAACTGTCAGTCGTCTGTCGGTGGCCTGTCAGCAGCTTGTCGTCCGACAGACGACTGACAATAAGCGCCCCCATTCTTACAGTTTTTGATATTTTTAGGTACTGTAGATAAACTCATGAACATTCACTGTACCGTACATGTATATATTTACTGCTAAAATGAAGAATTATTTTAAAAGTAACTGAGCTTTCAACAATTTGTTGCTGTTATCTGCTATTGTTAGTTATTTTAATACTTATTTAAGTTTTGTTTTGAACATTTGGTTGTTTCTCAAAAAATTAAATAAGCACCCTGTCTCGAATAAGCGCCCTGTCACAAATAAGCGCCCTCCCTCAAGGTGCCAAAAGTAAATAAGCGCCCCGGGCGCTAAAACGAATCATTACGGTACCTCATGTTAAAAATACACGAGCAGGGCTCGACACTAACGGTAGCCAACTAGCCACAGACTACTAAAAGTTTTGTTTTGGCTAGCAGGTTTTGGGCTTTTACTAGCCATTTTGGCTAGTTAAAATTTCAGGTATCTTTGTACATGGAGAAGGGAAGCACTTAATGGAAATTGAGTGACAGAGCTTCGATCATAACCAGGATATAAAACTATCCGATCGTTCATCCGGGAAATCCGCTTTTTCGTTCTAACTTCGTCATAAAATCAGTCACACATTAAGTTAAGTTAAAAAGACAATTTCTCTTGTTTTGTTTTGCTTTTACCATGAGAAATACGGGCCAAATTACAGAAACAAAGTTTCTTTCAGCTCATAAAATAGCTAACAAGAGCCACATTTGAAAATCGCCCTATAATGCATTGCAAACCTTTAAATAAATTTTGTCACGTATGTCAATGGATTATGTCTCTGGTGATGTCTAACGGCAATTTTACGTCTGTGTGCACCAAAGAATACCTGTTACTGATAGCCAAGTTTTCTGTTGAGAATCTGGATACCGAATGAAAGAAACTGTTGTCTGCCAATTATTAGTTACACTCAAGCTTGAAAATTCTGGCTAGTAAAAAACTGGTTTTGGCTAGTAAAATCAATGCTGTCACTAGCCACTGTGCTAGTCATCAAAAAAGTTAGTCTCGAGCCCTGACGAGTACAGCGAGTGCTGGAAAAGTCTTCCGCGTAGCCCCATACATTATTATTATTATTATTATTATTGTGCATACCATGGAGTACAATGCTGTCAAATTTCGGCATCATCACGTAAGAAATTGCTTAGCACCAACCTTGCAGTTGTAGATGAGTCACCAAGAGCTAACGAATAGCTTAAGGACTGCCGCGGGGTAAAAGGACTGGAATCAAGGGTCTTGGGAGTTACCTTTGCTTTAAATGATTGTCTTGGCCAAGGGCTAGCCATATTTAAAACTTATGGATCGAATAAAGATTAATACAACCAAGTTCTTCCCAGAGTTGACCCAGAGTTTACTTCTCGTCCGCCATTTTCCTTCGCACTCGCGCCAAAATCAAAGGGAGACTTGCTCGAGTTTTTCATTGGTCAATGACCTGGGTCAACAAGATCACAGGACACCCAGGCTCACGATATGATCACTCGGTCTGGGTCAACAAGATCACAGGAAACGCAGGCTCACGATATGATCACTCGGTCATTTATTATCTGTTTATGAAACTTTGGACTAAAGTGTAATTATAGCGGAGCTCTCCGCAGAGCAGAGCCCAGCCCCACAGCCCCATAAGTATCGTGCGTGGATAGAAATCCACCGCACGCAAAAAGATGGCGACTGGTACGTTTACCTATAATGCATAGCGCGCGAAAACTGCAAAAACGCTCATAAAAGCGCACAGAAAAGCTCCACAACCTTGAAACCCAGCATAAACAATGTTGTTAGTACGGGGATGAATTTTGCAAAAACATAGCATTCTGTGTGCCATATGGACTGTGTTAGGTTCGCAAGGTGTTGTGGTCAAATGTACCGTCGCCATCTTTTGCCTTACGGAGGATTGAGAAAACCAAATGAAGTGTTTGAGTTTTCATGGTCATCGTGGCTAGCGGCATGGCTTGCGGGCGCGTGCGCCTAGCGACGACGACGACGTCGCCCAAAATGGCGGCCATACTCCAGAAAAAGCTTGGCCTTAGCCAGCCTAGCTTGGCGTTCTAGTCAGTGAGGGAGAGCGAGAAATTGCGCGCGCGAGCAAAGCGACGGCGGGGCAGAAAGAACGCGCGCAATTTCTCGCTCACCCTGACTGACTAGAACGCCAAGCTACGCTGGCTAGCTTGGCCTCGGCATCTTACATGTTTGATAGTGACCGTCCACCTTTCGTTAAAAGTTACAAGTTTTTTTAAATCATGTTGAAAATCGACTAGGGATATTTCATTTCGCCTACACGAATCGATTGCGTGAAAAGGCGACAAAATCTTTGGTGGTTGCTCAACCGCTCAGATCTTCCCGTAAATATTTATCAAACTAGCTGTTCGTGTTTGTACATTTTATACAGACATTTCTTAAATATTTCGTTTAGACTAACTATTTTCTGTTTTAGTTAGTGGAGTTACCTGTGATGTTCACTATTGGATTTTGAAAACAAATTATTTAGCTTCACGGATCAAAATCACAATTTCGGCTTGCTTGCATTTGCTTTGTTTCTCTTTTCCCTGCTTATCGAGTGTGTTGAAATATCTTTGATGCGTAAACGAATATTTCGCCGGTTTCGTTGCGAGTTACCTGTGCTTGGAGTGAGTTCAGACTTTACCTACCGCATATTTATTATATTATTATATTATTATATTATTATATTATTATAATATTATATTATTATATTATTATATTATTATATTATTATAATATTATATTATATTATATTAATACTATATTATATTATGTTATGTTATGTTATGTTATGTTATGTTATGTTATGTTATGTTATGTTATGTTATGTTATGTTATGTTATGTTATATTATATTATATACCAGAAATGAAGAAAATTCATTCAGTTCTCTACATAAAATTCTCTTAGGTACTTAGCAATGCGTACGAAACAACAGAATTAGTTTATCATTCCACTAAACCGCAACGAAAAGAAGATGGTTCAAACAGTCAAAACAACATTGTAAGCTCATTCTAAGTTAGCGTGCACTGCCACAATTCTTACACAAAAACTGCTTTAAAATGACTTACATAACCGTCACCATCAATTTGCAGAGTTTGTTTTGCAGCCGCGATTTTTTCAGTTTGCCGTGACGTGAGTTCATTTTGTTTACTGTGTTCAGCAGCGAGTTCACTTTGTTTTTCTGTATTTTGTTTTTGCCTTGAGTTTATTTTCTTGCCCTGACAGTTTTGTAGTAAATCAAATAAAATGCACTCGTCAATTTCAAATTTAGAACCTCTCAATAACAGGCTGTCACAGGAAAGAAAATTCAGACGGGACCACGAATTACATTGACGTCGCTTTCGTCAACAAAACGATGAGAGGTTTTTAACCATGAGCGATTAAAATTTATTTTGTACCTATATGGGCCACTGTATAAGCTTAGAAATATAGTGTGGCTACTTATTTAGTAATAAAATTAATTAATGGGAGCTCCGCTTTTAGGCCTGCCTAAATCTATATTATATAAGATCCTTGTTACCTATGTACGGTATTTATTTAAAGAGTATGCAAGAACTGCGAAGTCAGAAACCGACAACAAACGAAATATTCATGGTAATATATTTCTTAAAGTTCTTTGTATAAGTTATTACACGTTGTTATTGTTATTAGATCTTCTTAAAGTGCCCAAAACGTCAAAAAAAAATTATCTCTCAGCTGATTCTACATTTCACTCAATGAACTTCTACGAAAAAAATTTTCCGGATTTGGATAAAACGCAATTTTTTTTATAAATATTTAAAGACGTTCAAATTTGCCGCCATTTTGGTCCACCATTCGCACCAGTGTTCCTCGGTTTGAAGTCAGTTGTGAAGTTGTGACGTAGGTTCAGGAACACGTGGTTTGAATCGTGACTTACCTGACTTGTAAACAAGTAGGAATTTTGCTTCAGTGTCTGCATTCAGTTCAAAATGCCGGAAAGGTGCGTTACCGCTCTTTGTTACAACGTTAATAATCCCGAAAACAACATCAGTCTTTATGCAAATTAGAATAATATTAGGTGGCGACTTTAATCTCGTACTAAATGTAAAAGAAGATAAAAAAAGGTGGTCTTCCTAGAACACACCAAAACGTTTTGAACGTAGTTATGCAAGCTGATTAAAATGAAAGTACGAGATAAACCAATCCCATATGCGACCGCCAAAATCTTTCAAATCAAGCCCAGAGAACATGCACTTCATAACGAAATAGCAGATCTTGAAAGAGAAATAGATGCAATTGATCATGACACGATGAAAAGTAAGGTGCAAAAAACCACACCTACATGCAAGAATTGATAATCTTACTGCGAGCTCGAAAAAATCATTGAACATGGCACACAAGGGGCCATTTTGCGCTCGAGAATTCGGTGGCACAATGAAGGCGAAAAAAATAAGAAATGCTTTCTGAATCTAAAAAAAAGACATAAACAGGGTAAAACCAGCCGACTAAAGAAAAACGAGAACGGTTTTGTAACTTCAGATAAAGAAATCCTTAGTGAATGCGAGACCTTCTATAAAGATCTGTATCAGATGCAGACTTCTTTTCTCAAGAGAATGACATGATTTAAAGATAAGATGAAAGTGATTGTATTGAAGCCCAGCTAACAGAAGCGAAATGTACTACAGCTGTAAAAGACATGGCAAAACGGAAAAGCCCAGGAAATGATGGCCTGCCTCTGAATTTTACAGAACGTTTTGGAGCGACATCTCGGAACCTCTATTAAAAGCTTTAAGTTATGGTCTCGAAATCGGCCAGCTTTCTGGCCGATTTTTTATCCCCCAAAAGAGTGAAGAACTCTACTACATTCGTAACTGGCGACCTTTACAAGATAGCGATTGTGATTACTAGAAAGCTGCAAAGGCCATTGCTGAAGAAAAACAAGAAGGATTTTGTAACTTCAGGTAAAGGACCCATTTTTCTAAACTCATAAATAATGATCAGACTGGTTTCATTAAAGGACGTTTCATAGGAGAAAATATACGCCTGGTAGATAGTGCAATTAACTACGCCGCTACAAAAAATAACACAGGCCTGCAGCTCTTTCTCGACTTAGACAAGGCTTTCGATACCCTAGAATGGTCTTTTATCCATAAAACTGAGAAATCTCTCGTCTTGTTTGGTTTCGGCCCTTTTATTGTGGCTCGGAAAGTTATATCAGTTTTGAATAATGGCTGTTCATAGAACAAAATAAAGAGAAATTATAAAGGTCGGGTTTTAAATGTTCATACTGTGTTACAATTGACGCGGAGGATAGCTATTTGAATGTCAACGGTTTACCTCGACATTTTACCTGGGGTTATTGTATGCGGTGACGTCATCATCACCTTGACCTTACCTCGACCTCATCTCGACAGTAAAACGGAGAATATCATCCCTTTATTATTATTTTTTTATTCAAATTATTCAAATACAATTTCACACATTACAAGCAAACTTAAATAAAATAAAGTAGAAATAAACCAAACAACGACAGCTAACTACAGTATAACAATTCTCCAATACATTTCCATGCAGTTTCAAATACAAATCATCCCTTTATCACTATTGACAACCAACAAAGCCTATCGTTCTATCGTTCTGTTTGACACCTGTAATGCCGAAGCCAATCACTACAAATTACAAAGCAAACATAAAATACAGAAAATAACGAGTATGAAAGCGGTTGTCTTGTTTGGAAATAATCACGCATTGGCGGATAGTTCTCTTTAGAACCGAAACATTTGTAAATCCGGTTCGCGACCACACAACCTGTGCTTGATTTTTGTAACGTTGGAAGCAAATTTGGCAGTCTCTTCGAAACATGATCCATTTGTCAAGTAGACAAGAGGTTTTCATCTATGACCGAGATGCTCTCGGTAGTTGGAGCCGAGCGAAAAAAGCGGGCGAGCGAGGAAAAAACGAGGGGGAGATCCTGGAAAAGGCTGCGACCAAGAAAGCAACACTGGTAGGTACTGTATTGCCGCCGACGTTTTCGTGCTTTGCGCCTTTGCGTTACATGTAAACTATAAAGAAAAGGTATCCACCAACACGAAGCCGAGTTTTCTTGACAAGTGACACTCGATTCTTGCGAAAATGGAGAGACGGTATAAATTAACCCGTGTGCATAGCTTCACTTACCTTCAATAAAGAATTGTTAACACCGATTTCGAACGTCGCATATCAATGAAAACGGTGGTAAGTCGTGTCGGAAATTAAACACAAAACGTCAGACAACTTGGACTAAAAAAATTCGTCTACTGATTTGTTTTGTTTTGCTCCCAACCTCCCCTCCCGTGATTTGTAATGGTGCGCCCCTTAGGAGGCGGCGTTCAATGGTTCTTTCTGAGGGTTCACAGTTTACTTCTGTAAAGCCATGTATATTTTATTTTCTTCCGAGGCAACACAGCTTTGGGCCCTTTGTTAAAAAAAACTTACGTTATTGATTTCCACATTTTTGGGAAAAATGTCAAAATACTGCTCATTACCTTTTCGTGAAACTTGGGCTGAATCTATCATTTTGATTGAATGAAATGACCGCGGTCTGAACAATCCGCCTCAGGCGGAGCTGTACAAATGATTCATGTTTTAATTATTAAATTTCTTTTTAAATTAATTTATTTATATAATTATTCTTTCAATCCGCACTTCGGAATTTTTGGAACGGCCCTATCTTCAAGGACAACTTTCCACAAAATAGCGATGTTCACTGTTTGCAAAACAAACATTTATTTTGTATTCAAATGTTGCTGAATGGTTACAGGTAAACGTACATTAGCCAAGGTTTTAGTTACCTTGGTAAATGAAAAATAGGCTATATTAATATTAAACATGACTTAGACTTCCTATGACGTGCGAGAATTAACACGAATTAACAAAAATTATAATTTCAGACACATCCAAGCTTTCTGTTTAAGTTCAATAAACACAATCAAGGTTGAAAAGAAGCCTGAAAAAAGGTT
The DNA here is from genome assembly GCA_963693305.1 of Meandrina meandrites. NCBI lineage: Eukaryota > Metazoa > Cnidaria > Anthozoa > Scleractinia > Meandrinidae > Meandrina > Meandrina meandrites. The sequence goes on from OY855909.1 coordinate 16,648,757, forward strand.
AATTGACCAATCAAGCAGTGAACTTAAATTATTCAAGAACTTGGCTTCTCACTGGTAGGCTTACCAAAGAAAATTGAATGACCCTACAATACACCATTAAAGCGTTTTACCGGTGAAAGTGTTATCCATCACTCGACCAGATAAATTTACCTAGGTAAATGTTCCTCACGTAAAAATGGCTACAAGTGAAGAACCTACTATTCCCAGCGAAATAAAACCATGTATCCCTGAAATGGCATCGTGTAACGACAGCTAGTGATCTCAATAGGTGATCCAACACGTAACATGGTTGATCGCTTTAGTCAGTTACTCGCTTCACTTGACCTTTCTTTAAGTTTACTTAGCTTCTGGTGCAGTTAGAAGTCTACATAGTTCATTCAAACAATACTGAATCTTTGGGTGAAGTGAAATTCCTCCAGTATCAGATGGCTTTTTCACAGCATGCAATATCGCCAAAATTCGGTTCTGCAGAGGAAGATTACCTCCCTTAAGCTTCCCTGTTAACATGGCAACTACAGAAATTCCAACAAACGCTCTATAGAAACGACTGAACAAATTTCTGTTGAAAATCCAGTTAGTCAACAAAAGATTTTCAAGAAAAACAACACATTTTTCTAACTGCTGATTCAGTAATTCAATAAGTTCTGTCTGGTGTCGTTGAAGCATCAGAACAGCATACCCGTCGTTCATTTCAATCCCTCGTTTAACGGTTTTCCAGGCGACATCTGTCACAATAAGGTCTTCAGCGTAAATGTTTAGAGGCCCTTTCTCAAAAAGACGATCCACATCTGAAATGCCATCTTCCTGACCAGGGTCGTAGCTACAGAGTATGTCGCCCCATATCCATTTCAACATCCACAACACGCATTCCACAGGTTCTCGCTCAATAAACAGGAGCCAGACACTAAACATAGCACTCTCCAGAGACAGCGGGGCGATAACAGCAAACTCGTCAAACTCCAAGGCACAAACTAAAACAATCAGTGATAACTTTTTAGGACATTTTATCTGTAATAAGTCTACATGAATCTCAGAGAAAAGGTGCTATAAAAAATCATTATTTATTCATTTATTTATTTATTTGTATGGATAATCAAAGGTGTCCTTGAGACTACGACTTTTTTGCATTGGGTGAATGAATGGTCATTAATAAGCTCTTATCAACCGAACAGGAGGTCTGTATGGGAGGATCTTGACCGAGGTCATGAGTACAGACCGAACGTAGTGAGGTCTGTATTCACGACCGAGGTCAAGATTCTCCCATACAGACCGACTAAATTCGGTTAATAAGATGTTTATTATATGGCCAAAGTAGAAAACATTTCAGTTTAAAAATTGGCTTCGGTACGACCGCCTGAATGGTCTGGAAGGTCTGAAGGTCGATATCAGTTATGTTTTCAATTTCTCTAGCCTCTTTTATCGACTGATAGAATATTCTTACAGGTATTTTAGTCGCTTTTCAATCGCGTTAAGTGCTTTTAGCTTCTGACCTTGCAATTACCTCGCAAATTCATCTCCAACTGATGTGTGATTTCGTGCCTGTTAACTGAACGAAAATTTGCCAAGGTTTGCTCGTTCTTTTTACCTTTTTTCGCGTCAGGCTTTTCGGTTCTTTCATTTATTATTTTTTAGCAAAAACAAATAAACGTTTTTGCATTTTTTGTTTGCAAATTTCTCAATGTAAGTGCAACCGGTCTAGATGCCGGTCTAGATGGGAAAATCTAGACCGCGGTCAATATCGATTTCAGCCAATCAAATTCGCGAATTTCGTAGTTCCCAGTCTTTGTGAGACACGGCCATATAATAATGTTATATACTTCTCATAATTTGTTGTATGAGCAGCAGTATAAGCAGAATGATGAAACATTTGGACAAGAATGCGTGACGTTTGAAACGAACATGCTCGTTACTACGAGCGGTGGACGAAATAACATTATTTTCTTCCGATTTTTCACTATTTTGGATCTGGCTCGCCAAAAAAAGTTTTGCAATAAAGTATTTTTGAAATAGTGAATTTTACTCCAGTGTAATTTTATGATGACCTTTTGAATGCTGCAAGGCATTATTTAACCACGAAAAAAGGAAAATTAGAAAAATAACAAAAGCTGCAAAAGAGCGACCACTAAATATAAATTCAAAAATTTCGCGAATCATCATTTCCATATTACTTATTTCATGATTTTTCCGTTAGAAAAACTTGAGACCTGTAAAAGTTTGAAATTTTTAAAAAGTGATTCGTGTGCCCATGAGATGCGAGAGACAGTGTAATACACCGCAAAGGGGGCGCAATCAGTTACGTAACTTCGATTGGTTTTTCTTTCAAATAAATTGTCCGTGTCCCTGTATAATGGGAGCGATTTTGAAAACGATTTGATTAAAAAGTTAAACGCTAAAATGTTATGAAATATCATTGTAAAAACTTTTAAAAACTTTTAAAAAAGCAGACGACGTTTCGGCGCTACTCTACGCCATTATCAAGTCAAAAGTTATAAAATTACAACAAGAATATATAAAAAACGTGAAACAATAGAAATATTTGTGTGTCCTATGGGTATAAAATAAGAAACAATAGAAATATATATATATATATATATGTATAAAAAAAAAAAAAAGAATGAAAGAAATTCTATAAAAAGTGTCAAGTGAATAGTTTGGCGCGAATGGAGTCACTCTGGGTGTTGAGAGATGGTTTGATGTCTTTAATGAAGAGCATCTCGTATATTAGGCAGTCCAACTTGCTTCTGCATTTCTTTAAGACTTTGAAAAGGTGGCCGATCTTTGTTCTTTTGTTTTCATGGTGCGTGTCAAGGTGTCGTCCGATGGCAGAATAACGATGTTCACTAATGCGTTGATGTAAGTGTCGAGTAGTAAACCCGACATAATTTGCATCGCACAAATCACATTGGAATGAATATACAACGCATTGCGTGTTGACAATCGGGGGTTTGCGATAGTTTTCTGCTGGTAAAGACGGGTTTCACGTTGACATTAATCATCGATCCCAGGGAGTGGATTTCTCTGCGGACGCGATTTGCCGATCGTTGATCTTTAAAGGGTAATTTAATGTAAACAGATGGCTCTGATGGAGTCACGGCGTGCGGCTCTTTGTCAGTTCCTTTCTTAACTCTTTCAATTGTGGAATTGACCAATGTGTTCGGGTAACGCAGTTTTGAAAAGATTGTGCGCAACTTGTCGCATTCTTTTGAGAAGGCTTCCTGAGAAGAAGATAAACGGTACGCTCGATCAACCATCGTATGAACTAGGCCGTTTTTGTACCTGTTATCAACGTGGCTGTCGAAATGTAACAAAAGTCCTGTGTCGGTTGGTTTTCTATAGACTTCTGTTGTTAGTTTGTTACCACATCTTGTGATTAAGGTGCCGAGGAATAGAATAGAGCCTTCATGTTCAAATTCCATGGTGAAGGACAGGCTTGGGTGGACACTGTTGAGTGCTTGAAGGAAATCTGCCGCTGATTCATTCCAATGATTCATTCCAATGTGATTTGTGCGATGCAAATTATGTCGGGTTTACTACTCGACACTTACATCAACGCATTAGTGAACATCGTTATTCTGCCATCGGACGACACCTTGACACGCACCATGAAAACAAAAGAACAAAGATCGGCCACCTTTTCAAAGTCTTAAAGAAATGCAGAAGCAAGTTGGACTGCCTAATATACGAGATGCTCTTCATTAAAGACATCAAACCATCTCTCAACACCCAGAGTGACTCCATTCGCGCCAAACTATTCACTTGACACTTTTTATAGAATTTCTTTCATTCTTTTTTTTTTTTTATACATATATATATATATATTTCTATTGTTTCTTATTTTATACCCATAGGACACACAAATATTTCTATTGTTTCACGTTTTTTATATATTCTTGTTGTAATTTTATAACTTTTGACTTGATAATGGCGTAGAGTAGCGCCGAAACGTCGTCTGCTTTTTTAAAAGTTTTTAAAAGTGTTTACAATGATATTTCATAACATTTTAGCGTTTAACTTTTTAATCAAATCCCTGTATAATATTATTTCTTCCTTTCTGATTTAACCTTTTTTATTTACGAAAGAAAAATATCTATTAATAAGTATTCACTATTACATAGTGAATATATGAATTGACATATATAAACTGCGGATTAATGATGAAAGGAATGAAATGATCCTCGCAGTGTGAAAGCAATTTAAGCATTGCACCTTTTTATCCAGAAAAAAAATTCAAGGCTACGACGGGATTTGAAACCATGACCTCCGCGATACCGGTGCGTTGCTCCACCAACTGAGCTATGAAGCCTTGATACGTTGGTAGCAGATTAATTGTGGGTCCTAATGTCCCGCATGTGAAGTAGATGAAATAGTGACAATCAAAGCTCTCTTCGAGATTCGACTACTTTGCATGGAGTATGCGTAGGGGAAATGACAATATTGAAAGCGATTTGCGATGCATTAACCCATTGACTCCCAGCACAGGTAGACCAAGCGTGATTTTTTCATATCTTAAAATGGCGGTCTTTATATAAGAATTTGTATGGGTTTTTAAACGGGGAACTTTTGAACAATAAATAAAGGCGAAATTGCTACATAAAGTCGATGAAATATAACATGGTGTTGTTTGCTAACGTTACAGCGTGTTTGCAAGCAGTTTAGAGCTATTTTACGTCTATTTACTATTAGCTACTGTTACCGTGTATAATAATATGACAAGGTAGGACACTTCAGTCGCTTCTAGCGCTCGACACGCGTTGAAATAAGCTCGGATTTCACCCACAAAAATAGTTTTGGCTGTCATTCGGATCCGCATGTGAATGAAACAATGACACACGATTGCTTTTCTGAAAACGTCTTGCTCATACCTCGCATATAGACTGGACACTAGTCAAATTGAACCCCAGCGGAGAGGGACACGCTATTTTTGCTCGCGCTTCAATTTATTTCCACTACCACACGGCGGGACAAAATTGACTAATGCGACTAAGGAACTTAATCCTTTTTTTTTTTTTAATTTATTTATTTTTTTAATATTCATTCACACACTACACACTATTTACAATAAATATTCACAATATAATTCTACGACACTTAATGACTTAAAGGAAGAAAAAAAAACACAAACACTTTTTTTCTCTTCAATAATCTTAGATGTAATACATAACAGCGAATAAAGAAAAAAAAAACTACCCAGGACAAAAGCCGGCCCATTTTTTATTAAATTGATTTAAAGTATTATTCTTAGTGCAAATGTATTTTTCTGTTTCAAATTTGATTTTGATCTTTATCTTAAAGCCAGCAATGCGTGGAAGAATTTGAGATCTTCTGCAATCCCAGAGGTATAATTTGGCTATCAACAGGAGATAATTAAGTAGGGGACATTCTAAATGTACGATTCCCAGTAAAACATCCTTTAAAGTAAGGTGAAAGAATTCGTTTGATAGCGAGTAGAAGTAAAATTCAAAATCTTTCCAGAAAAGCTTTGTGAATACACAGTCGAAAAGAAGGTGTCTTAAGGTTTCCGAATCGAACTTACAAAAGGAACATTTGTCGTCTGCGATAAATCCTATCTTACATAATTTAGTATTAGTATAAAGTATAGAGTTTAGAACCTTATATTGAAAAGCCTTAACATATGCCTCAGAGCAGATAATGTGCGGCAGGAGAAACGCTTTTTCAAGTTGATCATCGCTTAAGTTGAAATCACGTTTAAGAACTAATGAATAAGTAGAAAATTGTGCTTTTTTAGTTATAATCAGTGCATAATAGTCTTTCGATTTTTTCGTTAAAATATCAAAACTATTGTTTTTAATAATCAAAGAGGGTGTCGTTTCCCTGAAGGTTTGACTATTTGACTATTTTTTGGAGTATGAATTTAATTTTAAGTGGGGCGGTATTGCGTGTCTGAGACCTGCCCACGCTAAAAAATTTACCCTTTCAATGTCTTTTACGATGATGTGATAAGACTCTGTGGTATTTAAATCGAATCGAAGGTCGGTGACATAATTGACGCCGGACTCAAAAAAAGTTTTGTAGAATATTGGTTTGTTGTCTATACGAATGTCTTTGTTATTCCATAATATTTCTAGCCATTGTTTCTCTGTAGAAAATGTTTCGCGGAAATCTGCCCACCATTGAAGCAGCTCAGTATAAAAGTTTGAAGAGATTGGCAGATCTTTTAAATCATAATTGCAAAGAAATAAGAACAGGCCACCGAAACTTTTTAGTATATGTTGCAAGTAGTGCTTCCATGGGCCATCATTTTCGCTAAAAATTCTCCTTAACCAGGCGAGTCTTAATGATTTAATCATCGTTTCTAAATCAATCATTTTTAAACCACTTTTTTTATAGTCATTTATTGCTGACAAACGTGTGACTTTGTCTACCCCTTTCCATAAAAATTTAAATATCAGTCGGTTTAGCTCTTGGATCACTCCCTGGGGGATGGTCAACAACGACGACACATAAACAAATTTTGGAATAATTAATGATTTTATTACGGTTACCTTCCCATAAAGAGAAAGACCCCTTGAAGACCAGATATTTACGAGTTTTTTAACGCTGTCCAGTTTTTCTATAAAATTTTTCTCTTGCAGTAATTTCGGATCATAAGAGTAATATACACCTAAGGCCTTAATCGGCTCATCAGGCCATTTAATGCCAAGGGGTTTCGTTTTATTTTCTTTCAAAGATCCAATCCACATTCCTTCAGTTTTAGTGGGATTAATTGCCAGACCTGAGAGCTTCTCAAAGTCAGCTAGCAGTCTGAAAAGAGCTTGAGCCGAGGCGATGTCTGAAAGGACTGCAGTGGTGTCGTCTGCGTATTGAAGCAACTTTGTCTCATTCTTACCGATAGCGATACCATTTATCATCGAGTTCTGTCGAATTGCAATAGCCAAAGTTTCAACCGCCAAAACGAAAAGATATGGAGAGAGTGGATCTCCTTGCCTGACTCCTCTTTCAATTTTAAAATAACTTGAGGTGATACCATTGTTGATAACACAGCTTTGTATGTTTTCAGAGAAAGTCTTTACCCATCGAACGAAATTGGGACCGAAATTAAATGCCTCTAAGCAGTTTTGAAGAAAATTCCGCTCCAAGCTATCAAATGCCTTATGAAAATCTATAAAAATCAATAAACCGGGGATGTTTTCCTTGGCTGTGTAGTCCATTATGTCGAAAATCGATCGTACTGTTTCCCCTATATAGCGATCCTTTATAAACCCAGTTTGATTATGGTGGATGATGCTTGGCAAGACATTTTTCATTCTCGTGGCTATAACTTTCGACATGATTTTTGCATCAACATTTACCAGAGAAATCGGACGCCAGTTTTCCAAAAAGGAGCGGTCTTTTCCTTTCTTTTCAATAAGTGTTATGACCGCTTGTTTTTGAGAGCATGACATTTCACCCTTTTCAAAGCATTCGTTTGCACATTGAATGAAAGGTTCACTAATTAATGACCAACATTTTTTATAAAATTCGATGGGGATTCCATCATTCCCAGGAGTTTTATTGTTTTGAAAACTGTCTAAGAGCAAAACACATTCTTCTGAAGTAATTTCACCTTCACATGATATCTTTTGTTCCTCCAGAAGTTTAGGAATATTCAGATCATTTAAGAAAGCTGCGATCGCATTTAAATTGTCTGTATTCCTACATTTGCTCGTGTACAGTTCTTGATAAAAGCGTCGTTGTTCAGAGAGAATATTTGACGGATCCGTAGAAATTGAACCATTGATATCTAATTTCCTCATATGCTTTTTAATATGGTTTCGTTTTTCTAGATTTAAAAAAAAATATATATATAAAAGTACCAAATATTTTTTTAAGACTAAGGAACTTAATCCCCACTGAGGCCAAACTTCAGTTATACAAGTCAGCTGTACTACCATACCTTACTTATTGTCACCTAGTGTGGAACTTTTGTAGAGCTAGCGATGCACGCAAACTTGAACGACTACAGGAAAGGGGCTTGAGGGCCGTTTACAAGAACAAGCATGCAAGTTATACTCAGCTACTGGAGAGAGCCAAATTGCCAACTTTAGCGAACAGGCGTTTACAAGACATATGTATTCTCAAATATAAAGTTAAACATAGATTATGTCCTAATAGCATCTGTAACATTTTTAACGAGCATACTTCCGCATATAATTTGAGACAATGCGTTTTGTAGGACCCAAACTATGGGGCAAACTTTCTACGGCTGACAGATCAGCCAAGATACTGCAGGCTTTTACAAACTGTATTCGCAAAAGGGATATAACTCGCTTAATGGACACTGGCTGTAAGGGCTGCATCCTATGCTGCACATAATGCCTCTCAAGTCAAGTTATAATTTTACAATTTGGTTAAAGATTTTAAGATTTTTCTATATCATAGATTATAATAACATTTTTATATAACTTATATATATTTTTATTGTAGTGATATTAGTATTAGTGTAGTCTTTAGTTTTTAGTAGTGTCCCCTAATTAGTATCGTGCTATTCCCAGGCTATAAGGTTCTTGACACTTAAATAAAGTTTCTTATCTTATCTTATCTTGTCTTACGGCTGAGTCGTCACATCGTCCACGCTAGACTTTCACAAAGTCCAAGCCTAAGTCCACGCGTGACAACATCTTTGAGAGACAGCACGCAGTGTCTGCAAGCGTAACATAGAACCTCGTGTCCTGCATGTATTTTCAAATGACCAAGTGCGTCTATCATATGGATTGAGACTTTCTGTATTTGGATTTTGTCTGCCCACGAATTTTTGAAATTTTACCTCCATTTATACGCGAAGCCGAATCGAACAATAATAATAGCATTGATAATAATTAAAATAAATTTGTTTACTTAAAGCTACCTTTCGTTTATATATTCTTGTTTTTCACTAACTCTGAAACCATTTAAACCGCATTCTGTGTCAGTCAGTTTTTACACATTTACAACTTATTGACCATGCATTCAAAACCGTGAGCGTGTAATTTTTAGTCTTAACATAATAATTAAGGCTGGTTCACACTACCGACGGAATCGGAAGCGTAAGGAGCGTTTCGATCCAGTGTAAATCAAAAAACGGAATTGGAAGCGGAGTCGGAAGCTCGACGGAATCGGAGTCAGAAGGATCAGAAGAGTTTCTTTTACTTCCGATTCCGCTTCCGCTTCCGTCGCTTCCGATCCAGTGAGAACAAGGTGAACGGAATCGAAAGCGGAAGCGGAATTATCAGCCAATCAAAAAACTATGTTGAGGTGTGTGTTATATTTTATTTGATGCATCTGGGACGTCGAACAAGTTTGTAAAACACTCGCAATCACTTTGAAAACCAAAATACAAAACTGACAACATATCGAAAGTAAAGCTCTCTGTCTGACGTACGAAGTTCTCTCACAAGGTTTCCAAATTCGCCTTGACTTTTCCTTTTTAAAAATACTCCACGTACCCACAACCTTCTCCTTCTCTGGTTCCGTTGCAGACGTGTTCTTCGTCGTATGAGAAGAAAAAGCAAAAGCAAATTAAAAACAGCAGTCTCTCTTCATCTCCCGGGTCCGCCATCTTGAATGTTTGCAAATGAAAGCGAGGCTTACGATTCCGCTTCCGTCGCGCCGATTCACACTAGATCAAAACTTTCTTCCGATTCCGACTCCGCTTCCGTCGCTAGTGTAAACCAGGCTTTAGTAAGCACCCTAGTGCTTTGATACGCTTTGATAACCCTCTCTTTTCATATAAGAAATGCGGAAAATGCACTCGGATTGAAACATAGCAGGAAATAGTTACACGATTCCCTCACTTACTTCCTGGCTCGTAGCATTTGGCTTCTTTTTAATTCTGGCAGAGAGCGTTTTAGTTTTGAAAGCATTATCTCAAGACACGCGATTCCACGTCTCGTGTGCCTGTTGTCACACGTGGACGATTTGACGAGGCGTCAATTTTGTCCGCACCGTGTGGTAGTGGAAACAAGCGCGAGCACAAGTAGCGTGTCCCTCTCCGTTGGGGTTCAATTTGACTAGTGTCCAGTCTATTTCGGGCTATTTTGTTACTGTCGTGAGGGACACGGCCTATATGGCGGCTATTTTGAACAGATTTTAGATTTTCAGAAGCGACTAGTTGCAGGGATATGCGAGGTATGAGCAAGACGTTTCCAGAAACACATTCGTGTGTCACTGTTTCATTCACATGCGGATCCGAATGACAGCCAAAACTATTTTTGTAGGTGAAATTCGAGCTTATTTCAACGCGTGTCGAATGCTAGAAGCGACTGAAGTGTCCTACCTTGTCATATTATTATACACGGTAATAGTAGCTAATAGTAAATAGACGTAAAATAGCTCCAAATTGCTTGCAAACACGCTGTAACGTTAGCAAACAACACCATGTTATGTTTCATCGACTTTATTTAGCAATTTCACCTTTATTTGTTGTTCAAAAGTTCCCCGTTTAAAAACCCATACAAATTCTTATATAAAGACCGCCATTTTAAGATATGAAAAAATCATGCTTGGTCTACCTGTGCCGAATCCCGAAGGCTTTTATTAGCGCGCACCCACCCCCCAAAATTCCCTGAAGTAAACTTTTATTACAACTAGACACGCTGAAAGACCAATTTATGATTTAAAATGCTTATCAACCTTGATAAATTGATCCCAAACCAAACTTGAAGACGGTGAAAAACAATTCTTCACCTCCGCGCGTCATTTTAACTCGCAAAACACGAACTCTTTCTACAAAATATAACACTAGCTCAAAACACTCTGGTGAAAGGTAGGTTTTCATTCTGTACAACTGCCACTGACATTAATTTAACCACTTTGGTATTATCTTGGTACAGAAAAGCGGTAATTGGGGATAATAAAAATATTTGCAAATCATAGTTTTGCCGCTTGCAAAACTACTGAATTCATTCCACAAAATAACACTCACATTACTTTTTATGCTTTTCATCACTATAACTATTAATAAATACACTTGTTTGTATTTTCTGAAGTAATGTAGTAAATCTTAACATGTAAAAGATCGTAAACTGAACACAATTATTAAATAAAAAACGTGACGGTAAGTCGGCCGCAAGGGATGAGTATCAGACGTCACCATGTGCTTTTCAAATCAATTCGCTTCAGAAGCCTAAAATTCCAAACGTAAACTGGAAAATGAAAGACACTTGAAAGAAGTTTTGTTTTAGATTAATTCTCATTCCAAGATGTAGCTACTAACGTAACAAAAAGCTTCAAAATTCTGCACATTTTTGAAGCCGAGAGATCCTGCATTATTTACGCTAAAGTAGCCTGCGAATACAGCGTAAGTCTAATTTTAGCCCGACGGCTTTTTGCAGACAATTTTTCACTTACTGGCTTTATCGATCCTTCTAAAAATTCCATTCAAGTTCGAAGCAATATTGTATATTACCATTTTCCTTTCTGAAGTCTGGAGAAGCTGCACTATGTCGTGATCAAGTCCGTGAATTGTACTCAAAAACACATTGGTAGTGCCATGCATGTCACAAGGTCTTCTTCGCCGCGGAATGAAAGATACATTTCTCACCCGAACGCTTTTAGCACACTGTACTCCACGATTTTCCATTTAAGATCCACTTAAAAATTGATCTGTGTTTCTTCATTTCATTTTAAACTTTAAAATGGAATTCTCCGTGCTCAGAATGGAAAACAAGACCCTGGAAGTTTGTAAATACGTGCCGCGAGGCGCCATGATCTTCTTGTCAGTACATTTCGTTACCGGGGAAGATTGCGTGACGAGCTAAAAATACTTCTTTCAATGAAGACTGTTGCTGCTGTTGTACCCTATTCAGTGGACGTTTGGCCAAGATTGTAGCGGGCTGGAAAAATTGACAATGCATTTTGATTCTTGTAAGCATGCATGCACAAACAGACATTTGTTTGAAAATGACTTTCATGAACAAAAGTAACAAAAAATATGGCATTCAATATTTTTTGTCTATTCAGAATCGATCCTGACTGTTCTAAGTCCCTTAACCCTCGCACGTTAAAAAGGGACAACACCTACCCTCGCGATTTTTCCACGCTAAACGTTTATTATAGCATTTATAGCGCGTGAATGTTTTGATGCAGACAAAGTTAAGCAAATGTTTTGTTCATGCGCTCAATATGGAAAAAAATTAAGGACGTTCAGAGACTTCCGCCGGTCTCTTCAGTCAGCGTCAAAACGGCATTTTTTACGCTGACGAAGAGACAGAATTTTTTTTCCATATTTAACATTTGTTTTACTTTGTCGATGCCATAAATGCGCTACACAGTTTTACCCAGCTTCTGCGTTTCAGATGTTTTGATGTGTGGAGTGTGTCCGAAACCGCGTTCAGTGACGTGTAGAATAAGGCAAATTTCGGTTTTTGACATAATTCTTCGTTTCAATCATGACGTTTCCAGCGTTTTTAGGCAACAAGGCAGAATTAGTAGATTATAGCATTGCTTATTATTTTGGGATAAATATTGCATCGTTTTACATTATTTGCTGACTTCGTGTGAAAATAGTGAAATCTATGATGCAAAATGGCGGATATAGCTGCCACATGTCGTCAAAACCAACAAAGCCACCACAACCTACAAAAAACGCAATTAAACAAGACAAATGGATGCAAATGCAGAAAATGACAAAACATTTCGGAAACATATTTACAATATATCTTAAAAGTGTTGGTGGTTTAGCCCTTCGACGGGTTAGCAAAAACACATTTTCTCTTGTAAAGAAAGTTTAGGGCCACGTACCGAAAGGAAAACAATTTTGATGTGTCTTACTAGAGAAAGACCTAAGCAGGGGTTCTATCATTATCCCACCCCTTCTCCAACCCCACGCTGTAAGGTCTTTGGATAATGACTTGGGTGCACGTTAAACGGTCATTTATCATAGAGGCAACCTGTTAATTCCACGAGGCCTCTTGGTGTTGCCACTTTAGTCATCAGCACTGCTGAAGTTGGTTTTAAGGACTTTTCAATTCATTCTCATCCATTCCCAACAGGTGATGACAAGTCTTGAGTAGATACAAAGGCTTCTCATCTCTCTCAGGTTAGACAAAAATATTGAACGACGTTTGCTGAAGAGACGTACTGTTCTCTTTCTAATTCGTTTTACAAATATAAAAGCCTCCTTCTAAACTTCTGGTCATAGATACAGGCTATCTACAGCTATAGAGTTAAGCTTTGGTTCATTTGCTGTCCCCGTCAACTCCATTCTCTGGTCTATTCTAGTGTTCTTGAATGTACTTCGATTGATCTTTGAACCCCTTTTGGAAAAACAGCTCTTGGCCATTATTTTCGTTTCAGTGTAAAACACTAATTACTAGTATATGAGTATGTAACAATTGGATGACAGCTCATGTTTGACGTGTTATAGGACGTTTTTGTCGGCATCCTTGTGGTCTGAATCTAATTGTCTTAGAAATTTAAAGCTTTCCCCTTTTGATAGAAACTCAATAACAATAATAAGGTTCTTGTCTTAAGCAGCTTCTCGACGCCTTACAGTATTGCTCCCGGAAACGGATAGTGAGGACCTCAGGTTAGTCCTGTTTCTCGGGTATAAAATGTTTCTATTCAACTGTTTAAATAAGAACCTTGGTAACTATTCAAGACTTGCCATCACCTGTTGGGCATGGATAGAAAGACAATAAAAATGCTACACTGTATGGGCGGGCCACGTGTGCTGAAACCTAAATAGGATGACTGTTTTATTAAGCGACTATTTTGTGGCTCGATATCTATGATATTCTAGAAGTCATCACGACCGTATATAAAATTTTAAATACGAAACAAGTTATAACAGAATTTAAGATGGAAACTTTCTAAATTTTTCTCATTTAATATGGGTTTAATAGGTCTTGGCAGAACATAATTAGTCATCAATTGTCCTATTTAACTTCATTTCCTGCTACAATTGAAAACAACTGTATCTTAGATATTTTCTGCTGGGTAAATTTCATTAGAAAATGATTCTTTCTTTACTAAGCTTATTATCTCTTTTCCTTTTTCTACTAACACGAAAACAAGGCTTCAGTAAAAAGGCGCTAGTAAACAATTGCATATCGTTCTGTTACATTCTGACTGAACTTTACGCGACTAGATACTCGCATATCGTTTCGTTAAATATTTATGCGATTCTAACGTAACAAAATAAAAGCGACTAAACAATCGCATTGTTTAGTCGCTTTTAACCCTGCTTTTAACCCTGCGATGGACTAGCATCCCATCCAGGGGGGAGTAGAAATACTCCTAGTTGCTTAATGCTACGGAAACCGGGATAAGCTCCGGCGGTATGAGCCACTTTGTAGGCTTGACGCAGACTTTACCTAAACAATCGCATATCGTTCTGTTACACAATGACTGGACATTACGCGACTAGATACTCGCATATCGTTACATTGAGACGGAACTTTACGCGACAAGATACTTGCATATCGTCTCGTCTCTTTGTAACTGGGCATGGCGTTCCGTTTATGCAAGGGGTAATTGATCACGACAGTTTTCAAAAGAAGAGTGAACAGTTTTCAACAGTTTTTCAAAACAAATTAATATTTTATTGTTCATGTATAGAAGAGCAGTTGATCGCCTTTTTTACCGCTTATCAACTTTTGCTCTGTAGATATTATACTTCAAATGTAAAAGTAAACTTGCAGAATGATTAGCCATTAAACTGAGTTTGATGTCTCGAAAATTCTTAAACGGGATTTTACAAATCACTTTTTTTATTCATCACAGTACATACGGGGCGAAATTACTTGCTAAGACGAAGGGCATTTTTTCGTAATCACGAGGGCACTTTTTGGTAATCAAGAGGGCATGATTACTTGATCCTGATTGGCTGAGCGCGCTTCATCAGCAGTGATTTGGTTTTCACCTTGAAACGAGTTTTGACAAAGTTAAGAGCGAAACGGAATACAGAAATGCTGCAGTTAAATCGTTCGCAGCGGTAGCAATAAAATTATAATTTTCAACGCGCGATCCATTTTCGTTGCCGTGTTTTTTCAAGTTCTTCATAAAGTTTATACTGATCGATTTTACAGCTTACCTTGTCAATCCATGAATGAAATTAATTTCACCAAATTCAAAGCTAACGTTTGAGCCGTTTAGACGGGTGTTAGAACTCCAGGCCATCGTGAAAACTGCGGCAGGTTTAATCGATCGTAGCTCCCGTAATAATTTTATGCAGACATCAATCATCACAAAAAAAATCTTGCAATGTTATAAAAATAATTGATTCATGTTTTTGGCTTTCAGCTGTGCATACATCGAGTTATGGTGCACTTGGGAAGTTTGGAGAGCACTCAAGAAGCTAGAAACTCAGCTGTCGCCTCGACAACTCTTAAGCATCTTTCGTGCTCTCCAAATTTCCCGCATGCACGCACGCTAAGCATGAATCAATTCTTAATTTTGGCCGATTTTCCCCTTCGTTGTAGGGCTTATAACCCGTTATGTGAATTGTTTGTACAAAATTGTTCATAACAAAACGATAAGCGAGTATGAAGTCGCCTAGAATTCAGTGTAGTGTAAAGAAACGATGAGCAACAATTTGGTGACTTAAACCCTGTTATGTGATACTGTATGATGTACATAACAAAACGATAAGCGAGTATCTAGTAGCATGGAATTCAGACTCGCATAACAAAACGATCACCAACAATTTGGTGGCTAAAACCCCGTTATGTGATATTATTTGATGTAAATAACAAAACGATAAGCGAGTATCTAGTAGCATGGAATTCAGACTCGCATAACAAAACGATCAGCAACAATTTGGTGGCTAAAACCCCGTTACGTCATATTATATGATGTACATAACAAAACGATAAGCGAGTATCTAGTCGCATGGAATTCAGACTCGCATAACAAAACGATCAGCAACAATTTGGTGGCTTAAACCCCGTTACGTCATATCATACACATGAACATAACAAAACGATAAGCGAGTATCTAGTCGCATGGAATTCAGTCTCATATGACAAAACGATAAGCAAGTATGTAGTTGCTTAAATTTTGTTCTGTGTTGTTTTTTATAATTTAGTATTAATATTTATACAGAGAAAATCATTTGTTGCATAATTTTTAAATATAAATATTCCCGTTTTATAAGATTCGTTATCCAAAATTCAAAGAATTAAAACTTTTCAAGATAACACCTCCTCAAGAAATTTTGCTGATGAATGCAGCATATAGTATGCCAAATTCTGTTCACTTACCTAGTGTTGAATTTTGGATGCTTTTTAACAAAATAGAAAAGGCTTCAACTGTCTGTTCTCTAACCACAGGTTCTTCATCCTGAAGGAGTGTTATAACCACAGACCACAAAAGGAAGCGTACACCATCTTAAAGAAAAAGGCACAGACTTAGCACTGTTAATCTGTTCATTTCTGTTTTTGTACTTACCGCTCGGTTATGATTCCATTTAGCGCCCTTCTTGCATTGTTTTATTAAAAGCACCCAAACAATTGAAATACTTGAGTTCCGCGGCTGTTCTCACTAAGTACTGACGTGTACACCTACCATATTTTTGATTTATGTTATATGAGTTGAGATACCATGGCATGTAAACCAATCAAAACTCAGGAATTGCAATGTTCTATTGCCCGTTTTTTAAAAAGGAAACACACGAGATTTTATCCAGGGCAAAACTGAACGACAACCTGTACATACTAAAAAGTACGGCATGCCACTCGAAAACTTTGCATAACCAGTGTTTCCTCTTAGCAGAATTTTTCCTCTTGGTAATTATTCCACTCGCGCTTGTTGGATAGGAGGTAGTTATAGCAAATCGGCGTTATACACACCTCGTTGGCTATCTACCAGCTCATATCCAACGCGCGGTCCTGGAATAATTGTTAATATATATAGGAAAAAGAAAATACCAAATTGCCCTAGAGGTAAAAAGGAACCACAACATACACACACAAGCCTTTTGAGACATAACATGTAAATGTCCTCACTGTATGCCACAAAAAAAAACGGAAATCCAAGTGGAAGTCAATAGACCTGAACAACAGTCGAGAAGTATTGAACCACCGGTCGAACTCCGCAGTCAACCGGGATCTCCCAATGCGACTCAGTGCTAAAGTATTATTTTCAAGCTAAACTAGACCTTAATCCTATGATTGATTAATGTAGAAGTCCATAACTAGAAGTCTACTTCTTTACTGGTATTGGGGCGCGTGCTATGTCTTTCGCGTGTAGGCTATTTTTAGAAACTGACGTCTCGCGAGAAAATGACGTAACCCACTATTTCGACACGATTGGAGTTCTAAGTTGCGGCCGAATATTTTGGAAAGTGGCAGGTGAAATAAATCAAATCACATCAAAACACTTGACAGGCCATTCTCTTTAATTCTTACATTTCGACAGAAGTAGTATCGTAGATAGTGATTTCAAACGTCTGTTCAGTGGCATTTGAAGGCGAGTGAAAAAGCAACCTGTCGCCGGGTTTCAGTAGACAAACTCACAAAACAAACAGGTCGACTTTTTATAATTTACGAGAGAATTTATGAACAGAAGTTCCCCAAACTTTTAGTAGTTAAGTGTGTCTTTATTTTGTACAGCATATCCTCGTGTTAAAATACTGAACAACATACACAACACAATAGCTGCACACCGCGAAGTGCCCGAGAAGCACAACTTGAATTAAACTTTTGACGGATGTGAATGAAATCATCATTGTTCGATGAATTAAACTCGTATTTCTATTCATATTAAAACAAGTACATTACCTTAGTTAGTCTTTTGTTTTCATGCCGTCCTTATAATTCCAAAAACATGCGAAACTCGCCAAACTTGTCGTTTTCTCTGAATGTTGTTCTCAAACGAATCAAACTTCATTCTGTTCATTCCGCACTCGATGTTGAGCGCTTCAGGGACCACGGTTTTGTTTTTCAAAATAGCAACGAACCTGTGCCAAAATGCACTTGCTCTCTTAATGCCTGTCTTCATCTTGAGAGTACCATTAATCTTTAGTGTCTTCACATTTTGAATTTGACTCGGAATTAGTCTATCTTGCCCGCTGCCATTTCGTATTCTGACTCCAAAACACTGAGGTCCTCTCGCTTATTTGGATGCTCCGAATTTTTACAACTTCGATGCTATCGTCATCGATGAAAGATGGCCTGATGATTCTTGTCCGGACGATTTAATCCTCACAAAACGGCCCGGAAATTACGATGATCAACAAACAGAAATTTCGTAATGCCGTTCGCTCGAGTTCACTCGTCCTCTGCAGTTCTGCTTTTCTTCAAAAATTTGTTCAACCAATCAAAGGCGCGAATTAAAAAATACTTCAATGTGATTGGCTACTTGTTCGCGGCAAAGCTGTTCTAAAAATAGCCTACACGCGAGGAGCGCGAGGTACACGCGAAAGACATATCTCAAAGCCTATTACCAGAGATGTAGACTTCTAGTTATGGACTTCTGATTAATGCGATGATTTCATTTCTATAATTAAGATGCTAAGAACTGAAACGAGTAGTGTCAATGTGCATTGGGCAAGATTTTTTCGGTTTGCAAACATGTTTGTTTCATACTAGTCAAGTACAGCCTCCACAGTTAAGAGCTATTCAGAAGAAAGGAAAAGCAAGAAGGAAACAAAAAGATTGACGAAGATCATGATCAATGAAGGCCATAAGGAAGAGAAATTGCAATTCACCGCAAACAAGAGACGCAAATGAATTTGTAACTGTAAAATAAATGTCTACCAAATGATTCCTTTGTACAAACTAATCAATCCTATAGCACTTTTTTCACAACAAATTTGTAACTGTAACACGGCGACAAAAGGTAAGTCGAATACAAATTTCGAAGTAATTTCATCAACGCAGTGTCTGCGTCTCGGTCCATTTATCATTGGCGGATCCACTTTGAAGTGCCCCCCCGCCCTTATTTTTGCGGAAATAGGGCATTTTCTTTGAAGTGCCGGAATTTTCTTCGCAGAATTCAATATTCATAGTCAAGCGCGCCCCCTCATTAGCTGAAGGTCTGGATCCGCCACTGATTATCACACAAGAAGCATCGTTTGAAATATATTTGCATTTATTCGAAATCAAATATGCAATTTTTTATCCTTGTATAATTTTATTTGATGTGCAGTACACCATAGTTTCAGATACTGGAGCTAATGTTTTACGAAAATCTGATTCATGCAGAATTCAACTTTAATTGATTTCGTGTTTTCAAAAGGGATGGTACTGTAAGATGGACATCAGAAGTGTAGCGACACTAAAATTACCATCAATTAAGAAAAAATAAGTTTAATTTTCACTTACTCAAAGTTTCTTGCGAATCAACCATCAAATCAGTCAGCGTAGAATGCCCCAGGACCTGTGCAGTACAAAGCCTCAACTCAACATTTTCGGTAGGCGAACTTGTTTCAAGAGTAATATTTGAGAAATCTGTAAGTGCTTGTAAAGACTCTGAAGCAATGGTCGAGTCCTAAAACAAAAACAGACTTACAAAATCAATCTTGATTGGGTATTCTCAAATCTAAATAACAATGAATTTTTCCAAAAATAAGTATGGCTCCTCCCCACACAGCCAGTGCGCCCTAAAAAATGGAATTGCAGACACCAAAAACAAACTTGAAGTATTGACACCCAAAAATGAACACCACACGACACTACGAACCATTTTGGCAGACAGACCAGACACTCTTCCATGCTTCGTAAGATTAACACTACCTGCATTAGCATTTTTGTTACCTTTTTTAAAACAAGGATGGTAACGAAGACTCAGTCACCACTTTATCACCACCCTGTAGTCCCATGAATTACAAGGCCCGAATACCACCAAAAAAATGAAAACGGGTTTCATGTAACTACTGATACTTACCTTGTTGCTGGTCATTTCATGCATCACAGAAACCATACGTGACAAAAAACACAACAGTTCACATTTGAGGGTATCCCTAAGAGAAAAATAAGGAACCAGTGCAACATTATGTTATAATGAATCATGTTGTTCCCCCGCCTTCTTCCTAAAGTAGCCCCAACCTCAAATATAGTTGAAGCTCCCATAAGCCGATACCAGGAGGAGGCAGAAAACGTGATCGTAACTGGAGCTGTTCGCTTAAAAGAATTATCATCATAAGCGGCAACCAGCAGTGTAAGGGATAAGTGACCGCTAACAGGAGCTTGCATCACTCACATAAAATGATGTTAATCTATCTGCTTACGGGGGATGGGGGACCTCGCCAACTGTAACAACTCCTGAACTATAACTTAGCTGAGCAAAGCTTTCAGCCGTATTATTATGGAGACTATCAGCTGCAATCAAGGAAACTACCCACCAGGATACAAGCACGGAAAGTCGTGCATGGACTATATCTTTGTCCTTCGGTCAGATACTAGAGCAAAGCACAGAGTGGAACAGCACTCTGTACGTGGTCTTTGGTTAATTTCAAAAACCTCTCAAAAGTCTCTTAAAGAGAGGCTCTATCCTAGGGAACTACAAGATTTCTCTAAGGATAAACAACATAATCAAGTCGTTACACGATGGCTTCAAGTGGAAAAAGTGTGTATTATAACCAGCTGACAGACAGATTTAGTGTGAACTCAGGAGTCAGGCAGGGTTGTATACTGCCTCCTCTCGTGTTCGTTTTGACCATGGACTGGCTAACGAAGTCAGTCACACAACATCATGAGCGGAGAATTTTATCAACATAAAATAGGGAAATTAAGTGCAATCAAAGGGGTCTACGAGCCACTCGTGAATGCGTTAGATATATTTGAATCGTTCCTTTGAACAGCATAGTATCGATGGGAAATATTCATTATAGGGATAGCGAGACAACTTAGGAAACAGTGATATTGGAGAGAGGTACCTTTGTAAACCTGTATTTTTATTCACAGCCGAGGGCGCCCGTGAGCATACCTAATTTGCACAATGTTAACAATACATCGATGGAAGGATGGAAGGCTAAACTTCCCCACTATACTCGTTCATTGCGCAAGCGCATTCACGAGTAGAAAGGGGTAATCCGAAAAAAAAAACAGAGCACTCTGATTGGTAATAAACAAAGGCACTCACAAAGAGCCGATCAAACACGGCCGAGTTGAGCGCGAAAACATTGGCTGGCGTCTTGAGCAGGTTTCTTAGGGTTGTAGGGTTGCAGGGTTGTATACTGCCTCCTCTCGTGTTCGTTTTGACCATGGACTGGCTAACGAAGTCAGTCACACAACATCATGAGCGGAGAATTTTATCAACACATTGTACAGGACAGAGAATTTAGTTCCTCCAAGCAGTTGTTGAATGGGAAAGCGAAACAGCTTTGCTTGGCTGGCGGTGAAAGGCGCCCAAACAAAGCTTGGCAAGTATCAGAAGAGGAGGAAGAAATTCTCTGGGAAGAGCAAGAACACTCGGTGTTAAAAACCCAGAATCTTTCATTAAATAATCTGGTGGCTGTAAGTTGGTTTCTGCGGCTTAAAACACCTAAAAGTTAGTCTTTGAAAAAATTTACTCGTGCTTATTTATCCCGAATTGCACTCAAAATCATGTGATTACCATACAAATTTGATCGGAAGGCAATCTTCGATTTTTGCCAAACTGCACCATAATGATTGCATATGATTGAAGCTTAATTTTTCACACTATTTAACATAAACTGGGCACTTTAAAAAGGGAACAATGTTTCTGACTAGATTGGTTTAACTATGGTAACCTCTGTTGCTAGGACACTTGTACAACAAATCTGATCATATGTGATCAACATGGTGTAGTTAAGCAAAAATCGAAGACTACTTTCCGATCAAATTTTTATTTTAAAAAACACGCACTCTGAGGCTAAAACGTTAAATTGATCCTCCATTATTGGACTGGATAAGGAAGGAGCTCAATTTGTGTTTTCAAATCTTACAGGCTATCCATATTTGTTGCGTTTTTGAAGTCTTAAGAGCAAATGCCCACAAAATTCAGTCAATCCCCGGCCAGGGTCAAAATTTTGATTTCGCTCATATTTTGTCTATAGATAGACATTACCAAATGAACAAACGTGGTGTAGTTTGTTTTTCCAAAGACCGCTTCAATTTGGCGAAAATCAAGAAAAACTATTTCTGCTGACAAAATCGGCTGCTTGCAAAACTTTGCTTGCATGCAAAAGGCGTGGAATTTGGGGAAAATCTTTTCCAGTGTATTAATTTATGAAGACTTTTACTCCTAGTTTAGTGGTAGATTTTCATCTTAGCGATAATCTGGAAGGTAAACAATAATATTTTAGAACAGCTTATTTTTCAAGCGACGGAAGAGTGATTTAACGTGAAAGACTCGATTACAATTTTAAGCATGTGCTATACCTTGGTTTTTCCTCAAACTTAAGCTATAAGGTATTTAAACATTGTACTAGAACATATGTAAAA
This sequence comes from Meandrina meandrites, assembly GCA_963693305.1. Classification (NCBI taxonomy): domain Eukaryota; kingdom Metazoa; phylum Cnidaria; class Anthozoa; order Scleractinia; family Meandrinidae; genus Meandrina; species Meandrina meandrites. Next base: position 16,671,082 of record OY855909.1, read on the forward strand.
ACTGGCTTGGGTAATTTAGTTTGAAGATCACACGAAGTCTTCGAAGTTGAACGAATTTCGGCTGAAATATTTGCATAATTATAAAACATTGCATTGTTGTTGTTGTGATGGCTGACCTTGTTTAAATGATTTCTGATGTGAAATCACTTACCTCAATGCCTTCTTCGGTCTTCTTCTTTTGTAATTGATTTTATGCCTCCAGAGCTTATTATCCAAGAACTGGCGAGAGTGGCGTGAACAGCAAAATTCATTACAATTATACCTCATTGAATCCTTTGCTGTCAATTTTGATATTATGTGCATTTCAAAAGATTTACACCTTTCATAATGGCGCAAAGTTTCACAGCTAAACTTCCAATTAAGCTTCCAGGGTGCCTGTAAGGCTAAGGCAGGGTTTATTCGTATCCTTCTAACTTGCGAGGTTACTCTCAGTTCTTTCTGTTTGATGGTGATTACGGAAGTTGTGTCACAGAGCAATGCCCTTCGCACCGGGAGGGTGTAGGAAAACAACGATCACGGATAGAAACCAAAAAAATGCTTCTGTTACCTTAACTGAGTTCACGCTTTGTAAATATTTGTCAATTTTCTTAGTATTAATCAAGTCACAAGTTATTGCCTATTGCCTTTATTTATAGTCCATTGTCTGGTGCAGTCTAATATCATAGTACATTTTAACCCGTAAGGAGGTAAAAAGAGCCTATAAAAGAATAAAAATTCATTGGCTTCTTTTTCAAAAACTTAGAAATAACGTCATCACAAGTGGCAGGTCTAATTGTTAACTGCCATAGAATTATTATTACAACTCTAATATCGTGTAATTCCGCTTTATTTTTAGTTAACAATTGCTCTGAACTTCTGAACTGAATGCTAGGAATCCAAAATATTAAAAGCTTTAGTAACGCCAAATTTTGCTGGCTGTATATTTACTCTTTTCGATAATATTCAGGGGCATAGCCAAGGGGGAGGGGGGGGGTGTCCTGGGGTGCTCGTGACCCACCCCCCCTTCCCCCTTCTAAGTAAACAACATACAAACCTTTTAATTCAGGTGGCGAAAAAGCGCGAATACGAGAATGTCATTTATCTTTTCTAGTGCTAGGTAATTACATACTTCATTTTCAGGACCTAGCATCTGCAGTGGACCATGTCAGTACCCTGGGTGTGACACAGTGTGACCCCCCAACCCACTCTTTGAAAGTCCTAACTACGACGCTGATATTTCGACAATATTTCACAAGGTATTAGACTAAAACGTGGCCTGTCAGTGGGTAACTCTGCCTGGGTCCTACCTGGATGATGCTGTGACGACTCATCATCTCTAGCGAGTACTGTACTCAATTCTAAGAAAAATTACGCGCCTGATGGACTCTGGTCACCAATTATCTACTTATTTTGGAGCTTAACTCGTGACCTAAACCGATACACTCTGTAAATGTTTTTCAGGAATATATTGCCGATAAATAACATGTTAACAGAAGTTTATACTTCTGGCCTTATTGAATGCCCTATAGAACACTACTTTCTCATGTTGAGTAAGTGGGAGTAAGGAGCTTTCGTCTTCCCCTTGTTGACGGCAATTGGGATATACTTTAATAGCCTGAATTTTAATTTCAGATTCGGATTTTCAGATTGGATGGATTAAGAGCAACTTCTTGAAGAATTTCGCTATCTTAACGTACCGAAGACTTCGTCAATCTTTGCGTTCTACTTTTTGTCAAAATCACTTTCAGTTAGACCAGTCTTGGGAAGAAAACTGAAATCTGCTGGCGTGTCAGAAATTCAGAATTGGTAAAAAGGCGGTTTAATTCCCACTGCTTTCGCGGCCGGGCCTTGACTACTGACGCTGTATCCACTTTCTGGCCGTTTGCCTTCCCAATAAGGAATTTGCTGGAAAAATAATCTTTCTGCTTTTCTGAAAATCGTGTTCTTCAAACGTGACTGGACTTCTGGGGCCCATCCGATTGGTACACACGGTAGATTCGAAAGGATTAGTCGCTTTCTAAGTTCCTGTATCAGGTGACACACCACCTGCAGACGGTTCCTGTTGCATAGTCGAGCACTGCACTGTCAAGAAGTAGTTTATGTTCTGAAGTACGTTCATGTTTTCCAAGGTCCAGATGGTGCTACAAGGAGGAAAATCTCTGATACCTTTCTAAGCATCTTTTCCGTTGACAAGAGAAAAAACGGTTGAGGTACCAGTCGCAGCCACAGTCTCAACCGCAATGTAACATAGACACACGGAATACCCCCGATGACTGGATAACATCTACCATTTCCTCAGAAGCTTACTAGATGTTAGACCCTTGGTTTAAGTGGACTCTCGTGGCCTCCCTCGTGTGCCATTCAATAGACGCCGCCTTCCGACCACATAATTATAATCAATAATTCGTGTTTTTCGATTGGGGACAGCAAATGAAATAATCGACTCAAGATATCTCAAAAGCCAAAAAAAAAACATTTTTAGCGGGGTGAGTCATAAACAAAAAAATGTCGTTTACCAAAAAATAAAGACCCCCCCCGTCGCCACGCCTCTACTCTCGCCTTTTGCCAGAAAAGGCATAAACTTAGTTCACCAGTGGTTAAGACATATATAATGCCAGAATTAATTCAACAAAGGGCCACTATGGAAAGGAATACATTCCTCTATTTTGTTCCTGTCCCTTTTGTCAAGGCCACATTGGCCTTCCACAATTGAGGGAAACGAGCAGGTGCTTTCCATAGCTCATTCTCGACTCATAAGTACAAGCTTCCAACGGAGTGGATCTGCGATTTACTGATACAGGTGTAAATAAAAGTGGGTCCGCAATGCGTACATATGTGGACTTTCATTTGTTTTTGATAATGAATGATTGAATGAGCCAATGTACAGTATCGGTTAGACCTTGTTAAAGTCGTTTGCTTCTCGTTTCCAGTTTGGCAGTAGTCCCCGGCGCTCTCGCGCTTCGCGCTGGACTGTAGGCAAGACTAAGTGTCAGTCAATTATGAGTTGGCAGTCACTTGAAACTCGAGATGATAAAAAAACTTATCAACCAAGTTTTCTTATGATCGTGAAAGAAAAACTTCCTTCTCGTTTTGAGGAACACACCTTGCAATTTTCCCTGAAGATCGCCTTAAACATTGAAATGCAGTCCAATTTATTTAAACTGTGTCAGAGAAGCGGAAAACCTGGGACAAGACCCGACAGTATCTCTATATGGTTACATGAAAAGGACGGGGATGTTCGTCGGAAAATTTGATCTACTATTCTACTCTCGTGAAGGATAACATTTCACACAATACAGCAAGGTTGATACTAGGTGAAAAAGTAGAAACTTTTCGGGACCGCAAAGCCATTTTTAGTTATCTGTGTCTTGAAAACAGAGAAGTGTTAGGCCTGAAACTTTGTTTGAAGAGAACTTCTTTTCACATTAAAAATATATCATGGAACTAAACAGCTCTAATCATAAGGTTTGAGATTTTGCTATTTGCTGTTTTGAGTTTTACTTTTCCCGTAAAGGATTCTAAGGGGACAGACCACGAACACAATAGTAGCTCCTGTAAATATCTAATTGTTGTAACCGTTCATCAGTAGGATACCTAAAATGCGTGTATTTCTACAATTGGTTTCGGCTCCATTAAATCCTATACCAATTGCAGAACATTTTAGGAGGAGCCACCCACGATGTGAGCACAGTTACTACAAAAGTAATAATAAGGAAAATAACGCAAAATAAACTAAACCGTTAAATTACGAACTAAGGATGGCAATCTGGGCGTGGGTCAACTTTTTTTAGACCCCCACCATTTAAAAACACAGAGAACACAGACATTTAAAAACACGAATGAATTAAAACATTGACAATCTGTCCTTAAAACCAAAAGAAGATGTCTGTTGGAAATCGAAATCCGTAATTTACACCTAAGGGACACGATGAGCATATCCGTTCCATTCATATTTGCAGTCTCTTGGCGGGGGTTCACGGGAAATGGACAAATTAGGTCTTTAAATGGAAATAAGGATAAGAAAATTATTTATTAAGAACAAAAACTAAATCTTACCACTAGAAATCGGGGATACTGATTTCAGTCGATTCATATAAAAGAAATATTTTGCGAAGTATGTAGATTGTCTTCGTTTGCCTGACATTTCATCTGAACGCTTGTGTAAACAACAGCTAAACTCATCAATTAACTCAATTTCTTTCATTGCGTTGTTTTCATATACAACTTTTCCGGAATGGCTTTTATCGCCTTTTAGCAAGATTTCACTAATAATCTCTTGATACAAGGAGGCAGATGAATACTTTTTTCACCCTAAAATTATCATCGTTCTTGAATTAATTTTCGAGTGGAGTCGGCGATTCGCGAACGACACATTTTCAATCAGTAATTTAGTTTTCGCACGGTTTCAATACATACATTTTTCGGTTCAAAATACGTTTTATGCTATTGACACTAACTTTTTACCAGCAGTTTTGAATTCGACATCAGTCAGATTGCGTTATTCAAATTTAACTTGCGAGAAATCCAAGAAAATAATAATTGCAGGAAAGCCCCGAGAAAACAACTTGATTAGTGAACTTCTTTTGTTTTGACTCGTTGTGTATCCATTCTTCCATTCTAAAGATTCTGTGTGGCAAAGCTGAAACAAAACAATAAATATCTAGATATCTGCTAAATAATGCTTTTCAGCGATTTTCAATTATATGCTAATCAAGCGAACACAGCAACTGACGTCCAGTCGAACACAACAGACAGCGCGAAAAGTGTGAAAAATAGCGTGACCTTTGGCCGCAGTTCAGTCGAACGCCGTGCAAATCTGAAAGCCGCCACCACTTTTTTCTTTTGATGTGCACGTATACCACTGGCATCTTTGACGCTGCTCGTCGATGTACTGCACTTGACAAATTTTAGGTTTCGATTAATAAAATTCAAGTATTTAGCTTGTGTGATGCTTTCTTTGTGACGTCTCGCCAATCTTGGCTCCAAAACTTCGGATTCTCCGAACACCCTCGAAAGCTTCCGAAAGGGCTGAGACGAGTTATCACGGAAAATGCCGTCCCAATCGGGAAAACTGCACGATCGCAATATGTGGATTTTCACACTTCGTGTGAAAGTCCACATAAAAAACTGGATGGTTAGTTAAATTAAGTACTACAAGCAAACAGAATATATTATTTTAAAACCTTTTGATTTTTGCGAATCAGAGAATAGTGACAACATCGCTACACAATCTTCACCAATGTTTTCTTTGTGTTTTTGCGAATGACTTGTCCTCGTCACGCAACACCGTCTATCTACGGGGCAACAATAACTAACAATAAGGCTATGCTGATCACTGCACCCTTTCTCAATTCACGACTTTGTTCTAACCAATTAAGCGGACTGAACTGAGAAAGAAAGCCCTGCCCCCAATGAACATTTACTACACGTAAATGTTTGGCCATGACCTTCAATCAGTATAAAGGTCAAATTAAAACAGCGGACTTCTAAATTAGTACATTTTAGCTTCAAAGAAGTCAACAACAGGCAGAATACGTGCCACATGTTTAAGGAAAAGGATTTTAAATTCGATGTTTACACTTAAATCAGATTTCTGCTCGGGAAGTGCCCCGGAAGTGCCATGGATCCATTTGGCTTGCGACTAATCCTTTCAATTATCTCATATTTCATCTGAAAATTTGCTCAACTTCGAAGACTTCGTGTGACCAGCAAACTAAATTACCTAAGCCAGTTTTTACACATGTTCTAGAACAATGTTGAAATATCTTATAGCTTAAGTTTGAGGAAAAACCAAGGTATAGCACATGCTTAAAATTGTAATCGCGTCTTTCAAATTGAATTAAAACCTCTGTCGCTTGAAAAATAAGCTGTTCTAAAATATTATTGTTTACCTTCCAGATTATCGCTAAGATGAAAATTTACCACTAAACTAGGAGTTAAAGTCTTCATAAATTAATACACTGGAAAAGATTTTTCCCAAATTCCATGCCTTTTGCATGCAAGCAAAGTTTTGCAAGCAGCCGATTTTGTCTCAAATTTTGGGTGTTTTGAAGTCGCCGACAGCAGAAATAGTTTTTCTCGATTTTCGACAAATTGAAGCGGTCTTTGGAAAAACAAACTACACCACGTTTTGTTATTTGGTAATGTCTATCTATAGACAAAATATGAACGACATCAAAATTTTGAGCCTGGCCGCGAAATTTCAATTTTGCGCGATTTTAACTGGCAATCGTGGGTCCTTTATAGATAAACTTATCACAGCAAAAAAACAAATACGTACTTCACGAGCTTCTAGAAAATACATTAATTATTAATAAAGATTAAGGAGTTCTTAGGTTTAGTTTGGATTGAGAAAATCACTCTACTGATCTGTTTCATTACATTTCAGTCCAAATACAACACAAATGCTCCTCTGTGTGTTCTATTTGCAATTCCCTTCTCGGTGTTTGAAAATGTGATCAGCCACTGTCTGTCGCATTTCATGTGATTATTATATCGAAAGTTTAAAGGACTCTTTTGTTAGAAAATGATTATAAAGAACAACTAAATTACCGGGTACATTTTTCTGGAAAAAAGAATTACAAGACATACTATAAAATTGCACCTTTTAATGTGCAGTGCAAGTATACTTTTTGGGAAATACGAATCCATAATAGTAAGTAAATAGTTATTTATTTTTTAATGCAGTGCTTTCCACTTTACATTATTGGGTGCCTAAGGTTGCTACAGATCCCATCAGCATCAGCAACTAATGTTATCGTTATTGCTGTCATTACCTTTGACACGGCATGTTTATGAGATTTGACACAAATTTCCAGCACTGAAAAAGAACCACGTGTCAGAATATTATTGAACTGCTTCCACAGTGGTCATTGAAGTACGATTTAAAGCTGTTTAATTTGGGTATTATTAGTTTATTAATATCGAGATGCTCATGTCCACCTTGTAATGAGTGAAATGTTCCTAACAGGTGCTACCGATATACCATTCCATGTGCTCTGGTCTTTAGCACCTTTTCTTCGTTTTTTTTCGTAACGTAAAATCATCACCCAGCTAAGAAAGTACTTATCCATTCTGATGGAAGTTAAAGTAGAGCGAGCGAATAGGTAATGCAATGAAATCGTGATAAAAATAACTGACCTAATGGGAAAACCGCTCTCCTTCATGGATATTGAAGCTTATAAAAAGATTATAAATAGCGCGACAATTGAAACTGCTTTTCCTGAAATCTTTACCATTAATGAAAGCGAGGAAACGGCAAAGAGTGTGTGGGTGGGGGGGGGGGGGGGGGGGGTGGGGGGAAGAGATCTTATTCCAGAGAGGGCGGGGAGGGGGGCGCTTTGGCAAAGGGGGATGGATTATTTGGGGGAGGGCACTTATCAGAGCATGGATGCTAATTCTAAAAAATATGCTTATTGTTTTGCTAATGTTATAGTAAAGTTCGACACCACCTCAGAATATGAAACTTGATCTCCTGAAGAAAGTATCCAAGGAAAGGATACGACATCTGGTAGCTGGTATAGAGCTTGAAATACCTGGAAACAAAATGTACTCGCTAAGCATCAAAATTTAGAAACAGGTTGTTTCCCTTCATCTCATTTCACACAACCAGAAGGTGAAGAAGGTTGTGTGGAATTTTCCCCAAATGAATGGAGGAAATATACGAGAAATGGAGGAAACACACGAGTCAAGGGAAGCACCAATGTTAATCACGTTTGTCCCAAACAGCATGCAAAGCAACATTTTCTCGACTTTTAATGAAATTCCCCAGCTCCTGATTCTTTTTTATGTCAATTTTAACTGGTTAATTCTTTGATTTTGATTCTAAAAAATACATGGAGAGTAAACATCAAGTGCAGCTAAGTTACAATGTGCATTGAGGACATTAAAACCTAATGTTTGACTGCTAAAAAGTTGCATGAGATACACATTATTATGCGGGTGTAAGGCTGTGTACAAAAGTGGTCAAAAGTTGCAACATAATAAAATTTTGCCCAGATTTTAAAGTTTAGGTTTCTTGAAGAAAAGACATTCTTCTTTTTTGCTTTACAATCGTTGATGTACCATCTTTTTAACATAAATGGTGTTGAATTGCAATCCTTGCTGGCTCGCAGAGGTACATACTCACTTCTGAAAGCTGAGTCAGATTGACAAAGTCCTGCATATGGCTAGAATTAGTTTTGACGTGTAGTATATGGAATGACTCATATATCAACTGCGGATATATATGAAGGTGATATGTGATCTTCGCAGTGAATTTCCAATTTAAGCAATTGGAATGAAGAAGCCTGAAAAAAATCAGGGCTTCAACGGGATTCGAACCCGTGACCTCCGCGATACCGGTACGATGCTCTACCAACTGAGCTATGAAGCCACACATTGGGAGCGAGGTCAATTGCGAGTTCTTATTTTCCCGTGAAAGGAGTGAAATGACGTGTAGTTACTAGTATATGAAATGTTGGTAGGCGAAATTTCTAAAATTATAAGTAGAAAAGAAAAAGATACTATTAAAGCTACTTGGAAAAAGATTGTGAATTCTCCCAACAGCAGCTGAAACTACGACCTTCTATGCGGCAGTTGAATACTCTACAACAAGTTTCGAATGTGACAAACCTACTGCACACTGACATTTACGACCAATTTTTCCAATCAGTTACCTTTACTAAACAATCTGTATGATGTTCCATTTTCATTGCCATTGTAAACAGTTGGCCTTTAACTTTTCCATCAAGCTTCTCAAATATCCAAGATTCTGCCTTGTTGTCTGATGCGTCATCTTCAAATACAGCTTCACGTCCACAGCTGGTGTTCTTGCCAGAAGGCAAGTGAGAGACAATAAATTCGAGAACAGCTAATCGTACTTCATATTCAGGAGACTGCAGTAAAGTTTGTATCACCTCCAAACAATCAACAGTGGTTTCAAGATTTTGTTTGGTCCCCTGGACATCAAATGGAAGCTGCCTTACAACTTCTAGACGGGATTCGCTGCTTAGAGGAGAGGGTAACTCCTCACAAGCCCTGAGAAAGGTCTTGGCCACCGTCCTTCTGACAAATACATTCCCAATGAAAATGGAAGGTTCTTGTTTGGTTATGGTTTCTTCAACTGCTATGTTTTTAAAGCACTGCTTCAGGGATTGCAAACCACTCCTTGCCAAGTCAGACAAATCTGAAACTAAAAACATTACAAGGAATTTAAACCTCGACTATTCGGAAATACAACAGAATCAGCAATTTCAGCTATATGGTCTCCATATAATAAAAAGAACATTACACCTTGGCTGAAAGATATCAATTTTATGCAAAAAACTATATCTTACTAATTCGCTGCGCTCACTTGTAAGATATTCTTCTTGCCATTCGAACATAAATTCGTATCTTCTCACTAGTTCCCAAACGTATTTACCCATTTGCCGCAGTTTTGCCTCAGTTGATTCGCAGAAGAATATATTCCGGTTTTACATAGGTTCGCTGTGGCAAGCGACGGCAAAGTACAAGGCATGTTCATTAACTTCAATGGAAAACTTTTCCTTGATTATCACACTTTAGTGTGGCGATGATCCTTCGCTATTTTTGAAAGAAAAAATATCTACCTATTTTTCAATCTTTTGGTTTCTATTAATGTAATTGACCATCCGTTAGAACTGTTAAAAAGGGAATTCATAGCGTCAAATACAAAATAAATAAATCCAATAATCAAAGCTAGTTTAATATGCAAAGTTGAGATAACGTAATGTTCGCGTCATCTTTTTGTCAGCTTTCTTATCTTTCACCTTGAAAGAGAAAGTTCTTAGCATCGAAAAGCACGCCGAGTACATTTTGTATACAAGCTTCTCAAACTCATTAATATTTCATCTGGTTAACACAAAGGAAATCAGAACCGTGAAGGTGGTTTGAAATCTGATCTTAATTATAGCATAGATTTTTAAGATTTTATTTCTCTGTTTTCTCCGTCGTTAGTTTCGATTGAGACGATGTATTAAACACTCGTGAGAGTGTTTCATCACATGTCCAAACACCTCGATGTTCGTCAAAAGTACTCCGCTACGCGTCGTATTTAAATGGGGCTTGGGCAATTTTTCTGAGCTCAATTTTTTTCTGTCGGGTTTGCGCAAGAATATTTTTTCCACCTTTTGCCTGTGGAGTTTCACCTTTGGCTTGCTTAGCATGAAATTTCTTCTCCCTACTTTTGGGATTTTTCTGGTAATTTCGCAAGCCCCTCCCCCCAAAAAACGTTTGCCTCCTACAGCAAGACATTCTAATGAGAGTCAGCAGAGGTCTTCGAGATTATGGCCAATGAACGATTCTTTCTCAGCCCAATTTCAGCTGTAAGAAAAGGACCCTTTAAAGCAAGTCGTGTTTTCTGTGAGAATAACGTTTTATTTAGTAATCCTAAGCCACTATATCCTACGGTCTGCAAAAAGACTTTAATTACTTAGGGCATATACTACGATTTTCATTTGAGTAAGGCACGGGGGAAGTTTGGTGACAAGGTTTTGCCGTTAAAACTACGTCGTGGCGACGAGTAACCGGCTTAGTATCCATTGGTAACACATGCGTCACACGCCATAAAAGCCCGCCAAATCAGGGAATGGCTGAGTTAGACAAATTACCATTGGAAACCGAACCTTTTGCCCATGGCAACAACGTAGTTTTAACGTCAATTGTTGTCCCCAAACTTCCTTCATGCCTTACTCAACTGATAATCGTAGCACATGTATGGCTGAAAGGATGTTCCTAATACTAATATAATCAACAGTTCAGGACACATTACCTGCAAGTCCAAGCCATGACCAGTCAACTACAAAATGAAGAACAATGTCCAAGAAAACTGACCGTGACAGTGCACACGGGTTGTACCTGTCAATCATATGACATGTAAAAAGAGAAACAAAGTAATATTAAACTGCATTAAATTTAGCTAGATTGTCTATTCTCTCCTGCTGAAGATAATAAACTAACTAGTGTAGCCCAAGGATACTATTTTTGCTCTAATTTGCATTTTCGAAAAAGGGTTGCACATTATTAGCGACAAATATAAAGGGAGTAGGTCTAGCAAAGTTTTTAGAAGCTTGCAAAAAAGTTCTACCATCTAGCGAGGTAAGAAAGTTCGGCATACAGCAAGAATTAAACTGAATAGTAAATATTGTGCATGCCATGACGGCAAATGGATTGATAAACTGAAATTAAACAATAAAAAAGTTACGCTGCATTTTCTGATAGTTTCGTTGTGCGTCTTGCTGGATTACGCACCTCGGCGGCTTTAAGAGGCTTTCATGAACTAAAATTCTGTGGTATGCCTCTACTATTCAAAGAGGCATTGCTGGTTTGCAGCTGACGTCACGGCAGCCGTGCTGGTGGACAAGAACAAATGTTAGGTTTGGGGAGGGGTAGGTGGGCAGTTTCCCAGAAACATAAACTGATCCGCGTTTTCTTCCGCTGGGAATTTAACTCTTTTATCGTTCAAATACTGCGAATTTTTTTTTATTATTTTGTCCACCAACATGGCCGCCTTGTCGCGTGGTTACAAACCAAGAATACGAAAGAAGGCCAGTCATTAACACCGTATTGAAAACTAGCCATGAACTATTTCTAAATGTAAACAAAATGTAAATACAATTTTAATGTCCATACGTGGGACGAGGTTACCCTCATGGATAAGACCATGATCAGGATCGAATTGGAATTTAACAGTGTTGATTTTTGCGGAGGGAGGAAAACCGGAGAACCCGGAGAAAAACTCTCGGAGCGAGGACGAGAACCAACAACAAACTCAACCCACATATGACGCCGAGTCCGGGAATCGAACCCGGGCCACATTGGTGGGAGTCGAGTGCTCTCACCACTGCGCCACACCCTGCTCCCCAAATAATGTTACACCTATTGTTATTTAAACATTTTTCACTGTAGTATACGGACTATACATATTATGCGCCTGACAATGGTACTGTAATAGACCGAAGAATAGTGTCTCTTCGAAATATCTAGTCTGCTTTTCATTTTCTGAATATCAGGTATGAAATGGCATTTTTTCGGATTAGCCTTTATTCTATTTTCACGTATTCGCCGCAAAAAAAAATCAATATGATTTTTGCAGTGTCTTCTGACAGTATTGTCGTTTCATTTCTGTGCAGCCGCAGCTGCCATGTGCTTCTTGCTGGATTACGCACCGGATTTTGCACCTCGGTGGCTTTCATGTACTAAAATTGTACAAGCATTTTGAGAACTTTGATCACCTATTAGCTGCAAAAAGTATTTTTTCTGTGTTTGCTGATAGTATTGTCGTTTCATATTTGTGCAGCACTTGCCGTGTGCTTCTTGCTAGATTTCGCACTGGATTTTAACCCCTCAGCGGCTTTAACAGGCTTTCATTTATTAGCATTCAAGCTCAGAGCGAGGCTCCACCACAGCTAGCAACGAGCAGTGCATTCTGGTTAAAAGCTAGCAACGACGACAAAATCTCGATTTTTTATACATTTATACTAAATTCTGATTATAACTGCTGCTTGCTCGCTTTGCAACAATCATCATCATGTCCTTCTCCCTTTAAGCGAAATAGGGCCTTGAGACAGAATTTATTTCATTTGTCCGGAACAATTAAACATCACAAATGAAATAAATTCTGTCTTGTCAAAGTTAACATTTCTATAGTTACGATTGACATTGGAATTATTTTTGCATTAATGTAGATGGTTTCAGGTCTGGTTCATTGAATTGGAAATAAAGTGCTAATTTAAGGTGGCTCAAAACAGTTCCCTGCATTTTTCAGCACCTCAACTTGACGGATCAATACTGTGACTCTTTTTTCAGTTGATACAACACAATATAATACAATACAATACAATACAATACAATACAATACAATACAATACAATACAATACAATACAATACAATACAATACAATACAATACAATACAATACAATACAGTGTTTAATGTGGCCCTTACACTTAGCTATGGTTTCGATGCGTCCCGCAGAAATGACCAGCAAAATCTGCGGGAACGCACCAGCTAGTTTACAGGTAAGCCACAAAAAAAAAAAATAAATAAATTCTTCAAACTTTAAAATATATGCAACGCATGAATGAGGAAATGTAAGTATATATTATGAGTGAAAGGTTTACAAATGTTAAGATGTCTTGATTAAAATTTGGGTAAAAAATGAGCGAAATGTTATAAAATATATACAATTATTACAAATGATGAGTAATATCTAGAGCATATAGTGCCTTTCTAAAGGTTTTATAGTGAAGTGAAGATCTGATGGAGCCTGAGAGGCTGTTCCAAAGTTTAGGTGCGAAGTATCGCCAAGATTTAAGTCCGTGCTTAGTAGTATGCACTTTAGGTACATTGTGATTATTTGTCCTGTTAAGTTGTATGACGAGTTTCTCAGTTGCATTAGATCACGCAAGCAGGGAGGGCTAGGACTGTTTATTGTTGTAAAAATTGAGCCAGCAATCTTGTATACTCGTTACTGGACCAATGTTGGCAGGTCAAGGGCTTGTAGAAGGTCCCTGTAAGGGGTGTTCTTGTCCTTGAACACAAAGCGAATGGCCCTTTCGTTAACCTTCTCTAGTTTTGTTGCAGAGGTTTTGCTGCAGAAGTGCCATGATTTTGCGCAGTAATTAAAATGCGGAGCAATAAATGACATACAGATTGTCGTTCTTATTTCGTAAGGTAGCATACGCTTTAATGTTGCAACCTGTTGAGACACGTTCCTACATACTTTAGCGATATGCCTGTTGAACTTGAGTTTGTTGTCCACAGTGACCCCAAGTAGATCAAAATCCTCGGCAATTGGAATAACTGCATTTTCACAGCGAAACAATGGTTTGTTCTGCGTTTTGCCCATCACAATCGCTTGCTACTTGGATTGGTTTCTTTTCATTCCATTGTCGGTATATCACTTGTCAACATGGTATAGATCAGTGTTGATCGTGTCTTGAACTTCGGCGAGATCTTTATCAGCGTAGAAAATTTGTGTATCATCTGCGTAAGCAGACACTTAACTTTGCTTTACACCATAGGCTAGATCGTTCATAAATATGTTGAATAACAGAGGTCCGAGTATAGAGCCTGCGGAATACCAGCCTTTATATCTTGCCATGTAGAGAGCAGTTGCTGCCGATCCTTACCCTTTGTCGTCGATTTGAGTGGTAATCCATAATGAGTTTAACGGTTTTATCATCAGCCCCATACATTTTTTAATTTTGATGTTATCAAATCGTGAGGCACCGTATCGAATGCTTTGGATAGGTCCATAGACACAAGACCAATAACTTTGTGATTGTCAAGTTTAGTTCCTTTTTCCATTCCTCCGTTAAACTTAGTAGGGCGGTGTCGCAGCCGTGATGCTTTCTATAGGCGAAAACATACTTATGATATATACTTTCGAAGTGAGGGCTTATTCTGGCATTGACTAATGTCTTTGACACTTTCGAGAGGGACGGCAAGATGGTGAGAGGCCTATAATTAGATTTATCCAAGGGGCAATCCTTCTTGTATACGGGAGTTACTTGATAGTGGTATCAAGCAGATGCCCGATCACTGGTGAACAAGTTATGATTATTTTATCGACATTAGAAGTCACCACAGCAACAGTATAAGTAATGTTTAATAAATGAGTAGTAGCGTTTTATCTTAAAACACGAGGCGCAGCCGAGTGTTTTAGACTTGATAAAACACGAACTGCGAATTCATTGAACGACTTCAAAATCTTTTGATGTAGTTCAACTCATTCTTGCACTAATATTTAAATCTGGGGTTATTTTGGCCTATAGAATTGGACGAAAACTTTAGCCATGTCTTTATCAGATATAAAGATACTCATTAAACATTAATTTATTTTGTATTTTCTCTATGAATTATTAATGTGAAGTGAAGTGACTACTTTATTTACCCTCGGATTATAGAGTAGCTTTTACAGAGCTAATGTCTCCGAGCATTTCAGCAGTACAATGGTACAATGGGCAAAGACCAGACCACAACACCGGGAAACTCCGTGCCCTTCTCTTAACGATGATTGTTGTAACCGTGTCAAAGTGTCAGGCAGGCGATTTTCGGTTAGATCACTCCTTGAAGAGGGTGGGATTCCAGTCCGCTTAAATCTCGCCATAATACAAAGGCAAGATTCTTGGCGGGATTTTCGCTCAAGATAGCATTCCAGGTAGCAGCAGGATTCCTGGTGCCAATCCTTCACCATAACTCAAGCTCTCGAGAGACCTGAGTTCTGCTTCTCGATCTGCACTTTGTAGATTGCCAAGTGGTCAGCCTACTACTACCAGTTGGGATTCTTATACGTTTCTGTTCTATTTGCAACATTTCGTGTTTACCTTTAGTGTCCTCTCTGTGCTAAATATACATTGTAACAAACCAAATACCTTGTGCCAAGCCATGTGGAATGCTTCAACTGTGGAAGGATGTCGGTGACAATTTGCATCTTGATTGTGGTGGACAAATTGGTATCAACTGCATGAGCACTCAACAAATGATAAATCTACAAAGAGAATTCAAAGATTGGACATCACACACCAATCAGACAATCAGTTGTAACAAAAGCGAATTCAAAGTCCAAATGAAGTCTGCTCTCTCCCAAGATGCTCGAAAAGGTGTTAACAAGAAAATGTGACAGTTTGTGTTACCTGCAAGATAATACGACCACAAATTGTATTTACTTACATGAAGTAAAGTACCATGAATTTGATTTTGTCTCACTTCATCTGATGAGCTGTAAAAAATGAAAAAGAATTTAATAAGAAGTAGTTACGTTTATTGCGATCCATACAAATCCTGTAATAATCTATTCACTAGGTGTGTATTTGCAGGGAGGCTGAATTATCCAAAGAAAAAAATTAACGATGAGTAGTAATCTGAAAGTAGATCCTCATAATCTCAAAATTAAGGCAAGTGTTGAAATCTCACATTTTTTGAATTTGACTTGAAAGAACAATTTTCAATACAAAACAACATAACAAAAATTCCTAATACAACAATGATTTGATTGATTGGAATACTGATAGTCACAGAAAGCTCTGTTTCAATGATTTTGTGGGCAATTTGTGCATGCCTTTGTAAGTGTTCCTGAAATCTCACATTTTTTGAATTTGACTTGAAAGAACAATTTTCAATACAAAACAACATAACAAAAATTCCTAATACAACAATGATTTGATTGATTGGAATACTGATAGTCACAGAAAGCTCTGTTTCAATGATTTTGTGGGCAATTTGTGCATGCCTTTGTAAGTGTTCCTGGGATACCCAATGTGAGAATTCCTGTGCAACCATTCTTCGCATACCAGGGTTAATTTTGGTATAATAGCAATGTATCTGGCTAGTTAGCCAAACGACAACCTTCAAATCTGGTACATAAAACTCTTTTCTATTGTAATACTACTAAGAATTACAATATTATTAGAGTATAGATACAAATGTTTTATTGAATATAGTATCGTGGAGAGAAAAAAACACAATTCTAAGGGGACAGACCACGAACACAATAGTAGCTTCCGTAAATATCTTATTGCCGTAAATTCGAGCAGGTCGAGCGACTTCAGAGATGTTGTTGTACGTTTCGTTGTCGATCTCACCATTCATTTTTAGCTTCTGCAGAAATCGTTGCAGTTTGCCTTCCCTTAACAGCGTTAGGTCACAATCGAGTTTGTTAAATTTTGAATTGTCCATGATGAGGTTCAGGATGCTTTTGTTGTACGTTTTCCTGTCCAAGACAACAACTTCGTTTCCCTTATCATGCTTAAGGATGACAATGTTTTTGTTCCTACCTAAGCTTTTTAAAATTTCCCATTTCTTTTTGTCGTTTTGGGACGGTTGATAAGGTACGATGTATGTGTGTGTGTGTGCGAGTTGTGACAATGTACCTTTGATTTTACCAGTCTGTCCTTTATCGATGATGTTTTGAGAACCGATTGATGGATAAGTTCACAGGACGTGTATCAGACCTGTGTGTTAGGCCATTCGACAACAAATCCTGTCGTTCGGAAGTGGGTTTAACCAAGGCAAATAATGGTAGTGACTGTTTCCTCTGCCTTGAAAGGCTTTAAATCGTGTAAGACTCTGTAGTTTCTTTATATGTGCCTCGATTACTTTTGAAGTACATGTAGTTTGGATCGTAAAGCACTTTGTAAGAGGTACAAGTCGACACCTTTTAAAATGTTCTTCTTTAACCATGTGTCGTTATTTGAAGAATAGTAAAAGGTAGAATTGTAGAATGTAGCAGATGTTCTTCCCTATCTCCAAAGCATTTCTCACACCTGTCACTTCACATTTTGTGGACCTTTCGTTGTGACTAAAGAGGACTAAGCGGTACTACCGTCAGGACACTTAATAACAGGCAGTCGAAAACCGCAGGTTGATGCCGGTGGTGGTATGAAGATTGAAAGCATCCAATTTATAGTAAAAAGAGTTTAAAAAGAGCTTACTAGCGTTGCCGTCGATAAAATAAGCTCAAACCAAACTTGAAAACAGTGATAAAATTTTATTCACCCCGCGCGCCATTTTAGAAGCTCACAAAACACGAAGACTTCCTAGAAAACATAAACTTAACAAGAGCTCAAATACTTTGACAACTGGTAGGTTTTAAATTCTGTACGACTGAAAATTACATCAATTCGATTGAGTGCACAGTTTCAGAAAACGGTAATTCAAGATGATAAAAATATTTGCAAATCACATCAGCATAAAACAGCACGAAATCCCTAATCAATCGACAGAATTTCTAAACTAATACTAAATTGACACGAGTAATGCTTGCCACACTTTCCACTACTTTTACTATTAATAAAAATACTCCGTTATATTTTCTGAAGGAATGTAGTAATTATCGATTGAAACCTTCAAAACAACAGCTTCAACAAAGACGAAAGTCGCCTTAAAAGAATGCGCATCAGATCACAATCACTGTCTGTCTCAAATCTAAAGACGTTCGCTTCGAAAGGTCGGAAAGCCTAAAAATCCTTACTTATTAAGCTTAACAAATAAAAAAACAATTGAAAGAAACCGGCTTTGTTTCAGGTTAAACTTCCTGTAAGATTGATAAGAATGTTTCGAATAGCGACAAAATATCAAAATGGAATTCTACATTGCAAGCGTGTTCAAGTTTGCATATAAGCTTAACTGAA
The DNA here is from genome assembly GCA_963693305.1 of Meandrina meandrites. NCBI lineage: Eukaryota > Metazoa > Cnidaria > Anthozoa > Scleractinia > Meandrinidae > Meandrina > Meandrina meandrites. The sequence continues at coordinate 16,689,195 of OY855909.1, forward strand.
ATATTTACAGTATTCACGCTAAGGCAAAAATTTCAATTGATTTTAGCAGATGGCTTTTGCCGTCAAATTTTTCTCTTGAAATTCAAATTTTATCCAAATTGGTAGCAATACTGAAGTCTTAAAAAGCTGGATAAGTCCGTAAACGAGTATGTCAATTGCATACAAAATATATTCGTATCCGCCAAAGCGCAAGACAAATGGCCTCGTTGGCGTCACAAATCCTTCCCCAGCAAGGTTTTAGCACTATGTAATTCACGATCTTCCACTTTAAAGCCACCTGGAAATCGATTGGCGTTTCTTCTTTACATTTTAACCCCCGGAGAGGTGAATATTTTTGAGAAGGAAAAACAACTTGGGCATTGGTCCCAACTCGAGGAAAAGACGACTGCCGAGGAACCAACTCGAGGTCGATTGCATTATTCGTGATCTAGTAAAAAATGTAAAAAGGTATAAAAGTGCCAAAAAGTTGTTTAAATAGCAGACGTTTCGGGCTTCGCCCTTCATCAGTGGTAATAATAACGTGATCTTATTGGCTCCCGAAGCTTCTATTGTTACATTACAACATGATCGCATAGTAGATGCCGGTATCTAAGATACGGCATCAACAAAAATGGAAGCAAATTTAGGTTCACAGTGGTTCCAGACACAAAGAAGCGCTCAACAGCATATTCACGTTCAACACTATTAAAAGGTACAATCATACAGTGTAGCAGATGTTTGTATATCTCCCCAAAAATAAAACAATGGTCTACTGTAAGGTGGCTCGATCGGGTTTGAGAGTGGCAATACCTTTCAACTTTGAGCAACTTGTATGCCATCATAAACAACCCAACTAAAGAATCGATCAACATAGCTGTACTAGAGAAAGATAAAGGTTTCAGACGAGGAACATTTCATCGAAATCAGAGTTACCATGACAACGTAATGACGTCAACAACCATTTTACATGAGACCGAAATACTTGTAATTAAGGGATAAGTTTGAAAGACTTTCTGGATCTTCGACTTGACATACTTGTCTCAAGGTTGGCAAAATTTTACGAATTTCTATTAGAGCATTTCGAGAAAATTTCAGGTGAAGTTCTAAATGTAACCTAAGACATGCTTATTACCAGTTCAAAGTTAGATATGCAAAATTCTCTTATTTTGTTAGAGTAGTTAAATCATGGAACTCTCCGCTTTTGAAATTAGGAAAAACTGAATCTTTAAACGAATTTAAGGATCGCCTGAAATCCTTTCTACACCTGAAGGATATTACTACATTGTCATAATTTATTTTTCTTCGCCTTCATCATGGTCTTTTTTACATTGTTTTACTCTTAGAGTCATGAAGAGTCTTTATACAAACATTTGATGTGCGCGCCTACGTGCGTACGTGCATGAGGAACCCAATAAACTGCAGTGATATGTACCTATATGGGCAACTGTATACGCTTAGAAATAGTGTGGCTACGTCATTTGGAAACACTGCAAACTCAAACAAAAAAAAATGGGAGCTCCGGTTTTACGCCTGTCTAAATCTATATATTATTGTACATAACACTTATTTATGTATTTACGATTTTGTTAGCTGTTAAATTTTTATTTATTATAATCTTAAGATAACCCTTCAGTGAGAAAAGTGGTTCCGTTAAGGGTTCTCATGTCAATACTTGTTGTCTTTTATATTGACAAACAATTAAAGTAAAGTAAGGTGTAATTAAAATACAACGAGAACTAAGGTCACAAGGCGTGATCACTTATCTTGACATAATATTGATAACTGATATTGCCACAATATTGAGTAATCTAAAACAAATACCGATAATAGTTCAGCTTGTTGAATGTGGTATCTGCCCAGTGTTTCTCACAACAAATCAAGTTAGCTTTGTGATCGCTACTTTTTCAGGTTTGTTACTTTCCAAAAGTCACTACGTTCTGCATTTCCTAACAATAATGAAATTTTATTGCTACTTTTAAAGGGTCACTATTTTGTTGGAAACAGTTATTTAACGGTTATTCCTCTGACCTGTGTTTGATATCAAGTGATAAATAACACGTAAGGCGAGTAATCATCACGTATCCAAAATGGGCTCCTGGGCGTTTCAATTTGATTTACACAAAGTGGTGGTATAAAAAGGTGGCAAAATGTGTGGTGCCATATCAATATCGTCCCCAGAGCATGCGTCCCCTTGCCCAGCGGTCGGGAAGCGCAAGGGCTCTGGTCGAATCCAAAACCGGAACCAGGAAATCCTGGTTCCGGTTTGATTCTTCGCGTGCGTCGGAGATTGTGGTTGAAATGAACAAGTTTGAGAACAGCCAATGAGATTTGGCCGTCTTTTTGGTGGGCTTTCAGTTTAGCCCAGAGGTCTCGATTCCAGGCGCAGACCAGAAGGATTGCGGCCTCTGGGGACGAGATTGATGCAGTATTTACAACAAAGAGTTGGTATGAAAAATGGGCAAAAAACAGTTTTGTGTTTGAAAAATAAAGATATATTAGTGTACAGACCAGTAATTGAAAGGCTGAAGCTACTTACCTTACTGGTAAAGACAGGAAGAGATTGTGAAGAGTTTGAACTAGCAAAACATCAGAGACAAGAGGAACAACAGCTCGAGCAGACATAATTCGAATCTTGATGACCATACTTTTCCTGCAGCTGAAAAATACAATACTGGTAAATGGATAACAGTTAAAGATATGCAAATAGTGATAAAACAGTTATATCTTGTTGAATGACTGTTTTGGATCCTACAACATCCATTGTCAGTTTAAAGAGACAAACATGTGATATATACACGTTATTCGATGGTTTGACATATAATACGCGCGGATATTTTGCGAGTTGCGAAGTATTTTTCCGACCCCCGAAGTGGCGAGGAAAAATACGGGCAATGAGCAAAATGTCAGCTCGTATTATATGTTAAAACACCCAATAAGGGATTTATTATTCCACTAAAAAATAAAGTTCAATTCGGCCATTTTGTCGCTCCGCTTTCAGTCCGTATTTTTGGTCTGTTCTACAGTGTAATAACGTGGCACATTTTGCGCGTTCTTTTGCCCTAATATGGTAAAATGGCGCAATACTGGAATAATACGAGTAAATATTCATATTAATGAGTTAATATTTTCAAATGACTGTTATATTGATTAAAAAGTGATAACATTTGGGTCATTTTTTCGACTATTTTACTTGTTTCAAGTGAAATAGAAAGATTAGCGAGGATCCTTGGCACTCTCTCTGTCGCACCCACATTTTTGCAAACTCTCAAGGGACTGTTTTAATTTGTGAAGGGAATACTTTTCGCTGTGGGCGATAAAAACGTCACTGGATAGGAACGCGTGAGTACTTCTCGATCCCGAAGTGTTATTTTCACGCATCATTCGTCATTTAGCCTGTCTAGCCTTTTGCAAACTACAAGTAGGTATTTTTCAAAGATCTCTGCTATTCATCGATTGAATCGCTTAGTTTCAACATGCTTAAAAGTGGATATTGGCCAATGCTATTTTCTATTGTTACAAGTCCATTGTTTGTCGTCTTCATTGAAAGAAGTATTTTGAGCTCGTCACACAATCTTTCTCTGTAACCAAATGTACAAGAAGATTATGGCGCGTCGCCGGTGAGAAATGTATTCGTATCAATGTGTTTTTGACTACAATCCACAGCAGCTTCTCAAGACTTAATAAAGAAAAATGGTAATGTACAATAATGCTTCGAACTTTAATGGAATATTTCGAAGGATTGAATTCACGGACTTGATCACGACTTAATGCAGCTTCTCAAGACTTCAGAAAGGAAAATGGTAATGTACAATATTGCTTCAAACTTGATTGGAATTTTTAGAAGCATCAGACACTATTAGCTCTTTTAAAAGTAAACTGAAGTCATTTTATTTTACTAGACTTTTAAATGTTTTTGATGGTGACAATTTTCGTTCTTTTAAATTAATTTGTCCTAAGTGTCGCCGTGTTAATATTTTCTCTGTCTGTACTTGTTAAGTTGATTAGTATATTTCAGATTGTATTTGTGTTATTTAGATTTATTTGATTAGTAGTTTAGTCGGGTCAGGGAAGGGTTTTTTTCGGGATATTTTTTAGGGGGCTGGGTGTGGGTGTTTTAACCAAGTAGGGGACCTACGTCCTATTGTTAAGCACCTGTACTTTGTACGAATCCTTAAATAAATAAATAAATAAATAAATAAATAAATAAATAAATAAATAAATAAATAAATAAATAAATAAATAAATAAATAAATAAATAAATAAATAAAGCCACTGTGTGAATAATTGACTGCAAAACGCTGTCGGCCTAAAATTAAACGTACGCTTTAGTTTAGCGTGAATAATGTGTAAAGATTTGCTACCGGCAGTACTTCAGAAAATCACAAACAAGTATTTTAATTATTGGTTATAGCAATGGAAAGCATAAAAAGCAATGTGTGTTAATTTTGTAGAAGGAACTCAGTAGTTTTGCAAGCGGTTTTGTGCTATCTCACGGCACCATGATTTGCAAATAATTTTATTATCCCCAATTACCGCTTTTCTGCACGAAGATAATACCACTGGTGGTTAGATTAATGGAAGGATTAATGTTAGCAGGTTAGTGACAGTTGTACAGAATGAAAATCTACCTTTCACCAGAGTGTTTTGAGCTAATGTTATACTTTGTAAAAAGAGTTCGTGTTTTTGCAAGTTGTTAAAATCAAGGTTGATAAGCATTTTAAATCATAAATTGGCCTTTCAGCTTGTCTAGTTGTAACAAAAGTTTACTTCAAGAAAAAATTATTTGTCTGAATTTAGTACGCATATGGTTTATTTTTTTCCACTCGCACGTTTGCGTTAAATGCTGTAAAAGAGCCGGGCATTTTTTGGGGTGGGGTGAGCGCTAATAAAAGCCTTCGGGACTGGGAGTCAATGGGTTAATGCATCGCAAATCGCTTTCACTACTATCATTTCCCCTACTCCATGCAAAATAGTCGAATCTCGAAGAGATCTTTGATCTTACAATAGCGCCACACGTTTTCTTCACTGGTCCTGGGTTCAGCTGTGGAGAGAGCTCGCAAATATAAATATGCAAATTATCCATTCGCGTGCAATTTGCCGCTAAATTTTGGAGTGCTTCCACTTTCTGATGCAATTTTTCTGTTCAACACAGTAAATGCTTTCCAAGAGACTTCCATTGATCACAATCGTCAGGGTTTTCCGAGGGGACTAGTTCCTGTGACTAGTCGCACACACACTACACATGAATTGGGACTAGTAGTGCGCGACTAGTCTTAGGGTTAAGTCCCTATAGTGTTTGCACGAAGGGACTAATCGCAGGGACCGACTGTTTTGGTTTCCGCGGTTTGAATTCGTGGGACTGGTCGTAGTGACCAGAATGTGGTCACTGCCACCAGACTTTTGCACAAAATAAGGGACTTGGTCCCCGGGACAAGTCGCAGGGACTAGTCGCCTCGTGTCTACCGAACTTTAGTTTTGACCCAACACTTTTCCACTGCAGACAAGATCGCGTCTGAAAACTCACTTTTAAAACAATATAATATACAATAAATATACAATATGGTATTTATCATCGCTCCATCATTCAATTCATTGTTTATTTTGTATAGTTTTCTCGAAAAAGTTTTATCGACTTTAAATACTCTTTCATCAGTAGTTTCCTGGTGGCTTGCCTTTGGCGACTGAGGAATATTTTTCCCTTCACATAATCGTTTCTTTTTTCGAGTTGTGTGACTATTTTGTTGCACAGTTGGAACACAGTAATCCAAGTGTGTGACAGTTGTGGAGCACAATGTTCGTTCGCTTACGCAGGTGACGTTCAAGTTCCCTTGAACTCTGGTGGAACCTCTGCCTCAGTTGTGTGTAATTAATACGTGTACAAATATAAAATTAATGGTACCAAGGAATGTTTACTATTTTGAAAAGCAGCTGCGAACCAATGTAGAATCAACTCTCTCAATCAGCAGTGAAAAAAGGTATGATTGTTGTAGACTCCATGGTGCCAAGTTAAGACTGCAAATTAATTAAATTAGACTTTTAGACGTCACAGTGCTTCGTGTGAAATAATTCTGCTCCGTCACAAAATTCGTTTCTCGAAAAGTATTTGACGGGATCAAATCAAAAGACAACTCTGTCGGAAGGGTTTTCAAGGCACAGAACACCTGGAATATTTGTTTCCTGGTTGTTAGGAAATTTGTGCCAAAAACCTGGGTTCAAATATTCCCATATTTAATTACGAAAGCATTTTGTAGTATTTACCCAAGCTATACGATGAAAAGCTGTCGTTGATGTCTTTTGTTATAATTTTTTTGTTGTTGCAAACACAGTGGCATTAATAGTAGCTACTTTGCTTTCAATAATAAAACCAATGATGACACTGATATTATTGATTAATCAAAGCAATGTTTTTTTTTTAGTTTATGAAATGCGCCATATTAAGAATGATTTTACATGAAGCACTGTGACACCTAAGTCTAATTTAATTAATTTGCAGTCTTAACTTGGCACCATGGAGTCTACAACAATCGTACCTTTTTTCACTGCTGATTGAGAGAGTTATATCTGCATTGGTTCACACCTGCTTTTCAAAGAAGTAAACATTCCTCAGCAGCCATTAGTTTTAGAAAGTTTGAAGGAAATCGAAATCTTTTTCAAAATTAAGTGGTTGATTCTTAGGCGGACAGCCTCTTACAGTGCGGCTTTTGTTACCTGGGCCACCCAGACAAAGTTAACCAATCGCAAAGTAGAACTGGAACAATAGATTTCAACATTTTTCACTTCAGCTAATGAGAAGTCAAGTACAGAAGTGTTGACTCAGTAGTTTCACATGGTCCATAAATAAAATGTCATGGTCAACAAATAAGCAAGGACTGATTTCTAACTGTTTGGAAGCATTGAACGCAACGCAACGGTTGTCTGTATAGGCGAATAGTGTGGCGGATTTGAATTCTCGGAAAAATATAAACTTAACTGCTGGCTCAGTGTTTTGTTTTGCAAATGGTACACGGCACAAGACACATTCCGAATAGAAATATCGGTTATATTTTTAACACTGGCTTACATACAAGTGAAATTGCGCTATGAACATTTTTCTGAAATAATTTCGACTCCTTCACTTGTCGATTTGTTGTTTTGGAAGATGAAGAAATCAGTCAAGTGCTTGGGAGAGCCAACGGTTACATGTCATTTCTACCAGCTCTCTTGGCACTTCACTGGTTTCTTTTCGTTTCCAGAATTCAAATTTGCTACGCAATTTTCTCAAACAAATGGCCGCTGCGGACATTCACTGCTTTCATACAGTTTGAAGTCAGGTTTCACTCTCTTGCCCGACACATGACATTCATTTATGAAGCACGTGAACTTATTCAAATTTTAAATCGAAAAGTCAACGCTAGCTAACACTCTACTCAACATACCTACATGAGCTTCACAAGTGGACAAATTGAAATTTCATTGTTCTGTATTCGACATTTCATTGGCTGAAATATTAAGTGTTGGAATCTATTGTTCCCATCCTATTTTGTGATTGGTTAACTTTGTATAGGTGACCCCGGTAAAAGTAACCGCACTGTAATATCGTGCTTTGTGTTTAGAAAAAAAGGACGACTCATTACGGATTGTGCTGACTGGCCAAAATTTGACACCTTAGAAAAGCGGAAGCGGCGTAAATTTTGAGGCATTTCAAAACTGTGTGTTGTGAACCTAATTTTAACCAGCTGTAGTTTGAATTCACGGGACAGATCGCTGGGACCAAATTTTCTGATTTCTTAGACTCAATAGATTCCTTAGTTAAAATTATGAGTAATAACAAAATAGTAAAGAAAATAACAAAAGTATCATGTTATATATAGTAACGAGAAAACACAAAACCATCATGTTAGAAACGAACAAAAGTATCGCGTGATGGTTGTAAAGAAAAATGTAAGTATAAACGTCTTGTGTTTCAAGGTCCTATTGAAAGGGAAATATGCATGGCAAACAAACAAAAAATAAAACATCATAGTTTTAAAGACTTAAATAGGACAATAAAATGACTTTTTGAGGGAATATTGTTTATTTGCGCCCGCGTACTGTCATTTGCGGCCCGAGCGCGAAGCGCAAGGGACGCAAATGACACTACAAGGGAGCAAATAAACAATATTCCCGAAAAAAGTGATTTAATTATCATTATTATCAATATACAAGGCCAAATAACATCCCTGAACATCCAGATATAAGCTTAAACTAACACATTTAATGACCTTTACATGTTCAATAATACAAGTACTTCGCGTCGAAAATTTTGTGCTATGCTACACTGAGGCCCATGTATTGTATAGGTGTAGTTAAAAAGAGCTGCTGTGTCTCTGAAAATGAGTGGATAACAATAATTTACGAACTTACATTTTCCAGTTGAGCCTCGGCATAAAATCCCCGCAATGCTTCAGCTAATTTAGCTCGACCCGAGAAACACAAAATGAAGTGAACCGTTGTTTTGTTTTGTTTCGTTTCTCGTAAGACAACAAGAAGTTGCTCTCTTTATATCTTCCCCTTGTGCTTTTGCTTCTACATCCGAATTTTTTAGCTGCATTTTGTCCCATTCATAACAAATAGGCTTTGATTTTTCTTTTCGAACACTATTCGCTCAGCGAGAAACTGTTCAAGACATTTTTACTTCAAAACTTGCTGTACGCACCTAAATGGTTTTCCCGCGTCATTAAACGTGACCTGATTGGTTAATATTCATCGGATGATGAACCGAGAACCAATCAGCTGCAGGGCCGTTAATGCATTAACGGCCCGCTAGGAGTCATTTGCGGCCCGCAGAGCGCGTGTTTTCAAGAGGGCGGTTTTCAATTTGGCCGCGTATATTGATAATAATAAATAATTGCCCCTCTTCGTATTCTACACAATCGTTTGAGACTCTGAGTTTTGTCCAAGTGCTCATGGGCTAATAATTTCTATCCTTATGTGCGTTTGCCATTGCCCTCTTTAAATATTAAGTTTTATTTAAAAATGGTACCAATTGAAATTACATGTATTGACTCAACAAACCCACTTAGAGGCGAGACTAACATACCTGCCCTGTCACTTACATGATAAAGCCCCCATGTTCATCCTAACAAAGCCCTGCCTAACTTGGGTAATGTTATTTGGGCGACAAAAACCAATGAAAACTAACTTGAAGCTACACTTTCTGTGTATACAGTAGTTTCGTAATATAAAAATGGTAGCCTCTCAATAAACATCTAGATAAAGAAAAAGAAGTATCCGTAACTTCATAGACCAATTGACAATTTAAAGTAACTATTGTTAATTATTACCTGGTGGCATAAGGCACAAACATTGCCATACTGAGTACTGTGTCTGCACCATCCATTGCTGACGGATACAGACGAGATAATATTACCAGGACAGGATAAAGGCTGGGATGGATGGTGTTGCCCCTGTTTTGACATAAGGTGAAAGCTTTCATGAGCTAATATTTCATGGTTGACACATTTTCTTTCGTTATTGAACAACATTTATTTCACTTATAACTCTGTTGAATATTTACTAATTGAATGTCCCGGGAGGGCTTGATAATGAAGCAGGGAAGAGCGGGGCTGATGAATTGAATTTAAGACTATTAATGAGGGATTTATCTGTATAAGTCCCTCATTTCAGGGATTTATACAAATTAATCCCAGACCTATTAGACCTTGTATTAATATTCGAATATTCTACGTTCCGATTAATCCATTCCTGACAAAATTAAACTCTCTGGACAAATTAAACTCAACATTTCCACCAATAATTTTTTACTGCAACCTGATACAAAACATTTTAAGCAATACAGCAGTGGCAGCCTAAGCATTTCTGAGGTCTACTTTTCCTAAAATTTTAAGTCCTTTGAAATTACAAAGCCTTCTTCTGTTTCTAAATTCATTTTAGAAATATAAGATATTCAAGATAAAATAGAATCAAGTCTGAGTTTTACTGGTGATTCAACTACTGGCTCCCATTCTGTGCGACGCATGCATTTATCCACATGATTAATCCGTCATCACCACAGCCAGGGAGCTGACGCCAGCAGGCAAAGACAGCGTTTTTGCTTGTAGTGCGTTTGGGAACTAAAATCCAACTGTTTTCAGTGAATCGTATTTTGAATTTTTTCTACACGTTAGTTTTTAAGGTTTCAGAACTCTTTAAAACCTTGATTAGTAAATTAAGCCATTTTGAAACTCTTTTGAGGCCAAAAAATATCGCTTAAGACAAAAGTATTTGACACAGCAAACACAACACACTTTAAATGAATCTGACGACACTTAAAATGGATCTGATGCATAAAGCTTCAGTTAGCTCTTTTAGGTACAGTGTAGCACAGGGCCCACGCAGAGGGAGGGGCTGGGGGGCACACACTTTTTTACAGTAAAAAGAAAAAATAATAAAAACTTAAGTAAATAAGCAATTAAAGAAAGAAACGTCGTCGGTGTTAATTTCCATTCTGATTGATAAACACCAGAAACCCATAAGGGCTGAAACGTGTAACTCCCTATGATTCGCATTGTACAAAGCGTTTGCACATTTGTTTTCATTAAGTACCATATTTGGAAAATCAAAAGAAAAAATTCAACCAATCAAAATTGTGATATCTGGATTAAATTCACAGTGCACGCTAGCTCGTTTAAAATGGTGAAATCTTCTTTTTGGACAATTTGGGTTGAATAAAATTAAATTTGGTAAAATCCTTCTGTTTCGTCGTCATTCAGTGGTCTGGAGAACTTCGCTTGATAACATATTGAACTTGTTTGGTTTCCGTGAGTGATTTACGGCATTTTGGTCGGAATTGAAGTGAGTTAGCGCAAAACTGAAATTTTGTTTCGTGTGTCCACGTGTATAGATCATTCGCGTACAAACTCTTTGTGTTGCCAAATATGGTACTTGGCAAAACTGAATATTCGAATGCTGTGAACGCGCGTTACAACTTTCGACTCCTTATCAGTAAACACCGTTTACACCGTTATGTTTAAGTATAGCAAAAATCGTCAGATCTGTGGTTTGTAAAGGCTTATGGCAGTAGTACTGATTTGGAAAAATTTACTGTTTTAAGCAGGATTTGATAGTGAATCTATAGGTCTGGTTCTAAATGTTTAGTATACTTATGCTGTAAAAACGTTACAATAATATAGCAACGCTGATACTACGTGAAAAGGTAACTTTTCGAGACACCAACATGACCAGAACTGACAAAGCAGGGTTGTAATCTTGGACAGCTGTTTCGTCCTTTTTGGAACTCATCGGCGCGGTGTAGAAAATCTCACTAACGCCAGCTTGAAGGCCAGCACAAATAAATTGCAATAATCTCTTGTGGACCGTATGTTAGCAGCATTGTTGCTTGCGGTCCCTGCTTGAAGTTGTAAAAACCTCGCGCTTTAAGCACTGAATGTTTCTATCTATACACTGTTTGTTAATTTTAAATCCACTTTCCGGTATCTTAGAGTATTTAAAACTTATTTTTCCCAGTTTAGGATGCCTTCGGACCCCCCCCCCCCCCCTCCCAAAGCTGGCTAGCGATTACACATTCACATTTAAGCCCCCCCCCCCCCCCCCCACTCAAATTCTTGCTGCGCGGGCTCTGTAGCAGGGACCAGTCCCTGTGACAAGGCAAAGGAGGGGACTTCTCTAAGGAACAGTTTACAGTTTACATTGAAAGAACAAACTCAATTTTGAGAGGACATGGCCCGCGTTCAATTCAGATCGGAAGTATAGTAATACATAACACCCAAGTCCATGGACCTTAGTCCTGGACCACCTTGTGGACTGTGGATCCGGTCTGTGGACCACACTTTTTGACCCGGTCCATGGACCACCCCGGTTGATAGTCTAGCTATCAATAAACGAGATGCTAGTCCTGATTAATTCTTGTGTGCATTTTATGATATTTAGTGTGAAAATGTTTTGTTTTCGTTTCACCGCAGGGTGATTAGAGAACAATCAAAATTTCACATGCTCTGCTGACCAATCAAAAGCCGCCATAATATCCAATATGGAATGCATATTGAATGCCATAAACCTGAGTTTAATACCCTGTCCCCAGTTTAACCTTTACACTGACGGGCATCTTGCTTTCTAAAATTAGGGGTGATGAGTTAGGTGGTCCATGAAAAATCACTTTACTCTAGTATTGAAAGATGTTTTTAATTATTTAGGATTTTAAAACGATCTCTGGCCAAAGCGTTTAAGAATAAAATATTAATTACGAGCTTTCGACTGTTAGGACTACAGTCTTCGATGGGTGAAATGTGAATGACAAAAAGCGAAAGAAATAATAATTCTATACTGAAGGCTCTTAGCCAGTGAGAAGACAGATGGTAACTACATGTATAACAATTATGAATATTTGTTAAAGTGTATATGACAGATTTTTTTATTTGCTTGATCGAATATACCTGGGATGGTGATTTGAAGATCGAAAAATAAAAATTCGAAATTGTTTTTTTCACAGCGTTTTAGCCATCTAAAAACGTGAAATTTCACTCCCTGTTGAGTCAAAAACCGTGCCAGAAAAGCACCTGGGACTAGATGAGCCGTGACATCAAAACCAGAACATGCTGACAAGAAACAAACTGAACTAAACTACTAAAACTGAACTAGTACTTAGTTGTGTTGCCAGAAAACCAGAAAAACAGCAGCAACCTTGTGAGCAACATTCTGGTTTTGATTTCCCAGGTCCTTTCCTCACACGGTTTTTTGACCTAACCGGAAGTGAAATTTCACGTTTGGCCTGCTAAAACGTGGTGTTCAGATCAGCATCCCACGTTGATCTAGATATCTGTCTGGGTGTGTAGACGTTCTGTAAACATCGACAGCGATGGCTCGATTTCTTCAGGAGACCAAAGTCTCAAGAAATTGAGATTTTTTCATGACATTCAAGCTCGATTACCAACGAACGTAACTCTCTTGGGAGACAGTTTCAAAGAACACGATCTTTGCTTCTTGTGCAGTGAACGAAAAACTCTCACACACTTGTTTGTTACCTGCCCCAAAGTCCAAAGATTTTGGATCACCTTTCAACAGTGTTGGAACAATAAGAACAATGATACAATTAATCTTCTTTCTTTCATTATTCCATTGGGCTCTTCGTGGAGCAAAGGGCGTCCACAATGCTGCGCCAGCGGACTCTGTTGGCCTCAGTCTTCTCTACTTTATTCCAGCTGATGTTTGCTTTCTTCAACTCTTCTTCAATTGACCTTCTCCAAGTTTTGGTTGGTCTTCCCACCTTCCTTTTACCCTACTTGGAAGTATCAGTAGCTGGTTTTCATAGCGTATGTCCTAACTTAGCCCAATTCCGTCTTGCTATCACCTTTGGTATGTGCTCTTGTCCTGTCCTACTCCAAAGTTCTTTGTTACTTATCTTTTCTGGCCAGCAAATCCTAAGGATCTTTCTAAAGCATTTGTTGACAAAGCTTTGTAACTTATTCGATAGCGCTTGTGTCACTTTCCAGGTTTCTGAACCGTAGAGGAGCGTAGCTATAACATTGATAGTGAAGATGCCCAGCTTGGTTTTAGTGGAAATCGATGTGGTTTTAGTGGAAATCGATGTGGTTTTAGTAGAAATCTAAGCGTGTTAAAAACCAGTCTGGCTTTGCCTATTCTGTACTTCACATCCTCTTCAGTTCCTCCAGATCCTGTGATGATACTGCCCAGACAGGTGAAGCTTTTGACATCTTCCAGATCCTCACCCTTTAATTTATTTTATCCTGCTGTTTGATGTTAGCTCTCTTTACTTTGGATTTCTCCTTGCTTGCCCGGAGGCTGGTTTTCTCTGCAATCAGTTCTAGGTTGTTGGTTTTAGCTTGCATATGTTGCAGTTTCTGAGAAAGAAAGTATATGACTGTTGTCCGCATAATCCAGGTCGTGGAGTTGAGTTGTTAGTGTCCACTGTATACCTGTCTTACCCTGATCTTCTACTTCTCTCATAATCCAATCGACAACCATTATAAAGATCATCAGGGACAGCAAACAACCTTGACGAACTCTTGTGCTCATTTCAAAAGATTCTGACAGTTTCCCATTATGGATGACTTGTCAAGATGATGACTCATATAAGTTCTGGATCAGTTTGATGAACTTTGGTGGGATACCATAGTTTTCCTATATTTATTTATTATTGTTTTATTTTTTTTTATTGTTATGCATCCAAAGAAGAAAACAATACTTACAATACAATTACAAACTGTACACCAATTACACTACTGACTATTACAAACTGTACACTAATTACACTACTTACGATTACAAAATGAACACTAATTACACTACTTATAACGCTAGGGTCTACTTACGCTACATACATTAAATAGATTCAGTTACAATATTAACACTTAAATACAACTAGCAATCCACGGAGAGTTACAAGCAAGGACAAAGAAAGGAGAAGGAAAAAAATTAATAACACGGCTCCATATTGTTTATACTGTTGAAATAAAATTAAAAACAAAGGCATGTGGAAGACTCTGGATGAGTTTAGATATGGTTAGCGAAGTACCAAAACCAAAGGCTCTTAATGTGCTAAGTATGAAGGTCCATTCAAGAAAATCAAAAGCCTTTCAAAGTCTAAAAACAGCAACAATTTCGGGATATTCTTCTCTCTGGCATATTGAATAACGCAATCAATAAGCCGGATATTTTAGTCTATAAATCTACCTTTCAAAAATCCTGTTTGGTCGTGGTTGATAAGACTTGGAGGTACGAGTTTAGTTCGGTTTGCAATAGTTTTGGCAACAATTTTGTAACCAGTATTCAAAAGAGTAATAGGCCACCAATTTTTAACGAAATAAGGTTCTGCATCCTTTTTTGGAATTAGTTTTATAACTCCTTGTCTTTGTGTAACTGAGAGGTGGCCAGATTCAAAAGCAAAGTTGAGAGCGGGGATTAATAAAAGTGGGTCCGCAATGCGTACATATGTGGACTTTCATTTGTTTTTGATAATGAATGATGGAATGAGCCAATGTACAGTATCGGTTAGACCTTCTTAAAGTCGTTTGCTTCTCGTTCCCAGTTTGGCAGTAGTCCCCGGCGCTCTCGCGCTTCGTGCTCTGTGAGCTGGACTGTAGGCAAGACTAAGTATCAGTCAATTATGAGTTGGCAGTCACTTGAAACTCGAGATAATAAAAAAACTTATGATCGTGAAAGAAAAACTTCCTTCTCGTTTTGAGGAACACACCTTGCAATTTACCCTGAAGATCGCCTTAAACATTGAAATGCAGTCCAATTTATTTAAACTGTGTCAGAGAAGCGGAAAACCTGGGACAACCCGACAGTATCTCTATATGGTTACATGAAAAGGACGGGGATGTTCGTCGGAAAATTTGATCTACTATTCTACTCTCGTGAAGGATAACATTTCACACAATACAGCAAGGTTGATACTAGGTGAAAAAGTAGAAACTTTTCGGGACCGCAAAGCCATTTTTAGTTATCTGTGTCTTAAAAACAGAGAAGTGTTAGGCCTGAAACTTTGTTTGAAGAGAACTTCTTTTCACATTAAAAATATATCATGGAATTAAACAGCTCTATAATCATAAGGTTTGAGATTTTGCTATTTGCTGTTTTGAGTTTTACTTTTCCCGTAAAGGATGGCAATCTGGTACACGGGAAATGGACAAATTAGGTCTTTAAATGGAAATAAGGACAAGAAAATTATTTATTAAGAACAAAAACAAAATCTTACCACTAGAAATCGGGGATACTAATTTCAGTCCATTCATAAAGAAATATTTTGCGAAGTATGTAGATTGTCTTCGTTTGCCTGACATTTCATCTGAACGCTTGTGTAAACAACAGCTAAACTCATCAATTAACTCATTTTCTTTCATTGCGTTGTTTTCATATACAACTTTTCCGGAATGGCTTTTATCGCCTTTTAGCAAGATTTCACTAATAATCCCTTGATACAAGAAGGCAGATGAATACTTTTTTCAATCTAAAATTGTCATCGTTCTTGAATTAATTTTCGAGTGTAGTCGGCGATTCCCGAACGACACATTTTCAATCAGTAATTTAGTTTTCGCACGGTTTCAATACATACATTTTTCGGTTCAAAATAAGTTTTATGCTCTTCACATTAACTTTTTACCAGCAGTTTTGAATTCGACATCCGTCAGATTGCGTTATTCAAATTTAATTTGCGAGAAATCCAAGAAAATAATAATTACGGGGAAGCCCCGGGAAAACAACTTGATTAGTGAACTTCTTTTGTTTTGACTCGTTGTGTATCCATTCTTCCATTCTAAAGATTCTGTGTGGCAAAGCTGAAACAAAACAACAAATATCTAGATATCTGCTGAATAATGCTTTTCAACGATCTTCAATTATATGCGAATCAAGCGAACACAGCAACTGACGTCCAGTCGAACACAACAGACAGCGCGAAAAGTGTGAAAAATAGCGTGACCTTTGCCCGCAGTTCAGTCGAACGCCGTGCAAATATGAGAGCCGCCACCACTTTTTTCTTTTGATGTGCACGTATACCACTGGCATCTTTGACGCTGCTCGTTGATGTACTGCACTTGACAAATTTTAGGTTTCGATTAATGAAATTGTGTGATGCTTTCTTTGTGACGTCTCGCCAATTTTACATTGACTCTTGGCTCCAAAACTTCGGATTCTCCGAACACCCTCGAAAGCTTCCGAAAGGGCTGAGACGAGTTATCACGGAAAGTGCCGTCCCAATCGGGAAAACTGCACGATCGCAATATGTGGATTTTCACACTTCGTGTGAAAGTCCACATAAAAAAGGAGAGATGTCTTTCCAAAAAACTTTGTAGAATTTGGCAGGTAGCTAGTCCATCTGTGCCTGGCGTTTTGTCGGAATCCATGTTCTTAAGGGTTTCAAAACACTCTTTTTGAGTTAAAACACCTTCACAGATAGTTTGTTCTTCTTTGGTCAAAGAAATAATGTTTACTTGAGAAAAAGATGATGACTCAAGGCAATCTGAACTTTTTGAGGTGTAGAGATTCGTATAGAAAGCCACACATTCAGATAGAATATCTTTATCTGTGGTGACGAAGTCGGTTTCATTAACTTTTAATTGACTAATTGTTCCTTGTTTACAGACCTTATAATCGCACCTTTAGTACGGTACTCAAAAAAGTTTTCTAGTTCTTTCCTTTAAAAGGAGGTAATTCTTTCTGAAACGGTTTGATATAACAGACTGTCATTAGTTAGGTTATCTACTTGTTTTTCTAACAAGGCGATTTCTCGCTCTAATATTTCTTCTCGTTTCTTTTTAGCCACATTTATGTAAGCGGCATAAGATAATGATTTTTCTCGCATCTTTAATTTAATCATCTCCCAAAGTAGAGCTGTGTAATGGCTGCGAGCTGCTTAAGTAACTAAAACAGAGGCGAAGTGGTGAAGAAACTGATTCCTTTACTCGTGTTCAGATGGCGGGAATGACTACTACAATTCGCAAAGCACGATGGTACGCATACCGGAAATACGTACACTTGTCATACCGGAAGTACGTGCACTTATTGAATATCATCACATCCCTCTTCTCCTAATGAGGAATAGGAACAACGTCCATGAAAACTAACAACGATTTACACGATGATTGATCAACACTATTATAACAACAACAAAAGGTTAGGTCTAGAACAAAGTTCCTGTATTGAGCAAACAGTGCTCTACAGGCTACGGATTACATGTCCAGTCTTTCTGGGGGTTTAACAACTCTCCCGCTACGGGTTAAGTAACTGCTTGGGTCTGTCATGACTTGATTTCCAGGGGTATCTTGAAGGTCATCTGCTGCACCGCTGGGAGCACAAGACACGATATGTCCACCCAGGTCTGGTTTGACTTCTTGGTTACTTTGTGGGACCTCCCGTATGTGGGTTCTGGTGCGCCGTAGTTTTCCCCCAGTCGGGGTTGTTGTTACGTACGAGCGTGGTACCGCTGAGAGCCTTTCTTCCACCTCGGCTGCCTTCCATTTTAGTGTTGTCGGATCTTGAATTGTTACTTTTTGTCCTGGAACAAGTTCTGGAAGTTGCCTAGCAGACCTGTCGTGGTAGAACTTTTGAAGCTCCTGCCTCTCCTCTAGCCTGGAGCCAACTGCTTCGTTTGAGGAATCCCTTGGGATTTTCTTTGGGAGGTTGTCTTGTATTGGTCGACCTAAGAGAAGTTCAGCAGGTGACGGCAGCTTGTGATCGATAGGTGTGGCTCTTAGGCAAAGGAGGCCCATGTCAGGATCCTGTGTCTTTGCCTTGAGGAGAATGGTTTTGACTGACTTCACTTGGCTCTCAATAAAGCCGTTGCTGCGGGGATAGTGTGGAGAGCTGGTGACATGCTGAAAACCATAGTCTCTTGCAAAAGCTTCGAATGCTTGGCTGTTGTAGTGGGGCCCATTGTCGGATCTTACTACCTTTGGGATTCCTTGTTCACTGAAGATCTGTTTCATGATTCTGATTACTGTTTGGCTGTTGCTTTGACCTCTTGGTATCGGCCTGACAAATGGATATTTCGAGTAACAGTCTGCGACTACTAGGTGGTCTGAACCCTCCAAGGTGAAGATGTCTGTGCCAATGGTGTGCCACGCCCTGGGCGGCACTTCAGTAGGAATGAGGGGTTCTTTTTGCTGACTTGGGTGTAGTTCCTGGCAAATGGTACATCTCTTGGTTGTCTCGTCCATGTCTTTGTTTAACTCCCTCCAGTACACTGAGGTCCTAGCTCTTAGTTTGGTCTTCTCAGTTCCTTGATGCGCTGAATGAAGCCTTGTTAAGATCTCTTTTTGTAGAGCAGCGGGGATAATGATGCGATGACTTTTCATGGCTATCCCATCTTCTACAGCGAGCTCGTCGCGGAAAGGCCAAAATGGCTTCAGGAGTGCTGAGACTTGCTGGATGGTTGAGGGCCAACCATGACGAATCGTTTCTTTTAGTGCATTGAGCTCAGGGTCTGCAGCTGTCTCATCTCGGATTCTCTGGAGCATGTCATTGCTGAATTGTGGATAGATTGCATGCACTTCCACACTCATTCCTGGGATAGCTTCCTTTTCTTCTGGTGATAATCTGGAGAGTGCGTCCGCAATTTCCATGCTGGCGGATCACAAGGTCATATGGTTGAAGCCTTAGTAACATCCGCTGAAGACGCGGGGGTGCGGCAGTAAGGTGTTTTAAGTGGATACTCTCGAGGGGCTTATGGTCAGAGTGGACAGTAAAGCTGTGGCCAAACAGGTACGTGTGAAACTTCTCACAACCATACACAACGGCAAGGAGCTCTCTTTCGATGTTTGCGTATCTGGTCTCCACATCAGTGAGTGATTTACTTGCGAAGGCAACGGGCTTGTTCTCCTGTATGAGTGTGGCACCAAGACCTTTAAGTGAAGCATCAACTTGCAGGATGATCTCTTTTCTTGGATCAAAGTAAGTTAAAGTGACCTCATTACTGACAGAGTCCTTGACCTTTTCGTAGGCTTCTTGGTGGGCTGAGCTCCATTGGAATTGGTAGTTCCCCTTCAGGAGCTCTCTAAGTGGGGCTGTCAGAGCACTTAAGTTTGGGATGAATGGACCCATGTAATTTGCCAAACCTAGGAAGGTCTGCAGTTCTTGCCGGCTAGTTGGGGAAGACATTTGTTTCAATGCTGAGACTTTGCTTGGGTCTGGTTGGATTCCTTCCTTGCCACAGACAATACCGTAGAATCTGATCTTCTCTTGTTTCACAAAGCACTTCTCGGGATTTAGCTTCAGGCCTGTCCCTTGGCATCGCTCTAACATCCCATGCATGTTGCGATCGTGTTCTTCAATGGTTTTGCCAAACACTACGATGTCATCTGCAATTCCTGCAACTCCTTCGCATCCTTCAAATGTCTGGTCTATCTTAGTTTGAAAGACGTCTTGTGACATTTTCAATCCAAAGGGCATGCGATTGAATCTGTATCGCCCGAATGGGGAGTTGAAAGTGGTGAGATAACTCGACTCCTTGTCAAGAACAACGTTCCAATATCCGCATTTTGCGTCTACAATAGAGAAAACTGTAGCTCCCGTTAACTTTGGCAGGATCTCTTCTAGGGTAGGGGTAACGTGATGCTCTCTTTGAATGGCTGCATTGAGGTCCTTAGGGTCCAGACAGAGCCTCAATCTCCCGTTTTGTTTCCGCCGGTAGACCAGGCTGTTAACCCATGATGTGGGTTCGCCTTCTTCAATCTTGGTGATAATGCCGTTCTTGACCATATCATCCAATTCGTTCTTGATGTCGTCCCGGAGACTGATTGGCACGCGTCGCGGTGGGTGGACCACTGGTGGGACGCTGGGAACTAGTGTAATATGGTATTCTCCTTGAAATTTTCCGATGCCATTGAAACACTCGGGGTATTGAGCAATCAAATCTTGTTTATCCTTGAAAGGAGAGGGCTCCTTTGGCTGGTCTGGGGAGTTGCTGATTGTTTGTGCACCGGCATCGCCGCTGGTGTGGAGTTGTTGTGTCTGTATAGTGCAGTTGAACTTCAAAAGGTTCAGATCAGTGGAGGTTGGCAAGCCAAGAATTGTTGGACCTGGGGTGTCAGTGACATAGAATGATGCATTAGAGTTCTCGCCTCCGTAGGAGCAGGGGATACTGACTATGCCATGATGGTTGATCCGTGAACCTCCAAACGCAGTGAGCACAACTTTTGAGGGTGACAGAGCATTGGGTTTGACTTTCCCATCCCTGTCAATTTGGTGATTGAACATCTCACGGTAATGCCTCATGGGGAGTATGTTCCCTTGGGCACCTGTGTCAAGCTTGGCCTTTAACATGGTCTTCCTATTAGAACTTTGTGGTAGACTCACTTGAAGTGACACGAATACTTCGTCTCGACTAGACTTTGGATCTACATTTGTCAGGTTTGCGATGGTTATAGACTCAAAAACGATATCTTCAAAAGGGGATGTGGCAGCAGCACTCTCTGAGCCTTCTAGAGCATGAATCTGTTGTCTGCGGGCTTTTGACTGACAGACCTCTACAAAGTGACCTAGCTTCTTACAATAGAGGCATGCCTGACCACGTGCTGGGCACCTGACGGACGCGTCGTGGGGGCGACCACAGTTTCTGCATGGTTTTGTTCTCTTAGAAGGTTTGGAAGATTGCTGATAGGGTACAGGATGGGTTTGCTGTTGGGTATCCTGTGCTCCTTTTGCTTTATCTTGTTTTTGTACAAGGTGAATGGAACCATCCACGTTCTCAGTTGCCATGGCTGTGAGCTGAGCTTGAGAAGACTCAAAAGACCTTGCAATCTCGATGGCTTTATCCAAGGTGAGCTTGGCTCCTTTCGAGATCAACTTTTCTCTTACTTTAAGTGACTTCGTTCCAAAGACTATTCGGTCTCTAATCATTTCGTCTGGGTCTTTGAAATCACAGTCCTGGGCTAGCATTCGTAATGCTGTAATAAATTTCTCTGCTGTTTCCGAAGTGTCTTGAATTCGACTGTGAAATTTAAATCTTGCAAATACTGGGTTTGATTTAGGACTTACGTGATTCTCAAAACGATCGTAGTATGTTTGTAGCTTCTGGCGGTCGTCCTCGGAGATGTCAGTCCATGTGTTGTAGATGTCTCTTCCTTTCTGACCCACCCAAATGAGCAAATAGCTGCACTTTTCTGGTTCGTTTCTTGATTTGAGGGGTCCTGTAAACATCAGCTCGACGTGTTGCTTGAAACGACGTCAGTTTTCTTTCAGGTTGTCGCCTTCCCATTGCATTACCGGGCATTCTAAGCCGCTTAACGCCATGTTCTTCAGGGTTTTAGTTTACTTCTGACACCATGTAATGGCTGCGAGCTGCTTAAGTAACTAAAACAGAGGCGAAGTGGTGAAGAAACTGATTCCTTTACTCGTGTTCAGATGGCGGGAATGACTACTACAATTCGCAAAGCACGATGGTACGCATACCGGAAATACGTACACTTGTCATACCGGAAGTACGTGCACTTATTGAATATCATCACAAGCTGGATTCACCGAGGTGTCGTCCTTGTATTCATGCACAGTTTTTTCTATTGTTGTTTTGATTCTCTCAATATATTCCATTTCGGACAGAAGGGAAGTGTTCAACTTCCAGAAACCTTTTCCTCTGGGGTTAGAATGTAAAGATAAATCTAATTGAGTGGTCTGTTTTAAAGCCAGGCACGATATCTGCATGGGTGACATTACATAGAGATGATTCACTAGCTAAAAAGAAATCAAGCCGGCAGTGTATGACCGGCTGGTTTTGTCGCCAAGTATACCTCCTTGCCTCCAGATTGATGATTCTCCAAACGTCAGATAAACCGAGGTTTTCAGAAAAGCCTTGAATCACTTTTAAGGCATTTTTGTGTGTTCTAGCAAGGCCACCCCTCTTGTCTTTTTCAACATTTAAAACTAAATTAAAGTCCCCACCAATTATAATTTCTTCACATTTAAAGTTTGATAAATGATCAAAAAAGCCCTGAAAGAAATTTGGATCGTCTTCGTTAGGAGCATAGATGTTTGCCACGGTCAGACACCTGCTATTAGCAACGATATCACATATTAAAAACCTACCGTCTGGATCTGAGAAAACCTTGTGAATCTGGAAATTAAAATTGTTGTTGAAAAGAATACAAACACCCACTTTATTGGAACAGCAGGAGCTGAAGAGCACTTTGCAACCCCACTCACTAGTCCATTTATCCGTGGTGTCCTTAGAACAATGGGCTTCTTGCAGCATATATATAGATTGATTTTTCATTCTCAGCCAATTATACACCTCTCTTCTTTTGGTATTGTTTCCTAATCCCCTGACGGTAAGGGAAGCTATTTTCAGGTCCATTGAAACGTTAGCAGAGAAAGACATTGAGATGGCTGTTTCACATTAGCAGCTAAATGACCACATGCCTTTAAACTAATGTAAATTAGATTACTTTGTATGCCCTGGAGACCGAAAAACGAAAACACACACAGACTGAATAAACTAACTTCTAGGCTTATGGAAGAGAATTGCTTACTACAATGAAAAAAGGGAAGAGAAAAAAAGAGCTCTTTTAGTTCGTTGAAGCTACGATCGCCACTAAATGATACAAGGCGTATTGGCAGTGATAAATTATAAAGGTTTTGAACAATTTGAGCAGGTGTCTTGAGTAAAGACAAACTAAAATTTAATTAAGCAGTAAACTTTTGCCCGACCAGCCACAATTTACCTCTGATATACAGCTTATTGGGTTGGGACTGGCTGAAGGAAGCAGCGACTCCATGTTCCCTAGCATCTTTAAAGGCTTCCATTTGTTTTTTGTGACGGGTAATGATTTCCTCGGAGAGGTCCCGGAACATTTGATAATCTGTGTCTTTGAGGCGGTGCCCTAGAGAGAAGATTTGTTGACGATCTTTGTATCTAAGAAAACGGGCGAGAATGTGCCGCGGTTTTCCATCCTTGCTTTTGCCAAAGCGATGTACGCGCTGAATTTCTACACTTGTTGCTTCCATATAGCCAAGATCACGTTCCAGAAAGGTACGGAGAACTTCTTCGGCGTCTTCACTGCAGCCGGCTGTTGCTCCAAATTCTTCTATGTTAATGAACTTAATATTTTCTCGGCGTGAGTAGGACTCCAGATAAAGATTTTTAGTATGAATCATGTTTAACAACTCCTAGTTTTCCTGAGATTTTTTCATTAGCTCTGCTAGTTGAGATTCACATGCATGGAGTTCATGGACCTTCTCCAAAGCGACTGTCTTGTCCTTGAATTGATTTCCAGTGACGTTGATGCTGTCTTTTAGCTCGTCGATGTCTTTCTTCGCTGTTGTTTGAAAATCTTCAAGACTTTGGGTACGTTCCTCTAAGCTCTCAAGTTTGGCTTCAAGTTTCTTCACCGCAGATTCTATTGTGTCAAGCTCTTCCAGTTTAGCTAGGATTGCTTGTAGAGTTGCTCCCAGATCTTGTGACATACTAAGAGCTGTCATAATTTCGTCTTCTTGTTGCTGTGTTGGCAAAAAGTGCTGCTTTGTTTCTTGGTTTCAGGAGAGATAATGGTTCGTCAGAAGAGGCTGAAGATATAGTTTTTCTTTTGTTCCAAAGTTGTCCGAACAATTCTGCCATTTGCCAGAATACGTAATAAGATTGGCGAGTGACTTTCAGCGGACGTCTTTACGCCACCATTACTCGACCGGATACCATAGTGGTGCATGAGTTACCAGATGACGTTCCTGTCAACACTATCGAAAGCCTTCTTGAAGTCCATAAAATTCAGGTATAATGGTGTCTGCCATCCCTTTGACTGTTCAATGATTATCCTTTAAGTGGCAATATGGTCGGTGCAGAATCTGTCTTTCCTAAACCCTATCTGATTACATCGCAGTTTTTGTTTGTGTAGAGCATCTTTTAGCCTTTGAAGGATAATGCGGCAGAATACCTTACTGGGGATAGAAAGGAGCATACATCCTCGCCAGTTATTGCAAAGTCTTATTTCCCCCCTTTTGGGCAGCTTCACCAGATACCCATGCTTCCATTCGGATGGAACTTTCTCAGCTTTCCAGATCTTAAGGAAAAGTGGATGTAACATTTCTGCTGTGGTGATGGGATTGGTTTTATTTACTTCAGGTGGGATGCCATCTGGTCCTTCTGCCTTCCCGTTCTTCAGCTGTTTTAGGGCTCTTACCATCTCTGCTTAATCTCTGCTGCATTTTCGGCTTCAATGCAAAGAGCATTGAAGAACTCTTTCTTGTCTTTTCTGGCGCTCTTTCTTACATCGCTGTTTATTTGCCAGTACGTCGATGTTAGGTCTCTTTTCCTGGCCTGCTCGCTACATCGATTGATCTCCTCCTTAAGACATTTCTTCTGCGTGATCACAGACCAAGTTTCCTTCGACAGCCATTCCTTTCGATTGCTGGCTCTTCTGCCTAAGACTTCATCCCATGATTTTGTTCCAGTGATTATTGACATCGTCACCCACAAATTCAAGGGCGGAGAACTAATTCTTCACTATGGTGTTGAACATCGTTGCTGTCTCATTACACTTCAGGTTGAGGGTGTTGTATTTATAGTGTGGTGTAGCCGAAGAGTCGTTACAGTAGAAGATGGTGATCTGAGGCGATGTCCGCCGCTCTTTTCACTCTCACGTCCAGCAAACGTGTTCTCCATTTTCTGGCAAGTGTGATATGATCTCTTAAAAGTTTGCCCATCCGGAGAGATCCATGTGGCTTTGTGAATGGCTTTGTGGGGAAAAATGCTTCCACCAATGACTAGGTCACTGAAGGCGCAAAACTTAGAGAACCGTTCTCCGTTTTCACTCATGAAGCCTAACCCATGGCGCTCCATGACCCTTTCCTTGCCAGTGTTGTCGGGACCAATGTTGGCGTTCAAGTCACCCAAAAGAATTTTGAAATCTCGCCTTGGTGAGTGATCTAGAACACTTTGGAAAATGCTATAGAATTCGGCTTTCTGGTCGTCTGCAGCGGTGTTAGTTGGGGCATACTAGTTAATGATGGTGAGTGACCTTTCTTCCCTTAGATTTGAACTTTGCTGTGATGATCCTTGACGATACTGGATTCCATTCTATCAAGGCCTTTGCTGCTGGCTCACTTAACATAAATGTCACTCCTTCCACATGTGCTTTTTGTTCATCCTCGTGTCCAGAGTAAACCACCTGCTCCCCAGTTGTTAGTGTTACCTGACCTGCTACATTCCACCTGCTTTCACAGATAACAAGCACCGCTATGTTGTACTGGCGCATCTTGTCTGGCACTTGGGTGGCCCATCCTGCCTCATGCAGGGTACGGTCATTCCATGTCCAAATCCTTGTCCTACCCTTCATCATCAAAAGAGGTGTCAGCCATCAGGCTTCCCGTGGGGTTTTCCCAGATGGCATCATACAGCTCCCCGAAGAGGCCTCTTCTGAAGTGAGGCTAGCTGCTGTAGTAAACATTGTTTCTGTTTCTGCAATCGCTCTGTAGGAGATTAGCCCAGTTAGTTTCACCAAGAGTACATCCAGGCAGGCCATGGCTACCGAAGCGGCCTGGGGAGTGAAACTCCCCTCCATACTTCCCCCTACCCAGCAGTCTCTTACTTTGCCTCTTTCCACCTCCTACGGCATGGACATAAGGATTGGACTTATATATACAATTAATCTTACTAAAGAACAAATATTGTATAGTTTCATCAATAACCTTCCTCAAAGTCTTGGTTTAAACCTTTGCATCATAATTGCTAACACTACATTTACAAGGTTTCTAAAGTACCTCAGCAGCTTTGATAGGACTCTGAATGATTCTTGTTAATCTTCAGGAAAGCTACAGTGATCTTTGGGTGATCTTAGTTAAGTATTGTTACATTTAGGGCTAACACGTAGTACATTTACGGTTGGCCAGGTTATTACGTTTAGCATAAAATTTTATTGTATTTACGGCAGTGAAAGTTATCACATTTAGCGTTGATTTTTATTACATTTGCTGTTAATGTTACATTAGCGTTAATTTTTACTTCATTTACGGTTGGTATTACATTTAGCGTTGTTATTACATTTAGCGGTGATACACACCTTGAGAGCAGTAGCAACCAATCAAAACCAAACCAAATTCCCCTCCAGCACACCTTATTTGTGGATATCGCCATCCAGCAGTTAAAAGTGTGGGTTTAACTATCTAATGCTTTACAGTACATTTTGATATACGGTGCAGAACAAGACAAGCTATGAAGGTGATATGTGATCTTCGCAGTGAATTTCCAATTTAAGCAATTGGAAAAAAGAAGCCTGAAAAAAAATCAGGGCTTCAACGGGATTCAAACCCGTGACCTCCGCGATACCAGTGCGATGCTTTACCAACTGAGCTATGAAGCCACACATTGGGAGCGAGGTCAATTGTGAGTTCACAATTGTCAATTCACGGGTTCGAATCCCGTTGAGCCCTGATTTTTTTCAGGCTTCTTTATTCCAATTGCTTAAATTGGAAATTCACTGCGAAGATCACATATCACCTTCATATATATCCGCAGTTCACATATGAATCATTTCATATACTACATGTCATTTCACTCCTTTCGCGGGAAAATATGAACTCACAATTGACCTCATAGCTCAGTTGGTAGAGCATCGCACCGGTATCGCGGAGGTCACGGGTTCGAATCCCGTTGAAGCCCTGATTTTTTTTCAGGCTTCTTTATTCCAATTGCTTAAATTGGAAATTCACTGCGAAGATCACATATCACCTTCATATATATCCGTAGTTCACATATGAATCATTTCATATACTACACGTCATTTCCCTCCTTTCGCGGTAAAATATGAACTCACAATTGACCTCGCTCCCAATGTGTGGCTTCATAGCTCAGTTGGTAGAGCATCACACCGGTATCGCGAAGGTCACGGGTTCGAATCCCATTGAAGCCCTGATTTTTTTCAGGCTTCTTTATTCCAATTGCTTAAATTGGAAATTCACTGCGAAGATCACATATCACCTTCATATATATCCGCAGTTCACATATGAATCATTTCATATACTACACGTGAAGACAAGCTATGCAGAACATGTACAACACCTCGACCAGCTATAAAATAACATTGTAATAAAATACTCAAACCTGTCAATTCCTTGACATGCAACTTGCAAATGACCCAGGAAGAATGAATGAAGCTCTGGAAATCTGGAGAAGAACTCTCTTCCTGTCATACTACAAAAAATTCAAATTGGTCCAACATGAGTCATATCTTTTGTTGTAAACATAAAGGAAGTAGCAAAAGGCTTTCTGTAAGCTGGGCCAGTTATGAAAGCGACTTTGCCCCTTATTATGTAAAGCTAAATGAATTAGCTTTTCTGTAGAAGTTTATTAATTATACATTTCCTCTGAATGTCACAAGAAATTAAGTTGCTTTCTTTGAATCTATTGAAACAACTATGGGCCTGTTTATATGGGGGAGAGTTGTCCCTGGTAGGAGGGTTACCCTCTCCTCCAAGCCATCTTTTGCCAAGAGAGAAACGTTGTCCCTGTTCACTGAACCAAAATTTGGCCCTCTTGGTTCAGAAGACTGGCATGAGTTTTCTTTTGAAACACCTAATATGGCGGCATTTTGTAAAATGAGGACGAGCAAAACCATTTTTTTGGGACGAATTTACCGATGACATATGTTGCTTGACCAAGATAAATGGAGCCTTATATGTCAAATTTAATTTATACGTTGTTGCACTTGTTATTATAAGCATGTCGAATAAAATGAAAATGAGTCTGTAATGCCATTGTGTGACACAAATCGCAATTACAAGCTTTTTCTTACCCAATACGTTGATGTGCAGTGATTTGACTATTTTCTTAAGTAGAATGAGTAATAAACAAATAATCAAAATTTAGCTTCCAGTTCCGGATTCCATGTTTTGGCGCTTTCTTGGTGTTGCGGATCACCAAATGACGTCATCTTTATCATCCCACTGTCTCTTATAGTTATCACTAATCGTTACAAAATCACCACTTTTAAGTGGTGACAGTTTTTGACTTAAGTATTTGAGTCGTCATATAGACAAACCGACAGACTGACAGACCGACAAAAGGTTTTCGCAGTCGAAATCAGCAAACTATTACGCAAGTTTTGCTGTAATAATATTTCCGGAAGAGCAAATTCATTCCGCGAGATTTATATTATTTAAACTGGTTTTCTCTCAAGAATTAGTTTGTAAATGCTAATCTACAAATCTGATCTCACAAATTGGGGAAACAGCAAAAGGAATTACCACCAAAACAATTTTCCCATGATGTTCCGATTCTCTTGAGCTGAAACATATTCAAAGATAAACAAAATGCGGGCCCGGTGAGCGAAGTAATTTCCCCGGAATTTTGTGCCGTCGTTGGAGATCACAGGAACGAAGGAGTAGGAATGGGTAAAAGCCAAAGGGAGGGCATGTTACTCCTTCGTTCCGGACTGATGACAAGATAGAATTCAAATCAAACGTCAACTTACAGGTAAGTCTCGTTTAATTATAAAATTCTATCTGTCATCAGTCCTACGTCACTACGGAGTACCATGAGAGTTCAAAGCCTGTGAACTCCAACATGACCACGCAACATACCAAATATCAGTAAGGTACGTGGTCGTAACAGAAAAAACGTAACAGAACGTTCAATAAAACAACAAGTAATGGGCTTTAATAAAATCGAGCACCCTGAAATGGTGTGATAAATATGTTGACAACCGAGGTTACGTAATAACAAAGATAATTGCTAAATGGGCAAAGATAAGATTACATTTCCGGTGCACCGGAGTCAAAATGAGTCAGAAGAGTTTGACCTAGGTTGCCATGCATGACTGGTCAGACCTAGTCATGCTACTCCATTTTAGACCAATCATGAGCACTGTTATATCGAAAATACATTACAGTAATTCATGCATTAGGTTCGGCACATGAGAAGAACGCCGTATGAATCAGCCGCTGCTCAAATGCCGCATAGTGCGGCAGACCCTGCCGAACTTAACGTTGTTTGCCGAACCTAATTAAAACTGCCTGACCAAACTGATTCAAACGCCACTCTTCTGCCGTACTTTATTCACCAGTTAGGTTCGGCACATGAGTGGATCGGCGTTTGGAACGGGCCTCAGAGACATTTTGAAGAAAACAAAAGGCGTAATTATTAGTACAATAACTCTGCACGTGCTTCTGGCATCCTAGTACATTTCTCGGCACAGGTGTCTTGTGCAAACATGAAATAATCAGGCAGGTCCACGTGGTGAAAAATTTTAAAATGATTTGCATTTGAAGTGCGCGTGTAGTGATGTTTTTGTGCTCGTGTGGGGCAAAATGTCGCAAGAAAACTATTTCTTTTCCCCTCCATTTATCGGCACAAACTGCTTCCCTCCGCATTCATTTGTTCCAACCCTGGTATTACCATCCTTCCACGACCTCACCTCGGCACACAAACATGTTTTGCCGCCTATTGCGGAAAAATTTGGCGTGTTGTTTCTTAGTACAATCCAGACCAACCACAATAGCCAATCAACAACATATTGTTATCTGGCATTACGAGGGGTGTTGGAATGCGACTTGTCATGACTTGTCCTGCCTTGAGGCAGGACATCGGCCCCTTTGAAGATTTGTCCGTTTTGACAAAATTTGCCCTTGTCCAACAAGTCGTTCGCACTTGTTCTTGCGATTGTTTGACAAAATGTATCGCGCGTGCAACGCGGACCAACCATAAGAGACAACTGCTTCTTTGTTTTCCTGAATTGTTTGACAAGTTCTTGGTCTCAAAAAACATATTCGCATTTGCTTTCTGTAACAAGTGACATATTAATGATGAAATATATCAATTGTTACAAAATTTGTTCGCTAGTGCGAATTGGCCCTATTGTGATTTTGAGATGGCAATACCACATTATGTTGACGGCTAGTTGGGAGAAAATATATTCCGTATTGGGCGGAGTCGCGAAGCAACGGAGCCAAATACGCCCTCAATATAATGTGGTATTGCCGTCTCAAAATCGAAATAAGTTTTGTATCGCGATTCAACTATTGATTTTGAGAAAACTAAGCCTAAGTGGATAATAAACATAATATTGTTGTTGATTAAGATTTCAATTCTTATTTCTTGGGAAGAGTTGAGCAGGAATACCGAACACGCAATAACATTTTTAGCTTCGCAGCACGTTACTTGAGTTTCGACTTTAGCCATAAATGTTCTCACAGTAACGAAAAGAAATTCATACAGTGTACCCAAGTGAGGTTTTCCAAAGTGCTGAGCAACAACAAAACAAAAACTTAAATTAACTTTAGTTAACCGTTGGTCTGTCTGTCTCTCGGTCTGTCGTCGCGTGAAGCTAGCCAACAATCAAATCAAAACTCGAGATTTGAATCGAATCGCCGTTTGAACATTGAAATATTTACTTCAAGAATGGTATACAGGGTATACTGAAGCAAAGAATGAAATCAATTTTCCGTTAATGAATTCATTAATTCACCCTTGATAGAAACGCTTGAGCTGTTTTATTCTTTGCAATAATCCTAAGAAATGTTGTGTGCCTTTTCGTTAATGAAATGAAGCCGAAAATGTTTGCTCACGCACAAACAATTTCTCTTTAGTAACAGTACGTCTGCAAAAAGTAGTAGTCGGTTTGTGTGTACAATGACCATCCCTGTATACGATGACTAAAATAATGAATTCCAAAACTGTCGGTTTGTCGGTACCGACAAATTGACCGACAGATGTTGTCGGTTTGTTGGTCTGTCGGTTCGCCTATATGAAGACTCAAATAATTAAGTCAAAAACTGTTGGTTTGTCGGTACCGACAAATTGACCGACAGATTTTGTCGGTTTGTCGGTTTGTCTATATGAAGACTCAAATAATTAAGTCAAAAACTGTCGGTTTGTCGGTACCGACAAATTGACCGACAAATTTTGTCGGTTTGTCGGTCTGCCTTTATGAAGACTCAAATAATTAAGTCAAAAACTGTCGGTTTGTCAGTACCGACAGATTTTGTCGGTTTGTCGGTCTGTCGGTTCGCCTTTATGAATACTCAAATAATTAAGTCAAAAACTGTCGGTTTGTCGGTACCGACAAATTGACCGACAGATTTTGTCGGTTTGTCGGTCTGTCGGTTCGCCTGTATGAAGACTCCAATAATTAAGTCAAAAACTGTTGGTTTGTCGGTACCGACAAATTGACCGACAAATTTTGTCGGTTTGTCGGTCTGTTGGTTTGTCTATATGACGACTCAAATACTTAAGTCAAAAACTGTCACCACTTAAAAGTGGTGATTTTGTAATGATTAGTGATAACTATAAGAGACAGTGGGATGAAAAAGATGACGTCATTTGGTGATCTGCAACACCAAGAAAGCGCCCATGTTTTCCACACATCCACTTTTTCGACTATTTTGCTTGGTACAAGAAAAATAGAAGAATTGGGGGGATTGTTGGCACTCTCTGACCCACATTTTTGTTAACTCTCAAGGGACTGTTTTAATTTGTCAAGGGAATACTTTTTGCTGTGGGCGATAAAAACGTCACTGAATAGGAATGTGTCAGGACTTCTCGATCCCGAAGTGTTATTTTCACGCGTCGCTCGTCATTTAGCCTGTCTAACCTTTTGCAAACTACAGGTATGTATTTTTCAAAGATCTGTGCTATTCATTGATTGAATCGCTTAGTTTTACATGCTTAAAGGCTGCTGCGAATCTTCATTGTCAGAGGATATTGGCCAATGCTATTTTCTAAAAGTCTATTGTTTGTCGTCTTCACTGAAAGAAGTATTTTTAGCTCGTCACGCAATCTTTCTCGGTAACCAAATGTACAAGAAGATTGGCGCGTCACTGCACGTATATACAAACTGCCATGATCTTCTTTTTTGTATTCTGAACACGGAGAATTCCTTTCACGGACCTGATCACAATTTAATGCAGCTTCTCAAGACTTAATAAAGGAAAACGGTAATGTACAATAATGCTTCGAACTTAAATGTAATATTTCGAAGGATCGAATTCACAGATTTGATCACGACTTAATGCAGCTTCTCGAGACTTCAGAAAGGAAAATAGTAATGTACAATATTGCTTCGAACTTGACTGGAATTTTTAGAAGTATCAGTAAAGCCACTGAGTGAAAAATTGACTGCAAAAAGCCGTCAGGCTAAAATTAAAACTTACGCTTTAACGTGAATAATGTAGGATCTCACGGCTTCAAAAATGTGCAGAATTTTGAAACTTTTGAACACATAAGTAGCTACATCTTGAAATGAGAATTAATCTAAAACAAGTTTCTTTGAAGTTTCTTTCATTTGTCCAGTTTACGTTTGGAATTTTAGGCTTTTGAAGCGAATTGATTTGAAAAGCACATAGTGACATCTGATATGCATCAGACTTGCTACCGGCAGTACTTCAGAAAATCACAAGCAAGGATTTTTATTATTACGTAGTTATAGTGATGGAAAGCATAAAAAGCAATGTGAGTGTTAATTTTGTGGAATGAATTCAGTAGTTTTGCAAGCGGTTTTGCGCTATCTCAAGGAACCATGATTTGCAAATAATTTTATTATCCCCAATTACCGCTTTTCTGCACCAAGATAATACCACCGGTGGTTAAATTAATGTCAGTGACAGTTGTACAGAATGAAAACCTACCTTTCACCAGAGTGTTTTGAGCTAGTGTTATATTCTGTACAAAGAGTTCGTGTTTTTGCGAGTTGTTAAAATGAGGCGCGGAGGTAAAGAAATTTTTTTCACCGTCTTTAAGTTTGGTTTAGGATCAGTTAATCAAGGTTGATAAGCAG
The DNA here is from genome assembly GCA_963693305.1 of Meandrina meandrites. Lineage (NCBI taxonomy): Eukaryota > Metazoa > Cnidaria > Anthozoa > Scleractinia > Meandrinidae > Meandrina > Meandrina meandrites. The sequence goes on from OY855909.1 coordinate 16,722,362, forward strand.
TTTCTCAGTGAGAAACTGAGAATTGGCATGTATGGGCCATTAGACATCAGACAATGACTGCATGCCACATACTACACTAGGTGTGGTGTAGACTACACTAGGTGTGGTGTATATGAAAAATGTATTGTTAACAGCATGATGAAAGTGGGTCTTTAAAAGCACATTTAAAAAGAATATGTAGGAAATTAAATACAAGTTAAACTTACCAGTTCTTTCTAGAATGCTCATCCCTTCCTTGCTTTACTCCAAATATCCTGGTCACTAAAGCACTGAACAGTAACATGGATGAGTTGCGCACCTGAGACAATAACCAGAAATATCAAATTATTACACTAAATTCCTTAATCTGCAACTCGAAATTATCCTTTTGCTACTGAAATATGACAAATACATGTACCACTTTAGTCACATATAAAATAGATGTAGGTTCTTATGTAGAATGTTGTTAAACGACCTCAGATGAGCTGAAAATCAGTCTTGATTGCTGTATTTGTTAAGTAAACTAGTTGTATTAATGTACTTACTGCATCGAGAAACAAAATAAAAATGAAATCGCAAAGCAACCATTCAAGTGATTTTCCCTAGTGGTCAATGGGGTGGCCTAATGGTCAGTGCCCTGGACAATTTATTTATTTATTTATTTTTATTTATTTATTTTTTAATAAGGTAAACCCTTACAACACTTACAATGCTATTGCGAAGTACCATGCAAAACTTAAAATTACAGTGTTCGGATTACATTTTCAAAAACTTACGCATGGTAGTTACAATACGATACAATACACTACACTAACAACAACAAAAAAACAAATAATAATAAATAGATAACTCAATAAAGTAGAAATCACAATTAACGAGTAAAAACACAAAACAAAACGGATAAGAATTAAACTAAAGAATTTTACCCCATACAGACAAAAACTGATGCAGTTTATTTTTAGCTATAAAGCTTTGTTTTAGTATTTCCAGCTTGTTCTGGAGGCGAAGAAGAAAGCTGGACAATTTAGCAGTCTAGGTGCCGTGGTCCCGTGGCCACTGCATTCTTGGGTAAGATGCTGTACTTCCACAGTGTCTATCTCCACCCAGGAGTATAATAGGTACCAGTGATTTGTGGGGCAAACTAACAGAATGTTGGGGCGCTGTAGGCTGTGATGGACTAGGTAGCATCTCATCCAGGGGATTACCAATACTCCTAGCCCCTTCATGCTTAGAATTTGGAGTTAAGTGCCAAAAGTGAGCCAATTGGGCTCAGAATCCTTTACTCATATTAAGGTTTAGTTTCCAGTGGAAAATTGTAGTTGTCAAAATAATTAGTTTAATCATTTTTGTGAATGTACACACCAGAAAAGTGTGAATGAAACAAATATTTGCTGCAGAATCTTTCTTATTAAAGCAATTGCATTTTTTAACCAGAAAAAAATTTCAAGGCTACAATATTCAAATCCCATTGTTGTTGAAAGGCTGAAAATGCAATTGCTTTAATTGCTAAAATACTGCGACCGTCCTACAACATCAAGGTAAGATCTTTTCAGGTTAACTTTGTTGTGCGTTGAATATAAAGCAAGAAACATTTCAAGTTGTGCGTGTTTGTGTACATATCGAATTAATTAAGAGGACTGCTGGGCACCGCCAAAATGGCGCATTTTGTCCAACTTCGAAATTTGATTTCTTCGCACTGAATCATTTCCCAAAAAAACACTTGAGAGATTTGAAAAGAACAACATTTTGTCTTCCGAAAAACCACATTTTCAGCCAATTATTTTATGTAGCACATACTTAAATGATCCTTTAATTTTGACCTATATCTTATCTAGTTAAAAATGGGTCGGATAAATTAAATTATTGTGGTTAAATAGATAGACACGAAAGGACCAAACTGCTTTTACTATTTATTTTAGTGATGTTCTTCGATATTTTGTAATTTTTATTGGCGTAGAATGTTTTATTTCGTTATGTGAAGCTTCAAAATTCCCACTAAATTTTGAGGTCCAAAAGTGTCATTTTGATGAAATTATGTTATTATCGATTTTCTCCAAAATAAAATCGATATTGGGCAAACCCAACCATATAGTGATTTGTTTTCCATAGAGACCTGCCTACCATGAGAATATGAGCCGAATTGATTTTTTGACTGTTGCAGGAGAAAGTTTGGCCGATGCTGGTACTTACTCTTGATTGTCACACAGAAACAAAACTAAGCCGTAACACACAGGCTGTTTGTCACAAAGACGCGAAACTAAACTGTCAATCAGACTGGCTATTTGTCACACAGACATGAAACTAAGCCATAACACAGAAGGTTTGTCACACAGACGCGAAACCAAATTACTGCACCCTCCGAGCTACGTGAAAGTAAAACACGGATATAAGGGATATAAAACTTCGTAACAGAGACCAGGCAACAATAGACACAAATAGGCGCAAAATAAAGGTCCAGTATAGACGCAAAGGCAAAATACCCACATGGTACAGTGGTGTAACAAGAACCAAGAACGACTTTCAAGGAGTTGCAAAACTGAATTAATGCCCAGTGAAATACAGAACAAATATATTAGAAAGCGAAACTACGGAAAAACACACTGTGAAAACTGATAAGCACAATAAAGAATTATTATATATTAAATATATAACAACATATTAAATCACTCATGTTTAAACTTGACATATTACAGCACAATGAAATATACTCAAACCAAAATGAACTCACAGCAAAAGGAAAAAATACTCATTGCAAAAGAAACTCATGGCAAAAGGAAATCAGCTCATGGTAAAAGAAAAAGGTTTACTGGACTTTAATTGAAAAGTCCTGTACAAAAGCAGCTGAAAGAAGGCGAACAGCATAAAAGAATTCCTGGTAAGATCTTCAGCTAGCCGATACAATTTTTCGTTTTTGTCATAACATTTACGTCGTTTGTTACCTGAAATATGGGTCTTGTTGTTTACTTCCTTATTCAATCAAATCTGAGCTTAGATTCCTTTCCACACAATCATTTTGTATTTTGATTGTTACAGCCATCGAGCTGTAAACATATATAATAAAATAAATTACGAACAAAAGTTCATAGTACTGCGTGGCACTTGGATGAATCAAAGTAAAAATTGTAAAAAGGTATTAAAGTGCCAAAAAGGTGTTTAAATACCAGACGTTTTGGGCATCGCCCTTCATCCAGAAACATAAATACCCTGTATACATATATAACCTGCTTTATTTGACTTGCACAAGGAATATATCTTTCAACAATGCGAAATTGTATTTTGGATCTTCTTGTAAACCTTCTTTTGTCACAATCTCATGGAATAAAGACCACTTGAGGGGAGATTAAGTGCAAAATATTTCAAAGAAAATTCTCTCTGACTCACTTTTCCTCACATTTTCATTCAGATCACATTTAGCACAGCGTGTGAGCTTGGCTATAAACTAGAACTTTCCATTTCTTTCAATGCCACAAAAGTATGCAAGTACATGTGCTCAATGTGAGATGTACAAGTACTTACTGCCCAGCTGTCAGAGTGGAATCCATTGATAGCCACAACTACTCCATCAGATATGAAAGGAAACACTGCCTCACCAAGTTTAGTTTCACGGTATAAGGCACGGAGGATGTTGTTGGCATGAACCTATGAGGAAATAAATATGTACTGTGAGAAGAAACTTTTAATTTATAATTTCGTAGGGGAGGGGGGAGGGGTGTGTCTCGTGACTATGTATAAGTATAAGTAGATTTTTGATAAATATATCTTGTGGTTCAATTATTTAATTTGTTTTATGTTCACTATCATAATTACCACACACCAGAACAAAGGAAAATACCAAACTGTACTAAGGGTACACTTGAACCACAACAATTTACTATATACTGTAAATTTACTTTATTTTATTTTTACTCATTATGACTTCAGCAACTTAATTGTAATTATAATAAGAAAGAACACAAGAAAAGGAGAAGTAACTGAAGAAAGCTTGAGTTTGTTTACTAATCTGTATGCAGGTTTTGCTCAAGAGTGGAGAGAACCAAGCTATTAAGGAGATGAGCAAAAAAGAGCCCGTTCATAGTTGAAAGCCATTGTTTTCAATATTTTGATTTCCTTTATATTTTCTCTGTGGAACACAATTCACATACAGTGTAAGATAGGAAAAACACATTTATGCCCCATCATTCCCATCTCGTAAATAGCCCTCCCCCAATGAGCTGCCTTGTCTGAGCTCTGTTTACTGGGCAACAAGAACCAAACATGGCTACGAGTTAAGACCCATAGCCGCTTTCATTAAAATATCAAATTCAAAGCATCATTCATACAAAGTTAAGCCCAGTAAAAGTGCGGGCAAAGAAAACGTCAAAGAAAACGTGGCCTACAAATAAGACTGGTGGCCAGGAGATGAGGAGGAGGAGGGGTGAAAAAATCTTGCGAGAAGATGAAATGAACACGAGTTGCACTCAAATGGCTTGAATAGTCACATGACCCCATTTGTCCTTAAAGGTCAAATGAACCAAAATTTCGAATTTTCTTTTTTTTGGCCAATTTGTTGACTAAGAACCAAATAAACATATTCCAAAGTTTCAAAGTAATTGGACTTTGCAAAACAGAGAAATTTCAAGTTGAAAAATGCTATTTTTGGCCTTCATAATCGTAGAGCGCTCGGGAAAATTGTCGGGCAATTTTCGGAACTAAAAACTGTGACGTCATTATTGGTGTGCTGTGAAATTGCGGGAAATTCAGTCTTTCAAAAGTCTTTCAGTGATGAAGCTCACAAGAATGGAACATCATGGTGTTTTGTGCAGCACCAAACTGTATAACTACTTAAACAATTCTAAGTCGAAAGTAAGTACGTTTAAGTTTCCAGCAAATTCAAAGCTCAGGAAACAATGGCTTTTAAAAATGAAAAGAAAAGACTTTGTGCATTCATTTTACCGAAGACTGCTTCAGAGAAAATCTGGCGATACATAGGTTTCTGGGTTCTGATATCAAGCCGCTAAGACTCCACCTCAAAGAGGATGCTGTGCCGACTATTTTTGTTTGGAAAAGGAATCACAGGGAAGAATGCCTTCCGAAGCACAAAGACCTCCTTGTCTGTTTGGCTTTTGCCAAACGAAGGAAGTTAGAAGAAAGCATTTTGCACCTTCTTATTCTACCTAGAGCTAGATAGAGTAATTGTTACGATTATTAGCACTTTTAGCTTGTTGATTTGGCTGGTCATGATCAAGTATTAGAATTTGAATTCGTTAACTTTGTTAATCTTCTTCCATGCATGTTCACGTGAGTTTGATGCATATAAAATTAAGCTTCAAAGGTTGTATTTATGTTGGGTTTATAACCGTTAATTTCGAGCACTAACATGTACGGCTTTTACACAGCTAATACAAACAGAACTCACAGTGTCTGTGGGGGACAGTGTGTAAACGCTCTGTATTTATTTCAACACTGAATTTTTCTTCAGCTGAAAATGACACGAATTTATTCATTGAAAGTTTTACCCTGTGTGATGCTTTGCGATTTCGAATTTTCATTGAGAAATACCCTTTCATTCAAGTTAAGTTTTTGTGTACAAATTTATTTTTTCTGTGTTTTGTGTGACTCTCGAGCTTTTGGCCACATCCTGGGATGACTTCGCACTGCATACCTATCCGGGTTGCAAGCCGCACACGTCCTGATTATTATTACGTGCAAATCCAAAAAAACTGCACTTCACTTGGGATATATAACAAAACTAATTGTTCTGCTCGAAGCTAAGCGGACTGATGATTTTTATACGCCATCCAGTGTTTGAAAACCTCCTACAGTATATTGTACAATGCCTACAATTTTTGATAATTATTAATCTTTGAAACTGGATTCCAATGTAGTAAAAAATATAACTACCATGTTTAAAAAAAACTTAGATCCTTTCATAATTACTTCAATTACTCACACTGACTCAAACTCTCAAACTTAACACTATTCGCTCTTTGCGATCGTCTCTTCGATTGCAAAGCTGTGAAGATAATTAATACGTCACAAAATTCAAAGCTCGATCCATTCCTTCCATTCCAGTGCGCGGTCATTTTGGAAACGTTTTCGTGAAGCCTTCGGAAATCTTCGTAGTTTTTGCTGTATTTTGCACTTTAAGGCTGAGAAAGCAAAATTTGTTCTTAAGTTTACTTAACAATGGATTCTTCTAGCGTTTGGTTGCGTTAAAATCACTAAAGAAAGAATGTTAAGAGGGGGCAAGCCCTAATTACAATATACTCCTCCCCAATGTCAAAGCCACTTAAAGGAAGCTTTAGAAATACTTAACAAAGAAGAAAGGACATAAAAATCCTATTTGCAGGCAAATATTTTGTTTATTTTGTTTCTATTCTTGATAATGTGATTGGTGAGGTCAATATTGAGGCAAAATAACTAACTCTGTCAATACTTTTGAACCAGTTTTATTATAGGGCTTTTTACTTCATATTGCAATATGTACTCCAATAATTATAATGATCCATTTTGTAACCACCAACATTGGGTCATTCCAGAAACCATCCTTCCTCTCCAAAGGATGGCATGTCAGAAACTAGTACTTAAAGTGCTTGGAGTTAAGGTGGCCCGCGATTTTTTTTTGGGAACAGAGGTGCTCTTTTCTAAATCAAGTTTTGGGCATGTAAACCTCAACCGATTTTTCTGATTTTTGGTAGTCGAAATAACAAATGTTCAAATTTTATAAAGCTTTAAATTATAGGGCAAACAAGGCAAACGTTCACAAGATATTAGCGCTTTTGAAAAAATATATTTATCAAAAAAACGCAAATATTTTCCAAACGCGACGATAGATCTTTTTCTAATTAATGTCAACTAGTTCAAATTATCCAAGTTTTAATGTGAGCAAGTTTCAACGAAATTGGCTGGGTAGAAATTGCTGCAGAGTTGACTGTTGAATTTTTGCTTCAAAATGTTATGCTTGTGTATAATTGGGAGCTGTTACAACAAAGTTTAAGTAATGCTCAGATCCAGTGGATTATTTGAAAGCTTAATGCCAGCTAAAACGTTGCTGAAAAGTATGGAAAGATCGGAAACTTCTAGAAAAAGTTGTAAACGAATGAAGAGGAAGAGGTTTACGATGCGTAAATTGTGAATTTTAAAATATTCATTTTTTTCGAATTAAAAAAATCTATCGATTTTTTTTCTTTTATTTTTAAGTATGAGAAAATACAGCATGTATGCAAACGGCACCTTAAATTTTTGAAAATTTAAGGTGGCTCTGAAACTGCTCCGGAGAAATTTTTTTAACTTTGCAAAAAGTTGCATCGTAACATGCCAATCATTTTTCGATAATAAAAAATGGGGGTCACCGGACTTGTTTTTGAGTTATAAGCACTTAAAGGGAAAATTAAGGGTGTTTTTAACAGGTAAAACTGTTGCTATAGTAACCAATGACGTCATGAAAATAAACACAACTTATTCAGCAATGATTGGGCATTTGGTCGATATCATTATTATTGCAGCAACTGATAAAAATTTGTAGTTCTGACCCATCAAAGTTTAAGTGCTGGAAAGCGCTGGAAACCGTTGCGAGCCTCTTTAAGGCCCAGTTTAAACCTTGAATCTCACATGTGCGAGTCTAATCCATGTTTAAAATGCAGCTGAAGTTCAACTTTTGATGTCAACAACTACCGAACAGACCACAAACAGAACGACTTAATTTGACTAACAATAGACGGATCGAAACTGACCAATTACTGTTGACAGACTTAACAGGAGTCTTACAGCCAATAACATCACGGCTAAACTGACCAATCAGTTGAACAGACCAGACTTATAACATCACCGACTGACAAAAAATTTTCACTTGACTCTGAAGATGACTTCCGCAAAGGTTGTCGAAACGTCAGTCACCAACAACAGTTCTTCTCAGAACTACTCTCACCCTGACGATCACACTATACGAACTATTATTTTTATAACAAAGACCACCCTGTATTGAAGATAGATGAAACGACATTTTAAAGTAAATACTCCATGCATACCTGTGGAAGAGTTGAATCAGAGACCCTGAAATCTTCAATTGATTTAGATGCTATCTGTAACAACTCTAGATGAAAAAGAAAGTAGGTTTCAGAAAACATTTCACAATACATATCTATGATAAAACATTTCTTAAAAAATGTTTTAAAACGGTAACAGGTGAAGTCACCCCATCACTCCCTCGCCCCAAAGTTTCATCGCCCCTAACCAAATAAACATTGTGAAAAGAAATATAAGAAAATATAATAATACTTAGTGTATAGTTGTACACTACAGAGTGAAAGCCATGTACATTTCTCGTTCTTTAAGCGAGAGCAAAGAGTGACTACGTGAAATTGGGGGCCACGTAACTTGGGGTGACTGTGCGAGGGGGCGAGTTCACTTGCATCCTTTAACACTAGTTTAAAATCAAAAAATTAATGGAAGTTTTACAATGATTAAACATAATTTATTGTAAAAGTTTTGAGAGCATTCTCTGGTTAAAATTCATCAAAAAATATGAGCTTTCAGTACAAATGATAAAAGATGGCGTGAACGAACGAATATATAGGGTAAAAATGTGTGAAAAAAATTACAGAAAAAATACCTAAATAAAATTATACATAAATGAGCATTGTTGTCCGCTTCATTTGTTACGGCAGTGGGCCACGACTTGAGAATTTTTCATACCCGATAGTCACCGAACTCTTTGAGTGATTTTTTTGATTACCTAGAACATTCAGGAGGCTTTTAGAAGCAGAAGAAGGCTGTGAGGGAACTGGCTTAAGAAGCCCTTCATACATCACCTCAGATGAGTCTGACTTTTCAGTATTAGACATTTCTTCAAACGTCCAATCTACAGATATTGTTTACTTTGGAGTGGAGTGCAACAGTATAAGTTCTGGTTTTTGTTTCATTTGTTGAAGATTCCACCCTATTTTAATCACATTTTCAATTACTGTAATTGTAGGTTTCCACCGTACGTTACGAAAGAAAGATATAGTGAGATCAAAAATCGTAGCATTTGGTAGAGTGGTGTATCACTCAGCTCTCAAGCATCATGGTTGAAGAACGTGAAACTGTGGGGAATTTCTTAATTGACGTAAGCGGTATGTAAATGTTTTATCGTCCCATGCAGCGAACATGGCATGGCAAGGACAAAATGAAGAGAAATAATTGAATTTCCCAGACACTGAATTACCGGTGAAAAGAAATCGTAAACTTATCCAGAAGGCTTTAGAATACACAGTGGAAGGTACAGGTGCGAAAGGGGAAAATTTGGAGAGGAAATTATGGCGAACGCGAAGCTGAAGGTGATCCAGGAATCGTTAGTTGAAGAGCTATGCAACATTTCAAAACTCCCTAACATGGAGATTACAGGATGTCAAGAGAGAACTATAGTGTGGTTAATACCAGTTTCAGTCCCATCACAAAGGAAGACATGTCGCCCCTGTGGATGGATGTATCCCCAAGCATCCTGACACCCCAGAGGGCAGACTCGCACTCAAGAAGGGATACACCTTGACCGAGATCCCTACAACAAGAGTCAATCGCATGAACATGAATTGGGAATTTAGACCAAAAACTCTATGTGCAGCTTAGACCAAGTTACTTTCATCCCCAAGGACTGAAGACCCCGAAAAAAGTTTTCTCACGTACCACACTAGAGACGTTCATTGCATCTAACCAACAGCTTGTAGTGGCCTTAACAAAACAGAGCCTTCCTTAATGCCACCCTGAAGTATTTCAAGAAGACGTGGCCATGTTCCACTCATGGACAGACATAGCCCCCTTTTAGCAGTTGTGATCCTCAAGAACTTGTCGACAACTACAGAGAGAGACAGGGGAGCAATCCTGCCATCACACTAGGAGATCTATTGGTGGAGTTGAAAAGGCGTTATGGCAATGTGGTAGCACTCACATAGGACTTGATTGAATGGCTCTGCACTGCAGCTAGATTTAGCGACAAAGAAAATGCCAAGCTACAAAAGCTCGCACACTTATGTGCTGATGAAGACTGTCAAGTGACATAGCTGCCATTTTAGCGCGTCTGAATTACCCTATTGCAATACGCCCAACAGTACAAAGCCTTCCAGCCTACCCTAGCCTTCCAGCCTACCCAAGTAAATGGGAGAGAGAAGTAGTGAACTGCGCAGCACAGCATTGTGACGCCTATCCCACATTCCACAAGTTCTCTGCGATGATCCCGAGTCATGCAAGAAAGAGCAACCAACCCAATGTCTTTGCAGGAGTTTTAACACCAATCAGCAATGGCAAATGAAGCATTTGTAGCCAATGACATTATTTTCTTTGTAACTTAGCCTGAAATGACTTCAAAAGGCAGCATTACATTCAATACTCAACAGTCAGTTCCTTCAGAAAATGAAGATTTGCAATCCCTCTTGGGCATTTCAGGCAAGTGTTTCATGGCTGCAATGTTGCATGCACACGAGCCTGTTCAGTGAATTTGTGCAAACTGCCGACACAGACCTAGCGAATCATGAACCCAACCCAAAGCTACGGGAATGACCAGGACCATTCCAGGTACAGCTGTAATAACATTCCATTACCGCTTTGCTCACTGGCAGTCTTGGTTCAAACCTCTATGCCCAAATGCATAGAGAAAACACTATAAAAAAGGAAACATAATCAACATGAATCAAGGTGAGGTCGCTGTATACTGGCTACGGGCCATCACATATACCACAACTTTCAGTATCCCCATTTGTTGTTCCTTTTCCAGCAACAAATTTTCTTGTTATCAATATGCTTAACACTGTGATTTTATATTGCAAGAAATCTGAATACGTCTATGACTTCAATGAATACTGAAAAAAATTGTTCTACTCTATCAAGCTGAATGACACCAGAGTGAGCCAGAAAACTGAGCCAAGTACTTATAAACTTTTCCTAATCAAAATGCTGACAAACTAGACATTGTATCCTTTAATTCATTGTAAAATGTTACTTGAAAAGTTGTTTAATTCAGGGGCTTTTAGTTTAAAAGTGTATAACTGTGCAGGTTGATCAGCATTCCCAGTCATTTGTCTATAAGAAATAAATCTTTGACAACAAAAAACTTCATTCATCCCACCTCAAAAAGATGAAGAGAGATTGTGTGACAAAAAACTCCATAAACTAAGATATAATCAAATGTTTATCTCAACAAAGGGACTTTCTGTTTAATTTGGCATTTAAGGTTTCTTACCAATCATGACTTGTTTGAAGCATGGTCTTCCAGATGCCAAAGGCTCTGTTGTCACAATAGCCTACAGTATAAATAAAAGATTTTTGTCATTGCATCAAACAAGTAATACTGTAATGCTATATGTTAAACAGTAATTAATTCAATACAAAGGCTACAAAATGATCTAATTACGACGGTGTTCGAGTTGTACTTTATTACAAAAGCCTTGTACATAATAACATCAGTGCAAGCTACTGTTCGAATTCTGTTGAGCACGAGGTAAATCGCTCTGTACGTCGTGTAAGAGCAACGGACTGTCTTTATATGTTGTGTAATAGTAACGAACTGTATTAATACAACATGCCCCTTTTGAAAACGGTTTTAGAACCAAAATATTAACGTGCAAACATTAGAATATAAGTCTTGAAATATCAAAATCACAAACATCATCGTGTTCTATGTCAGCCAACTAATGAAGTCACAATCCCTTAAAATTGAACACAACTATAAAAGTCTGGGTTGCTAGGTGGTTTGACTACACGTCCAGAATGTGATCTAGTCAATGGTGGTGTTGAATCTGCTGGCTTGGCTTGAGTTGTCTTATCATTGGACTTCATTGGTGTCTGTTTTTCGCTGCTACTGACAGGTGGTGATTTTCCGACAGTGCAAGGTGTGTCGGCCGACTGTTTCACTGAAGCTGTTGGCGGAGCAAGTGGTGTCGGAATCTCATCTGACAGGTTTGCTGGACATCTTACAGGAACCTGCGGCTTGGGTCGCTGCTGTGCAATGGTGGTATGACGCGGTTTGATGTCATGCTTATTTCGCCTAAGCCTTCTGTTGGTCTTGTCATTGATGATCCAGTATGAATCAGGTGAGGTATCTTTTGACTCAACATACCCAGGTTTCCATTCGTCCGAATCATCATGAGTGAACCAGATGAGTTGGTTAGGCATGTAGATGTAGTTGTCCTGCTTTACTGGCTTCAGATGTGCTGAGCGCTTGTCACTGAGGTTAGACTTTTGCTGATCAGTCATTGGGGCTGGAGTCATAGCCATGCTGAGGCGGGTGTTGATTCGTCTATTGTAGAATAGTTCAGCAGGTGATGGTAAAGTGTCGCTTACTGGGGTATCAAGGTATGTTGTTAGGGCTTTGGTAATGTCAATGTTACTTGCACTCTTCTTTAGGATCTGTTCGATAGTAGCAACTGCTCTTTCTGCTCGGCCATTACTTTGATGATAGTGTGGGCTGGATGTTACATGCCCAATGTCAAGCTGATCACAAAAGCATCGAAAGTCATTAGAGCTGAAGCATGGCCCATTGTCCGAAATGATTTTCTCAGGCAATCCAAATGTCCTGAAGATGTTGTTCAGTGCTGCAGTGACAGCTTCGGTTGTCTCATTGTCTAGGGTGTCATAGGTGAGAAAGCCAGAATAGTAGTCAACTGTGACAAGGGCATACTGGTGCCGAAACTGCACCAAATCCATGCCAAGGATTTCCATTGGACGAGTCGCAGAGATCTGTCGTTCTGGAGGTCTAGGCTTCTTGTTGCCATACCTTTGGCATTCACTGCACTTTTCGACCATCTCACTAATGTCGTCTTGTAGCTTTGGCCAATACACAGCACGTCTTGCACGTTGAAGCGTTGAGGTGAGACCTTGATGTGCATCATGCAGGCGGCTGAGAGTTCCCAGTCTCATGCTTGTAGGGATGACAACTCTGCTCCCTTTCATGACAAGTCCATCCAGGATTGTCAATTCATCTCGGAAACACCAATATGGATGGAGATGTTCCGGTAGGTCTTGCATGCTGTCTGGCCACCCAGTAATTATAAGATCAGTTAGCGCAGCCAAAGTGGAGTCTGCTTTTGTCTCTTCTTGCAGGAATTCGAGACAGTTTGGCTCTATCTTAAGTACTTGGGCGACGTTGATGTCTAAACCAGGGATCTCTCTAGCACTGCCCGGTTGAACAAGACGAGAGAGAGTATCGGCGAGCAGCACACTCTTGGCTCCGACATACTTCACTTGGATATCATATTTTGAGAGACACAACAGCATTCTCTGTAATCTGACTGGAGCCAAACTGATTGATTTCTGAAAGATGGACTGCAGGGGTTTGTGGTCCGTGTGCACAATGATTTTCTGCCCAAACGTGTACCTGTGTAGCTTTTCACAAGCAAATAAGACTGCCAAAAGTTCTTGTTCTATGTTGGAGTAGTTAGCTTCAGCAGGTGTGAGTGCTTTGCTAAGGAAATGCACAGGTTTGCCATCTTGGATCAGAACTGCAGCAAGCCCTTTCAAAGAAGCATCAGTCTCGATGACAGCTGGCTTGTTTGGATCATAGTGGATAAGCTTGACTGCACTTACAATGTCATTCTTAACGGAGTCCAGCTCCTTCTGCATATCACTGGTACATATGAAGTGTGTCTCATTTCAGCAGACTGCGCATGAGGTAAGTTTTCTTGGTCAAATTGGGGATGAAAGTAGACATAAAGTTCACTGTTCCTAGCAAGCTTTGCAGTTCTTGCTTGTCGTTTGGAGCAGCAAGCGCTGTGATGCCTCTCACATTCTTTGGACACGGTTGGACACCCTGTGGAGTGATGATACGTCCAAAGTGTCGGTTTCACATCTTTTGGCGTCTGACAAAGCATTTGAGGGAGGGTCTTTGTTTTATAGCTTTACCCAGCCTTTTCTACAAAATGAAGACCCTGTCGGTTTCGGGTCTTTTGGCGTCTGACAAAGCATTTGAGGGAGGGTCTTTGTTTTATAGCTTTACCCAGCCTTTTCTACAAAATGAAGACCCCGTCGGTTTTGCGTGTGATAGCATCCAACAAAGTACTTTAGGCAGGTTATAAGTCTTTGGTTTTTGGTCTTCGATCTTTGGTTTTCATTTTGTAGACACCTGCAAGACTCATATATAGCCATAATCCAAAACCAAGACTCAGCATAATCCAATAGTGCACACTTTTATTGTGAAACAATCGCTTCGTTGGAGAATTTTTTATGTTTTGATATACACTGCAATGGGCAATGTTATAAAACAATTCTTGCTTTAAGCCATGCACTATCAAGTTATGATGCACGTGGGATGTTTGGAGAGTACTCAAGATATACTAAGTATTATGTGTTTATAAAATACTAAGTTATCCGCATACTTTACAATACTACACATGCAAAAATTTTAGCAAGCTCATTGGATGAGAGCACGTCAATTAATCCCAAACAGTGCAAAAAGTTGAAATTGAGTCCAGAAAGTTGAAATTAAGTTGATTGACAGGAAAGCCACGAAAGTGCGCCAATAAAAATGGCGGCCGCTGTCGGAGGGCTTGGAGAGAGCAAAAACATCAATTAATGCAAAGTTAGACCGATTTAACGAAAATTATCAGTGTATAAACCAATGTACAAGCAACTGGACCTTTATGCAGCACCAAAGAGTCTCTACGAAACTACTGAAAGCTACCAATTGAGGATTTTCTTTTGCGACAGCTCGTTAAGAAGGAAGATTACAACCCTGAATTGAAGTCGCACATTTCAGCTCGTACCCAAGTAACTGAATGAGGATAAAAGCACCTGATAATGCATGACAGAGAGCTTTAAAATTCCTTAGCTGTATCTGGATTTACAAAGCCTGGCAACTCTGTAATGTTTTAACAACGATTCGGAAAGGTAAGCGACCAAACACGTCTTGTTTGTCACTCACTTGCAGAGACATTTTTGTATGTGTATTATAAATAAGTAATCACACGATATTTCTCGTGCAATTTGGGATAAATCAGCTCTCGTAATTTTTTCAAAGACTACAAATTGCATTCGCCCTACGGGCTGGTGCAATTTGGTTAGTAAATCATTCTCACTGTATACAATAGCCCTGACGTGGGAGGCTAAGTTATGGGAGGATAGCCGCGACTGCCAGGGCAAAAGGGGTGTAAAATGTAGGAAACAGCATCGACCGCAACCAGGGGAGGTGGGAGGGGCGAAACTTTAACATGACTTCACCGAACTCCGTTAAACTGACCATGAGGAGACAGAAATTGTGATATCTGAAGCGATGGCTGCAATGCATTATGCTACTAGCACGCAGGTACAGAACGCTGGAATTTGAAGAACTTACACCTTTCCCGCGCGACGGGCTAATTATGTATGCAGTGAGAATAGTATACTCACTGTATACAATAGCCCTGACGTGGGAGGCTACGTTATGGGAGGATAGCCGCTCCAGCCTAGAGAATGACTCAAGAAAAATTTCATCAGGTCAAGTTATTTCTATGTGATAAAAGTGGAAGGCCACAAGTTGATTTGTTGTTTATAAACAAGACTTTTCTAAATCACCAAATACCTGACTCGTTTTACTCTGTTCCTGGTTTTAAAATATATCGGCGAGATAGGCCTTTAAAGACTGGAGGAGGAGTTATGGCTTTCGTTAATGAAGAACTTAACGTTAAGCGAAGAACTGACCTTGAGATATCGGATCTGGAGACTATTTGGCTTGAGGTTTTTCCTTTTAAATCGAAAAGATCTCTCTTGTTTGCAGCGATTTATAGACCACCATCCTATCGCAAAGATGACGATGACGTTTTGGAAGGAAACATTGAAAGCGCAGTTTTATTAAATAAAGAAACAGTCTTGGTTGGGGATTTTAACATTGATCATAACAACACACAGCGTTTCAGCAAACATCGACTGTCTAAGGAGTTGAAAAATTTGAATTTCAAACAGCTAGTCAGTGAGACCACACGTCCTGAAAGTGGGACGTGTTTGGACCTCATATTTTCGAACTATCCTGAGCGAATCAGAAACGTCACTGTAATGAACATTGGCCTTTCTGATCACCTACCATTGTTCGCCGTGCGAAAATATTTTCGCACCGAAACATCTACAGCAAATCAGCATAATAAACGTAGTTACATCAAATATCGGAAAATGAGAAAATTCAATGAAGAACAGTTTAAAGCGTCTTTGGAGCAGGCTCCTTGGGATACCGTCTTCATTTTTGATGATTTAGATGACATGGTGGAATCTTGGGAATCACTTTTCAATCAAGTACTTGATTCTCATTGTCCCTGGAGTGAAAAGCGTGTTTCGCGTGACACTCAACCTCCTTGGATGAATTCTCGCGTCCTGAAACAAATACACACTAGGGATTCTTGTTTAAAAACTGCAAGGTTAAACAACACGGCTGAAGCTTGGGAAAGATTTCGGAAAGAAAGAAACAAGGTTGTTAGTATGCTACGAGACGCCAAACGTTTGTATTACAATGAGGCATTCGATAATGCGAAAAGCAATTCAAGAGTCATTTGGAAGACAATTAAATCTTTGACTGGAAATACGAAGAATAAGCAGACGATTAACAAACTAAAGGACGATGGTAGAGTTCTTGAAGACAATGTGGACATTGCGCGGAAATTTAATAACCATTTTTCAACTATTGCTGATCGTTTGAGATTGACAATGCCTGACGTTGCCCATAATATCGACAAGCTGTTGAACTTTGTACAGTCTAGAAAGGATCCAAACGTGTCATTCGAAATCCCTCCAATTTCAACGACTCAGGTGGTATCCTATCTTATGAAGATTAGTCCAAGGAAGGCGTCGGGCATAGACAACATCAGTGTCCGTTTTTTAAAAATAGCTGCTTCAGTGATCGCCCCTTCAGTAGCACAACTGATCAATTACTCATTTCAGGTTGGTGTGTTTCCAAGTCGTTGGAAAACCGCTAAAGTAACGCCACTACACAAGGGAGGGGACGTTGATGATGTATCCAATTTTCGTCCAATCTCGGTTCTACCTGTGTTATCCAAGGTAATTGAACGGCACATCCATGATGCTCTGTATAACTACCTGACAGATAATAGTTTGATCTATCCTCGCCAATCTGGTTTTCGGAAACGCCATAGTACCGAGACTGCCCTGATACGGATTATTGACGAACTGTTGTTTAACCTAGATGATAATAAAGTTTGTGGTTTAGTCCTTGTTGACTATTGTAAAGCATTTGACATGGTTGATCACGCCATTCTCCTCGACAAGCTGAATGCTTATGGTGTTGATGGGTCGTCGCTAGCGTGGTTCAAGTCTTATCTATCCGATCGGTGTCAACTGGTGTCACTGGCAGGGACAATGTCTGACATGACAACTGCGAGGCACGGAGTCCCCCAAGGCAGCATATTAGGCCCTTTGTTGTTTATTGTCTTCATAAACGACTTGCCCTTGCATGTTAGTTCATCCGATATTGATTTGTACGCGGACGATACGACAATTACTTCGTACGCAGATTTTCGAAAGATGTCAAAGCTGCAGGACTCACTAAATATGGCTGTGTCAGAGGTGGTAAGCTGGGCGTCAGCAAACAAGTTACCACTTAATGAAAAGAAAACTAAGGTTTTGGTTGTCACGGGAAAGCGTCTTTCGAGCAAGATCAACTATGCACCAGAAGTCTCTATCGGGAGCACTAAGCTAACCAATGTCTGTAGTGCTAAATTATTAGGGCTAGAAATTGATCAGGACTTATCTTTTTCGTGGCATGTAGATAGTGTATGCAAAAAACGTTCTCAACGTATTGGTATCCTAAAGAAGATCAGGAGTATGCTTCCTCACAAGCAAAGAATATTGTACTATAATAGTATGATAAAGCCTGTATTTGATTACGTCAATGTCATTTGGACAACATGCAACAAGGATAATCTTGGCAGGGTACTGAAGCTACAAAAGAGAGCTGCGAGAATAATTCTGAACGCCGACAGAATGGCCCCTTCTGTTCCGCTATTTAACTGTCTCAAATGGCTTCCGTTTTATGAAGATGCTTAAGTGACAAGATGTGCAATTGCATACAAAAGGGTTCTAGGTTTCTTGCCTTCATATCTTCAAGAAAGTCTAAGGTTAAATAGTAGTGTGCATGGTAGGCACACGAGATATTCGAACTACAATTTACTTTGCCCTTTTTTTAAAAGACAAACCGAAGGAGGAAGAACCTTTGCAGTTCTTACTTGCCAAGCATGGAACAGCCTGCCACTTGAGCTAAGGAAAAAACCTTCACTTAACAGTTTTCGAAATAGTTTTTCCAGTTCAATTTTAAGAAAACAGTATTTTATTGACCATTTTTTATTTAAGATTATCGTTTTTTTAAATAGTTTTTAATTAGTTTTGTGATTAATAATTTCGTTTCTTATATATTACAACAACATTTTATTGACCATTTTAACTTAAGATTATCCTTTTTAGAATAGTTTTTAATTAGTTTTGTGATTAATAATTTCGTTTCTTATATATTATTGTATATCTTAGTTTTTTAACAATTGTAAATAGGAGGGCCACAGGTTTATTAGCTTTATAGCTATTAAGTGCTACCCTCAGTAAATAAAGACGTTACCTTACCTTACCTTACCTTACCTTACCAGCCCCAGACACTCTGCTGTCAATTCCGGAAAGGAGGGGCGAAGAGAACAGAAAACCAAAGGACAACACTCTCACAAAGAATCTTAAGCGCTATTCCTTCCATTACTCAGAAACCCCAACCCCTAATACGTATATTTCAGGGCAATCTATACAGCGGCCTCCAAATTATCTGAATGTGAAACTGGGGTTACTCAATCAGAAGCTACTCTGGTGAACACGCTTTTTCAATTGTAAGAGATGCATAGGAATCTGAGAGTTGCACATATCTTTTTTGACCTCCCCACTTTTCCAGCCCAACGATTGGGTCACGTTTTCCTGGGAGCAACCTAAAAGCTCTAAGAGTGTTGGACAATACACCTGAAAACTATAAGCGACAATGGTAGGAAACGCACCATGAAATTCTTGCTCAAGAATGCATTTACAAATGGGCGCAGTCAGAACAAATGGCGGGAAAACATACAAGTTTTGGCCAGAAGGCAGTGACTGTGCAAAAAACGTTGATTCCACTAGAACTCGGAGTTGCACAAGGTGTAAGGTGGGGCAAGCACTGGTCTTTTCCGATCATAAACATATAGGGAAACTGGGACCCCAAGAGACCGCGCGGCGCCCGAAACTGCAAGTCCGAGTTTATGGTAAATGAAAGCGCTAGCTTTCCATCAGTGTACAAAAGACGAAAAAGAAACCATGCCACTGGAAGTTAAAATAAATTTAAGACAAAGGATGAAGCAAGACATGCTGATAACCACTCTTATCATCACAAGTGCTCTGAAAGTCACCGGGGAGAACGCAGTGGTGGTCAAGCTTGAAAGAAAGGTTACGGATCCATAAATTGAGATATCGTTAATCGTGACACAATCGAGGCTTAAACGGCTCGTCCGTCAGGGGGTAGAACTAATCGTGGGGGTGTTATACTGTCTACCGGGCTTCAAATAACTATAACCCCTGCGGTCACCCACTGTATTATGGAATTGGAGACGAACTGGGAAAACTTGGTAGTAGTAGGCAAGTTAATGATAACAGGTGGGGGATATGCCTGTCCTTTGAAATTCCCTCTGAATGGCTTGAAAAAGCGGAAGACACAAACTCTGTTCCTGATAACTTCCTTAAAGGTCAACCTTAGAACGTGGCGATTTCTCGAGGAGGTCCTGCTAAGGGGACAGCTTATTATGAATATTACTTGCCCTGAGGTGACCAGCGTAGAAGAAGCGCAAATGAGCAAGATTACCCGATCCTGGGCAGGACGCTACTAGCTCCAGAGGAGGCAAGGGGCCAACAAAGGGAGAGGCTCCCTGTGAAATGCGGCGGAGAGGAACGACTCCTACTAATTTGCCGCTGGGCCGTACTGGGTCTTGCGGCAAACAAGGAATAATTTGCCTAATATATATCGAGGGGGAAATGAAAATTAGCTGAAACAAACACCCGAAAGAGGAAAAAGTGACCCCAGCCCTTTGTTGACCCCAGGCTCCGAACTAGGTCCGGAATTGAGACACTGAGGAGGCCCCCCGAGGTCAACTGGGCAAGGGCAAAGATCCCACCCAAAGAAAAAGATCACACAAGCTTAAGCAAATAAAGGAAATGTATTTAAAACAAAACGCACAAATGTGTGATTAACAGAATTACAGATACAATTATTGGCGTTCACGCCCACGTGCAGGGCCGCCACCATGTCTGGGCTTGCAGTTACATGCAATGTGCCCCCACCTCGCACAAGTGTAACACTGAACCAAGTATGTAGCAGACTAGCGCAGTGGTCGCCTGGTTTGGAAACTTGATGAAGACGTCTTGGACATCACCTGAAGGATAGATGCTGTCTCTTTGGCTCTCTTTGCCCTGAGAGGGTCCCCCACCAGACCAAGCATCAGTCGTTGAAGATGAGTGCAGGTTGCCTGATCTTAACTTCAAGCGTCGAAGCATATTCATGCTTATGTGCCTGCATTCTAGCTAGGTGCACAAGAGTTTGCAGGAGCTCAATAGCCTCGAAACGGTCGAAAAGAGACGGTGGTCTATTGAGATGCCTTCTAAGGGCCGCCGGCCCATTAGTGCAACTCTTGGCAGCTTTTCCTTGCTCCAGAAGCCTAATATTAGCTCCAATCTCTTAATATGGACACCTAGCTGCATAAGGAAAAACGAAAGGGGGGGGGGGGGGGGGAGGCTGGAGTGTACAAAGAATGTAAATCCTGACATACACACTGCAGCTCAAATAACCATAAATTGCATGCTATAGCACACAAAAAATACCAATAGGCGCCAAAATTATCAGCCAAACAGCCGTAACAAACGATGAAAACCATGCCACAGCTCTCCGGACCGCTGCCTAAGCATAGCAAACCTTCTAAATTATATCTCAACTCTAGGCCCCTAGCTATTCAGCCGAGAGAAGCGTAATGAACGCGCTAAACTGTATTGCAACTCTGCAGGCTGATGGCTATACACCAGTCTGCTGGCTCTCCAGGCCATACTCAAAAAATTGCCACAGCTATCCAGGCTGCTGGCTTTCCAGGCCATACTCAAAAGATTGTTACAGCTCTCCAGGCTGCTGGCTCTCCAGGCCATACTCAAAAAATTTTCACAGCTCTCCGGGATGTTGGCTCTCCAGGCCATACTCAAAACATTTCACAGCTCTCTGGGCTGCTGGCTTTCCAGGCCACACTCAAAATCTTTTCACAGCTCTCCGGCCTGTTGGCTCTCCAGGCCATACTCGAAAACTTTTCACAGCTCTCCGGGCTGCTGGCTCTCCAGGCCATACTCAAAAATTTGACACAGTTCTCGAGGCCATACTTCAAAAATTTTCACAGCTCTCTAGGCTGCTGGCTCTACAGGCCATACCCAAAAATTTGGCACAGCTCTCTAGGCTGTTGGCTCTCCAGGCCATACTTCAAAAATTGTCACAGCTCTCCAGGCTGCTGGCTCTCCAGGCCATACTAAAAAATTTGACACAGTTCTCCAGGCCATACTCAAAAACTTTTCACAGCTCTCCAGGCTGTTGGCTCTCCAGGCCATACATGCTGGCTTTCCAGGCCACACTCAAAATCTTTTCACAGCTCTCCGGCCTGTTGGCTCTCCAGGCCATACTCGAAAACTTTTCACAGCTCTCCGGGCTGCTGGCTCTCCAGGCCATACTCAAAAATTTGACACAGTTCTCGAGGCCATACTTCAAAAATTTTCACAGCTCTCTAGGCTGCTGGCTCTACAGGCCATACCCAAAAATTTGGCACAGCTCTCTAGGCTGTTGGCTCTCCAGGCCATACTTCAAAAATTGTCACAGCTCTCCAGGCTGCTGGCTCTCCAGGCCATACTAAAAAATTTGACACAGTTCTCCAGGCCATACTCAAAAACATTTTCACAACTCTCCTGGCCATACTAAACTATATTAAATTATATAAACGCTCTAGTCGCTGGCCTTTCGAAGGAAATAAAGAAACAAAAAAATTAAAGATACGCAATGAAATGGTAAAACAGGCAAAAGACCGAAACAAAGGACAAAATATGCAAAAAACGATCCCAAACGAAAGAGCATGTCCCATGAGGGTAAAAATTGTAAAAATTGCAAACTAATAACACAATAAGACTAACGAGGCAGAAAATGAAACAAAAGGGAATAGTGCCGCATGCAACCAAGCCGTAAAATGGCGACAAGAAATGGAAAACCAAACAAGAAATCCGAAGCGAGCGAAAAGGTACTAACCGCCAGAAAAAACCCGCCTGCAATAGTAAGGCAGAAAATGGCGAGCAGTAAACAGCATAGAAGAAAACTCTATGCATGAAAACACGTGGTAGGCGAGCAAATAGGCAAGCGAAACGACAAAAACGCGGAACCCAACCCGCGCTACCAAAACCTGAACTCTACGGAAAATTTACAAAAGAAGTGATTTTGCCTCTTGTTCGACCCCGGGGGCCGAACCAACTACAGCAAGTTCAGGAGCGAGCGCAACTACCGGTGCAGTTTAGGAGCTGAGGCCGTCGAGGCGGTGGAGATGAAGCAGGTTCGGTATCGGCCATGACGCAGCGGCTGGTGGCAGTGAACTTGGAGCGAAGCTTTTAACGTGACTTCACCGAACTCCGTTGAACTGACCACGAGGAGACAGAAATTGTGATATTTGAAGCGATGGCTGCAATGCATCATGCTACTAGCACGCAGGTACAGAACGCTGGAATTTGAAGAACTTACGCCTTTCCCGCGCGACGGGCTAATTATGTATGCAGTGAGAATAGCCTTTGAAAAATTAACTCGTGCTGATTACCTATACAAATTACATCACGTAAAAATAGGCACCTTATAGGCACCTTATAGGCACATGTGACTACTGCTGGATGAATGAAAAGTATAATTGGTCTAAATATGCTGTTATGTGGATACAAATGTATGTAAAAAAGTTTAAAATAATAAGGCTTTGTTGTCCATGATGTAAAACGAACAATTTAGCGTTGTTTTACTGCTTCTGTTTGCAAGGTGATCGATGGCTAGGTGAGTGTTTTTACAACATTTACTTCTCACAGCTTTGATATTTTGTTTCTAAAAGATCAGATGAATGGTTTAGTGAGTATTTTTCAGCTTATAGGTCGGTATATACAATGAATTTCTATGGTGTTCCATCGTACAATTTGGTATTTTCCTTTTATATTCATTATCATAAATTACCATGCACCAGAGCAAAGGAAAATACCAAATTGTAATATGCATGAAATGGCCATAAATTGCAGATTTCTAGAATGAATAACAAATACATCTGAGATATACATGTACATTTCAATTTATTATGATGCCATGTAGCTCTTACTCAGAACCTGAAATCTTGAGACCATTCTTCCTGCTGGATTTTCCTCATTCTACGACCCTGCACTTTGCTTGCTGTTTTACTTACCAGTTCCAGACCTTTAGGCTTTTCTCTCACCCTTTGCAAGGGCAGACACATAAGTGGATTTTTTTAAATAAAGGTCCTAATGTGATTTGAAAATTTCAAAACACTTTTTTCTTTGCAATGGCCAATTTTGGAGTATATTGTTAACTTAGGAGATAGGAATTTGATTTCTGATGCTGAAAGTTCTCGGAGGTGAAAAGATTGTACACACATTGGTGTATCCTATTCACTATTTCAAATTAATGAGCATTGTTTATCCTATTGAAAAAAGGAGACACTTCATTGACAGGTTTGTTAATTTTTGTGTGGTTGTTTACCTTCGTTTTGACTCTTCTGATGAAGGCTGTCATGCCAGTAGATGCACAGCTAGAGAGAGCTGCTATACCTCCAAATTAAATGGTGCACTAATGATGATGCTTATTTCAGTGAGAGCTGACACAACAGTTGAAGATGACAGAGCAGCGGTAGGTGTGCCAAGGCTGACCACGGAATAGTGAATGTCTCTATGACCTTTTCAAACTTTTTAAGCACAAGCCTGAAATGTTCGACAAATTATTCCTTTTTCAGCCTCTTCTGATTCTAGTTAGCCAAACGTTTATGGCCGGTATTCTTGGGTAAAGCGGCTCTGTCTCCTTGTATTGCAAAACACTTGGCAAAACATTCACTGAAGACATTATGATGTGTAGTTGCGGACATTTTTAATTAATTTCTTATTCAAATTCAGGTGGCATGCCCTTCAAATCAAACAGTTCTTTGTCTTTGTCATCTCTGACTGAAAGAGTCATATTCCTAGCATGTTCAAATTCAGCTATCAGCTAAAAGTCCTAAAACAGTAGAGGGTTTGTGGTTAAATAGATTTTTTTTCTTTGTCGAGAAGATAGAAGTGGGTGAAGTATGTGGTGGGATACAAATCCTATCCACTGTAAATCGCATTTAACTCATTAACACCTGGAGATTTTTTTAAAAAAATAGCATAATTATTTGGACATTTTTGACATTTTCTGGTCAGTTATTAACTAAATTAGATCCAACCTACTCAAAACGGTATTGGGAACATAAACCCATGCCTTTCGTTCCACAAGAATCACATTTTCTGACATTTTTGCTGACACTTTGAACGTTCTGAAACACAACTTTTCTTATACTCAAGTCCAGTGTAGTCAGTGTGTTGCTGTATGGATATGAATACTGGAGGATATGGCAAAGGGTGATGAGGCCAAACTTAATACCTTCCAGCATAAGTGCCTGCATAGACTATACTATTAAAAATCTACTGTACCCAGGAGAGCCAACATGGAGACTATCACTGGTCTTAACTATTTCTTGTTTACATTATTTGTTGTCTTGCGGCATTCACACTTTGAATAACCTATCTCCTGTGGAGACTATTTTTTGAATTATTTCAAATTGAAACATACATAATTTAGTTTCTTCTCCAAGGAAAAAGGTGTATGTTAGACAAGTATACTTTCACAACCTTGCCAACTACTGTTGTCTGTGGGTGTTCTAAAAATATGGGTGCGGTGAAAGAAGTATATTTTTCCATGATGTTTTTTTGTAACCAAACCTAAACACTGGCATCGCATGGCAATACTTTTGAAAGTTAAATCTATAACTTTCCCTCAATAATGTAATGATGTCTCGCGACATATCTTAAACAAGTACGCAATTATAGTGAAGCTAAAAATACTCCCAAATTAAATGCCTCAATCAATTAGTCTATATTTCAATATGCCTATGTGTTTTTGCATGGTGTAAAGTCATGCAACCATGATGCAACATTCTTTTTAAACCCTTATGTTTGATATAATTCGCAAATTCCATGACTCAAGGCACCTACTTAGCACCGCAAACAGCAGTAAATAAACATTTCACTGGTGTGAGATTTCTGCTACATTGTAAATGTATTTTGAGTTATAAACTGTTAAATACATTTTTTCAGCCTAATCCCTTTCGGCTTAAGGGAGTCTGAACTCGGCCGCTGCTTTCTCAGGCTTTGCACTTTTACTCTTCCCCTCGCCTATGGATTTTGAGCTTGCAAGTGAGGCTCCAACATTGAAAGGGAGGAGCAGGAGTCCTAAAACAGTACCGGAGTGGAGATAGGATAATAATGATCGAGTTAGGAGTTGAGTTGAGTTTGAGTTGGGTTTGAGTTAACCCATTGGCGCCTGTGCCGCCCGTAACCGCCCGTGCGAAAACCACCCCTGAAATGCCTGTGCCGCCCGTAACCGCCCGAAAAAAGCGCATGGTGACAAATGCCCTTTCCGTCCCTCCCTGGAGACTTTTTGGTTCTCCTATTGTTCTATTGATAATAAGGGCAAATAAACCAATCAGAATCTGTTTTCTGCACATATTTTTAGAGAACTCTAGGGGTCCTAGAAAGAAGGTTTTTCGTCTTGACTCGTGCGTTCAAAATGTACAAGAAAATCATGGCGCATCACCGCTCTTGTTTACAAACTTTCAAGGCCTTGTTTTTCATTCGGAACACAGAATATTCCCTCTTTGGGGCTAAAAATGAAAAGAAGAAACACCGACCAATTTTTAAGTGGCTCTAAAATGGAAAATCATGGAATATAGAGTGCTTAAACCTCGTTGAGGACGGATTGATCTTCCTTCCACGGCCGCGAAGACACGGTGTCATGGCGCTTCGAAATGTGTTTTGAATAGAAATCACGGACCAACACACAAGCTTAATGCGGCTTCTCAAGACTTTTGAAAACAAAAATGGTAATGTACAGTAGTGCTTCGAATATGGATAGATTTTTTAGAAGGATCGGTAAAGCCATTGAGTGAACAATTGACTGCAAAAGCCGTCGGCTAAAATTAAAACTTTCGCTTTAGCGTGAACATGTGAATAATTAATTCTTGATGCAGAATTACACGGCTTTGAATTTTTTTGATTTTTTGACGCTTTTGAATACATTTCTTGGCTTTATCCTTAATAAAATTTAATTCGAAACAAAGTGTCTTTCAAGTTTCTTTCATTTATCAATCTTTAGTTCGGAATTTTCAGGCTTTTGAAGCGAACAGATTTGACACGCAAGTGTGGTTATCTGATACGCATCTTTTCACCGAGACTTGCTTCAGTTGTTTATTTAGCCGCTTTGTTTTGAGTTGTGTTTATAGCTTTAAAAAATTACTACAGTGCTTCAGAATATACAAAGGAGTTTGTTTATTAACATTAAAAATAAAGGAAAGCGCAGAAAGCGTTGCTAGCGTTCATTAAGTGGCAAGAATTCTGTAGTTTTGTCAGCGATTTTTGCTGTTTCACGCCGCCGTGACATGTAAATATTTTTGTCATCTCGAATTACCGCTTTTCTGCACCAAGAAAATACCTTAGTACTATTGAATTAATGGCAGTGTCAGTTGTACAGAATGAAAACCTACCTTTTTCCAGAGTATTTTACGATATTTTTAAGACTTTTTGACTTTGTTCAAAGTCTGTGTGTTTTTGCGAGCTCCTAAAATCACGCACGGAGGTGAATTAAATTTTGTCGCTGTCTTGAAGTTTGGTTTGGGATCAATTTATCAAGGCTGATGAACTCTTCAATTCATAAATTCGTCTTTCAACATGTCTAGTTGGAATAAAAGTTTACTTCAAGAACTAATTATTTGTCTGGATTTACTGCGCATATGGTTTATTTTTTCCACTCGCACGCTTGCATTAAATGCCGTAAAAGAGCCAGGTATTTAGGGGTGGGTGCGCGCTAAAAACCTTCAGGCGTCAATGGGTTAAGATTGAGTTAAGATTGAGTTACTCTTACTACAAAATAAACAGCTTATTAAATATTTTAAGGTAGGCAAAATAAATAAATAAATAGATAAATGCAGGCGTTTTTCAAGGTTGAGCGCTGAATAATAAATACCTAGTTCATGGGGGGGGGGGAGAGGGGGTCCTTGGGATCGCATTTGACTCTGTCCAGCCCTCTCGCGCTTCCTTATCAACTAATGGCAGGAAAGGATTATTCAGCGCTTTATACCCATAAATCACAAATTATATCCCTGGTGCATCTTTTCGAAGTCTACATTGGACATAACTATCATAATTATGCTCACGACAAGTGCTACCCTTTTGTCATCAGGCATAAAATGCTGGCTTCCAGCCTCAAAGTAGGTGATATCTTGCCAAATGGCCTCAAAAAAACAAAATCTTGTTTTTCTTTCGTCAAAATGTCAGTCAAGTACAAAAGCCAGACTAGGCAGTGTGTACACAGCACCTAGGTTATAATTTTTTATTAAATTCTCAACCTTGGATAATGCAATTCTAGCTTTCTGATTGGTTCACTAGATCTCGGTTATCAGCCATTATACCTGCGTTTGACCTTATATGGGAAACGAGTGCGGCAAGTGCCGCTCAGTTTAAAAATTTTCCTGCGGGAAGCGAAAGTTCCATCAAAAAAATAGCAAATTTGACGAGGTTTATAAGCTTATACAAGAAATAATCGACAGTGCCTTCCCTAAAACCACACAAATACCACAAAATGCCATAGTTGATTCAACTACGTAAAACTGAAAGGACTGATGCGAAATGTTTAATTAAAAATACTTGTAAATGTACAACAAGAGCGACTAAACGAAGAAGAAAAGCAGAAAATAATTTACGGGAAGACCAGAAAACTGACACAAATTCATTCAGCGTTAGACGTAAATGTGGCTCAGCACTTCAGTTAAGTTTGTTACCTTTCAATCTTGATCTTGTCCTTTTATACTTCAATAAACTTCATCGAATCTGAGTGCAATTTCGTTTCAGCATAATGTAATAGTCTTGATGACAGCCGTGGAGCCGTAAACAAGTAATATATGTAAACACTTGCTTCGCTCGTCTTGCACAAGGCGTATAATTTCCAGAAAAGCTATTGCTTCGGATCTTCCCATAAACCTTAATTGTTGTCACAATTTTCCAGGATGAAAAGATGATTTACGAGATTTTTCGAGGAAAATCTTCAGAAGAAAACTCTCTCACTCGCTTTCGTCGCGTGTTTCATTCAACTCAAAAAGTGAACACCGCGCCACAAATTTTCCCTCCTCCTCATACTATCACTTTGTTTACATCAAAATGAAATGTCCAGTTGATTTATACTAAAACAAATAAAACAATTATTCCATTTGCCCTTGTTGGATACGAGTGGTTATAGCCAACTCGGCGCTTCGCGCCTCATTGGCTATTTACCACCTCATATCCAACGCGGGCTCGTGGAATAATTGTTAAATATTAATTTTTCACCATGACAACTTCAATTATAAAATATTTACAAACAGCCGGTTTCTGAAGGCTACCTTTCCTTTTGAGCCCTTTTGAATCTCTCCATTTAAACTTTCTGCAGCAAAAAATTGGAAAAACAGTAACTCAATCTTACTGTAACTCAAACTTACCTCAAACTTAACTCAACCATAACTCAAACTCGACTCAAACTCAACTCAACCCCTAACTCGATAAATAGCCGATCCCACCGGAGTGATACTTTGTTGAATTCCAAACTCCCCATTATCCAGTATATTTTCACCTTCTAACTACTTTTATCTATGGCTGGTTTTAGCTCAATAACCTTTACTAACCTGAATAAAAAATGGAACACCAGCACTCCTTCTTGTGCCACACAAAGCCTCTGACGGAGTAGCACTTGTAATATCTTGTAATAAAGTCTGCAGCCATTGTTCTGGTAACTGGCAAATATTTCTATCTGTATTTCTACAAAGTACAAGGAGAAAATGCAAATTTGTTTGCTTCAGGTCAGCCTATTTTAAATTTCAGCAAAAAAGCTTACAGGAGCTTAAAGGCAAGCAGGTATTGTCCAAGTAGGTTTTTTGGGTATGCGCGCATGCAGGATAAGCACTTTCTTAGGTTGTGTTCACCTGCGAATAATAAGCATTTGCGACGTATCAGTTAGAAATAAAGGGCGCTTTCGCGAAAGAAATACAGAACCCATTTAAGGAGGCTCGCAACGATTTCCAGCACTTTCC
This sequence comes from Meandrina meandrites, assembly GCA_963693305.1. Taxonomy (NCBI): domain Eukaryota; kingdom Metazoa; phylum Cnidaria; class Anthozoa; order Scleractinia; family Meandrinidae; genus Meandrina; species Meandrina meandrites. The sequence continues at coordinate 16,751,719 of OY855909.1, forward strand.
AGCTCTTATACTTTGATGGTCAATACTACAAATCTTTAACAGTTGCTGCTACAGTTATGATATCAAACAAATGCCCAATCATTGCTGAATAAGTTGTGGTCATTTTCATGACGTCACCAGTTACTATAGCAACAGTTTTACCTGTTAAAAACACCCTTAATTTTCCCTTTAAGTGCTTATAACTCAAAAATGAGTCCAGTGACCTTCATTTTTTATTATTGAATAATGATTGGCAGGTTAAGATGCAACTTTTTGCAAAGTTAAAAAAATTTCTCCGGAGCGGTTTCAGAGCCACCTTAAATTTTTGGAAAGTTAAGGTGGCTCTGAAACCGCTCCGGAGAAATTTTTTTAACTTTGCAAAAAGTTGCATCTTAACCTGCCAATCATTATTCAATAATAAAAAATGAGGGTCACCGGACTCATTTTTGAGTTATAAGCACTTAAAGGGAAAATTAAGGGTGTTTTTAACGGGTAAAACTGTTCCTATAGTAACCGGTGACGTCATGAAAGTGACCACAACTTATTCAGCAATGATTGGACATTTTTTCGATATCATTATTGTAGCAGCTACTCATAAAGATTTGTAGTATTGGCCCATCAAAGTTTAAGAGCTGGAAAGTGCTGGAAACCGTTGTGAGCCTCCTTAAATGAAACACTTTCAATTCAAAATCTTGATTCAATGATGATCTTGTGATTGAAGTGAAACACACTCTGAAGCCCATGGTATTGGAAAGTTGCACATTTAGCAAGATTTGGCTTATAAATTCAATCAAATTACCTGTGTGCCTACAATTCTCAATTTAAGGCGGTAAGTGCTTGTATCATGCGATAAGCTGTCCACGGTGCTTTTTTACAGAAGCCCATCATGCATATTAAAAGCTCATCATTCATGTAGGCAAACGTTTTTTAATGATTAACGCCATTCAGCCGGTAGAGCATCAATTAAAGTAATGAGTCTAAAATCATCTAGCTCTCTATATTTGCAATTGCTTTAAAGAAGAGCAGCTTCTTGATTTCTTCTGTGTAGTACTTTTTAAAACAATGGCGCTCATCTTTTATAATCAGTCATGAATATACAACCTAACATATTAAGAGCACTGTTTCTTCTTGAAATAAGTGGAAATATTTTTGGGCTACTAAAACAATGAAATTTGAGAGTGCTATATACAAGTGCTTAGGAGCTCAGTATCTGAACCATCGCTTGAAAGATGTTGTCACACAATTTCAAATGTAAAGATTTTCGAGCTCAGTTACAGATCCAGAAAGGAATTTAAGGAATCTGCATGTTTCACTAGAACCTACAAAACTAGAGAGTGATGTTTTTCGGTCATGTGCACAAGCGTCCAGGACCTGTTGAGCAAAAATTTGAGTGTGGACAGTTATAATGTGTAAGCATGAGCCAGCTAGGGGGTCAGGGGGCAATTTAAATTTGGATTTTAATTTATAATAAATACATTTACTCCAAATCAGTAGTACAGGCATTAGCCTTCAAATAAATCAGGAACAACGATTTTCTCTAAACAAATTTCAACTTAATGGTGTATAAACAGTGTATCAATCATAATGGAAATTAACAGCAATTAAACTTTTGGCATAAATCAGATTCCTTAACCATTTCTCATTGTTACTGTTTTTGTTGGCAAATATGTTAGTGATATCAACAAGATAAAGTTTTTTTGTTAAATATTGTCAGGTTGCTAAATCTTTCTTTCATCAATGTTAAGCAAAGCCATGTTTTCACTCTTGAAGCAGCAGAAAACTATCGTTCACCAGATACACCTGTTGCTAATTTTACCAGTATAGGCTTGCATACCTTGATAACTCAGTTATTATGTTCCTCTGTGGAGCAGGTAACTCTTTAATTCTAACTACACACTTGTAAAAAAGAACTGGGATCTTGGCGGGTCCCGGCAGGATTCTCGGCGGGAATAAAAATCCCAGTGGCCAGCTGAATCTTGCTGGGGTCCCAGTACGAAAGTTAAGTTCCTGGTGGCTGAAATCCTGTCATGATCCTGCCAGGAAAATTGAAATCTTGCCAAGATTCACGGCGGAAAGAGAAATTCCTGGCGGCCAAAATCTTGATGAGATTCACGGCAAGAATACCGGCAAGAGAATTTCTTTGCTCGGCAAGGTTCAAGGCAAAAATTTTGGCAAGATTCATGGCTGCAATGATTCAGCATAATAAAATGGTGACAAACTAATATATAAGTAATTGAAGAACCGTTGACCCTGCAAAAGCATAAAGATCAAATGGGATTCTGGGTTAACAGCATTGGTTGACATAGTAATATTCCATTTAGTGATAATTAAGATGCTTTCTTTCTTTGAGCTGACAGCTTGAAAGCATGATTTAGGCGACATGTCCTTTTCTGGTTACTTCACAACAGACAACGCGACGATACACTTTATCCGATTCCCCAGTGGACATTTGGGTTGTATTGTTCATAGATTATCCTATTCATGGGTCAATGATGTTACAAAAACATAACAATATTTGCAAAGCTTGTTAGATGTGTTTCCTATTATATTCTGTCCTCACGATTTACCTTGTTCATGCAATGCTTAAATTTATTCTAAGACGCCGAATGTATGTATTGATTTGCATAAAATTTAGTTTACGCATTTTGCTAGTCATTGAATAAAAAAACTTTTTGCCAAACCGGAGTAGTTAACATGGTGTCAGGATTTAACAAACCCAGCCAAGACTAATGTCGACGAATAGCAGACTGAAATACTGCAACATAATTACAACAGATAATACATGTAGCTATCGCTGCCAGTTCTTTGGGAATATCCAAACTTTTGAACTTCAATGGCTGAATTGAAGCATTTACCAGTGCCGAAAGCAGACTTCATGCTGGGCCCTGAATGTTACCAGAAGTGCATGGATTGGGTCGAGGAATGTGACCTCCTTTTGAATGGTCCGTTAGCTTTGAGGAGCAAAGCCGTAAAAGCTAATTATGTTCTTATTTGGGCAGGAAAGACTGGAAGAACACATATTAAGTCTTTGAATCTCACCGGCGAGACCCGAGCGTGTTGTTACAAAAGTTTGTGGAGTGGACAAAGCCAAAATCCAATGCACTTGCTGTAAACAATACTCCAGTACAGTCAGAATTCGTCTTAATTACCTTACGATTCACTTAAACAAGGAAAAAAAACGTAGAATTAACAAACTTAAACTTGAAAACTAAACGGGTTACAACAACTGAACAAAAATCGGAAAAATACAAGAAAAAACGAATACTTACAAGATCTGTACGGCAACTCCGGAAAAACAAGAACTAATTTACAACCAAAACATACCAGACTTTACATGGATTTAAAGAACAAACAATAGCACTAATGATGTTACGAAATAAACAATAAACGATTACATAATACTTTACGAGAAACTAACTTGCACAAAAAATACATAATAATGAGCGATTGTAAACAAAGAACTAAAAAACTGATCAAAAAACTAACGAGAATTAACGTGTGTGAAAAAACAAAAAAACCACGAATATGAAAAAGTGAACTCTCGTGGCTACATGCCGGCCCCAATGAACTACTTAACATGATTAAGTCTAACAGTTCATTAACTGCTTCATTATTTTTAAAGACACGAGTGTTAAGTTCTCCTTGAATATTCTTAGTGTTCATGAAGTTTCCGTAAGTTCAGTTACTTAAATCCAATGGCTTTCTCGCCCTCCAGGAAGTACAATTTCGTGACTGGTCTCGTAAGAATCGTTGAACTCGTTTGAATCTTTGCCGATCTGACATATTGATCTCTTCCATGGAAAACTTCGGTTACTCTTCCCAACGGCCATTTTCCGCGGCGGACATTTTCGTCAGCAATCAACACCAAGTCTCCAATCGCCAAGCTACGATGAGGTTTGGTCCATTTAGCTCTCTCTTGTAAGGTTGGAACATACTCTCTCAACCAGCGCTTCCAAAATATATCAGCCATATATTGGACTTGATGCCATCGTCGCTTGCTGTGAATTTCGTCTCTGTTGAAGATGCCGGAAGATAAATTTGGGTTGGCTCTTAACAGCAACAGGTGGTTTGGAGTTAGGGGGTCGAAATCCTTTGGGTCGCTGCTTGCTGGAGTCAATGGTCTGTTGTTTAAGATCCCTTCGACTTCACTCATCAAGTTGTTGGCCAAGCGACGCTCTCAGGATCTTACGAATGGATCTAATTGTACGCTCCCAGGCACCACCCATATGCCAAGCACCAGGCGGATTAAATTTCCATCGGATGTTTTTCTGACGAAGGAACTTTTGAATCCATTGTTGATTCCAGTCTTCTAATGACTCTTGTAGCTCCCTCTCTCCTGCAGTGAAATTTGATCCATTGTCGCTGGAAATGGTTGATGGACTTCCTCGTAAATTGATAAACCTTTGCACTGCATTAATGAAACTGTCGGTATCAAGCGAGTGTATGACTTCAATGTGGACGGCTCTGACGACCAGGAAAGTGAACAAGCACCCATAACGTTTCACGCTCGAACGACCTTGACGTACATAAAGGGGTCCAAAATAGTCTAAGCCTACATAAGGGAATGGTGGTTCTCCTGACATCAGTCTGTTACAGATCTGTTACATGGGAAACAGCTACTGATTACTCAACGCACAGCTGAACGCCCCTTTATTATCCAGTATAACTGGCACAAGCTGGATAGTACATACTCTTGACCCATGCGACCAGTTTTCTAGTGATGCTCAGAGATAATCAAATCTGTAACTTGGTGACGATACAGGAGAATAATTGGATGTTTACCTTCATACTTGATCAGAACGTTTTCAAGTCGTCCTCCAACTCTAAGGATTCCCATGTCGTCTAATGAGGGATAAAGTTTGTGTATATGAGCTGGTATCTTCAGGTTCTTCAACTCGGAAGTTAATTGATGAGAAGGCATCAATGAACGGATCTTCTGCATGGCCTGAATGACTTCTGGAAATGAAAGCCTTTGTACATTTCCGACAACTTCCCTTTCAGCTCTCTGAACTTTGTCCACGGACAGGAGGGGTCCACTTTGTAAACTTTTCTGTACTTTGGTGTTAACTGAACTTCGGCCGTATTTCTCGATGAACCACGACTTGAATCTCAACAGCCAGGCCACTACTCTCCTCAATCTTTCCCATGATGAATAGCATTCCATCAAACTGGAAATAACTTCTTCATTTCGATGACGAGTCGATGATTGACTGTGAGAATGGATTTCACGCTTGACTTCTGGATCATCTTCTGGTAGTTCTGGTTGGCGGATTGTAGGATCACCTGGCAAAAATTCTTCAGTCTTCCTCAAAAACTCGGGACCATTTAGCCACTTACTGCTTGTACTCATTTCATCTACTGGTAACTTCATCTGCTGGGTTGAGACCCGAACTTACGTGTCTCCACTGGTGGGGTGCCGAGTTCTCATGAATGACTGACAGTCTGTTGGTAACAAAGGTATGGAAACGCTTTGACTGATTTCTGATGTACTGTAACACACAGGTGGAGTCCGTCCAAAATTTCGATTGACTCACTGGAATGTCCAACTCTTCTCTTACAGTCTGGTCCAACTGAACGGCTAACACTGCAGCTAACAATTCCAATCTTGGCACAGTCTCCAATGAGAAACGCACAATGGATTCTTTCCTCAACATCCACCAATCTGAGGTACGAAACTGCTCCATATGCAATCTGTGACGCATCTGCAAAATTGTGAATCTCAGCAATCTTCAAGTTTCCAAGGCAGGCTGGTTTAACGCATCTGTCAACTGTAATCTGAGAAAGATTGGCCAACTGACTCTTCCACTTCTCCCATCTTTCACCATCGATACAGTAAACACCCGCATATAAGAACACATGGATTAAGAACATCAGGCTGAAATTTGGCAAATAAAGCACCACTTTTATAAGAACAATATCAGCCTGGAAAAAAAATGTTCTTATAAAATGGGAAGGGTGTCAAAATTACACAAATTACCATAAACACACCTGCTGACCAATGGTATTAGCTAAGTTTTGGGCACCTTTGTTCTCTTCAGAATATCTAATATCATGAATTACATTTTTTTGCCTTTACAATACTATAAACTACTGTATTGATAGAGAATTGAATTTAAAAAAATTTAAGAACATTTAAGAACATCCTGAGGCTGATTTTTCACCAAGCATCCGATAAATAAGAACACAATCAGTCTGACCTCTGAAATTGTGTGTTCTTATATGCGGGTGTTTACTGTATCACTGATTGGGTCGTCCCATCCAAGTTTCTGTTTGAAGATCCTGTAACAACTTCTTTGCAGGCAGGATGATTGGAGCAATGAATCCAAGAGGATCATAAACAGAGCTTGCCAGGGAAAGTATACCTCGGCGGATGTTCGGTTTGTCCTTAAGAGCCACTTTGAACAAGACCTTGTCACTCTTCATATCCCAGTGTAGCCCCAAGGTACGTTGAATTGGCAGTTCTTCCTTTCCCAGGTCTAGGTCTAGCACTGATTTGGCTCTTTCAACTTGAGGAATAGATTCCAGGACTTCTGATCTGTTGCAGGACCACTTGAGGAATCAAAATCCACCTTTGGAGAGGATATCTCGGAGCTGATCCACCAATTCGACAGCATCCTCAGCAGATTTAAGCGACTTAAGGCAGTTATCGACATAAAAGTTCCTCTTGACAGTTTTAACTACTTCCTCTGAGAATTCACCCTTGTTGTCCTCCGCTGTCCTACTGACTTTGGCATCAGGGATCACTCCAGACTTCTCTACAGCCCAGAACCTTTCAAGCTGGTGCCTAAGACAGTCATCATCTTCTCTCACTACTTCCGCTGAGCGAACAAAGTTAACATTTAGATGGCAACCCTGGCTATTGCGCTTCTCCATGGCGCCCATGAGAGTCCATCTAAGTGGTGTACGAATTGCGTATGGCTCTCCTCTGTTACCACGTCTTTCTTCTAGTACCCAAAATGCATCAAGAGCGTTGGTGCCTGCCGGACTTCTTTCTCACTAATACCTGGCCACTTGATGTCTCTTAAGTGACGCCTCTGTCTTGCATCGTGTTCTGACGGAATACTGTGACTTGAAGCAATCAATCTATCAACAGTCCACAGTCTCTTAGCGTCTACTTTATCTGTCCCGTCAAGTGGCTCTACAGTGAGGCTGATTTAAAGACCATTTCTTGGGCTATCTTCTCTGTCTTGAGTTGTCAAATAGAATGTTTTCTGGGTTCCATGTACTCCGAGCTCAACTGCTAGATTCTTGTCACCAAGGAAATGTCTGAACCACTGTCAAGAAGGGTGTAAGTGTCCACTGTCCTGCTTGAGTCATCAGATCTTCGCACTTTCACAGGAACCACCCTAAGGCACACCTTTTCTCCTCCTGCTGAGGTACTGTTGGCCTGTCCACTTTGTAATGGAGTGCTGCTGTCTACTTGAGCCCCTTGTTCTGCTGTACTATCTCTTCTTTCGATTGTTTGCGGAGGGTGGAGCAAGGTATGGTGTCTTCTTCGGCAACCTTGAACTTCACATGCGCTCTTTGCTAAGCATCCCACTGCAATGTGACCATACTTGAAGCAGTTATGGCATACCTAAGCTTTCTTCATCACTTAAAGACGTTCATCAAAGTTCTTGTCTTTGAAATTCTTGCATTTCACTAAGGGATGGTCACCTTTGCACGCCTGGCATTTGGCAAATCTGATTGCTGGGACTTCTCTATTGGAAGGCAAACTGTGTCTGTCACCGGATTCAGTCTCTTGTGTATTGAATGTCCTAGCACGTTTGTCAGGTAAAGTGGGACCCTTAAACATCGGTTTACGCCTCTGATTTTCCGATCTTTCACTCTGGCTCACAGCGTCTACCACACAACCAAACACAGGATTGTTCGCGGCTCTCGCCTTTACCTTGACAAACTCTGCAATGTGACTGATATTCGTTCTCTGACCAGCCTGCTGAATTTTGTCCACTACTTCAACAAACTTTGTGCGAAGGTGAAATGGCAGTCTCTGAACAATTCTCCTCAAGTTTCCTGCGCTGTTAATTTCATCCAGATATCAAATCGATTCTAGAGTATGTTCGCAATCCTTCAGCTGGTCAGCGAATGCCAACAACCCGGCACGATCCAATGGTTTTAACGGGGGTCCTTCTGTTAACTTGGTTACGTACTTCGAGGCAATTGTGAAGGGGTGTCCAAATCGCTCTTCAAGCAACATCCGTGCCCTTTGGTAACCCAAGGAAGAATCCATGACTAAACAGAACTTGATCATGTCCTTTGCTACACCTGATGTGTACTGAAGGAGATACATAAGTTTCTCACTTTCACTGGCTACATTGTTCACAATACTGTTCTCAAATGATTTGATAAAGTTTCAGTACTCAAGAGGATCACCATTGAACGTTGTCAACTCCTTTTTTGGCAACGCAAATCCCTGCTTAATGGTTAAAGCCATCTTATCCATGATTTCTCCAGTCATGTTGGAACCAGTTGGTCCTAAACCAGTGAAGGCTGCAGATGGAGCAACTTGCAAACTCGCAAATTCCTGTGCGTTAGGATTGAACAGTAACTTAGGGCCTTGAGGTCCAATTTTTTGTTCGTTTCGAGGCTTGGAGTGTTCCTGCTTTGGTACACTTGCAGCCCCAGCATTAAATCCTTTGCTAAACGGATTCAGTTCCTCAAAAACGTTTGGCAGATCAGACGGCTCCTCCTCCTGAAGAAGTTTTACCTGAAGGTCTGTCTTTCGAACTTCATACTGCGCTTCAAGAACTTCCAACTTTAATTTCGTTTCTTCTTCCTGACGTAACAATTCTTGTTTTTGTTTCAACTGATGCAACTTTAGACGCGCTATTGCTTGCTTGGCCTTTAGCTGTCTAATAGAGAGATATGAACTTCGCCGAGAACTCACGGTGCTTATGGAATCCTCCCGATTTGGTTCACTGACTTCGCGTTCCTCAGCGGCTGATCTTGTGCGATGAATCCATTGCTCAATTCGTGAAACAAAATTCATCTTCCGGCTGTAATGTTCCTTATAATAATGTGCTTCGCTTTCCCACTCCTCCAGATCTCCAGACAAAGAAGCGATGTAGTCATGGTGGACCTTTTCGAAGTGAGAGAAAGCTTCACCGATTTCCAGTAGTTTCTCTGAGACTTCATTAGCATTTTTGGAGTCATTCAGCAGACTTTTAATAGCACGACACAACGTCGTTACTCTAGACAAATATCCTGACCTCGAATTCTTCAAACATACTCTATCGAGGGCTTCCGCTGAATGGACTCGGCGTCTTCCTAGACGATCAGTTCCTAGACCATCATCTCCGGACCACATGGCATCCATCAGATCTTTGAATGCATGTAAACAATACTCCACTACAGTCAGAATTCGTCTTTATTACCTTACGATTCACTTAAACAAACAAACTTAAACTTGAAAACTAAACGGGTTACAACTGAACAAAAATCAGAGAAATACATGAAAAAACAAATACTTACAAGATCTGTACGGTGACTCCGGAAAAACAAGAACTAATTTACAACCAAAACACACCAGACTTTATACGGATTTAAAGAACAAACAATAGCACTAATGAGTTACGAAATAAACAATAAACGATTACATAATACTTTACCGAGAAACTAACTTGCACAAAAATACATAATAATGAGCGATGTTAAACAAAGAACTAAAAAACTGCTAAAAAAACTAACAAGAATTAACATGAATGAAAAAACAAAACAAACCACAAACATGAAAAAGTGAACTCTCGTGGCTACGCTTGCAGCCCCAGCAAACTTCTGCCGCCAGGAGCAAGGTGATCTTAGCCTTTCAGAGTACATTGACAAAGCCACTATTCTGTTTGACCAGTGTGAATATCCTCCAGAAGCCCGCAATCAACTACTTCGGGATGCAATAGTAATGGGACTACATTCCAAAGAAGCCTATTACAAGTGCATTGAAAAAGGTTCAGCACTGACACTAGAAGGAGCAATAGAAATCGCTCAGAATCAGGATGCCACAGCTCACCAGGTTGGTTACATGCGACCAGAATTCAAAGGCAACCCGCTACAAATGGAAGTTCAAAAACTCAAAGGAACGAAGCAGTCGGAAGCCAAGTGGATACAAGCCAATAACTGCACACCAGATGGATACCACCCAGTTTACTTCAACACACACCTGTCCATCACCTCAAGACAGTAACAATAGAGAGTCTCAATCATCCAAAATCAGAACCTCACGTCCGCCCGTTATGGCTCAGCCAGGGACCCTCATCACAAATCTTCCCAATTGACTGTGAGGTTGATACTGGAGCAAGCTGTAACATCCTGCTAAAGCACCCTTCAGAGATGACTTGAAGTTAGGCAAACCCACAGTGAACCTCAATGACAACCCGGTTAAACACCTTGGATCCTGTATTGTGTACCTTTACCATGGTAACAAGAGACACAGAGCTCTGTGTGATATCACAGACAGCAAAGGTAATATGATCTTAGGCAGAAAGCAAGCATTAGTCATGGAGTACGTTAGTTTCCCAAAGATCCAAGAACCAGCTGTCCAAGCCAAGACAGGTATGCCTGTTAAGACAGTCAAAGAAGAGGCTGTAAAATCCACTTATGGTCCAGTAATTCCGCGAGTCCAAGAACGCACTGATCCAGTGGTACCAGTTATCCAAGAGCAGACTTGAGAGAGGATCACTATTAACAGCAAGACACACTCATTGCCCACAACCAAGGATTACTTACTACAGGAACACCATGACCTGTTTCAGGGCATAGGAACTTTGCCAGCGAACGTTATCGTATTTAGTTAAAGGAACACTATAAACCTGTTCAACACCCACTGTGCCAAGTAGCAGTTAGCCTGAAACCAGCCTACAGTTCAGAATTGGAGAGACCAGTCCAGCTTGGAGTCATTAAAGAAGTAAAGGAGCACACCGAGTGGATTAACTCGATTTGCCCAGTTAAGAAACCAGATGGTTCCTTACAGCTATGTCTTGACCCCAAAGACCTGAACAAGGTGATAAAGAGAAATCAGTCGTACAGCAGAACAGTTAATGACATTCTACCTGAACTGGCAGGTTTGAAGTACTTCAGCTTGCTTGATGCAAAATCAGGGTATTGGCACGTCTCTCTGGATAAAGAGAGCAGTTTTCTGACAACCTTCAACATGCCCTGGGGCAAATACATACACCTTATTCGATGGTATACCATATAATACGCACGTTCTTTTGCCCTAATATGGTAAAATGGTGCACTAGTGGCATAATAAAGATGGTTACGCCTACCCTTTGGATTAAAGGAGGCAGGAGATGTCTTTCAGGAAAGAATTGACAGAGCGCTGAGAAGTGTCCCCAGTATCACCGGAATCGCTCACGATATCCTTTGTCATGGCAATGAAGAAGTTACCCATGATGCCACAGTCATTACTGTGCTAGAAACAGCAAGAGCTAACAATCTTACCTTCAAAGTGCAAACAGGTTTGTATTCAAGTCTCAAGATTGCACATTCTTTGGAGGAAGCCTACCCCATCCGGGTATAAGATGGACCCCCAAAAGGTACAAGCCATCACAGAGATGAAACCACCAGAGAACCTTCAAGATCTGCAAAGCTTCCTGGAACTGGTGAGCTACCTTAATCGATTTAGCCCAGTATTAGCAGATTTAACGGCACTGCTTAGAGCGCCCTGTAAGAAGGACACTCTCGTTGCCTGGGAGAGCTCACAACAGGCAGCATTTGAGGCTATCAAGAACGAAATCACAAGTGCACCAGTGTTGGCATACTTTGATCAGGCCAAGGCTAGCATCATTCAGTCAGACACATTGAAGAAAGGCTTAGGAGCAGTTCTTCTCCAGGATGGTAAGCCTGTGGTCTACGTTTCCAGAACCCTCACTGACACGGAACAACGTTACTCGAACATTGAACCAGAGTTGCTTAGTATCGTGTCTGCTCTTGAAAGATTTCACCATCATGTGTATGGATACACACTAAAGGTCCAAACAGATCTCAAGCCATTGGGAAGCGTGTGGAAGAAATCTTTTGTGTGTAACTCACTGCGCCTTCAAAGGCTACTGCTGAGAGTATCCCAGTATGATCTAAACATTGAATACCTGATTGAGTAGCTGATGCGCTCTCCAGAGTATCTCCTCAGCCAGCAGGAGAAAAAGGAAAACACAACAAGGAAGATTTTGTCCCAGTTCACATGCTCACAGACGAAATTCCTGCTGATTCTACGAGAATTACAGATGTCAGATGCGCAACACCAGAAAATTTACTTCCGGCTACTCGTGGACTACTGGACTTACAGGGAGGAAATCAGTGCAGAAAATGGTCTGTTGTTCAAAGGCCATAGGCTCATCATTTCTAAGAAACTGCACAGCGGAGTTCTCCAAACTATCCACAAAGGTCATTTTGGTTTTGAGAAGATGCAGCTGAGAGCCCAAGAAGCGGTATTCTGGCCAGGAATCACCTCAGATTTACTTCAGACAGCCCAGAGTTGTAAAAAGATAATACTGACAAAAAAGAAACACACAGCGAATGTCTTCTTACTTCTTTCTGCACCATCTTTGATTTTGGTCGGAATATATGCCTGGTGTAAAGAAGTATGGCGCCTGAATCAAACTTTTGAATAAAGCTCAGCAAAGCAATTAAGTTTGACAAGCTGTGCTATGATACAAGACTCTGGCATGGCAGTGATTCAAACATTGTGCTTTTGCCATGCCAAACAAAGTTATTAAATTATATTCATGTATTTTGATGGGAGGCATGGTGGCCTAATGGTTAGTGCGCTGGACTCCGGATCGGGCAGTCCGGGTTCGAGCCCTGGCCAGGGCACTGCGTTGTGTTCTTGGGCAAGATACTTTACTCTCATAGTGCCTCTCTCCACCCAGGTGTATAAATGGGTACCACCGAATTTACTGCTGGGGGTAACCCTGCGATGGACTAGCATCCCGTCCAGGGGGGAGTAGCAATACTCCTAGTCACTTCATGCTACGGAAACCGGGATAAGCTCCGGCCTGATTGGCCCCTAGACTCATATACGGATTTTACCTTTTTTATTTCAATGGGATTGGGTTGCTGAGTAGTTACCAGAATGCTCCATTACAGAGAATATGCACTGAATATTATTCCTGGCAGATATGGAAAATATGGCAGCTTGGCGAAGGCATGCAAGCACAATTTCCGCCACTGAAGAGCTGAGCGGTGATGAAGAAGACCCCTTTGATGAAAATATACCAATGGCTGGGGAATACAGGGAGCAAGGAAAAGAAGAAGCAGGCGATGCTGACTCTGAATTTAGTAAGTCTTCGGAAACCAGTAGGGTAAAGAAAAAAGTTGGAAGGAAAGGAAATCATATTGGAAAGAAGAACATGTTACCCATGTGGTGGATATCATTTGAAACAGTGATTATTACAAAAAAAGGTTGTCTTCATGAATGCTAAAAACTAAAACTAAAACAACACAATTATACGACAAGTGGCTAAAACATATAAAGGAACAGTTTTGAAGCACATAGTCATGAGCAGCATTCACCTTGCTTTTAAAAGGAAAAGTATCTGCTGCGCCTCTCTTTCCGTCTTTTTCTTGAGTCTCACAACAATTTTAAAAGCAGGAGTTGTCGCTACAAATTTAAAAACAGAGCCATTTTTGTTTGATCACCGTTGACTAACTGTTACATGGCTTTTTGAGAAACAGTCAAAATATTGGTCCGGACCCAAGCACTTTTGCAGAGAAACAGTCAATTTTCGCTGTCATGTAAACGGCCTTTTAGTCAACAAGTCTCGTAATGACTCACACAAGATGTCCATCATGTAACTTGGTGAAAGTGAACTTTAACAGTTTGCCAGCTTGTTTGAGGTCATTACAAAACATTTCACTGTGGCATATTAAAATAATCACCTTTTACTAAAAAGAAGGCTTCAGAAAACCGCTTATAACTGAGACAAATCTTGCATGATCGCCACAGTTTTTATGATTTTACATTATTTCAGGATTCTTCTATCAGGCTTTTAATATTCTTATAAATTGCTTAACATTTTCCTTTTCAAAAATGCATTTTAAAAAGGGACCTGTCGGCCAAATAAATACCTGCGGGCCACCTTAAACTAACGTTAGGAAATTCATCACCCTTGCACATTTTTGTGTGTAGTGCTGCCATGTCAGCAACATGGAGTTTACTGGTAAAATAGAACAAAGCTTTTTGACCAATTTGATCAATCAGACTGCCATATATCAGATAGTTCATATAGATAGATTAAAATACAAACATATACCTCCACAAAACAGCACAAAGTTTAGCAAAGCCAGTGTATGCTAATTCGAAAGCACCTCTGTGTTTTGAAGTCAGCAAAACTTTGGTAAAGAAATCACCAATGGTGCCCAACTAAAAACAATCAAGAGTAGTACATAATTAGCATTAAGACAAAAAAATAATATCTTGTGAAATCATAACTGTTACTTCTGTTCCTACAATGACCAAGTTACTGCTGTATGGATGTACAGCTGTCTTGAGAAAGGTGAAGGTGATATGTGATCTTCGGAGTGAATTTCCAATTTAGGCAATTGGAATAAAGAAGCCTGAAAAAAAAAATCAGGGCTTCAACGGGATTCGAACCCGTGACCTCCGCGATACCGGTGCGATGCTCTACCAACTGAGCTATGAAGCCACACATTGGGAGCGATGTCAATTGTGAGTTCATATTTTCCCGTGAAAGGATTGAAATGATGTAATGTATATGAAATGATTCATATGTGAACTGCGGATATATATGAAGGTGATATGTGATCTTCGCAGTGAATTTCCAATTTAAGCAATTGGAATAAAGAAGCCTGAAAAAAATCAGGGCTTCAACGGGATTCGAACCCGTGACCTCCGCAATACCGGTGCGATGCTCTACCAACTGAGCTATGAAGCCACACATTGGGAGCGAGGTCAATTGTGAGTTCATATTTTCCCGTGAAAGGATTGAAATGATGTAATGTATATGAAATGATTCATATGTGAACTACGGATATATATGAAGGTGATATGTGATCTTCGCAGTGAATTTCCAATTTAAGCAATTGGAATAAAGAAGCCTGAAAAAAAATCAGGGCTTCAACGGGATTCGAACCCGTGACCTCCGCAATACCGGTGCGATGCTCTACCAACTGAGCTATGAAGCCACACATTGGGAGCGAGGTCAATTGTGAGTTCATATTTTCCCGTGAAAGGATTGAAATGATGTAATGTATATGAAATGATTCATATGTAAACTGCGGATATATATGAAGGTGATATGTGATTTTTGATTGATATGAACTCACAATTGACCTCGCTCCCAATGTGTGGCTTCATAGCTCAGTTGGTAGAGCATCGCACCGGTATTGCGGAGGTCACGGGTTCGAATCCCGTTGAAGCCCTGATTTTTTTTCAGGCTTCTTTATTCCAATTGCTTAAATTGGAAATTCACTGCGAAGATCACATATCACCTTCATATATATCTGCAGTTCACATATGAATCATTTCATATACATTACATCATTTCAATCCTTTCACGGGAAAATATGAACTCACAATTGACCTCGCTCCCAATGTGTGGCTTCATAGCTCAGTTGGTAGAGCATCGCACCGGTATCGCGGAGGTCACGGGTTCGAATCCCGTTGAAGCCCTGATTTTTTTCAGGCTTCTTTATTCCAATTGCTTAAATTGGAAATTCACTGCGAAGATCACATATCACCTTCATATATATCCGCAGTTCACATATGAATCATTTCATATACATTACATCATGTCTTGAGAAAGGTTGACAAAAAAGAGCTCACACGACAATCCCCAAAGGTAATCTAGGATATGATCATTACACTCGGTTCCTGACTCTGTAGCTGTCAAACCTACTTTTGTTGCTTTCTTTTAGCACTCACAAACATATGTCCATGGCGTCTCGTGCCATTTTTCACATTTCCCTGAAATGCTGAAGTCAAGGAACAGTTAACTTAAACTACCCACAATGCATTTTGGCTTGTCATGTACACTTTTTTCCGACAACCTTTCTCGAAATATATAGCTGTATAAAAAACATGGACCCCCCTGTGGACCATGGACACAGGCCATGGAACACCTCATGAACACAGCCCATGGACTACCCTTGTGACACGGTCAATGCACTTATGCCCAGGACTGAATGCACTTACAAAATTTACAAATTTTAAGATTTTTCGTCACATGCTACAATATTTACAAAACTGTGCAAACAGAACGTTTTTTCAGTCCCCAGAAGCAAAATTTGCGGGTTTTTGTTAACTTGAATTAATTGCCGGGTTTTTGTGATGCGGCAGCAAAATTGATGATTTCTTGTTGTTTAGCAAATGTAATGCTTTTTCATTATTTCGAAGAAAAATTTTTTGTTAACTTAATAGTGTTTTGGTGTGTAGCAGCAAAATTTACAATTTCTTGTAACAATTTGTAATTTTTTGTCTATTCAGTTTATTCTATTCAGAAACTGAGTACAATTAACACAAATTCTTAAGTACAGGAAACAAAAGAAAATGCAACATATTTGCCATTGAAAAGCAATAGAATGAACATGTATAGTGGATTACACATGTAGCAATGGAGCCACGCAATTACGTCCCCTGCATGATAAAATGAATAACGTGTAAAAACCAGGTAGTAGATACATGTAACAAATGATTGCAAATGGCACTTTTTATACACCTGATTGAAGAAACATTGACCCACGAAAAGCGTAAACCATGAACAATATGACCCAATGGTATTCTGGGTAGACAGCATTGGCAAGCTTAGTGATATTGCTTTTTTGGTAACAAGGATATTTTCTTTCTTTGAGAGCCTCAAGGGCATGATTTACCTGTCTTAATGTAATGTTTGTTCTGTCACAGGCGACGATTATTTTTTCCGAATTCGTTTTTTTTATTGCTCAATGTTGACAACACTACATACAGACATTATTTTCATTCATCGTTTTGCCACGAAATTCCGCAAATGTGTAGGTTACGTAACTCTTTTGTTAGTTCCCGGTCGTTTAATAAAGCAAGGAATTATCACGTGCAATCTCTCCCATTTATACTATCTGCTTGTTCTGTTTCGGGGCATTTCATTAATTTTCTGTTTTTTGCCTGTCACGTCGCCGAAGCTTTCAAGAAACCTTTTATGGCGGCCGTTCCTCAAGAACCTGCACAAGATGACTTACAGGCTCTAGAAGCTGTACCGGCTGCAGTTGCTCCTCCGGCGCCTGCTGTTAATGCTCCTCCTTTAGCTCAGCCTGCTGAGGCCGCCGAACCTGCTCAGTTGAATGCAGTTGAATGAGGTACCTCAACAATTTTTGCTACATGTCTTGTTCTGTATTTTCCTCTCTTCGTTTTACTATTTTAGCCTTGTCCCCCCGGTTGTTTCGATTTTTTATGCGCTTCCGTTTGCGGTCTTTGCATTCTCTGTCGACTGCGTGTTGGTTGTTATTTGTGCTCTCATTTGAGCTTAGAAGTTTTACAGATGCTGTGTGTCGGCTATGTGGCTAAATTTGTGCTCTTGTTTGAGCTTAGAAGTTTTGCAGACGCCGTGTGTCGGCTATTTGGCTAAATTTGTGCTCTTGTTTGAGCTTAGGAGTTTGGCAGATGCCGTGTGTCGGCTATTTGGCTAAATTTGTGCTCTTGTTTGAGCTTTAAGTTTGGCAGATGCCGTGTGTCGGCTATTTGGCTAAACTTGTGCTCTTGTCTGAGCTTGGAAGTTTTACTGACGCCGTGTGTGCCGCTATAGTGGCCAATTTTGTGCGCTCGTTTGAGCTTTTTAGTTTAGTATACGCCATGTATCAGCTATTCCGCTAAATTTCTACTCTTGTTTTAGCTTATTAATTTGGAAGGCCCCATGTGTCAGCTCTTTGGCGTTAATTACCGCTTTCGTTTTAGCTGTTTGCGTTTGGTTCTAGTTTGGAAGTCGCCATGTTTCGGCTAGCAATCTATTTTATACGTGCTCTTGTTTTAGTTTTAGTGTGCTCTCGTTTACTTATAAGTTTGGCACATGCCACGTGTCGGCTATTTCGATATTATTACTGCTCTTGTTTTAGTTTTTTGCCCTTACGGGTAGATGTTGTCGCCTAGTCGGATGCATTTGGACTTTTATTTTTACATGTGTATGCTATTTGGCTTCATTTTTGGTTTTTTGTTTATCCAGTCTGTGTTTTGCAGATATTGCGTGTCGGTTATTTGGCTTGGCATGTGCTCTTGTTCGAGCTTTTTGTGTTTTGGCATTAATTTTTAGGCCGCTTTCTTTTTGTTTGTACTTGTTAAGTTTCGCGCATACCTTTGGTTTATTTTCAGGCCTGTTAGCATGTTTCATTAATTTGGTATTTTTCGCTTCGCTCGTATTTATTGTTTTGTCATCACCTCTATACGTGTCCTTTTTGGTTGTTTTTCATACTTTTGTCTATGCTTTTTCTTACGTTTCCACTTCCTTCCCACTCGGTACTTTTCAGATTTTTTACACTTCCGTCTTTTATTTTTTTTATTTTTCTTCAGCTGGAGGTTTTGAGAAAAGAGCTTAAGTCTATTAAAGATTCTTATGACGAAAAGTCTGTCGATTCTGCACTTAAGTATGTCCGCCAGCTTCTTTCCCGTCCGCCTGCGATCTTCGATGCCTTTGCAACCTTGGCTGCTCTAGAACAGCTCTCCGACCTGGCAAGAGAAAAAGGTCATGAGCGGGCAAGTCGCTTCGCCATCATCCTTCGCCAGACAAGGCCCCTTATGGGTTCTCCTTCATTCCAGTAAGTCCTGCTCAAGCTCGTCGGGTCAGACGAGGAGGTGGCAATTGCGAAGGAAATTCAGAAAGCAATGAAGCAGTCCACTGGAGTGAGAGCTGCACCTAGGCCTCCGGTCTCTTTGCCTGGTTACAGTGCACCGTCTCGTCAGGCTCCCGGAGTTACATCTTTTAATTGTGGTCGCTGGGGGCATATTTCAAGTTCCTGCTGGCACCCTAGGAATTTCCGTGCAAACTGCAGAGGAAAGAGAATGTAGTTTGTTTTTGCCCAGTTCATTGTATTGGAAGTTTCAACTTCAATAAAGGCACCTTATTATGTTATGTTAATTTTTGCCTATGTAATTTTCTCTCCACCCTTTTCTGTCTCGATCCTCCACTGGTCTAGCCATGATTGGAAGGGTTCATCTTAGCAACACCCTATAATCCGTTTACGACAGATTCCCGGTCCAGCTCGGTTAGTGGGGTTCTTTCTCTCTCTTTTTATTTCTTTCAGGGCTATTACTCGGGTTCCCTGCCTTACTAGTTTCTTTTTCATGCTCTCTGTAGGTTTTTTCCAGATTTTGCCTTTCTCATATGAAGTCGAGCCCGAGAACTGTCCTTTGGTGTGACATGGAAAGTAACCCCATATGCTGGGCCGGGCCTCTCCCTTCATTGGAAATGGTGTCTGAGGAGGAAATTTTCGCTTCTCCTAACATGCTCCGCTTTCAGCACCGAGATTCGTTTGTGGCTGGCAATCTTATGTCTTGCTTCAACCAGTGGGTTGAAATCTCTAGGGGGTACGGCCAAAGAGATTTTGTGTTGGCGATTATCAAGGATGGCGTGGATATTTTTGATTTCTTCACTCCTTTTAAAGGTACTTTTAAAGGTACTTTCCAAGGCAAGTCTTATTGTAGCGACATTCCTCCTCGTTCTTGTTTTCCCAATTCCCCAGCATGTGCTCCCTTTAAAGAGTTTATCACTAATACCATCATGGAATGCATCTCCAATGGTTCCCTTCATGTCGTTGGCCGTGTTGGTGAAGTTCAGCCTCCTTACCTGGTGATGCCTATAACGGTCGAGCCTTCTAAGCCACGCATGTGCCACGATGAACGTTTTCTTAACTGTTGGATTAAAGATTGTCCTTTAAAGCTTGACTATCTTACGGATATCTGCTGTTATGTTTACCCTGGTCACTACCAAGCCACGTTCGACGACAAAAGTGGCTATGACCACACTTGGCTTCACCCGCATAGTTCTACCTTCTTCGGTCTTCAATGGGAGGGCTGGTATTTTTCGCATGCAACCCTTCCTTTTGGATGGAAAGCAAGTGCCTATGTGTATAATACTGTTGGTTTAACTTCAACCCATTTCTTCCGGTCACTTGGCGTGCCTTGTTCTCAGTACATTGATGATCGACATGTAGGCCAATTTACGTCTGCGCCCTAGGTCCAGCAACGATCATGTTTTTTCAAATTTCCAGTTAGCCGAGATGGCCGCTTTCATTGCCTGTGCCGTTGTCATTTCTTTTGGCTATTTTATTGGCCTCAAGAAGAGCTGCCTGGTACCGGCTTTGATGAGATGATTTTTAGGTTACATTTGCGATTCAGAGAAGCAAGTATTCATTCTTCCCCAAGACAAAAAGGTTAAATTCGCAGATTTAAGAGAGACTATTCTAGGCAAGAAGAGTATCTTTGAAAAATCTTCAAAAATTCGCTGGGAAAACTACGTCTTTTGCCCTCTTCGTCCCAGCTGCAAAGTTGTACACCAATTCAGTTTTCCTCGCCATCTCTAGAGCCGTCAACGTTGGCTCTCGGCAAATCAACTTATCCTCCGCTCTTCGGAAAGAGATCTCTTACTGGCGCTTCCTCGACAATTGGTATGGCTTCTTACCCTGGCGAGATGAATCCCATGTTCAAGTTCAGTTATTTTCGGACGCCTCAGGTGTTGGATGGGGTGGCTGCCTTTCTTCACCCGGTCAACCAGATGTTGTCACTCGTGGCTATTGGAACGAGGCTGACCGCCAACGTCCTATTGCGGTCAAAGAATCTCTGGCCCTTAGGTTCACCGTAGAAAGCCTTCTGGGTCACTATGAAAACGCTAGGGCGGAAGTTTTTGTGGACAATAAGGTCCTTCAATCAAGTTGGGAAAAACAGATTTCTAGGTCTTCAGAAATTTCCGACATTATGAAGTCCGTTTTCCAATTTTCCTTTTCCAGGAACGTTTTGCTCTCTTTACATATGTCCCCTCCAGTCAGAATCCCGCAGATCTTCCTTCTCGCTCGCTTTCAGATCTCGACACCTCCCTCGATTTGAGACAATGGAGGCGAATAGATTTCACCTTTGGTCCACACACCGTCGACTTGATGGCTCTCCCACCTAATGTTAAACCAGATCGCAACGGTCATCCCTTGAAATTCTTCTCACTGTTTCTGTGTACTTTGGCTCAAGGAACCAATGTTTTTTCCCAGGCTTTGACATCCAACGACAACGCCTATGTGTTCCCTCCATTTACGCTCGTGGGCCCCCTCTTGTGATTTCTGGATTCACAGCCTTGTCCCTACACTATAGTCGTCCCAGATCTCTCACCACATAAGTTTTGGTGGCCTCTCCTGCAACACCAGTCCATCGCGTCGTTTAAATTGGGTAACAGGGGAGATAGTTCCATTCTTCTCTTCCCCGCCAAGTCAGGCCGTGCACCTTGGGAATTCAGGCCGCTCCAATGGGATCTCTGGGCCTTCCACGTATCAGCGCACAACTAATTTCTTTTGCTTAAGGACTTTTATTTTAGATTATTGTACTCCTTTTCATTCTGGTATTTCATAAGGAAGTTGTCGTCTATTTTCTTTCATTTCCTTATATTTAGGCTAGTTTTCTTTTGTTTGTATTCCCACTAAACGTGGTTTTCTCTTCTGTAATAAACGATTCCTAGAACCTCTGTCATTTAGTTTTTTCCTTTCTTCCCTTTCCCCAGTTCCAAGAATTTGGGTTCCTGTAGTCAGCTGTCCGGCCTGTTCTTACCCTAACGATGCCTTGTTCTCATTTTGCCAGCATTGTGGATATGCTCGCAAGAAGAAGCCCAAAATTTCAGAATCCGAAAGGGTGCGTGTAGATCTTCCGGCCATCGATAGTCATTTAGAGTCCCTCCTCAAGATGAAGAGCGATAAGCCTTATCAGAAGCAAAAGGACAAGCTCCAGCTTGAGTTTGAACGTTTTCTTCGTTCCCTACCTTCCCCCAAATCTCTTTTGTCTGCCAGTCCTCAAGATATAACTAAGTTCCTAATTTGGAAGGATCAAGGCGGAAAAACTAAGGTCCACATTCCCAGCTGTCAATTTTTTGGCCAATCCTCCAAAGCTCGGTGCCAATGTCCTGCTAGGCTTGCAGCTGGAACAGTCAATAATTTTATTGGGAAGCTTCGTTCCATCTTTATAGAAGAAGGGAGGAGTGGTAATTGGAATGAGACTCTCGGTATAGGAAACCCGGCTGCCCATCGTTCTGTGAAGGATTACCTTCATCTGGTCCGTGAGGAGCAGGCAAATGCGCATGTTTGTCCAAAGCAAGCCTTGCCAATTTTCTTTGAAAAGATGTCAAAATTGTGTCTGTACTTGAGGGGCCTAGTTTTCTCTAGAAATGCATCCCCGGTCCAACGTTTCATC
This sequence comes from Meandrina meandrites, assembly GCA_963693305.1. Taxonomy (NCBI): domain Eukaryota; kingdom Metazoa; phylum Cnidaria; class Anthozoa; order Scleractinia; family Meandrinidae; genus Meandrina; species Meandrina meandrites. The sequence goes on from OY855909.1 coordinate 16,774,055, forward strand.
CATGTAAGAGACTTAGCCTTTTTCTGCCTCGATTTTTATGCGGGGGATTGAGCCTCCGACTTAGGCAGGATCTTTATTAAGGAAATTGTCTCTCTCCCAGACGGGGATGGTTTTTTATTCTGCCATACTTTTGGTAAAACTTTGAGGGGAGGCGGAAAATGTAATACTTTCGTTATCAAAACATGTCCAGATCCCAAAATTTGCCCTGTAGCTAATCTTAACTTGTATGTTAAACTATGTGATCTTATGTGTGTCAACCTTAGGCATGGTTATTTGTTTAGGGTGCTAAATAGCAGGAATGAAATTTCTGAACTCCCCTTTGTGGGTTCTGCCATAGCAAATAGGCTTTCTTCACATCTCCGTTCTGCCAGCATTTACAATGGAGAGACTATGCACAGCTTCAGGAGTGGGTGTTCTATCACACTTTCACTATTCAGAGTTCCCTCGGAGGATGTCGCCAGACATGTTGGATGGTCTTCCATCTCTACGGCAGAGTACTACTCGCAAACGGGTAAAGTAATGAATTCCGACAAAGTCGAATCTTCTTTGGCTTTGAGTACAGCCACTAACTCGGAAGGGGGGTCTCCCATTGCCGCTGCATTAGCTCGATCGTTTTCTCAGAAAAATGACTTGGGGAACCTTTCCTTAGCTTTTCCTTAGAATGCTGTTATAGTGTTAGGGGGGTTTCCAGGTTTTTCTGAGTTTTGGGAAAAGAGGTTGTTTACTCGTTTTGCTTCTTTGTATTATGGGCCCTCTAGTTTCATGGGCTGAAGCGGTAGGAAGTGTTAGCAGCCGAAGGCCACAACCTTTTCCCATATCTTAACTACGTGAGACAATGAGCGGTATAGCTAATGAGTGAAAATGTTACACTATTTTCATTCATCGTTTTGCCGCGAAATTCCGCAAATGTGACCCTCCACAGGATTTGGGTTACTTTGGTGTTGACGCGCGCATGACACATTCGCATGGTAGGACAAAAGAGACACGGTTTAACATGGAACAACCGTGTCAGGATATTTCGTCATTAAAATTTTCTTTTGTTTGATACAGCACGTTAGAAACAAAGGATTGGACAGTGGTGCGTGTCAGTACTTGCAAACAAAAGCTACTGTGCAAGACCCTTTGAATAAAGCACGGTTAACATGCGAAAACATACACGCTTTTCGTGTGAAAACACACGCTTATCGTGTGAAAAACACACACTTCCGTGCGAACAGGCTTAACATGCAAAGGGTTGTTTTCTGTTTCAGACAGAAGTAAGGAAAATTCTTAGCATGCTGCCCCCCTTATCGACACTAGATGCCTAATACAGACCATAGTTAGTCCCCTCTACTAACTATGTACAGACCGACGTTTACGACTTGATCGTGAACGAATTGGAAGCAGTTAAAGCATTTTGCAAGAACATACGCTAAGTCATTTTCATGTTAAAGAATATCATCTTCTGAGATATAAAACATATTTTGAGTAATATCAGTTTTTCATCACTGAAATGACCTCGGAAATCCAGCGGCTAATAAAAACAACAACGTGAAATGACCAGATTTTGGGTATTGTGGACAAACTGGACCACAACGGATAATTTTGGGTTTTGGACCAACTATGGTAGCCAAATGTTCAATTTTTTCTAATTCAAGTCGACTGGAATAAGTATTGTATTCGGCGCATGTAAAATGCGACGTTTGAACCAGGCCTTATTTGCTGTCATGCCTAGGCTTGCATTGATATGCGTAGTCAGAAATCAAACACTCGTGGAAACATTTCAAAGATTTCCGTTAATCAAAGTTTGAAGGGGTTTCCGACAACGTTTAGGGCTAACGGTCACGAAAGTAAACTGGGGACAAAATGATGTGCTGATATCACTGCAATTGATAGAGCTGTGGATAGCCCCCAGTAATACCATGTCAAGCTGAGTGGATGATTGTTCCATATAATTGTTTTGGCAGTCGATGAATTCGTCTTTTGGTATAGCAGAACTACACGGTTTTTCTTGCTCTCTTAACTTACATCCGCAGGTTTCTCTGACAAATGCTTCAACTTTAGATTGTTCAGTAATCTCCGCTTCGGAGAATTCAAACTACAGCTCATCGTCTTCGTCCTCGTCCTCGCCATCGCTGTCCTCTTCCGATGAATCAGGCTCATCTTCTAATACATTCTCTTCAATTTCTCTTCTGACATTATATTCTAATAAAACCGTCTCAAGCTCTCTTGTTTCCTCTTCCGATAACATTGAATAGTCGTCCTCGCCCTCCGTGCTAATTTAGCGTTCAAAGTTGAAATTCAAACAAAAAACACAAGGATTTGCGTCGTTATAGCAATATTCTTTACTTAACCGAGAGGGCCTGGACCGAGCAAGTACAAGTCAACATTGCATTATTAGTGTCGTAAACGACTGTTGTTGTTTTGAGATACTTTGCACATTGCGATTAGAAATCCAATAGTTCAACAACCGAAACACTAGAAAGAAGTTAAGATTCCATTGAGCTTGTGAAATGAACACACATTACTCTTATTTGAAAGAACTACAACCTCGGAGTCTCGGAGCGAGTTGGGTTGGGTTCTTCGCTTTTCGTACCAAGAGTATATCTGATCGAACTGGAAATTTAATGAGTTTACTTACGTGTCATCTCGGCTGAAATTTCGTCAATTTAATGTTAGATACGACATTGAGCTACCGGTATGTTGCTCGCTACAAGCCAAAGAAGTGTACCGTGTCAAGAACAAAGCCTTTTCGTGCTGTGTCAACATTTTTTACCATGTCAAGCAACTGCAATGCCTTCTCGTACTGTGTCAAGTAACAAGCCTATCGTACCGTGTCAGGAATACAAAGCTTTTCCGTTTCAAGCAGTACCGTTTCAATACCGACCAACACGGAACACGTTATCTTTTGTTTTGCCTATTAGATATGCGCATATTCACGTTCTTGACACGCTAAGCGTGTCGTGTTATAACCGTGCAAACGTGTCGTGCGCGTGACAACACCAAAGTAACCCAAATCCCATGGAGGGTCACAAATGCGTAGGTTACGTAACTCTTTTGTTAGTTCCTGGTCGTTTAATAAAGCAAGGAATTGTCACGTGCAATCTCTCCCATTTATACCATCTTCTTGTTCTGTTTCGGGGGAATTCATTACAGATACGCAAGCCGGTCGCAAGACTTGTCTAATTTTCTACCCTCCCACCTCCCCTTCGGCGACGTGAAACTTAATAATATAGCTTTCGCACCTTGTCGCTCATTGCCTCGGCCACAATCTTTTCCCATATCTTAACTACACGAGACAATGAGCGGCATAGCTAATGAGTGAAAATGTTATACTATTTACTTCATGATAAAAGTACATTAATTACAGTGTTCTTACAATACATGACAAAACTACACAATACTCTACTTCAGGTTTTTAAAAATTGAAAAAAGTATCAGGAGGAAAGTGGAAAATAGCCGGAGCATCAATGCGCCGTGCTAGCGGCGTTGAGTGGCAAAGCCAGCCATGGGGAGGGTGCGGGAGGGGGTTTCCCCCTCCTGTAGGGGGGGTATGGGGGGCCTCCTCCTGAAAAAATTGAAAATCTACATACTCTGAGGTGCATTCTGGTGCACTTTCAGGACCAAAAAGTAATTTTTTAGGTCGTTGTAAACTTTATTATAACCTAGAGTTTTTTTAAATTATGTTTACTCATACATATTACAATGCTTTTCCCATGTTACATATTACATCAGAATAAAAATTGACCTCTTTCCCTCATCAGTACTTCATTGACCTGTTATAAACTAAATCAACTTTTGAAATTTATTTTTGCAGTCAGAGTTTTCCTACTTATTGAAAATAAAGATGAACAGTTTCATGACCAACGCGTTAAAGAAACCAAGCATAGTTATTTCGGCCTCACGTAATGACCTCGCGAATACAAAATTTGAGTGAAAGGCAGAGATTTAATTTTATTTTTTAGTGCTACATACAAGCTCCGTAAATAATGCATAGTTAGCTAAATTTCAATCGATTAGATAAATCAATTTTATTCCGCGGGCACAACTGTTTTAACTGTTGTTTAGTTATCAAAGTAACAATGCTCTGCTAAACAGTAAAACTCCATTTCAGTAAAACTCCACGAAAACAAAAGGTTAACAAATTTTATGTTAAGCGAGCCGTAACATGTGGCGCGACATAGTTGTGACAAGTCTGGCTGTGGCGGCTCTGTAAAAAATTAATTTTCCATAAAGAACTGTAAAACATTCAGTTTCATCTGGTTTACGAATGATGAAGACTTCAAATTAAACTTTAAGTGTCACAAAAATCTTAAAAATGCCTTGGCTTATATCAAAAGTTAAATTTGAACAAATTTGTGTCGGCATAAAATTTATTTAATCGCTAGAGTCTGCCACTGTTCACATTCACGAAACGGCGCCTCACGAAACCAAACGTTGAATAAATAAAAGCATCCCTTGCAAATTGCCTTGTTGACAATAAATAATTCAACCTAAGCGATACAATAGTGTTTTCAAGCAATGTTTCATTCACAACAAGCACCAAAACTTATTTTCTGATCGACTGGGGGATTGTAAACAGAAACCCGGCAAACACTAAACAATTTGCATTTTAAAAAGTGTTTCATACCAGCAATCTCCTTTCTTTGATGTTTGAACTCAAACTGGGTTAAAAGCAGCTGTGATTTCTGCCTTTTCATCCGGTGACTGGGACCATTTTCTCAAAGAAAGCACCAAGTACAAAGCTCTCACGAATTCACATTCGCTTACGCAAGAAGAAACTAGTAACGAAAGGATCAAATGTCAGTCTTTCGCGGAAAAACGTAAATGGTTTCCGGTCCACTTTGAATGCTGTTGAATAAAAGAGCTATGATTTCTGATGCTGGAATGCGATCAATGGGAAAGAACAAAATATGTTATCTTTAACTTAACCCATAGGAATCGCAATTTTTTATTACTATTATTTTTTTTAATTGACTTCCAAAACCCGGCGCTAACGCTCGAAGTAGCCGGTGACTTGCATCGGGCGCCGGTTACTTTTGAAAACCCTGTACTTACTATTATGCATACAACACAAAACTACTTATTCTGAAGTTAACAAAATCCAACCTTGATGACCTTGAACAGTACACTCGAAAGTATAATTTAGAATTTCACGATATTCCCGAGGAAGACGACAAAAATATCTCTGAGCTCATCATTAAACTTGGAAATCTGTTAAATGCCAAAATCACAAAAGGTGATATTGATATTGCCACAGGATGGCTCAAAACCTGCGATTCCCACACAAACCTCCACCTATCATAGTATGATTTAGGTCATATCATTCATGCAAAGAAAGAGCTCTACTACGCATGTAAGCAGCTCAGATGTATCAACGTAAATCAAGTCTTCCCAGGTACCACACAAGTCTTTATAAATGAAAACTTAACCAAGCCATGACACCAACTTTTTGGGAAAGCAAGGAAGGCAGATGATGACAAAGACTGGCCCAGTGCGTGGACTATCGATGGAAAAATATTTATTAAAAGATCCTTGGATGAGCGGCCCATTCATATCCTTAAAGCTGCAGACCTCAACATTAGTTGATAATTATTTAGTTGCAACAGATATGTATGAACGGAAAAAAACTGTTTAGGTGGCTCAACGTAGTTTTTTTAGCCCTACATGTAGGGTGATTGTTTTGAAAGTGAAAATTATCTAGGAAGCCAATTTTCGATTTTTGCCAAACTACACCAAAATGATCACATATGACCAAAGTTTGATTTTGTACTGGTTTCGTAGTAACAAAGGTTACCATAGCAACAATAATCGTTTTCTTTTGTTTTTAAAAAAGCCTGATTTTCTCAAAATTTAGGCTAACTCTTGGTATTTTTTTTAATATGTTTAAGTATTGTAGATTGACTACCATTGCATGTGAATCAAGGGATTTGGAAATAGACAACGGACAAGATAAACAAAACCTTTTCCTTGGAAGGAAAATGGCGGTCAAAATTTAGCCACAATTCGGTGCTCTTTTCCAATGCTTACAACAGTTTTCTGCTCTCCGTTTCGACTGCAATATAAAACACAATTGTTTTTCTTGTTGCTGACCAATTCTAAAAAAAATCTGTAACAGCATTTTAGAAATATCGCATTCAAGATGAAATTGGCGTTTTAATATTGTTTCGAAGTAATTGAGAGCAAGTATTCAAAATTAAATATTTCCTAATCGTAGCCATTCAAAGAGCTTCTTTTATTTTGCAAAATATTTATTACCGTCATAGACCTTTTCCCAGTGAGAAAAAAAAAATTTTCCTTGAATTTGTCGGTCGCTCTAAAACGCAGACCACGCAGACTGCAGACCGTGCAGACCGTGCAGACTGTGCAGACCGTGCAGACTGGGTAATTTTTTTCTTCTCTTTTTTTAACACTCAAAACGCGGGCTCATCTCAAAGACTCACGTGTTGCTTTTCACGCGCTTTTGTTCACACATCATGGCGAAGGAAAGTGGCAGCGACAGTGACGGTAAGTAGCCACAAATAAAGCAAAAGCTACGTTTTAAAAGCTTGGCATTGATCCTTATACGTTTTGCTATCACCTCTTGATACAACTTAATTTTTTTGCTTGTTGTAGAGATCGACGCTTGCATCATTCGTGAAGACGAAGGTAGGCTTGTAGGCTTGTTTTGTTACGACCTTTTTTGATGTGGGCTTAACCTTATCGAAACGCTTTAAAATTAAGTAATCATTCGATTTTTTTGTCCCATTCAGATGTTGTCTGTTTAAGTCAAATGCAGCTGGACGAGAAGAAAGGTTTGCGTACTGAACTATTTATTTGCATTAGTCGTAATTTAATACACTGCTCAGTCTAAGAGCTTTTGTCATGATACCTAAGTTTTTTGTTTGATAACCGTTTTTTTTTGTCTGTTTTGTAGATGTGATATGCGTGGATAGCGACCTAGAGGTAAGAAATATCTTGCTTTCACAGTGAAGTGCGTACTATATATTTTAGTACTGATTCTTTAGTCAAATTCGAAATAATAGACCAGTTTGCCGACTCACTCGGCACGCACCGCGCCATTAGTTCGAATTTGTGTGGTCGCGTGTAAATATAAGCTTAACCGAAATAAAGTGCTTGTATGTGATTTCCGAAATATTTTCAATGTCTAAACTGAACTCCAAAATGCTTTCATGTCTAAAGCTGTCATTTTTCCGATTTGATCCTTTCGGCTAGCAATATGCAAATATTTTCTGCATGTGTGTATTTTACAGTGGAATCCCGAAAAAACGAAAATCCGTTCGAGAAATCTGGTATTTTGAGAAATCAGCCGGTAAAATGTCAGTATTTAGCAGAGTGAGGCAAATCAAGTGGAAATGACTTTTGGTTCGAGCTATATCTATCGGGAGGTTCGAGAAATCGGTATTTCACTGTTTTGTCTCGACTTACCACTTTTCAGTATTTGTTTACGTTGCATTATTATAATTTCTTTAAAAAAAATCCTTTAGTTGGCTCACATTACAGGTAGTTATTTGTATCGAGAGTAAAATAACTGCAATCTTCCTGTCAGCTCTTTGCAAAGACATTTTAAGATAATTCATCGAGTTAAAACGAATGAAACCATGAACCGTGACGGTGGTTTCCCACGATCTGATCTAATTAGAGAAGCAGCAATGTATTTTTGATGAACTTCAAGGTTTTCATATAAGGTTATCTTTCCTGCTCTGTTTTTGGAATGTGATGCATATAATGCACTTAATACATGTATCGCCATGTAGCCCAGGAAATATACATAAACGTACATGGTATATATCGCGATAGATAAAACGATGCTCAAAAGGGACGGATAAATGCTCTCAAGGCAGATGTAGCTGAGTACATGGGTAGCCCATTTGTTAGACTAAAACCATGGTCACAAGTGTTGGAAAAAATTTGCCCCTCCCCACCCTATGCAATGTTGACAAAGAACATTCATCTGACACATGAGAGCGTCTTACTATTTGCCAAAACTGAAAGAGGAACGGTGGTACTGACTCGTATTAAAGAGTTATTACGTTCATAACTTCATGTTTTTAAGAGTTTTCCAACAAAACATGCCCATGGTTGTCGCCGTTTCAGAGTATAGCGCAAAAGATATGTTAAGTTTCACAAAAAGTTTTTTTTTTGTTTAATCTCCATAATATGTTATATTTATAGTTGGAAGTAAGCGTATTCGAAACAGAAGTGAACAGCCCTGATGCAAAGAAAGTTAAAAGGGGCAAGAGTGCGGAGATGGATGGAGATGAAAAAAGAAGGTGAATTAACTTAATTCTGATGTATTAATCCCAAAACTAAAATTTTGATGCGTTTTACATTTCCGTTATTTTTTTGTGTATTTTTTTTTTTGGGGGGGGGGGGGGGGTGGGGTAAACATAGTCATGGGAGAATGTGTTCTTTGGTGCTTTGATACTCAGACTTTGATGTCAATAAATCAATATTGTATTTTCTGGCCAGTCCACTTTACCCTCGGACGCACGGGGGAGGGGGGTGGTGCCCCCCCTCCCTTGAGGTTTTTTCGAAATGTTTAAATTACATTTGACTGTTTCATACGGCCAACATTAAAACTGGGGCCAAATCCACAATAATTCGCAACTTTGTAAGGGTCATTTGTTTATCAAGGGCTTGGAGAGTTTTTCGAAAACCGCTTGACAGAGAAACAATTGGATTTAAGTCCCATTTCAGCGAAGTTAAAAAAGATACGCAATAGATACGCATAATATTTTAAACAGTACACCCTTTTTATAGTAAACATTTTGTTGTTGCTTTCAGATGTCGTAAAACTTTGTTCAATGATGATAATGGAAGGTTAGTATCTGCAGATGGACACTGATTGTGATTGTCAATATGTTAAATGATGTGTGATTTTTTCGGTTTATTTTTGAGCCTCGTTATTAATTTAAATATATTTCCATTTGATAACTTGCCTGCTTTTCGTCCACAGCCAGGTGGAGTTTCTGAATGATGACCCACGTACTCCGTTTCACCAACTTGGGAGAAAGTACGAAAAGCAGCGAAGTCCGAAAGCCGTAGCTGAAGTCCTAAAATGTCCTCCTGTGGGAAAGATTTGTAGTGCTAAACCAAGAAAATGCCAACGGAATGCTGCCTTCATAATAAACACGAGTTTCTTGGATGATCCAGATGACTGTTTAAGTGACGACTTGGGACCTTTCAGACACAATGGTCAAAGGCGTTGGTACTTTGTTACTGAAGAAGATGGAGGTTTCATTGAGGTGGATCAACCTGATACCATAGAAGATGGAGTCTACGTTCTGGAAAAGAAGTACTGGGTGCACTTGAAAAATGATGATTTTCGTAGACGGCTTTGGAGATTGTGTGACTGGACTGGGGAAACTGTGAAGTACATCATGGTGGAGTACTCCTTCAAAGGCGAGGAGCATGGCATTGACCTTGAGCCCCATGGAAACTCGAAAGAAACAAAGAAGCCCTTCCTTCGTACTGAGAAGAGCACTAAGGGAATGGTAAAGCAAATGGTCAAAGATGGAAAGAAACCTTCTGAAGTGTATGACGCTGTCTTTGAGGAAAAAGGAGGCCTGATGAAAGCAGAGTCCATCTCATCACTCCCTCGTCAATCTCAAGCCAGAAATTTCAAAAGTGCGCAGAGGGAAAATTCAGAGAAGGATGAGTTATGGACTGTTTCAAATATTTCCAAAGAAGAAGTAGCTAAAGGTAATCCTTTTGTCAGGTTTCCAGATTGTAGTACTGGGAATGTGTTTCTGGCAGATGACAGGCAATTGGCGGACGTTCGACGCTTTTGTACAAACCCTCAGCGTTTTGGAGTGTTGGGCGTTGACACTGTCTTCAACTGTGGTAATTTTTATGCTACACCGACCACGTATCCCCATCTGCTGTTGGAGGACAAGAAGACAATGAAGTCTCCCACCATGCTTGGCCCGGTTGCTATCCACAAACGTTTAAATACAGAATGCTACAATTACCTTGCAGCATCGATGACAAGAGCTCAACCAGCATTAAGAAACATCCTGTCAATCGGAAGCGATGGCGATAGCAAGATTTTCAATGGGATGAAGGAGCAATTCCCGGCCTCCACGTGGGTGCTCTGTAAAAAGCATGTTGAAGACAACATAAGACGTAAACTAACGAGCCTTGGCATTACATCCGGCAACCAGCAACCCTTCATCACCGACATTTTTGGCAATGCCGAACAGAGCCAAAAAGGTCTGGCTGATTGTTCATCGCCTGCACAATTCGATGACGAATTGGAAGCCCTGAAAGGCCGCTGGGATGAAAAGGAACTCAGCATACGAAATGTGGAAGTAGCCCAGTTCCACTCTTGGTTCATGAAATACAAAGCAGAAGAGATGAAAGAAAGGATGTTGTATCCTGTTCGCAGGGATATTGGACTGGGATACGACTACTACTTCAACAATGCAAACGAATCCATCAATAACTCTGTAAAACGAAAAAATGACTACAAACGGTGTAAAGATATTGTGGAGTTCACTAATGAGATAAGAGAAATCAAAGACATTCAACAACGAAATGTCGAACGGGCAATAATTGGCGAAGGGCCATATCGTGTGAGAAACGAGTACCGCGAAGACCTGGAAGTAAATCCGGTTGATTGGTTTCACAAAATGAGTGCTAGACAACGTCAGCAGCATATTGATAAGCTGATGTCCACAGAAGTTAAACCTGTAGAACAAGAAGATGCAGCACGGGCAAAACCAACAGATGTTGCTTCTCACTTGTCGGTTTCATTCGAAGACTCTGGGTTATCAAAATTAGTGCATTTAGGATCCTGGCTGAAGGCAGGCGAATTGGTTCAGAAGCAAAACTCGATATTCCCGGCCCCAGGAACACACCAGCACGAAGCATTCTTTGTCGAAAGCACAAGTGGTGGACCCACCAAGCCAAATTATGTAGTCATGAAGCCTACTGGAGCAATTGTTTGCGACTGTGAAAAGTTTAAGGAGACCCGCCTATGCAGTCACTCAATCGCTGTGTCCGAACGAAATGGCAAATTGGTACAACATCTCCAGTGGTTTAAAAAGGCAGAACAACAGCCAAATCTTTCAGCGGTGGCTGCTCGAGGAGCTCCCAGCATTTCAGGACAGAAGCCCGGAGGAAAAAGACCACGAAGCAAAAACAGAAATCCCTCGTCAAGAAATGACAGCATCAGTGTTGACGACATGCCAAGGGCAGAGAAGTCCATTTGGCATAATAACAACCCATTCAATCTCATGTTCATTACGTCAAATCAGAAGAAGTGCATCGCATGCAAGAGAGCATTCAACAAAGGAGGTAATGCGCCATTTAACTTGTGCCTATCGCACAAAGAAAGGTACACGTATCCCTTCAAAGGAGACTTTCACGACATCCGAGAAAGTGTTGGTGAAAAGAACTTCTACTATCACCTTGATATGTCTTGTGTACGTGGCCGCCACCCATTATTCCAACCTGAAGAAATATCCATAACAGAGTCTGTCAGAGAAAACCTTAAGGATGTACACTTGCGTTTCTTAAAAGAAGGCATGGGGGTATTTTCCCTTGCAGAAAGTTGACATGACTGAAAAGGACATTGAAATGAAAGGACTCTTATATTATTGTCAAGTGACGTTGTTGTTAAACAAAAATGTTATCGTTGCCCTTGTAGTTTTCAGCAGCAATATTTCGTAATAGTTTTCCTGGAAATGGCTTTTCTATCTTACTTCCGTAATTTTAAGCGTAATTTGTTCCTGTTTCCTGCCAAATTCGTACCATTTGATGTTTCTTCTGTTAGGTTTCAGCAGGTTTGCTTTTGAATGGAAAACCTGAGTTCAAAAGTGTTGGAAATTATAAAAAGTCTATTGTTAAAGAAAGTAACTATTTAACTAGAGGAAATAAAATATGTTTCATTTTTCATATTATAACACGTGTTTATACATAACTTTCGTACTGCTAATTAAGCCCAGTATCGAATTCCATATCTTTACCTGCGCTGCGATGGTTAAGTGTTAAGAATCGTCTTGAACTGCTCAGTGGTCACTGAGTGGTGCAGACTACTAACTGTTCACGTAAAACTGCAAATGTACTACAGAAGGCTAAATTCCATTCTTGCACAGTGCATAACCAAAATAGGAGAGTACAGTGCTTTGTAACACTCATCCGCCATTTTGGTTTTCTAGTGCCAGGACATCCCCCGTCTAGTGCCAGGACATCCCGGTCAGATATTATGAATAACAAACATTCGGATATATCTAGCAGAGTGTAAGATCGAAGTACTGAAAAATGTAAGTCGAAAGCAATTTCGAGAACTAGTGCACGAAAAAAAGTACTCGGTCTGCACGGTCTGCACAGTCTGCACGGTCTGCAGTCTGCAGTCTGCGTGGTCTGCGTTTTAGAGCGACCGTGAATTTGTTGAAAGATATCAACTGCAATTGTAGGAGACCATAAAATGATGAGAAAAACTTCATTCTTGATTAACTAGAAAATGCTTTTACAGATTTTTACAAACATTAATGTACAGGTAGTCAATCTACAATACTTTATAACATGGAGGGCAAAACTACTGAATTTTGATTGGCTGAGACAGAGGGTATTTTTTTCTTAATTTTAGTAATTGCCCCAGGCAATTGATCCTGATTGGACGAGCGGAAAAAATACTTGCTGCTAATTGGCTGAGCATGCTGCACTTGGTTGGCTTCTTGACGGCCGGATTTGAACAGAATTTTCAAACACAGTGCTAGCTTGTATGTCGCTTCGGAATTTGACTTCAGGTCCCGTCATTTGATGAAAAAGGAATGGAAGCCGGTGATAGCTTGAAATGAAATGCTGAAAGCTGAATCTCAAAACTAGACAACTTTCATCAGCCAGACACTTAAGAAGTTTTCCAAAAAATTCATTCATGGTAGCCAACTAACTTTTTCATCGCACTTCTGTGAAATGCATCTTCATCACATGTTATCCAGAGCAAAGATCACAGAGTTTGTTCAGGGAAGGAAGATGGTCATATTTTAACAGGAGAAATGATCTCTGCAAGTTTGTTTGGACTCGTGCTTGTGGTTTGTTGTTATCGATGTCTAAGGATTAAAATGTCAAGCAGCTCGCAGTGGAAAGCTTCAAAACTTGCAAACATGTGAATAAAATTATGTTTTTCTTTGCTCATTGAGTGCACACTTCTTATATATTTTTTTTCACGACTTACATTCAGTTTTAAGCTTACATAAATGCCGACATTATCCTGTTCTGAATGTAAGGGTTTGCTTATGTTTTGGTTTGCTTTCATTGCACCGCGGATATTTAATGTATACTTACTTAATGATAGTTACTGCTAGCTATAATGCACAGTAGCTCTCTTGTAGATAAAAAAAAATTGTTTTGCTCACTTACATTTGCATAACAATTAAATTACCTGTTCAGCAGTTAACAAAATATGCCTGCTGTTGCCAACTTGTATTGGAGCATTCTCAGCTAGTTCTCCTAACAACAAAGCTACTTCTTTCATAGTCCTCCAGCAACACACTAAAAGGATTTGAGCTGCAGGAGCCCTTATTTGACTTTCCTCTAAAACAGAGTATTGAGGGACTTGACTGAAGTCCTTGTCTGCTTCTGCAATAGTATGAAAGAGTTTAAAAGTCATTTCACTTTGAAATAAAGTTAAAGGCGTCATGCATTGCAACATTGACATGGGAGTTAAATCCATGACAATTTATAAGCATAATAAATTAACGCTAAAAAATTAGCATTGAATAAAGTTTATTATGAAATCTGCTACATTTTCTTTGACCTTTGTGGCACACAGAGTGACACTGATAATCTTATGCTTGCTAGCGATTACAGAAACTTCGTTTTGAACTTTAAATTAGCATGAACTATAGCGTCTACCGGGAGGGGAGGCAGGAGCTGGTAAACGGCGGCGAACTTTGTACTAATGCTCCGTAAAAACTCGAATCTTAAACTAAGATAATTAGCATCTCACGTAAGATAACCACCATCTAAAGATTTAGTTTTCAAGGAGCGTTAGCACAAAGTTCACTGCCTTTCATCAGAACCTGCCTTCCCTCCAGCCACATCTTGCAATAGTTTAACTGATTCCAAAACTAAACTCAAAACGCTTGAATTACACACAAAAAACAATTCATTTCTCTCTTAAACGAAATCTATATACATGCATATGACCTTAGGATAAAAGGGTTAAGGAAATTTATTGGTCGGAAAGATCAAATTTTCAGTAAATTTTCAAAGAATAGCAATTCGGCAAATGTTACGCCAAAAGACCCGAAGCTACGGGAATCGCACTAGGTCTGTCAACCATCTGTCAACCCCATTTGTATTCTCGATCAAAATAGATCTTCGACAATAATTTGCCTAACCACAAGCCTGTGGAATGCCAGAACAAGCTTTTGGGAGCCAGTTTAGACCGTATTGTGGTTCGGTAAATCCTCGCTTTATTAATTCATTTTCTGAGTTCAGTGGCTCATAGCCACTTAAAAAAAGTTGTGGCACATAGGGCCTTTTATTCACTTCCTTAGCAACATGCGAGAAATACATCTATGGGCCCTTAATTGGAATGACGGAATGGTGGAATATTCAAAAGACGTAATGGGAAAATATTTCCACACATTCTTAAAGATGGAACAACTGAATATCCTAAAAACACAGAATATTCTTAAGACAGAAGCAAATCATTGTAAAACGTACGACAGAATATTAGGAAACATCCTGTAAGAAAGCGAATGCCAAAAGCCAATAGAAACAGAACTAGCATGAGCTATTGACATGATGATGGTGGAAGCAAAGAGAATTTCCATTTTGATGTCCGGTCATTCTTGATTTCTTGTTTTAGTTGTTAACTAAGTATACCTTAAATGATCACAGTGAATTGGAGATGTTTACCAAAACCCTTGGCAAAGTATGTATTTTCTAAGAGCATAAGAATTGTGGATTGCAAAGGTATATTCATTTGAAGTAAAAAAATGTTCTACAAATAAAGTGTTCAACTTCCGAAAGTACAGAGGCTCACAAATCGAGTTCATTTTCAGTCGCAGATTGGATTGAGATGAGGCCATGAACATTGGTGTCAAAAACTGAAAACTATAAAAAGAGCACAACGCAGTGCCCCGGCCAGGGCTCAAACCCGGACTGCCAGATCCGGAGTCCAGCACACTAACCATTAGGCAACCACGCTTCCCTATGAATAAGTACCAGCAAAATAATGCTGGGGGATTACCCTGCAATGGACTACCATCCCATCCAGGGGGGAGTAGAAATACTCCTAGTCACAATGCTACAGAAACCGGGATAAGTTCTGGCAATATGGGCCACTTGGCCCAATGAAGGCTTTACCTTTGTACAGAATAGAAAAGCAAGTTGTTTATCTTTATTTGTCAATGAACAACATTCTTGCCAAATTTCAGAGAAAAAAGGTTGAAAACCCAATGAAAATGAACTTAAGTGTACAAAACATAAACACATTAAATTTAAATTAACTTGAACCATCACTTTTATAAGAAATGTGACCCTCCAGGCAAAAACACGTCTCATCAAACATTGTAAATTAGTGAAACCAGGTTTCCAAAGGGTTTCAAATGGGTTTCCAAAGGGTTTTCTACAGGTTTCCAAAGAGTTTCGAAAGGATTTCTAAAGTGTTTCTAACATTCTTTGCAAGTACCACAACGTCAGTTTTACTTTGGAGGCATAATGAAAATTACCTGCAGCATGTTGCTCCAACTAATTTCTATAGAAAAATATCGTAGCCCATTTATGTTAAAATAAACTTTAAAAAAATCACAGCACTTGCTCTCTCGGACTAGGATAAAACTCACGAAAATAAAAAATACACCACCAGATGAGCGTGAACACAGCTTGAAGGAATGCTTTGTTACTTGGCAGTTTGTTGGATTTTGTTACAATGAGTTCTAAGGCCAGTATCTGGAATACAAATACAAGTTTTAATGGTTCGTTTACTTTGGTTTCAATCGTTTCTTGCATTTGGATTGTTTGCATAAGAACTTCCTAATCCATGTAGACATGAACCTCGCTCCTTAAACTGTCAGTTTCCTGAATCCCAGTTGCGTCTTATCACTCGAAACTTGATTCATCCAATAAAATCCCGATATTGTTAATGGTAACAAAAAATAAAAATTATTTCATCTGCCAGTTCACTGATTACTTTACTTTTGAATGTATCAAAAGTGAGACTCGCGTGCGCAAAGCTGATAATTTTATGTTGTCTATTTGACATGTTGGCATGACATAGTGTCACAGAATGTTTTCAGATCAAACTTTAGATCATTTGACATGAAAAAGTACTTGTAAACACATCCATTCTTCATACGCGAAAACATCAGTATTAATAAAAACTGCTGGGAAAAATACTTGAGTAAGTTTTGTAAACTAGATGGATGAGCCTGTTAAAAATTGAGACCTCTCGGTGCCGTAATTTTGGTTTATTTACATTCTGAACAGAATCAAACAGAGAGCGAAAATTCTGAAGTAGTCACATTAAATTTTTATAGTGGTTCCAAAAATTCAAGCATTCTAAAGTAAATTACAAGAAATGCAGAAAATATTAGAGCAGGAAAAAGAGAAATTATACTAATTGCACATCTTTTGGATCGCTGGTCGTGTTCAATGAACATTAAGATTGGTTTGTGTACATGTATTTCTGCAACATAACACGGCAAAAGTTTTTTACATGTTGTGGCAAGTGAAACCCATGAAATGAATTAACAACAGTCCTAGTTTAAAAGACGAGAAATTTTGGAAGCAGAAATAATGACGAAGCTGGCAGAAAGGGTTAGTCTTTCTTTAACAAAGCTGTCGCTGCGGCGCATCTGCACCCGGCAAGTCCAAGAAAAAAGAGTAGAATACCTTGAAAACTTTTGGTTTAGCTCACTGTTTAAATAGCCACATATCACCTGAGAGTGCAAGGATTGTAAAAGTGTTTGTTAAGTGAGATATGCACAGTTGTACAAAGAAGATTTCAAAAATATTTTAAAAAGCGGTGTTTAAAAGGGTTTGCAAAGGGTTTCTGAAGGGTTTACAAAGCGTTTTTAATGGGTTTCAAAGGGTTTCCAATTGTCTCCAAAGGGTTTTATATCCTCCGAAACTGGGTTTCCAAATGGTTTCCAAGTGACTTCAAACACCCCCCCCCCCCCCCTCTCCCCCAAAACGCTTTTGTTGATAAGACGTGTTTTCCCATGGAGGGTCACAAATTCAAAATCGATGAGATGTATAGACAATACTAGCAAACATCAACAGCTCAGCAAACTAAACTAAGGAGATTCTTAGTAGCTAACAGTCCAGGAATGAAATGTCACTGAACAAAATTAAGTGGGAATTTGTGAAGATTTCAGCCAGTTGACCAGTGTTGACAAGGACCTATGGAACAAGGTAAATGCTGTAACCAGTTTTGTAACCCATGCAGACAGTTTCCATGGGGCAATGAAACGTGCATGTCCTGTATGGCTCAGCATACAGGATGAATTTCTAAATTGTTTGGCACATGTTCGAAATTGGTTGGAACCTTGGCATTTTAAGTATTATGGTATTAAACTTTCCCAGTCTTTAAAGCTATGAGATGAAACATCATAGCTTGCACTGATTATGCTGGTCATATAATGCAAAATATAAAATCAAGACTGTTACAAATCCATTAGAGTCTCCAGCTCCTGCTTCCAATCAAACATATCCTGCCAACCCCTACCAACCCCCACTTTTGTATGTTACATCTCAGTATACCATACATGAAGTACTAAGGCAAAAAAAAAAAAAAGCATGTATGGAAGGTGATTATTAAAGTATAGCACATTTGATTGAAAGGTATGTTCTCTACCTGCAATAATCAAGTTCCACTGGATTGAATATGGAGTTGAATGTGACATCTGGCGATGAGGATATAGTTGTTGTCCCAGCCGACAGAACCATTTTTTAGCAACAGATTATTTTTAATTGACATAACATAACTAACATTTATCACATTGACATTCCTTCTACTATTTACATAAACCTTACACTGCATTAAGTGCAATACAGGCACAGAAAAAAACAAAAGAAAAGAAAGAATTGGAGAAAAATAAGACAATGGCACGTTCTTCCTTTCATATTAATTAATTTTATTAAGTTCTTTAAAGTTCCTTAACATCTTCTTCATAATAATGTGACAAGGATTCTCTGTTGGGGAAGTTTTTTATGATGATTTTGCCATCAAGTGTTAACACTTTGCTGATTTTTCCATCATGTTTTTTCTCTACTACAAAACTCATCACTTCTGTGATACGCAGTCAGATTTTTGTTGATATTAGGGTGCTCAGTGGTTCCTTGCACAGACAAACTAGAAAACAAGCTTCAGATACTCAACAGAAGAGAGACTGAGAGACTAGTCCGCTTTCTATGCACAAGGAACCCCTTTTCCAAGGATAATACCTCACTTAGAAGCATAGTGTTAGGAGTTGTAGCACACAAATCTGTAAATGTTGATCGGCGACATCGGGCAGAGGATCCATAAGTCTATACAGGTAAAGAATATCAATGAGTATTTGTTTACACAAATCCAACAAGCTCCAATCATTGGATCAAGGGCTGCTGTGGCAAACGAAACAAGAATCATGTGCAGATTAATTGATCTACACTGCTCATTCAGCAATTGCTCATTGTTGCCACAAATGAATTTATGGACTTACAAGGCCTGTTGAAGAACGAACTTTGCAGCTACCCTGCTGCTCACTTAGCCCAAGACAGACAGATAAACCAGTGCTAGCTGATGCCTTATGGAATGAGGTCAAACTTGAACAAATATCACAACCCAGCCAACAACTCTATGTTCTTGAAGGAGGAGCACTGCTCTATCGTATCCCATAGAAACACAGTATAACCTTTTGTGACATCTGCAGCTGCTATGTTCATCATAGGAAGCAAACAGAACAAACATTTCATCAATACACTGAGTGAGAAGTTAAATGAGGAGGGGTGTGACACCATGCTGCAGGCAATGCTTATGTCTTTTTAACTCAGTGTGCGGTCCCTGTAGTTGCTACCAGAAACACCATTGTGATCACAGATGACACAAACATTTTTATTTTACTCTGCCACCATGGAAACAACTGCAAGAAGAAAATTTTCTTCAAAGAAGAGCCATAACCTTGGGTTCATGCAAGGCAAAGTTTGAGACATCCGGTCTACTTGTTCTGAGCTCGGGTCAAACATCTGCAGACATCTCCCATTTCTGCATGTGTTGAGATGTGATACCACATGATGCTTGTTTGGTATTGGAAAGGCTGTCAGTCTAAAGACAATATCACAGTTGTATCAGCATGCTTAAGTATTTAGTGGCAGGTTAAACGTGACTTCAGGTAATGTGCAAAAGATACAAGCCTAACCTATTCCCCCACTAACATAGGCTAGAACAAGAGTATTGGCAGACTTAACATGCAAATACATGCAAGATACATGCAACGCATGTATCCCCCCAAGCAAAACTGAACTCAAAGAAAATTACCTGATATACTACCCATTTTAGGAGCAGCCGATTGGTGGCAGGTTAAATGCGACTTCAGGTAATGTGCGAAAAATAAAAGCCTCACCTATTCCCCCCACTAACATAGGGTAGAACAAGAGTATTGGCAGAGCCTTTCTTATCTCCCCAGCACCGCACGGGCTGGATCGGACAAGATTAGAGCAAGGCAATTAGGTGGCAAGACAAGAGCAATGCCAAAAGCTTGGGGCGAGTTGCTATACAGACTTAACCGCCACAGATACATGCAAGGCATTGAGAGCAGCCGATAGAAACACTGATTCTGGAGTGCGTACCAGGTATATAACTCTGGTAAAAGTCTGATCACCAGTCACCTAAAACCTTAATCAACTAGTCTGGTAAACCCGCAGCTGTGGCAACCGATGCTGCTCCTATGCGAATACTATGACCTTTGAGACTCTTGTACGGGAGTCCTGCGCTTCGGGCTGAGTCCTGAAGCAAGTGCGGGACTGACGACCGAGTAAGGAGCCGACCTGACTGGAAATGGAACAGTGGCCCAGATTCCAGCTGGGCTAGTAGGAAATACTGTTGCATAGCTGATAATGGGCACAGCAAGGAAGAACACCAGACAACAGTGAGTGACTGCCCTTGCCTAAAACTGACAGTTTTAGTCGACTTGAGTGTAACAGGCATGTGCCGCGGATGGAAAGTTATACAATTGGTAGTGAGATGGAACGTAGAGCTAAAACTATGTGCCCCTGGATAGGTAAACTCGCTACACCGAAGAAAGGCAAAAAAGGCAAGGATGAAGGCAGCTCATACCATAGAGAAATCCCTAGGGCCCAACCAACCACAAAGGATGGGGCGGATGGCAAGCAGTACCCGTGGGGTTACCGGTTGTCTCCGAATGTGGGGAAACCCCTGAAAGCAGAGGATACAGCACGGAGTCTTTTTTAAGGGGAGCAACCCTTCACGGAGTCATCTTAGGGAGGAAGCTGGCAAGTTTTCAAATGAAACGCGATGAAGAAGATGTAAGGAAAGTAATGGAGGTTGTCAGCAATTGGACGGATCCATTTGAACCATCAGAGAAACTTGCCAGTCTTACTTACTTAAAGCTCAGTATGGAGACGCCATATTTGTGTCCTTCTGAGGGGCACAAACATGGCCGCCGTGAGTCAGAGAAACCATCTGGAACTTAATTTTTCTATTAATAGCGACTACTTTTGGCTCATGATCTATTACACTTTCACATTAACAGCACTTAGTACATTGGGAATGTTCCATCTGCAAAAATGGAAAGGAAAGGCCTTTTTTGAATCAAAACAAATTTGTCACGGCAGTCAGCTTGATATCACATACGGCGGAGAACTCGAATATTCAAAATGCTCCATTTTTAAAATGACATATTTTTAGTTTATCTTACACCTAGTGATATCAAAAGTTTAGCAGACCTATTAAATTTTGATTTCAGAATTTTATGACGTAACATGAAAACCAAGAATACTGGTCAACTAGCCGTTGCCATTTCTAGCTCCTAGCAGTTCTGTCCACACCAGTGGACAGAACAATGCGGTAGCAACAAAGTGCATCTTCTGGAGTTCCTTTCTCAGGAGTGTTCGAAGCAAGAATATGCTGAAAGGATTGACAGCTGTGTAATACATTTTACCCATGGCAACCACTGCACCAAGCTTGTAGTCGTAGATGTACGTATGACAGCAACTAACAAAACAGAACTGTATACCAACCAAGAGGAAGATGATACACGGATGTTCCTCCATGCGTCCCATGCATCTTCACATGAACATCAAAGGGTCGTCATAGTCTCCTCGGATACAGATGTTGAAGTGTTGGCATGCCACTACCAATCAGCTATCCCTGCCAAGCTGACTTTGATAAGTGGAAAAAGAAGCAGATCACACTTAATAAGCGTCCCCCGACTGTGTGAGAAGCTGGGTCCCAGGGTATGCCGAGTCCTTCCTAGTCTGTATGCCTTAACAGGTTGTGACGCTGCGAGTTCATTTGCAGGCAGGGGCAAGAAAAGGGCGTTTGACATAGTCAGAGATAAGCGACAGTGTTGGAGCCCTTAGAGAGAGCCTTTCCCTGAGTGCGCAGAGCACAACCAGGTTAGAAGAAGTGGTTTGCATGCTATTCAACGATAGTCTGTGCAAGCTCGTCAATGACCTACGTTACAAAATTTTCTGCAAAGCAAAAAACGTGCAGTATCACCAACTCCCGCGCGCCAACAAGTGCTGCACTCCAATACCACCTAAAGCGAGCTAACTACCAAGCTTTTCTCTGGAAGAAAGCCTTATAGCCAAGAATTGAGCAAGAACCAGTTAACCATGGATGGCAACTGAAAGAAGGACGCCTTGAGATCGTCTGGACAGACCTGGTGCCAGCTCGCAGGCTGTCATAGAGTTAGTTTGCTGTGGGTGCCGTAGTAATTGCCAAACAAGGCGATGCTCATGTGTCGGTAATGGCTTGTCTTGCATAGAAGGTTGTACTTGCTCTGAAGATTGCATGAACAGTGCAACAGACCCTAAAGATGGAGATGACGATGTTGATGACAACAACGAGGGTGAAGACGAGTAGTTAACCACTAATGGCTAAAAACGGTTAAAACAGACTTTTGCATGTAGTAAGATCCCTTTCCATCCCTTTCTTGCTGTTGTAAAATACTGAAAATTTCAATCTGTTTGTTGTAATATCCTTTATTTTTTTGCAACATTACGTGATGCCAAGGAAAGTTATCAAGAAAATGTATTGCTAAATAACAGAGCAACACGCAGCTATCTAGAGACACAGCTTAACTTATATTATTTCGAAAGATTTCTTGTTTTTGCCCCTCTAGCTCGAGTGTAACCTTAGTTTGACCTTCCATGCATTCTGGTGTTGCCAAAACATATTGTTATAAGCAATTAAATATAGAAAGAGGTTCTAAATATGACTAGAGTGGCCTTAAGAATTCATGTGAGCCCATTTTCTTCCACAATTAATGGTCATTTTGCTAAAAAGAGGCAGGAAATGTCCTTACCTTGGGTTAGTTTATCAAATTTCGAAGATAAAGGACCCTGCCTTGTGCTTGCTAAATGCATGATGGAACAAAGGTTTGACATTCATTGTTGTACAAACAGAGAAATGCAATTACAAGGAGAAAACACAAAAATACTTTTTACTGATAATTGGGTTGTAATCATAAGAAACAGCATTTGTAATTAACGAAATACTGTAGCAATGAGATATATTCATGGTTTCCATGGTGCAAAAGGCTGGTCGCAGAATTATGAAAAGTGTGAAATATGACAAAATATTAATTTTAAGCATATTTGTAGAAGATGTCATCAAATTTGGGCGAGTATTTCATGATTTGTATAGATTTTTTTTAACACTCGTACTTTCAAAGTAAAAAGCATCTCCACCACCCCCTCGAAAAAGAATTGCCATATCTCCCTTATGCACCAGTTACCATCCTGGTAACAAGTAATTTTAGAAAATTCAGACCTTTAGTTTTAATTTGATACCAATTTTACTAGGTATTAAGTGGGGTGCTACGAAAATCCATTTTTGGGGACTTGGCTCATGGACTAATAGGACTTTCTTGACTTAATTATCTTCCTCGTAAACCATTTTCCGTTCCTAAACCACGCCGCTCCTTCATTGCTCATGGCTGGGACGCTAATAAATCATGCATGCAATGGTGTTCTTACAGAAAAGGGCAAAAATTTGACACTGCATAATTTCTTATTGTTTCATTTGACAAAACATGTCACTGCATAATTTCGTATTGTTGCATTTGAGAAGTTATTTCCAAAACTAGAGCTCGTGTTTCATCAGGGTATCCAAACACCTCCCAATAATAAAAACACTCGGCATACGGCCTTGTGCTTTCATTTGTTTCTCGGTGTTTGGATACCCCAAGGAAATACTCGCTCTTGTTTTGGAAATAGTACATATAAACACTTTTTTGTTGACTATTTGCTGGAAAATGGTCCATGATAGAACCTAAATGTACACTTTGCTTGACAGTCCTTTGTTTTTACATGTTAAGTGTAACTAAAAGTGAAAAGTTTGTCAATAGTTTACAATGGCTTATTAGCATAAAAACATGGTGATCATCAACACATGGATTCCCATGAGTTGATTTTTGTTGACTTAAAGTACATTTTTTTTATTTCATTTAATAGCCTAAGTACATGATTTGTTTTCAGCTTAGCTACAGGATCCTTTGAGCCTGAGTAAAAGGTTACTTAAAAATGATGACAAAATTAGTTAAGATCTTAAAACCCTAGGTATTGCAGATAGAACTTGAAGATATTGGTCGAACACCACATGAGGAAAGGACCAGTAGCCAAGTGTGTCACAACTTGCAGTTTATCCCACCGACAGGGTGTTACAAGGTGTTACAAGGTGTTACAAGGTGTTTGATGCTATTGGGATGATATTGCAAAAGTGAGTTCCAGTCTCCTGCTGACCATGTAACACTGGTAACAGTTGTAACAGTGTCACCTAAATGGGATACTAAATTTTTGTCCCTAAATTGGGCAGCATTTGGTGGGAGTAATAGGAATGTATGAGGAAGATCACATACATATATGTATCTCACTCACCCATTATGCCCACTAGCATGTAGCAGGCATACCTGTACATAGGTTGAAAGGTTATTGACAATCTCTCACAGACAATGAAGATGTACAGACAAAGTAGTATACCTTCAATATCATCCATCATGAATCCTTCAGGTGAAGAACTGGTCACTACTGGGGCAACAATGTCTGCAGCACAAAGACAGTCATTTAAGAGACACGAGATAAGATTCCGCCACTGTTCATCACCTGCAAAGGACCTTAAACACAACAGGAAACAGAAAGGTGAGCCTAAATTTTGAAGTTAACAGAATTAAAAGATGCATATGCGCATACAGCAAAAGGGAAAGCAGGCTCCGATGGGCTCCGTACATGCATCATGTACAAATTTTCTGCACAGGCTGTAATGCTTGTTACATTGGTGAAACAAGCCAACATTTTTCCACGCGTGTGCACGAGCACTTGTCATCGGACAGATCTTCTCACGTTTATAAGCATTTACAGGCTTCAGAGTCGTGTCGTACCTCTTGTAACTTAGACTGCTTCAAGATCTTACGACTCTGCACCTACCAAGTACCAAGTTAAGCTTAAGGAGTCTATGTGGGAAAAGCCTGATCTTAATCAACAGGTCAAACACATCAATTTCACCCTTTCCCTATAGCTGCATGCACACACGCATCTTTTAATTCCGCTAACTTCGAAATTTATCTAGCGTATTGTTTTCCAACCCAATGTAACGTATGATTTGTAACAGGCACATTTTCTCGAATCTGATTGGCTTAGAGAAATGCAGTTTTTAGTAAATTTGATGCAGAAATGAGGTAATTCAGTGCAGAAATAAGCTAATTCAGTGAAAAAAGAGGTAACAAAACAGAGCATTCTGATCGGTTGATAAACAAAGGCACCAACGGAGAGCCAATCAAACGCTTCCACGCGATCTGAATGGCGCGAAGTTTGGATCTGCTTTGCATTTGAGTGGCGAGGACAAAAAAAATGGCTGTCGTTTTGAGTACAGTAGAGGACTTGAAGACAGTTCTTTTTTGAATAAGTGCTTTCTCAAGAAGGGAAATGCTGACGAAATCTACGAGTCATCTGAGCTTCACGCTTTGCTTGAGCAAATTTATTTACGTCGAGTTCAAAAACAAACACTCTGGCGAAGGTTATGATCCAGATAGCCTCAACGAAATGACTACATCGCTTGATAGACAATGTACTAAGAGCACAGAACCTGTAGGCTTTCTATTAAACAGGACAGAGAATTGTTTCGTCCAAGGAAGTGTTGATGGGAAAGCGAAACAGCTGCACTTGGTTGGCTGTCGAAAGCGTCCAAGCAAAGCTCGACAAGTAAGCTTATCAGAAGCAGAAGAAAATCTCTGGAAGAGGTAAAACCCAGAATCTTTTATTTCGACAATTCATTCAACTGTTTAGCCGAAATTTTCGGCTTAAAAACTTTTAAAACATGACAAACCTGTACGTTGCTTAAGCTTGTTTTGACTGAAGGCGTGATGATGTTTGCCGAGTTTGAATAAATTATTTTTCTACCAGAGTTGCGCATGTTGCTTTCTTGCAATTTTTTCATGAATATTATTGATAAGTAATCACATGATTTTTCTGGTGCAATTTGGGATAAATAAGCACTTGTAAATTTTTCAGACTACAAATATCACTCGCCCTACGGGCTCATGCAATTTTGTTAGCCTTTGAAAAATTTACTTGTGCCTATTTATCCCAAATTGCACTCGAAATCATGTGATTACCTATACGTAAACTTTCATAACCATCACACTGATGATGTTTTTCAGCAGCATGAAAGCTGCTCAAGATGGCTCCCGGTCCCCGAATTACAACAAACTGATGTACTGTGGGTTGTTTGTAAGGGCGACTGTTAAAGAAATTGAACAAGAAATCTTCTAAATTATAACAGTGCAGTGTTTAAACTGTCTTCTCTCGGTTAAAAAGTATAGCTTTAGTAGGAGCTTTGCTAAAGTAATAACACAAGTGACCACAAATGTCTCTCAAGGTTTTCCCACTAAGAATGACGTAACTGTTGTGTGTTCAGGCATGTTGGTTTATTTCGGTTCAAGAGTTGTCTTGTTGTTTTGTCTGTTCATCAAATATTAAATTTCCTTTCAGGTGTTTTCACAATGTGCCTCGACAGCACAGCAAGAAAGAATTATTTCACACTAAAAATACAAAAATACTTGTAAAATTACAGTTACATCTATCTACTCCCAGGCGAAAAAAACAGCGAATTTTTTTGCGGTGTGCACTCAAGTGTGTCAGAATTTGTGGTTTATCCATGTAACGATATCGATAAGATTCTAGATTTACTTCCGGTTTCAGTACCCGTGTCTTACGTCACAGTTGTCATGGTTATGCGCCATGCTTTCCGGTTTTAGGGCTGTAGAGTTTTTGTCCTAGTACGAGTAAAGGTCTTGTCGAAACTCAAGTCTGTTTCTGGTCTATTATCTGTTTGTCTTCCTACGGACAACGATACATGGTGTCAGAAGTTTGTCCCTCGCCTCCAGGGAAGTGTGTTTTGCCTTGAGTCTCCTTCGGGTCACAATTATGAGTGATACAGAACAAGAATCAACGTCGAACGTGGATCAACCGCATGCGCCCGCTCAGCATGCAGCTACACAATTCATTCAGTCGAATATCCCGTTACCGTCCAAGCTCGAACTCAAAGGGAACTTAGCGACAAATTGGAAGCGGTTCAAGCGGCTCTGGAAAAACTACGAGATCGCCTCGAGACTTAGCAGTCAGAGTAGTGAGCTCCGAACAGCGACTTTGTTGACTTGCATTGGGCCTGACGTCCTGGACATCTACGATGGTCTGCCTTTCACGGACGAAGCGGAGAAGACCAATGTCGATAAAGTGATAGAGCTCCTCGAGGCCTATTTCATTGGGGAGACAAATGAGATCTATGAAGCCTATCTCTTTAATCAGCGAGTGCAGGAGGTCGGTGAGTCATTTGATTCATTTCTCACAGCTTTACGTACACTTGCTAAAACGCGTAACTTTGGCAGTATGCAAGATAGGATGATTAGAGACAGAGTTGTTGTAGGAATCAAAGAGAACAGTACACGAAAAAAGCTTCTCATTGAAACCAAACTTACGCTTAACAAGTGTATTGATATTTGCCATGCAAATGAAAATACTGCTAAGCAACTTAAGGATATGACCCAGACCGAAGAAGTTAGTGCCACTAACACAGGGAAACCACCAAACGAGCGCCCCGTGCAAACCAAGCCACCTCAAAAAATTAAATGCAAGTTCTGTCATAAATTCCACCTGAGAAAGAAGGAACTCTGCCCAGCATGGCAGCAGAAGTGCAGTGCTTGTGGGGAAATGAACCACTTCTCGGCAGCATGCCGCAATCCGAAAACAAACCAACAGCAATAGAAGAAACGAGTGCACAACGTCGAAGAGAGTCTGTGTGCGAAACACGATGACGAAGATAGTGATGAATATCTATTCAGTGTAGAATCTGTCGCCTCAGTCCAGGCCAAGAGTAGTCCAAAAAAGATTTATGCTAGCATGCGCCTAAGAGACGAAACAGTCAAGTTCCAGGTAGACTGTGGCGCAACTGTCAATATCCTCCCTGCTGACGTCTATCAGAAAGTCTTCAGTGACCCCCAGTTGTCTAGACTCGAGAAATTGGAAACTACGTTAGTCATGTTTAACCAATCAGAGCTGAAGCCGTTGGGATGTGTCAAGGTAGAGACCACCAATCCCAGGAATGATCAGTGTTTCCTGACTGAATACACAGTCGTCCCGCGTGGGCATATAGCACTTCTAGGTGCTCAGACAGTTCAGCAGTTTAGCCTCATTACTGTGAACACTGATAACATCATGTCTGTGTCTGATACAGCTGCCGCACAACCAGATATAGTGAGCGAGTTTGAGGATGTGTTCTCGGGGGAAGGGAAGTTAGAGGAGAAGCTCCACCTTGAGATTGACAAGTCTGTAACCCCTGTTGCGCTCCCGGTGAGGAAGGTCCCATTTGCAGTAAAGGAACCCTTAAAGCAGGAACTAGAACGCTTGGTCGAAAAGGGGATTCTCAAACCAGTTGTTGTACCAACGGAGTGGATTTCGTCAATGGTGGTGGTTAAGAAGAACAACGGGAAAATAAGGCTGTGTATCGACCCGAAGCCCCTGAATCAAGCACTCAAAAGAAACCACTACCCACTACCAGTGATGGATGATCTGCTTGCTCAACTAGCGAATGCCAAAGTTTTCAGTGTTGTAGATGCGCGGAACGGATTCTGGCACGTCCAACTCGACGAAGAGAGCAGCTTCCTAACAACATTCGGCACACCCTGGGGAAGGTACCGTTGGACTCGCATGCCCTTCGGAATTTCGCCAGCTCCAGAGGAATTCCAGAGAAGGCTAGAACATGCCCTAGAGGGTCTACAGGGAGTGATTCCGATCTTTGACGACATCCTGGTTTTTGGTGTAGGAGAAACACAAGCCGAGGCACTGTCTGATCATGATGTAAAGATAAGAGCACTTTTCCAGCGTTGCCGCGCTAAAGGTATTAAGCTGAATAAAGAAAAGTTGAAGCTCCGCCAGAAAGAAGTGAAGTTCATGGGGCACGTGATATCTCAAGACGGTCTTAAACCTGATCCAGACAAGGTGCAGGGCATCAAGGAGATGCCAACACCCACCAGCAAACAGGAGGTCAAGCGACTTCTCGGCATGGTAAACTACCGGCAGCGGTTTGGCCCTAACCTATCTGAAGCCACCGCCCCAATGAGGGAGTTACTGAAAGAGGAGAATCAGTTCCAGTGGGAGGAGCAAGTACAAGGAAGAAGCTTCGAACAAATCAAACAGATACTCTCTGAAGCTCCAGTGCTTAAGTTCTTCGATCCCAAGGAAGATGTAGAGCTTCAATGCGATGCATCGGACAGAGGTTTGGGTGCCTGTCTTATGCAAGCAGGTCAGCCAGTCGTGTATGCTTCACGGTCGTTGACCGACACAGAAGTAAACTATGCACAGATAGAAAAAGAAATGCTAGCAATCCTCTTTGGAGTTGAGAGATTTGAGCAGTGTGTGTATGGTCGACTTACTAAGATACAAACTGACCATAAGCCGTTGGAAAGCATCTTCAGAAAGAGCCTACTCAGTGCTCCGAAACGTCTCCAGCGAATGTTGCTGAGATTGCAGAAGTTTGACCTGCATGTGTCATACAAGAAAGGATCTGAGATGTACTTGGCCGACACCCTCAGTCGAGCGTTTAGAATGCACAAAGGCATGCGAAAGGAGGAAGCGGAGGATGTAGTGTACATCGACGGAATGAGAGGAAATACAGAGAGGGAGTTAGAGAGCATCAACATGATACAATACCATGCAGTTTCAGAAGCGACTCAAGTTGTCATCCAGCAAGCAACAGAATCTGACCCCTCACTGCGAGAGCTAAAGACAACCATCAGACAGGGCTGGCCACCCACCAAGGAGGACATATCCGCAAACATCAGAGACTACTTCCCCTTCAGAGAAGAGCTATCCTTACAGAACGGACTAGTTTTTAAGGGTGAGAGGCTAGTTATCCCCGCGAGTGTAAGAGGAGACATGTTGACAAAAATTCACGCAAGCCACATTGGTATACAAGGGTGCTTACGCAGAGCGAGGGAAGTGCTATACTGGCCAGGCATGAACAAGGACATAGAAGACCATGTTGCAAAGTGTGAAGTCTGTAACAGCCAGCCCGCAGCACAAGGCAAAGAGCCTCTGATTTGCCATGAAATACCAAGTAGACCGTGGGAGAAGATAGCGGTTGACCTCTTCGAGCTCAATGGGAACGAGTTTATGGTCACCGTTGACTATTATTCAAGTTTCTTTGAAGTTGATCGGCTGATGACTAAGACAGCGAAAGAAGTTATCAAGAAGCTGAAAGCACACCTAGCTAGACATGGCGTTCCGGATCAGCTAGTATCTGATAACGGGCAACCCTTTGCCTCTGCTAGTTTCCAAGAGTTTGCAAATACCTACAACTTTGAGCATGTAACAAGCTCCCCGACTTATCCTCAGTCAAATGGCAAAGTCGAGAATGCTGTGAAGACAGCAAAAACTCTCCTAGAGAAAGCCAGGAAGTCGGAGCAGGACCCGTATCTGGCGCTGCTAGACTGGAGGAACACCCCTACAGAGACAGTCAAAACGTCACCTATGCAGAGGCTATTCGGTAGGAGAACCAAGACTCTGCTTCCGACATCCAACAGACTACTGAAGCCAAAGATACCAGAGGACGTTGATCAGAAGATCAAATTACAGAAAGCGAATCAAAGCTTGTACTTCAACGAGGGTGCTAAAGAACTACAGGAGTTGCGCCCCGGGGACATAGTTCGGATCCAGCCAAAAAAGTCTCAAGTAGGGAAGCAGAAAGATTGGACCAGAGCCAAGGTCGACGGAAAGGTGGACATAAGGTCCTATCAAGTCCGAACAGAGGACGGACGGATTTACAGAAGGAATAGGAGACACCTAAGGCGAACACAAGAAGTGGTGTGCAATCGCGAGGATGATGTAATACCGCCACCCAGAGAATCTTCATGTGATGAGCAGCCGTTAGTGCAGCCTGGTGCGTCGGGTCCCATCGCGACCCAGAAGGAGCAGCACACGGTACCAGTGCAGAACGCGGATGCGGACAAGCCGCAAGCTGGGCTCCCAGGACTATCTCAGTCAAACGAGCCTGAGATCCACGCACCCACGATGACAACTCGTAGCGGTTGAGTTGTCAGACCACCAACACGTTTTATGGACTATCAGTCATAGACGTTAGCTCGGAAAAGAACATGACCAGCTTTATTTTTTTTAAAAAAAATTTTTGATTTTACTGGACAGTGACATTTAGTTCATTTATGTTATTTTCTTTTTTACCTTTTTTTTTGTTTCGTAAAGAAAGGGAGATGTAACGATATCGATAAGATTCTAGATTTACTTCCGGTTTCAGTACCCGTGTCTTACGTCACAGTTGTCATGGTTACGCGCCATGCTTTCCGGTTTTAGGGCTGTAGAGTTTTTGTCCTAGTACGAGTAAAGGTCTTGTCGAAACTCAAGTCTGTTTCTGGTCTATTATCTGTTCGTCTTCCTACGGACAACGATACAATCCAATCAACAGTTATTTTTGCACGGCCATGGGAATATCACTACTGATGACATAATGCTAACAAATTAGGGCACATTTCTGCTTCTGGTTGCAAAGATTTTTAATTCTTGAGTTATTTGTATTTTAAAAATTTCAACTGGTTTTACTGTTAAAATCAAATTAACTGTGATCAATAGAGGCATGATTAAATATGCAAAAATTAGGTGGAAATTTCTTAAGAATTAGGGAGCAAATCTTCCAGCTGTAGTGGACTTTGAAGAACCTTCCAAAGGGATGGTTTTAGTTTTGATTCATTTTTTACTTTTAAGGAAATGGCTTGTTACATGACAAAATTATCATGTTACATACATTTCCGACAAAAACAGAAGTATCATGTTGAAAATAAAAATAAAAACAAAAGTGTGATGTTACAAACAAAAGTACGCTTCTGAGTAATTGCTACCATTTTGCATTCAACCATGAAGCGTGACCGTTTTTCCATGTATGTTTAATTTTCAAACGTGACAGTTTTCCAGACAACTGTGTTGACTAAACCAATGAAAATGTTTCATTTGGAGCACGAAACTATGCTTTCTTGTCAAACAGACGTCACATGTTTTGTAAACATACTGTGCAGGTTTATCGAAATCAAGGACATTTTTTCAACATTGAGCGATACATACAGCTGGATTACAAATATGTCTTTAATGCAAATATGGATCGGATCGTTGTTGATGCAGTTTTCACTTGTTACTTACATAAACTATAAAAGCCGAGGTATTAAAACCTAGAGAGTTCCGTAACTTGGTTTTAATATCAAAAATGGCATCCCACAGCGTTGGAACTATTCCCTAACCCAAATAAATCAAACAGAATGTGTGCTTTAAGCAATATGCTAGATTTCATCCCATCATATGGTGGACCATGTCCAACCTATGATTCAGTCCACCGTGGGTCTGAAGCTCTTAAATGCTGGTTAAATAAAAGCAAAGAGATTTTCAAACTTTACCATTTTTCAGTGACTGTTAAAAGTAATCAATGCATTAAGTGCAATTTTTATTCCATGCACTGAATAAAGTTCTGTTTGGTGTAAGGTTCTGAACAAGGTCCTGAAGGACCATTAAAAACCCTTTTATACGAGAACTGGTAACAACATCATTTCAGCATAAATAAAAATGAATTTAGAGATCTGGTCGGCCTGACACCGTTTTGTTTCCAACAACTAGAAGAATGCAGAACAAAGAAAGTCCCCTGCATCACTTTAATAAACCCCAGCTTCCAGCAATCTTTAACATGTACAGTAGAGAAAATCGTTGAGGCAAAACTGCAGCCTTATCTGAAACATCTACAACATCTGGAATTGAAGAGAAACAACTGTCTGACAAGTTGATCATCCTTATTAACTGCATCGTCAGGATTGCCACGAAGAAACTAAACTATACCATGTCCTATACACAAGGACATGGTGCCTTGCCTCGTCAGAGAGGAAGGAGGAAGCAGGAAGATGAGCCTATTCTTCTCTATCCTGTGACTGGTGCACCGTGGAAACATTGTTTTTAACAAAGCTATGCTCAATACATTCAATGAAGTGATTTTCATCGAGAACGCCGACAAGAACACCTTGGACATTTCTGACTGGAAGCTGCTCACCCAGGGAGAATATGCCACTCATGATGTTAAATATCAGACAGCAAGGGCATTTATCAACAAATGTCCAATGCTAATCACAGCACTGCATAAGCTGCAGTTTGGCATGGTTCACCAACCTGCCATGGGCAAACATCTAAGCATCTACCATTTTAGGAGGCTCACAAACCTGAAGCTGTAGCGTGGTTGAGAAAGCACCCCATGGAATGGATAACGTGGTCTGCAGACCAAGCCAAATGCTGTGCAATTGACACCAAGAGCAAGGACACCAACCGTGATGACAAGAATGAGGCACAGGATGAGGAACGAAGTTTGCAACAAAAAGAAAAGGAAGACCTCGGAGCGCTGTCACTCACTGATCCACCACTTGAAGACACTGAAGCAGATGCCGACAACATTGCTGATTCCATGTCAATCCATGATGAGTTGAGATTAACCTTGAGAAGATCAGATCCGGAAAGTCTGTGATACAGAGCAAGAGCAAAAAACGTTGTGTCCTTCAGAGGGAGAGGGGCGTTAGCACCCAGACTGCAGATGTGCTCCCAATGTACCCCAATGCAGTGATGCCCACACCAATTCTAATGGAGCTGCAGAGTCATTCCGACCAGCAAGAGCGCAAGTAGAATACGATTGATGCAAGAATGCCCACCAAGCATTCAAAGGTACCTGGTTATGGAATATGGAAATTGAATTCCTTGAGACTTGTCATTTTTTGATAGTGAGCTTTTGCAATGTCAGACCTCTGTTTTTGGTCTCCTGACAGAATACATTGCTCCTTGCTTGTGAGCAGATTGAAGCTTTGAGTTTGGACAATTTGAAGATGGTGCATTGAATGAGTATCATTTCTAGTGACCAGTACAAAGTCACACTGGGGTTTAAGCAATGGCCTTACAAAATTGATGCAGCTTTTGAGCACCTGCACGCTTGCATCTGTCAGACTCAATAAGTCAAATCCATCTTGCTGGCCATCTTGAACTTTTTCTTGTCAATGAATCCTGTTCTCCTTTGCTGCTCTAAGTCCACCATTAAGTACTGATAAATCATAGGTTGAGATCCCTTTACCTTGATGGATAAATACACCACAACAAATCTAGTTGCAAAAGTCAAGTCCAACTGATTCACTTGGCCTTGAGTAGTTTTGCACATTTCACAGTGTTTTGGTAACCAAGCAAATGAAATTTTACCACTTCTAACAATTCCACAATGGTTGCCCAGTGCCCTCTAGGATCCAAAGTTTCAACGTCTAGATCTTGTGTCCACTGTAGTCTCATCATCTTTGCCACTGTCTTACACACTCTTTTGAGACACAACTCTGTCGAGGACAAGTTTCAAAGAACTGTGTCTGATGTGCCATTTATATTTCTGAAGTCGATTAATTCCGAGATCGCATCAATGTAGCCCAATTGTCCACTGTATCTGAGCTTGCATTGCAAGTAGTTGAGAAACTTGAACAACAGACTGTGAGAACACAAGCTTAAGTCCAGCACTTCCCAACTCTATACAAGCATCAAGAGTTTCGCGCTTCCGGCTGGAACATAATGCATCTTGGGATATGTTGGGACTAAAAGTGAGCACCACTTCAACATGAAGACAAGAATCAAACAAACAAAACAGGGAATTTACTGAGGAAAATTACGGCTGGGTTTCCAGAAAACTAGAAAACATGATATCAAAAACTGCAAGGATCTAGAGCCTAAAGGACATCTGAAGATTTTTTTTATGGAAGTTGACCTGAACATGTTGTAAAAAAATTCATTGTGATTGTAGTGCGATATTTGCTCACGCAGACAATCGCTTCCAGAAGTTTTGAAGCAAGATACATGTACTGTAGTTCCCGTTGAATGATGAACAGCATCAGTTTGACGAATGAAGAGGTAGCCGTTTTACCTCGGACTTTGGTGTGTGAGGCTCCAAATGAATTTTCGAATGGCTCTGTTATGTTTTTGACGAGTTTGCCGATTAATTAAAATATGTGCTCGTGAGAATATTAACAATTTCTGCAGAAAAGATAAATGCTTCTCAAGCTGTCGATGCTATCACTTTAGTAAATTGATAATCGCGTTTTTTAACCGAATATTTCATATACCAGGGTCAAAACGAATTTAGATCTCGAATTAATTTCCTTAGTAATAAGTTAAATGTGTGCCAAAACAGCGCGAGATCAAGTGAGAAATTCGAATATAACTTAAAAGATTTTGGTAAAAGTAACTGACATAAAATAATAAAAAAGATAAACGTAATCAGTTCAGCTTTCTTTTATTAGAACAGTTGCAGTATTTCGCTGAAAACCAATTTTGTAAATGGAGTTCTTGCGAGTGTATGAGCTTCAGTTTGTGGTGAGTTCATCGATTAAAATATAAACCGGCAAACGATTTGAATGCAATTATTGCGTTTGTTGTCTGTATGTAAAGCGTTTTGTTCTTCTGTTAAGTCAGATATGAAATCGCAATGAATTAAAACAACATTGAGGATATTACCAGGTTGTGTTGTGGTCAACTATAAGCATAAATAAATATACTCGCACTCTTCCAGTCTCCCGACAATTCATCGGTTCTGCCAGTTCTTTTTATGGTTTTGTTTGACACTGGTATCCCTCTAGCCTTCAGATGTCCTTTAGGCGCTAGATCCTTGCAGCTTTTCATATTTTTCTGGTTTTCTGGAAACCCAGCCATAATTTTCCTCCGTAAATTCCCTGTTTGTTTGTTTGACTGGTTTGATTCTTGAGTTCTTGTTGAAGTGGTGCTCACTTTTTGTCCCAACATATCCCAAGATGCATTATGTTTCAACCAGAAGCGCGAAACTCTTGATGCTTGTATTCCTCCTCATCTTTGCAGCAAAACCTGAGAAATTTAAACACCTCTTGACTATCTGCTGGGCTAAATGATCTTTCTTGCAACCCCCACCACTTCCAGTCAACCATTTTGTGAATGATTTGCCAATGTTGAAACAATTGGTCAGTTTCATCCTTTTCCAAGTGAAGCCATTTCGGTTTGGGCGATGCCCCATTGATATTTGACCAATTAATTTTGCACTTCTTGCTCATTTTGCCCTTGCAATAAAATGGCCAACACAATCTCCTAGATTTACATTTTAGCTGAAACAAGAAAGCAATGACAACTAAAGGAACTTCATTCATGTTTTAACTTGCCAACACATGCTCCTCCTTGCCTACCCTCATTACTATTGTGTGGACTGATTTTAGTGTAATGGATTATCAACATCAAAACTTCTACCAAATGGGCAGAGTAAATAGATTCCATGGATTTAACAATACACAATTGTTTAATTGTCTTTATTTCTGTAAGTATCATAAGCTACTCACAATTTTAATGCAAGGTATATGAAAATATATCATTCATATTTGTGCTAACTCCATACAATCTGTGTCTCCTGTCCTTTGGGTATAACTTTATAAATGGTCAATACTTTATTAATGGTCGATACTTTATTAATGGTTGATACTTGCATTGCCAGTTGACTGATTAAGTGTAACAGATTATCAACATCAAAACTGCTGGTTACGCACTAAGCAAAATAATGAAAAAACTTCTAATTTTCTTAAATCCTTCTTCAGGTTAAATCAACATAACTTAAGTTTCTTTTCAACAACAAGGGACAAAACGTTCAACAGCTGCCTTTAAACCATACAGAGCATCTTCTGCCGGTTTATTTTCTATTGAAAATGGAACATTA
This sequence comes from Meandrina meandrites, assembly GCA_963693305.1. Lineage (NCBI taxonomy): Eukaryota > Metazoa > Cnidaria > Anthozoa > Scleractinia > Meandrinidae > Meandrina > Meandrina meandrites. The sequence goes on from OY855909.1 coordinate 16,810,494, forward strand.
ATTTTAAACATGCAGAGAATAGCTGTGAAACTTTAGATACAATCATCTCCAGGCAAAAACAACACCACATTCTGTGTTGGGGACTGCCCTTTAGCCAGCGGACTCTACCAAAATAAGACTTAGTCCTATTTTGGACTAGTACAAAACATGGTCTACAACACATAGTGCTAAACATGGTCTCAATTCATTTAAATATGCAGCAAACAACGGAATATGCTTCCAGACAAGGTTCGCAAAAGGGCTGGCACCAAGGAAATTATTAAGGAAGCACAAAATTTTAATTTTTAATTTTTTTTAATCTTTTGTAGTTAAAACTGATTTTTAACCCTGGAGTATTTCATGCATATTATTCTAATTGATTCTTGTAAATAGTTGATTCTTAGTATTTTTTAGAATTTTTACAAGTATTTTAATGTATTTTCATGGTGAACCTGTAAACTAGCTTCTGAGCTCAGTGTTTGTATCCATGTAAAATAAAGTTATCCATCCATCCATCTGCCAGCCCGCCCACCCGCCCGAGTGCAATCTTCTCAGAACACTAGTTGAAAAATTTGTAGTTCTAGCTCATTGCCTTAGTTTTACTTTGGCCTGGATAACCTCAGCCACATGATTTGGTCCAATGGAGCTGGATGCTTCACTGGAAATACTGTCCTAAATGAGTGAGATGGCCAAATCAAATGGCTCGCTATGGGATAAGCAATCAGGCCCAGCCTGGTTTCTTGCATTAAGCTGGACGACAAACACACCGAGATTACTTGCCAGGTTTGAGTCGCCCTCTGTCTGAGGACCTTCAGGGCTACATTGTTGTAACAAGGGATAATACAGCCCAGGAAGAAGCTTTGAGGAACGTGGTGTGGAAAGAAAGCACACGTAACAAGGTTAGTCAATCAGATAAATCGTCACATTTAAGCAAAGAAATACTTGCTTCAATGAAGTTAGACCATGCGAAAGCTGTGTCTCAATTAGAGAATATTACTCAAGCCTTGTTTAAGCTTAATCCTCATGATGATGAACCAGAGTATTGGATGGAGGAAACCCTTACCCATGTTTATGATTGTTTTGACAATATTGGGATGTATTATGCTGAAAGAGCTATGTCAGAGGCTAAACTGTGATAGAACTGGATGAAATGTTGGTACAAGAACCCTTGAAATCTTCAAAGAGACTCCAAGAGTAAAGCCCCGGTAGCTCAAATCTCAGTTGTTCAGATCTCGTCACTGCCTGTACATCAGCCAATTGATACTAGAACTAGTCCAGTAATGCAGCTACCCATAACCACTGTTGAGAACAAGAAGTTGCTATAGCAACTTAAAACCGCGCTTATATTTTTGGCTCATAACAACTTTCTTTCTCAAAAGTCACGGTTAAATTTAATCTGTTTGCATTATGAGTAAAGGACTAGCAAAGTAGTCACGTTAGTCACACAATCCGAGGTTTAAGTTGTCCCCGGCTATCTTTAGCTTAAGGGTTTTTCCCTTCTAATGACGTAACCCCTGCACGTTCGGCCACGCTCAATTGTTTACTTTAGCAAATATTTCATTTCCTTTCAAATCTTTGAACTCACTTCGATGAAACAGCCAAAGAATTCACTTCGATTGCCTAAACCCACAAGAAATACTCGCAGAAGAGGAAACAAATTACATTAATGACTGTCGCTTCTGCAAACATAAACATGCAAATAAAACACAATTTTGTCACGTAACGAAAGTGAAACCTGCAACATCAGCGCATTCCATGGCTGATGTAATACCTTTTTTCAGCATATTCAACATTCGCTTTCAATCCAACGCTTCGATAAAACCAAAAGAAAATATACTTTATACACAATAAAGAAAACAATATCCGCAACATTTTCGGTACATTAATGTTTCAACAGCTTTTGGCGAATAAACATCATAGGTTGCGTGATTTCAAAGCCCCAATCACGATTTGGCCGAGTGGAGGTATGGGTCTGGTCACCGACAAAAAAACGCCAAAAAAAAAAAATCCCGTGTAAAGCAAGAACCGCGCTCGGCCCATGGCCACGCGGTTAATAAAGTGCTCAACACAACCAGCACCAGCAATGTAACAACGAAGCCTGCTACAAGTTGAACCACACCCAAAGTTTCTCTTACTTATCATAGAACAGTTACAACAGTAACCAACTCAATTTCCATTCCTGTAGCATGTTACAAGCTCCCGTCTAACCCAGATCAGATAAGTACACCAGCTCTATACTCTATCAAGTCCCATCGAGCCCGGGAAAAATTAGTACACCAGATACACAAAACTCCCCTTGGAGGGGCTGGTCTGTACCCAATCAAGTCCCATCTGACTTGAAACAGATAAGTACACCAGCTTCACAAAACTCCCCTTGAAGGGGCTGGACTGTACCCAACCAAACTGTGTCACAAAGACCCAGTTTGCCAGGAACATCATTACAGCCACACCCAAGATGGGGTCAAATGCCTGTCTTTCCAGGATCCCCTCCAGATGCTTGTATAGATTGACTTGATGAGTATGGCATCACTTCTCGGCCACAACTAACAGCACATCACCACTGCAGCTTTTCTGCCATTGAGTGTTCACTGCGCAAATTTGAACTTGGAAAATTTGATGGCTCACCCCTTGACTGGCCTTCGGGTATTTGAAGAATAGAATGGAAGAATAGAATACAATGCTCAAAGCAAGTTTTGCTGACTCTGGAAAGATTTTGCATGCAGCCATTACTGCTCTTAAGGACACACCATCACCAAGCCTCAAGATCATACTGGTCTTACGAAGGTGTACCAAGCACTGAAGTCAACTGTCATCAACCTTCACAGACAGACATTCATTGCTGATCTCTTAAGTGAAACAAATCTGAACATTGGTGTTCAAAGGCTCCCTGCGCTTTTGCAATCCAAGTGGGTGATGGAAGTTCAGAAACACAAAAGTCAGGGAAGGCCTTACTTGTTTGACCTGGACCGATGGCTCTCAGAACCTGTAAGAGCAAGAGAATACCTGGTGTATCAGGAATCAGCAAAATGTCCGACACCTAACAGGTGTAAATTCTTCTATACTACACATCAAGGACAACCCACAGCCAAAGGGAGAAGAACCCACAAATAAAGAACCAAAGTCGGGGTCTTCTGCGCAGCCTCGTCCGAAGCGGCCACATGCTTTTTCACTGAGAGGTTTTTGGCCCTCCTTTGCCTTAAAACCATCCAGATAATAGGTCACACTCTGTTCTAGGAATGAAATAAGATCCCTAGTTACAGAAGCAAATGTCAAGAAAGAACAAGCGAGGAGACAGAGGCTCTGTTGAAGAAGAAACCAGCTTAGCCAAAAAATCCAACATGGCGGAGTAGGACGAAGAGAACAGTTCGCAGACTGTAAAAGAACCTTCCCTGCTAGAAATCAAACAACTTCTTATTAATATACAAGAATCAGTCACTGAAATCAAGCACGAAAACCGTGACCTAAAGAAGGAATTAGAGAGCTTGAAGGACTCGATGTCATTTAACGAGAAGGAACTTCAAGACATTAAGGACTCTCTGAACAAAGCTTCTAAGCTAAATGCCTCCTTACGTGAAGAATTGACAAAAACAAAGAAAGAGCTGCAGTTCACTAAGCAAGAACTGGATCAGGAAAAGGATGAAACGCTAAAAGTCTGGTGTGCATTTGATGACCTCGAGCAATACACTCGTAAGAACACGCTGGAAATTCACGGAATACCCGAACATGTCTATTCAGACACTGAAAGCACAGTCATCAAGATCGCGAATGCTCTTCACATAAACATACAGCCCGATGATATTGAAATATCACATAAGCTGAAAGGAAAGGAAGGAAGAAGACCAATCATTGTTAAGTTTTCCAGCCACAAATCGAAGTCAAAGCTGTACAAAGAACGCACCAAACTTCGAAGTATTAAAATTACTGACATTTTTCCTTCTTACACCGTAGCCACGGAATCCAACCGAGATCGAATCTACATCAATGAAAATTTGACACCATATAGGAAGGATCTTTTAAAAGAAGCGAATCAGAGGAAGAAAAACAACCTCCTAACAAGCGTCTGGACTTTAGACCGAAAGATATACGTCAAGACTTCGCCAGATGGGGAACGTATCCGCATTTTCTCCACAGACGACCTAGATAATATTTAACAGCTACACCTAAAGTCCCGGAGTTGAAGGAAGGACTTGGCCGAACTGAGGTTTAATTTTTCCCTACTTTAGCATCATTTAACTAAGTGTGATTTTTTGTTTTGCCGAGTAGAAATTTGCGCCGTCTGAAATTTAGGCAAGTAAGTATTAGTATTAAGTGTAAATAGTGCCATGCTAACCCATAGCTTGGCTTTGTTTATGTCTTTGTTTATGTTTATTTTGTTAGCCGTCCAATGTTGTTCTGTACATTATATTCGATCTAAATCACAAAATAGAAGTCTTTCCAGTGTTTATTTTCTATTGATCACCACTGCCAAACCGTCAAAATTCGCAAATTGCATATATCAGATTTTTTGTATGCACAGCTTAGATGAGCCTAAAACTCCTAACACTTAATGTAAGAGGTTTGAACAAGACCTCAAAGCGAAGACAAGTATTTAGATGGCTGCATCAGCAAAAATCGGATGTCATTTTTCTACAAGAGACATACTCTTCACCGCAGACTATAAATTTATGGGAATCCGAATGGGGCGGAAAAGTTTTCGCCAGCCATGGCTCAACACACAGCCGAGGCGTAATAATTTTGTTTAAACCGCGACTAGATGTAACGATCGAGAAAATAATGTCTGACAAAAACGGTAGATATATTCTAGTAGAGGCGCTTGTTGATGGGTCAAAACTTAATTTCTTGAATATTTATGCACCAAACGATCAAACACAACAGGTGAAGTTCCTTAGGGACTTGTCTACATCGGCGTTAAACCAAGTTGTTAATGAAAGGGTGTTACTTGGTGGAGATTTCAATTGCGCTTTGAGTGACCTTGATAAACGTGGCGGCCGCTCTTTTGAAAGTAAAAAAGCCGTCATTAAAGAAATCAATGAGATGAAAAACACCTTTGATCTTGTCGACATATGGAGACGAAAGCACCCGAGTGCACCCGGCTTCACGTGGAGCAATGTATCCTTGAAAATTCAATGTAGATTGGACTATTTATTTGCGTCGCAAAATTTGGAAAACCTCATTACCGATTGCCAGATAATTTCCAACATTTTTTCAGATCATTCAGCACTTCAGCTCTACATAAACCCTGAAGAAAAAGAAGCGAAGCGAGGTCCAGGCTTTTGGAAGTTTAATAACTCATTACTTACAGATAAAGTATATATAGAACTTATCACTAAAAGTATTCCAACATTCTTACGGAAGTATGAAGATGTCACAGACAAAGGATTATTCTGGGAAATGGTTAAAATGGAAATCAGAGCTACTACAATCGTTTTTGCCAAAAGAAAGGCCAAAACAAAAACGAGATGAAGAGAAAGAACTTTTACAGCAATTTAGTAACTTACAAGAAAAACTACGATACAACTTTAACAATACCACCAAAGTCGAAATGGATCGCGTCAAAAATAAATTAAAAAGAATCATTGCAAAGCTAGATGGTACGAATTCGGGGAGAAAAACAGCAAATACTTCTACAACCTGGAAAAAAGGAATCATAAGAAAAAACACATAACTTCGTTGACAATCAAGAACGATACTATTTTATCTGACCCCAAACTAATCCTAGAAGAAGAAGCAGACTTTTATGGAAAAATTTACAGTTCCAAGCATACCGACCCCGAAAGCAAAACATTCGCTTCTTTCTTTGAATCTGAAGGGCTTACATTCTTAAACAACCTCGAAGCTGATCAGTGCGAAGGGCTGTTAACACTTGAAGAATGTGCGAAAGCAATTAGTAGCTTTCAAAATGATAAAACACCTGGATCCGACGGTTTTATCGTCACTTTTGGAACCCGCTAGGAAAAACAATGGTTGACAGTTTTAATTATGCTTTCCAAACAGGAAAGCCTTTCAATCTCCCAAAGACTCGGAATTATATCGCTTATTCCTAAAAAAGACAAGAACTTAAAATTCTTGAAAAACTGGAGACCAATAACCTTGCTAAATACTGATTATAAAATCACCACCAAAGCTATCGCAATGCGTCTAGAAAAAGTATTACCAAAGATAATTCATCCCTGTCAAGCAGGGTATATAAAAGGTAGATATATTGGAGAATGTATAAGAGCTATTTCCGATATAATGTCGTTCACGAAACAGAAAAATCTGCCTGGTGCAGCAGTGTTCCTGGACTTCGAAAAAGCCTTCGACTCTATCGAATGGAATTACTTGCAAAAATGTCTTGAAATATTTAAATTCGGCCCTCAACTCCGACAATGGGTAAAAATATTCTATAACGACATATCTAGCTGCGTACTTAATAACAGTTTCGCAAGTAAACACTTCACGTTATCCAGAGGCGTAAGGCAAGGATGCCCCTTGTCGGGATTACTTTTTATTATAGGTATAGAAATTTTAAGTAATGCAATTAGACAATCAGCTTCAACAAAAGGTATTAAAATCGCACCTGGAAAAACTGCGAAACTTGCTCAGTATGCCGATGACACCACTGTATTTGTAAAGGACACTCAATCGATAAACAATCTGTTTGATCTACTAGGAAAATTTGAAAGTGTTTCCGGCCTTCGGATCAACCAGTCCAAGTCAGAACTGTTATGGTTAGGATCGTGGCGTCTGCGCAAAGATAAAATCTTGAACCTCAAACTTAGTGAAGAGCCGATATATGCTCTCGGAATTTTTTTTTGATATAATGACGCGCTCGCAACTAAAAAAAACTTTTATGATAAACTTGGGTCTTTGAAGAAAATTCTCAACATTTGGTCATCAAGAGACATTTCTGTTTATGGCAGAATTAATATAGTCAAAACGCTTGCATTGTCGAAACTTACGTTTGTTTGCAGCGTGCTTGACACTCCAAATGGCTTTACTTAAGAGGTCAACAAAATAATTTTCAAGTTCATTTGGAAGTATAAGCAGCCTAAAATAAAAAAATCTACGATTATAAAATGTAAAGAAGAAGGAGGTCTGAATATGACTGACTTTACGGTGTTCAATAAAGCTTTGAAATTATGTTGGGTAAAGCGCTTATGTTCTACAGATGATGCACCATGGAAAGCCATACCAATTTCACTGCTATCATCTGTAGGGGGCACACTAATCTTTGCGTGCAACTACGATGTCAAGCACATAAATTTAGATAAATCTCTTCCAAAATTTTACAACGATGTAATAACCTACTGGCAAGAGTTAGCCAATAACGTACCTAAGACAAAAAGCGACGTTTTAAACCAGATAATATGGAATAACCAGTTTATAAAAATAGGCAAAAAGTCAGTGTTCTTCCAAAATTGGCACCAAAGCGATATAATAAAAAATGTATCCAGTCTCGTAGATGAACAAAAAAAATGCTTTCTTCCTTTTCAGTCCTTCCAACAAAAATTCCACATAAACTGCAACTTTCTACAATATTACGGGCTTTTATCTGCAATACCAAGTTCTTGGAAAGAACTTTTAAAATCACAAACCGGAAATTTATCCTCCTCTACGCCAACTATAGAAAGCCTAACATGTAAAGTCATGTATCATCTGTTGATTAATCGAAAAAATCTGCCTCCACCTACGGCGGAGAAAAGACTCGTCAAGTGTGGTTTTGATCCATCGCAACGCCGCAAAGTGTACTCACTTCCCTTTGCTGTTACAAAGGAAGTCAAATTATCTGTGTTTCAATTCAAATTAATACATAATATCGTTAGTACCAACAGTCTCCTCTACAAAATGAAAATAATCGATTCACCCATGTGTCCATTTTGCCCTGATACAGAACAATCTATCGTTCATTTATTTGTTCGCTGTTCATCAGCCATATCTTTCTGGAATGAATTTACTGAGTGGTACCGCGCACAATGCAAAGAGCATAGTGTGACAGCCTTTACAGAATACGAAATATTATATGGCGTCTTAAAAGGCTCATCTTCGCTTCAAACAATCAACCACCTTATTCTCGTAGGCAAGTTTTTCTTGTTCATCTGCGCTAAAAATAACAAAAAATATCAATTTGCGGATTTTGTCGTCTCCATGCGGGAAAAAATAGAACTCGAAAAATACATCGCCACACGTGAGAATAAATTAACTCAATTTAATGTAAAGTGGAAAGATTTTTTGCAGAGTTTAAGTATGGATCACAGTTTCGGTAGCGTTATTATGTCAGTCTCTTTATCTAGTAACTTTGTAAGTAATGTATGCAGTAAGTAAGTAACATAGTGCCCCGTAGATGGAAATTGTAACTTGTAAGATATTAGGGTTGTAGTGTGAGTAATTAGCGATGTAGTATAATTAAGTAAGTTAAGTAACGTATTGTAAGCGAGTGTTTGTTTTTGTAAGTATATTAATTAATTATGACGTGTCTTTTTAAAGCGATGTATTTCCACTTGATGTATGTAATGTGTTGTATTTAAGTGATGTATCTTGTAAATCTTGTAGTATGAAGGTAAATAAAATGTTTGTTTTTGCAAAAAAAAAAAAAAAGAACCAAAGTCACTAGCCTGCCTATGCTGCAATCAAGCTCACCCTTTTTACAGATGAATGAATTTAAATGAAAGTATGTGCCAGAGTGCTGTGAGGTGGTCAAGAGTTTCAAGGTGTGCTTCAACTGTCTCAAGCAGGGGCATCAAGTTAATGAATGCTTGAACAAGACTCATTGTCAAGTTGCTAACTGTAAGAGACATCATCACAGTCTGTTACACTATGTACGTGCAGCACCTCAGCCACTGCCTAACTGTGGCCTGCCATATGTGGCAACCACCAACTCCCTCGCAGCCAATGAGAGGGTGGTTGACCCAGTCCAAATAAAAGGTGAAAACATGGTGGTTGCGATCAAACCGTTTGATATCCTGGATGAAGGCAGCTCATTCACCTTGATAAGAAGAGATATTGCCGACAAGCTGAATCTCGAAGGACTGGAGTGACTACTTTGCCTGGGAAACATTGAAAACACTGGAACTTCACAGAGCTCTAGAGCGGTGAACCTTCTTCTCACACCGACAAGGTAACAAGCTGTGAACATGCCTGTTCACATCCATCCTGCTTGGACAGTTCCTAACTTTGGATGGGTGATTGCTGGTTTAGCGGAAGGACTTCCTTTCCCCCAGAACAAGTGCGGGCTTGTTTGGACACGGTGTTACCTAGATACCACCTTGAATGAAGAGGTTGAAAACTGGTGGAAGACAGAATCATTTGGCACCAAGTTCCATTGTCATGTTTCAAGATCTATGTAGGCCAAAAGGGCTCTCAAGCATTTAGAAGAAACTTGAAACTTTCTACCTGACCTTGACCATTATGAAACTGGTCTGCTGTGGAAGGATGACGAAGTCATGCTCCCAAACCATTGTCCCCTAGCAGAGAAAAGGCTTCAAGCTTGGATAAAGACAGTGAAAGAGCCAAAGCCTATTATAATATCTGAAAGAGTGTGTTAACAAGAAAACCTGCCAATATCAACTTCAATGGATTGGTCGCATTTTGAAACAACAACAGGTTGGAGTGTTGTACAGACCTCAAGTAACTATCAAAGGCCTGTTTCCACATCCTTAAGAGAAGATGATTCTGACTGCCAAAGTTCAGGCATAGTGTACAAAATCAGTTGCACACAGAACAGTTTTGTATACCAGGGCCAAACAGAAAGACCACTAAAGACTCGGATTGCAGAGTACAGAAATGCAGTGTCAAGTTTCAACCACAAATCTAAGGTTGCTACCCATGTTCACCAATTAAACCACAAAATGGATTTTGAAGAAGTCAAGATTTTGGACTTGAGGCCAATTACAACAAGCAACTTTTCTTGAAGCATGGCACTTGACGGAAGATCCAAATGCTAGGAACGATCAGATCAAAATCCAAGAAATGTACAAATGCATTGCACAAGCTAAAGGGATTCAAAAGTAACGCTTATGGTCAAACATGTTAGCCTCACTATGTTCTTTTTCAAAAAGGGGTAACAACAAACTCGCTTTCATTACTGATGAAGGCTTAGGTTTTAGCTGAAATGTCTAAGAAACAATGTAAAAAAAGAGTCAGTGACAAACCATCTTCCTGTTTTTGATATTTTAAGATGAAGTTTCAACTCTAAAAATTGAAACAACATTATTATAGAGATAAGTTAAAAATGTCAGTGAATTGCAGGTATGGCACAAGCTATTTCATTTGACAACCTGCGCCATTGCCAATCTCATCCTAGGTTAATAAATCAGTTGGGCTAAGGATCTGTTGAACAAAATTACAATTCTGCAGGAATACAAAGACTGAATTCTTGCTGATCAATGTTACTAAATGCTAGTTAAGAATTATTTTGTTCTTATTTTAACTGACCAGAAGCCTATAGGTTTGAATGGGAGAATCTTGACCTCAGTTATGAGTTCACACAACTAAGCTTGATTTACAAGATATTTATTGTATAGGCAAAGAAGAAAACTAACTTTACTTAATGTAAATGGTTTGTACTCACTGGCTTTCAATGTGGGAATGAAAACTTGTGAAGAAAGTAAGGAGCAGAAAATATTTCTTCGTTATTATTTTTCACGCCATCACATCTAAAGTTTTATATACTTCAGAGATTTTTTCTCACATCAAAAAAATGATCCGGACATTTCATATGAACTTAAATGAAGCGATTATTATAAAGCTGCAAAATCTTTGGTGCGCTGTTCACCTTAAAAGCTGAATGAAAGACACGAAGAAACCTGCTGAAGAACATAGATCTTTGTGAATATTTCTCGCTCTGTTTACCCACCTACATCGTGCCAAATGATTTAGGACAACCTCGTAATGGGAAGATGCAAAATAATTGCTGACTTGAACATGATATATCGGACTAAGTCAAAACAAGAAGCTGCTAGCACCTTAAAACCGCGCCTATATCTTTTGCTAATTAACAGCTTTTCTTCTCAAAAGTCACAGTTAAATTTAATCTGTTTGGACAATGAGTAAAGGACTTGCAAAGTAGTCACGTGAGTCACACAATCCGAGGTTTACGTTATCCCTGGCTATCTTTCGCTGGGGGGTTTTTCCCTTCTAATGACATAACCCCAGCACGTTCGGGCACGCTCAATTGTTTACTTTAGCAAATATTTCATTTCCCTTCAAATCTTTGAACTCACTTCGATGAAACAGCCAAAGAATTCACTTCAATTCCCTAAACCCACAAGAAATACTCGCAGAAGAGCAAACAAATTAATGACTGTCGCTTCTGCCGACATAATCTTGCAAAGAAAACACAATGTTATTTGTCACGCAGTGAAAGTGAAACTTGCAACATCAGCGCATTCCATGGCTGACGTAATACCTTTTTTTAGTGTATTCAATATTAGCTTCAAGTCCAATGCTTCGATAAAACCAAAAGAAAATATACTTTATACACAATAAAGAAAACAATATCCGTAACATTTTCCACACATTAATGTTTTATCAGCTTTTGCCGAATTAACATCACAGGTTGCGTGATTCAAGCTCCCATTCACGATTTGGCCGAGGGGAGGCTTGGGTCTGGTCACTGACAAACAAAAAACAAGAAGTTGCCAGCAACTTAAAACCTTTTATGTTTTGCTTATTAACGGCTTTCTTAATTCCTCAAAAGACACGGTCATATTTAATTTGTTTGTACTATGAGTGAAGGACTAGCAAAAGTGAAAGCTGCAACATCAGAGCATTCCATGGCTGACGTAATACCTTTAAATCCAACGCTTCGATAACCGCGCTTTTAAAAATTAACTTTAACCACTTTCTTCCTCAAAAGTCACAGTTGAGATTTATTTTTTTGTACTATGAGTAAAGGACTATTAAAGTAGTCACGCGAGTCACACAATCCATGGTTTACTTTATCCAAGGCTATTTTTAGCTTGGCAGTTTTTTCCCTACTAATGACGTAACCCCTGCACGTTCGGGCACGCTCAATTGTTTACCTTGGCAAATATTTACTTTTTTTTTAAATCTCCAAACATGCTTCGATGAAACAGCCAAACTGAGGATCCACTTCAATTGCCTTAAACCCACAAGAAATACTCGCAGAAGTGGAAATAAAAACTTGCAATGAAAACACATTCTTATTTGTCACGTAGCAAAAGTGAAACCTGCAACATCAGCTTTTGGCAAATAAACATCACAGGTTGCATGATGCAAAATCCCAATCACAATTTGGCTGAGTGGAGGTTCGGGTCTGGTCACCGACGAAAAAAAAAAAAAAACTAAAACAAATAATAATAAATCCCGTGCAGAGCAAGAACTGCACTCGGCCCATGGCCGCGCGGTTAAAGAGCGATGTCCAGGGTTCTGCAGCTGAGCAAGGTTGAAAATCACTGAATTGAGCAGACTGGAGCCAATTTAGCTCGCAACTGAGCAGAAAATGTGAAAAATGTCCAAAAATACATTTTTTCAAAAATCTCCAGGAGTCAGTGGGTTAAAGCATGGGAACAAGGCTAACAAAGTAAACTGACTTGAAGTGGATAATTTTCTTTTAAAATAGTCTAAAAGCACAGATACAAGTCAGGACCATTTTTTATGGCTACTAGCGAACAAATATCACCATTTTTTCTGGCCTCAGCTCCCCGATTAAAGATAGGAAAATCTAAATTGCGATGAATATCAATTTTAGCCAATCAAATTCAAATTCAAATTAAGTTGCTTTTGATTGTATTCCTGCGTGACCTTTAATAAAACTGTTGTTCTCGATCCTGGATATAACACAATTATGCATGTTTTAAGTACAGTACACTTTTTGTTGTTGCTGCCTATCCAACTCTCATATTGGTTTTCTCATACAGACAAAAATCATTTCAATTTCCACATCAGAACTACAGTTGTGTTTCAGCTCATCCTTTACAGGAATTGATTTTTTGCATTGATTATACAACAAAGGACTTTATTTCACAATTTGCATTAACTGTGGAATAATTTCAAAAGAGATAATGACCTTCCTCATACTTCATGTAATGGCAATTTGCTTGTAACATCTTAAATGGCAGAAAACCATGTTCTCACTTCATCATTAAGCTTTTAAATTTTACACAGCAGTTCTTAGAGAAAAGGTTTAATTTAAGATGGCTTGGAGGGAGTATTCTTGTGAAACGTCTTAAGAAGATCAAATAATTTTGTATGAGGAATATATCACAACTGAAAATATAACCTCAGGCAGCGTTTATCAATAGCACATGTCCATGTCATCATATTTTTCCCTGGTTCCCTGTTGAGATCAGGGACACATTTAACAAGGAAAGCTACATACAGTGTAGTATAAAATAATTTTTGGTGGGGGTAATAGCAGAAATTCCTGTTTGTTGTAAATTCCAAAAATGTTGAAAAAATGGAAATTCTGAGTGATGCTGTATATGGTGTGGTGGAGGGAACAGTTATGGAATTCCTACACTGAGGTAGAGAATTGTGGAACTTCTAGAGCAAGAAGGAGGCAGATCATTGATGTCACATGTGGTTAATAAGTTATGACTTTTTTCGAACCACCGATTGTTTATGAACCTGGAATTTAATTTTTTAGTTAAGAAATGGAAAACATGCTCCTTGTTTCTATCGAGTTATAAAAACACGTGTGGAAATATGGGAGAACAAGAAATTACATCACTTGTTTATTTTGAGAATCGAAATGTAAACTTTCTTTGCTCACACCATCATTATGCCAACAGCTTGTATTAGTGCTGTGTTTGTGTCGAGTTATAAAAAGTATGGGATTTAGTGCGCTTTCTTAGAGGATGTTGTCAAAAAAGTTTATAAACACAGGCTGATTTTTGATACATTTACAGTCAATCACTTCCTGCCAACTATTTGGTATTGAACATTGAATTGTTTTTGGCCAGAATTCAGTTTTCACTTACAGCACTGTATTATACACAAGACCTTACTAACACATATGAAGACTTAGCATTGGAATTGTACCTGAATGACATGTAGCCAAGGATTCCTCTTACGCAATAGATGACACTGTGCATAGGGGCTTCAACACCAGTCAGGTACAAGTTCTTTGAGGCAGCTAAGCAGTGTGACCTCAGCAAAGCAATTAAATAGTTCAACACTCTGAAGGCTTGCATGCATGGAACAGATTCTGATTTCAAGGCAGTGTGTAGGTGTTCATCATATTGTTCATCTCCGTGCCTTTTTAATGTCAGTGGTAAGCTGCATTTCTCAACAAGTAACCTTAGTAGTGTGGCTGCAGTAGATGCATCCACTGCTCGAGGACTAGAAACCAATCTGTCAATCATGTTAAGCCATCTAAGCAGAGACTCCTCTTCCTAAAACAAAGTAAACATATCAGATTGGAAACAGCTGCCACAGTTAAGTAGTAATGCAGTTTCTTCATTATGTTCTCCAGCTGAAAATTATTTTATTAGTACTTTCATTCCTATAATGCACTCACCAACTGAAAAACTTCACTGGTGAATATATGCCAAGCTGGTTTTCAACAAACCTGAAATGGAAGTCGCTCAAGAGGTGTTGCAGAAAGTATGTCATAAGCCATCACTTTGTTACTTTCATATGAATCACTCAAACAATCCAGAAGAACGTAAATATTATCTTGCATCATTACATCATTTATATTAAAAGTCATGGTTGCAGAATCTGCAGACACAAAAAAGAGAGAATAGCATGCAATGGTGTTAAGAAGAAGTATAATATACAGGTCTTAAGAACTACACATGCATCCAGGTATCAAGGCTGACTAATGCTTAAAAGGAAGCCACAGAAGAAACTCAGAGTCTCAAAGGATAGTGCAGAATGCAAATGGGCCGATAAATTAAAAAGTATGATGTTTCATTTTTGTTTGTTTGCCTCATTTCACATTCAATAAGACGTGGCAGCACCAGATGTTATACTTAACGTTTTTCTTTGCAATCGTAACACGATACTTTTATTTGTTTGTAACATGACACTTTTGTTTTTCTTTTCAGCGTATCTAATGTGATACTTTTAGTTTTTTTCTTCCTGTTTTGTTATTATTCGTAGTTTTAACTATGGAATTATTGAGTCTAAGGATTCAGAAAAGTTTGCCCAACGACCTGTCCTATGAATGGAAGTTGCAGCGTGTTTAAATTAGCTTTGCAACATATACTTCTGAAATGCCTTGAAATTTTTGCCGCTTCCGGATGTCTAAGGTGTAAAATTTTGGCCAATCAGCACAATCTGTAATGAGTTGTCTACTTTTTCCACATGACTGATTTTAAACACAGAACACCCGGCAAAACAAAACACTCCGTCACGGAAGTCGTTTTTTGAAAACGAATATTAAGTGGATCACATCAGAAAACATCTCGCAAAGTTTTCTGCTCAAGAAAGAATAATACCACAAGGAAAGAAGATGGTCTTCCGAAACAAATATATAGTCTTTGTGTTCTTCATATAAAAGTAATGTCGATACACCCCACGTTTTACCTAGTGCAGACAGTTAGGTACTCCCCAGCCCTTAACTCCTTTACAAGAATAATTAATTAATTGATATTAATTAATTAATTGATTATCAAAGTTTACGCGCTAGCTCTTTAGTGTGTTAGTATGTTAGCATGTTAGTGTGTTAGCGAACGATAGCCTCACACAACCATCTCAATAGTGCATTCTGCACTAAAAACAGCTATGGAATGAAGCTAGTTAGCACATTAATAAAGGTCAGATTATCTGCACCCCTCATCTAAGTAATATGTGTCATATCACGTTACTTGTTACACCACAAGGCCTTCTTGTTGTGCCCTCCAAAATATTGGATGTGCCAGTTTAATTTACCCACAAGTTGATAAGTGTAAACCATGTTAAGCATAACCCTGAATATCCTGTATAATTGTAGACTGTCACATGGTTGTCAGAAGTGGGATGTACATATGGACACCTTGCTGTTCACTTTGAATTTACTCAATTGAAAGCCAGCAAGCACAGTCTCACAAAACATTAAACAGCTATCCTTGATGGTTTAGTTGGAATCAAACCTCTGAAAATAGATTTAATGACAGGGCCAGACCTTGTGACCAGATTGAAGCGATTTTAACGGAAATGGGAACTGTTGTTTGAAGGTCCACTGAAACCACAAGCACCCAAGCAAAGATGTAGCTATCTATTGTTGTAGGCTGGAGACTAGAGCCCAGACCTGTACAACACATGGGGCCTAATGGTAGAGCAAAAGAAAAATATCAATGAGTACTGGAAATGCCTCAAGGAACACATTTAGTCCCATGCAAACAAGATACTTAACCAATACTGTCTTCGTAATCTCAAGCAAAATGGCCGACCATTGGATGCCCTCCTTACAAAGGCAAGACTCCTTATCCAAAACTGGTGAGATGCAGGACAAAATAATGTGACACCCTTGTATTCAGCAAAGACGATGAAGTTGTGCCTAAGAAATGCATCATGAAGGGCAACAAGCCTACATCCAAGGAAGCGCAAGACATGGCATGCACTGAGGAGGCCACCCAAGTACAACTATGAGCCATGCATGACAAAACAAACCCAATAAAAGTGGTACACACCCGAACAGAACACCTAGGGTCCCTCTCCAATGTCAATGATGTGGTAATAACCAGCATTAGCTGTGATTTTAAAATCATTAACTTAGGATTATGCCATAGGATCGTATGTCATCTTGATTGGAGGATTTTGAACTAGAATGTAATAAATGGAGTTTGAAAAATGGTGGCAGCGAAATGGAATATCGGAGAGCATTTGAACCAGAAAACTAAATCTTTATCATGGCTGTATGCTGGTACAACCTTTCCTGTAAACAGCTCTCTTATAAATGTCAGACATGGAGCCTGACTTTCCAAGCGGAAGAACATCACAAAGTCCTTTGGTAATGGCAAGTTCAACTGTTTCGACTAATGTGACGGCTCTGACTCCTGGTATTATGCTGCCTTGAAAATTGAATGTGTCTTCTACAGAAAATATGGCAGAAAACTGGAAAGTCTGGAAGCAGATGTGCAACAATTTATATGATCATTGTGATGCTTGACACACATTCCCCGGAATACAAGGTAGCATTGTTTCTTCACTGTATAGGTGTAAACACTTTGAAGATTTTAAATGGCTTTCAATTTGACAATCCCGATGATAGAAATAACTTAAGCAAGATTATTGAAAAGTTTGACCAATACACCATTGGTGAACTAAATGAGATGTTTGAAAGATACAATTTCAACTCAAGAAACTAAGAAGAGAATGAAAGCATTGACGCTTACATTATGGCTCTTCACACACTGGCAAAAACATGCAATTTCTGTGATTGTATGTGTGACTCCATTCCTTGTGACCAACTAGTAATTGGCATACAGGACAGGCATACAAGAAAACGACTACTGCAGGAAAGGAAACTAGATCTACAGAAGTGTATTGACATCTGTAGGGGCGCTGAGGCTAAAATTTGCAATTGAAAACAATCTCTGCAGCCCAGAGTGAGGATGTACATAGGTTGAAAGACAAACAACAGCCGCCTAAGAGATGTTTTGACAAGTTGAAGAAAAACTGGAAGTCACAGGAGAAGCTGGAAAAAACATCATGCAAGTTTTGTGGTCAAGTTCACATCTTCGAAAAAGAGGCAAATGTCCCATGTGGGAAGCCACATGTTCTAAATGTAAAGGAAGAAATTTCTTTGCTTCGAAATGCAAGAATACAGTCAACAGTCTGGGAGAAGAATCCGAGGAATCAAAAGAGAGTGATATAGAATACATCACAAACATTACAGACCAACTGGAAGTGATACATGTAATTAGGAAAGAAGATTACCCGAAAGAAATCTACACTGAAATGGTTATTGCAAAGAAACCTGTGAAGTTCCAAGACCAAGACGTGTACCAGCTTCACTAAAAGGCCAGCTAAAGCAGGAACTGGACCGCCTACAGGAGATAGGTGTCATCACTCCAGTGGATGAGACCAGAGATTTGAGGATCTGCCTGGACCCCAGACCGTTAAATAAGGCGCTTAGGAGAGAGAGATACCAGCTGCCAGTTGTAGAGGACATACTCCCCAAGCTCAAGTCTGGTTACTGGCATTGTGTCTTGGCATTGGAATCTAGTACCTTAACAACATTCGCCACTCCCTACGGCAGATACCATTGGTTTCATCTACCTTTTGGCCTATCCGCATCGTCAGAGATATTCCAGAAACATCTACACCACGCTCTGGAGAACCTGGAAGGAGTCCTGTGTATTGTGGAAAGGGCCAGAATGAGGACAAAGCCACTTCAAATCAGGACTAGAACGTAGAGAAGCTGCTGCAAAGATGTTAGATTATGGTATACTTCTGAATGCAAAAAAGATGAAACTGTGCCAGAAAGAAGTCTCTTACATGGGTCACCTGTTGTTGAGTGATGGTCTGAAACCTGACCATGCTACGGTGGAGGGCATAACAAAATGCCAGAAGATTTTGAAGGAGTTCAAAGGCTGAATGGCTTTGTAAACTACTTAGGGAAGTTGCTTTTGAAGCTTTTGGAAGTCATGGATCCTATACGCCACCTGACCAGAAAAGACATACAATAGCACTGGTCCAATAAGTGAGACAGCGCATTCCACAAAAAAACAACACATGGTCAAAGAAGCTCCAGTACTAAGTCATTATGATCCCCGCAGCGAGCTCTCCATCCAATGTGGTGGAAGCGAAAGTGGCCTTGGGGCAGCTTTATTGCAGAATGCCCAACCCATTAAGTATGAAAGCAAAGCATTAACAGAGACAGAGAAATCATACGCACAAATTGAAAAACAGATGCTGGCTATCGTTTTCTCTCTGGAACGATTTAACCAGTATACATTTGGTCACCACATCAGTGTTGAAAGTGACCATAAACCACTGGAAGTGATTCTTCAGAAGCCACTCTCATGCGCACTATGACAATTACAGTCTATGATGACGAGACTGCAGAAGTATGATTTCACAGTCCACTATGTGCGCAGAAAAACATGCACGTGGCTGAGATGCTGTCGTGAGCTTTCCTTCCGTTGGAATGCAATGATGGAGACAACCTTGGCTTTGTGAACATGGTCAGCTATTTATCCATTTCTGACAAGTGCATCAACAAAATTAAGGCTGAAACTTGGAAAGATCAATCCTTGCAAAATCTATCTGAAACCATTCTCAAAGGTTGGCTAGAAGAGAAGAAACTTGCCCCTTAACTATCTTGCCCATATTTTGATATGAGGGATGAGTTTACTCTTCAAGATGGACTGATTTTCAAAGCAAATGCAGTGGTGATCCCTAAGAATCTTTGTGGAGACATGAAAGCAAGAATTCATTCCTCCTACCTTGGAACAGAGTCTTGTCTAAGAAGAGCATGTGAATACATCTACTGGCCCGGAATGTCGGCTGAAATCAAGCAGTACATCTCGGGATGCGAGATACGCAGAGAGCTTGATACACCCTGTCAACCCAAAGAGTCTTTGATGAGCCATGAGGCTCCCTCTCACCTGTGGGAGAGGGTGGGCACTGATATCTTTACCCTGGATGTGAAAGAGAATCAATCTTGTTACTGTCGACTACTACAGCAACTTTTGGGAAGTTGACAGGTTACTGGACACCAGGGCAAGTACTGGAAAGCCGCTATGAAATTCTGTACCAATTCCAGAGCAATGATGGCCCACAATTCATTTTGAAATAGTTTGCGACATTCACAAAGTCAGCTGGAACAGATCAGTACCTGGCATTCCTGGATTATAGAAACACCTGTACACAAGCAATGACTACAAGTCCTTCACAGTGGCTGATGGGCAGGAGGACCAAAACACTCCTCCCTACTACACAAGGCCTCCTAATGCCAAAGACAACCCAGCCTGACATTGAAAAGAGCCAATTAAAAGAGCGCCAATGTGCCTCAGCCAAGTACTACAACAGAACCTACCAATATTGAGTGAAGGGGATGTTGTAACAGTGAAACCCTTCAAACTAGGTGCCAAATCGTGGCCAAAGGCCCAAGTAACAGCAAGATTAGATGGGCAGTCATACACAGTGGAGATGAGAATGAAGCCATCTACCGCAGAAATAGGCATCCGAGTCACCATCCCATTCCATCAGATCAAGTGGATCACCATAGGATCACCATCCAACCACTAAGTGAGTCTTTGCATGGTTGCATCTCAGGTATGAGTCATATGTGCCTGTCCTGATTTGACTACATGACTGCGTGATGTGGTTCTAGTCAAGACCCACATTTCGCCCTTGCTCATCATAGAGTCTCCAGTAGCTCAGTGGTAGAGCATCCGACTAGAGTTGGGTCGTGAGTTCAAATCCCATCTGGAACTCGGATTTTTTTCCGAGTTTTTAAGTTGATGCAAAATTTATCATGCTTAATATTTCTTCAGAAAGACTTCTAAACTCTTCCATGATTATAACATAATCCAGTGAATGTTTAGAATTTCAGGCCCGTTTTTCATGCTTTATGTTTTTTATAACTTCGGCTTAGGATGGGATCATGTCCGGTCTGGTCTGTTTCATGTCCGGTCTGTTTCATGTGGAAGTATTTTTACAATCGCGGAGCCCAATGCAGCTGCAACAGATTGACCGAAGGAAAACAGCTATAAATTCATTTCAAGAGATTTGATCGCCTGACATTTCACCTAGAAAATATCACTGTGGGTAGCCATTCAAAGATTATGCATTAGTACATCTACTGAAACATTCTGTGTGAATATTTTTGAGCGATGTTTTCAAGTTTTCTTTCGTTTTTGTTCAAAAACACAGCTTAGAACACAGTCGCACTTGATGCTTGTGACAAGCCTGATTAACATCTCACCATTTAAATACCTCACAAAGTTTCACATTATTTTAAAATTTAATTATGCCTTGGTCAGTGGAATTACAAACAAATCTTTACAACCGCGGATCGACGGACTGACTAACCGAACGTGTGGCGAGTGAATTTGTTCGCTCACTTAACTTCATAATTAGTGTATTCATTCAAACTGGAAAAGCACAGGGACAATTCACACTAAAGCTAATAAACTATACATTTTATGAAAGCTCAATAAACACAGATTTTATATCTCTTATGTAACTTCATTAATACAACTTTTTTTACACTGGAGCGAGAGTGTCTTCTTTGTTACCGAGACGTTTCACAAGAAGTGTTTATTTGGCAACGCTTTTACATCGACACCTTTTTCTGTGTTTGAAACTTAATCTACACATGAATCAGAAAAAGGTGTCTGGGTTTTTTCTTTCGACGGTCCATTGTTCTTAAGCTATTTTTAAAGTTCAAGATAACGTTTCTCAAAGAGGACGCATTATCTTTAAAACAAAAAGAAAGATTGTAAATCGAAGACACCCTTTGTGGGTTCACAATATTTATTAATTACTTGCAAATTTCATGGAAATTGACCACATATTTTTGAGAATAAACTTTGCAAAGCTCAGAAAACAGCCCAAAATATTGAGCGAGATAAAGCAACTTGAAGATTTTTAGGGCCTTGCAGGTCATTTTCGTATAGGTGATTGTGATTCATGCCTGTGAAGGCTGTTATCCAATCAGATGCTATCATGATATTTGACTCTGTATTTCTTGATGCCTGTAACTGCATGTCAAAAACAATAAACAGACTTGAGTTTGTGTTCTTGTTGCAAACCCCGTTTAAAGATAGGATGTACTTCAAAGTCAAGAACGGAACCGACCCTGTTTATTTCAAACAGATGGCCATTCTTTTTTGAAGGGTTGAATTGCATTGGAGATGAATGCATCACACAATCCATGTTCCAGCAACAAATTTCCCATGCTGTACCTAGACCTTTTTATGGCTAGCAACCTCGAAAATTTCAACTGCACAGCCATGTTTTCTGCAAACCGCGGCTTTGTTATGTCAACAATTTGCTACTGGTTTGCCCTTTAGAACTCCAAGGAATCATTGGGTGACAAATCTTCGTGGGTTTCACATTGACCTTCATCGATGCCTTAGCAACAACTCTTCAGAATTTTCCACAAAATAGCACCTTCCAAAACTTCACTGGTTTCATCTGTGAAAGATTCTGGTCATTTAATTTCTTGATCGTAATAAGAGCCCCTGTCACTGTTGGCCAAGGCAGTTTTACGCTCCAATGGAAATAGCCTGCAGGCAGGCTCTCTTTGTTGGCCGCAAGTTTGATAGTAGCGTGCAAGCGGCCACAAGTAGCGAGCTGCTGAGAGCCTGCACTGAGCATGCGCTGAGAGCCTGCACGAAAGCCATTGTATTTTGAATACAGTGCCTTCATCCACTACCCTGTGAGCAGAGTCTTGTTAGATACATCAGGAAGAATGCAGCATTCTGATTGGTCAAAACTGACAGGCTCAAGTAATATGAAATAAACCAGCATTTATATCAAATGCAAATCAATTAATCCCGGGAATAATGAGTCTGTGAATTTAAACATGCGTTTTGTTCAGGAAGCATTTCATAAACTTTCGATCTGATTGAGTCAAACCATTTAAAACTAAAACAAGAACAGGAACAGGCATTTGTCTCCTGCATGGAAGGGATGCTTTCATGGTTTTGTTTACTGCTACCTTGGTTCACGGCACTGTTTGAATGAGTCCTGGCCAGTGTTGAAACCGCTGCCTGAAGCTGACGCTCACTTCAAGTAGAAGGATGCCAGTCCCAACCTCTGCATTGCTCGTTGTCAATTAAATTTCACTATTGAAAGCCCTGCACATACTCCTGATTTTTTGGACACATGGATTACACTCTTGCCTGGACAAACTAGCTAATTTATAATGAATCGTATACCAATTTGTTCACACAATTGCTTCTACTTCTCCACGGTTTCAATCACAACTTGGCTTTTTCGAGTAAATTATCTGTTGATATGCGACCAGATCTACCAGTTTTTATATTTCACATTGAAACAGCACTTGCAAATACGAAAACATATGCTCACATGCAATGTTTGTTTATCTTTTGCTCATTCTCTTTTGACTGGCAAGTTGTTAACAAGTTGTCACATTTCAAGGGGCGGGATTCGAAATTCAATGTCTTTCGTGCAGACTCTCATTTTTCGCTCGCTGTAAGGGGTGGCTTTGCCACTCGCACGTTGCCCCCTGCTTGCAGGCTATGATAAAAAGTGCCTTGAAACTTTCGCATTTTTCTTTCCCCAGAACGGCAAAAGGGGCTTGTAGACACTATAACGATCCTTGAACAACATGAAAAACTTTAAAAGAGATCATTCAATGTGCAAACATGGTATGTCAAGTAGTCATTGTGCAATTGTTAATTAGGCAATGAAAAGCAGCTGATGGTTGCTGTCATCAACCTCACGCCTTTAGCTGTTCTTGTATTACAATTTGGCATTATATCTCAGTAACTAAAAAATATTTTGACTTAGAATTTTTATAATTTAATAGATCTCTATATTTACAATGAAATATGTATTTTTCATGAAATTGAAAAAAATTCATGTTTTCCTTCCATGATACCTTAAATGATGTAAAGTTCTTCAGTATTATCAATGCAAACAAAGTTTGCTACTGACAATGTTATTGCTTCACTGGTTTGATTGTGTAACAAGATGTCTTTCATAAGGAGCTAGACACTGCCCTAGAAGGTCTACAAGGTATCACAGGAATTTCAGATGAAACGTTTGTCTATGGATCCACATAGACAGAACACGATGAAAATCTACTGCCACTAATGGAGAGGGCCAGTACAGGGAAAATAGAATCCAGTTTGATTCTGAGAAGCTACAGCACTACAGCGTGAGGAAGTGAGTTTCTTCACACACACATGGATACTTGAAGGTGTCAAGCCAGACAACAAGAAAGTATCACCTATACTTGCCATGAAAGCAGTCAAGCAGGTAGTATCATCCATGGGAGTGCTGAAATACTTTCACCCAAAGGCAGACGCAACCATCCAGACTGACGCATCTCAGAAGGGGCTGGGAGCCACCCTCCTACAACATGGACAGCTGATGATACGCTTCGAGGGCACTTACTGAGACTGAACAGAATTATAGCAATATAGGGAAAGAGACACTAGGGGTAGTGTGGGGCTAGAGAAATTCCCCTACTTCATCTACAGAAAAGAATGCACTTTCCATACAGACAACAAACCCCCAGGAGGGGTACTCAGGATTTCAAGTGACAGGGATGATCAAAGGATTTTTTGGGGGTTTGAAATTTGCAATTCTGGGATTTTTTCAGTTGGAAAATTTGGCAAGTATTGTTTTGGGGTGGCTTGATTTAAATGATGAGTTTTTGGGGTATTAAAAGCAATCTAAAGATTTGTGGTAGTGCCTTGGTTGCATAGTTCTGCAAATAAATTACAAACGTGTTTTGCTCTTGTTTAATAGATAACAATGGAGTCACTTTACATTGCATGTGTACATTAATAACACTGGTTATACAACAGTCTTCAAAAAGTTGTATTTCTTTGTGTTATATCATTTGACCTTTTCTGGAAATTTAAAGGGTCAGAAATTTGGCATGCATGCGATTTTTTGCGGGTTAATTTTTGGTGCACTAGGGATTTTTTGGGGTTTTGTAGGAAGCCCTAAGGATTTTTTTGGGTCTTGATTTTTGCACCCATTCGATCATCCCTGTCAAACCCCACTGTCAAACCCACTGGGTACAAACCCCTTGAACCCATCTTTAGGAAGAAGCTTGCTAACTGCCACCCAGATTTCAGAGAGGACCAGTACAGGGAGAATGGAGTCCAGTTTGATTCTGAGAAGCTACAGCAACAGTGAGTTTCATCACACACACATGGATACTTGAAGGTGTCAAGCTAGACAACAAGAAAGTATCACCTAAACTTGCCATGAAAGCCCCTGACAATGTCAGTTTTGTGGAGAGTAGGAAATAGCATGATTATCTGTTCCTCAAAGCTCACAGTTTTCCTCGAGCTTCGCTCTCGGAAAACTGTTCCCTTCTCGGAACAGATAATGTTCGCGGACAAATATCTGTGCATATTTACGCGCCAAATGGAGGCTATTGTTTATTTAGATTACTAAGATAATTTTCATCCTCCCGAAGAGACATTCATTTCCCAGTAGACTGGACCTTTGGCTTCTTGTCTAGACTTAGTTAAGACTAGCTGTATGGTACCATGATTTGTTTTGAGTGTTGAAGTGATAGCTGTTCAATCTATGAAGTATTGCAAATTGCTTGATATAAGCCAATAATCCAAACAGAATATTTGGGGTGATTTTTGGCTCCAAGTGTAACTTGTTGGTTGAGGATTGTTTATCCTCCAAATGTACACCAAGTCTAATTCATTCTGAAAGCATTCAATATTGTCTGTTTTCTAGGAATCATTACACCACCTTTTTTCATCTAACTTAGGATTTAGAAGACAATTAAAATCATCTACACACATTACATTATCTTCATAATCTAAATTTTCTGTCTGCAGCATTTTATGAAAATATTTGAAAAAATTTGAACGTTATTTTTTCCTTGTTTGGTGGATATATGTAGAGTAGAACATTTCCTACTTTTATTGTTGTTAAATCTGCGTTGGTGGAATCATGGTGCACTTAATGTACAACATACATAAACATTTAAAAAGCAGGGCGTCAAGTGACAAATGACACTCAAAATTCCAAAATTAATAGAAAAGACAGTGGCCAAAAATGGAAAAAATATGATGAATTAATTTGCACCTGACCTATCTAAGCCATTTCCACATCAACAAGTAGTCTGAATGAGAAGCAAGATGCTGTTTACTGTTTTCAAATAACTCTTTTCTTTCCAGAGATATTCAAGTTTTTAAAATATGCAAATTTGCAAAGTAATGCATATGACATCATCAACTCAATCAAATTTTGATAAAATACAAAGAAAGAGATATCTTTCCCAATTTGTAACAGAAATCTCATATTCTTTGTAGTAACACTCTACTACAGTAGAACCCCAATTAAGTGGGCACCCTCTGGGAAATAGCAACTGGCTGCTTAATAGAGGTTCGTCAGAAATAATTATCATCATTGCCTGTAGCCCCGTCTGGGGCAAAGGCCACTAATAAGCACCCCCCAGTCATCACGGTCCTGGGCCAGTCGTTGCAGCTCTCCCCACGTGTAGCCATTTCTCCTCATGTCTGCCTCAAGGTCACGGCGCCACGAGTTTCTTGGCCGGCCCCTCTTCCTTTTGCCCTGAGGGTTCCAGGTGAGGGCTTGCCTTGCGATGTTAGATGAGGACTTCCGAAGGGTGTGGCCAATCCACTTCCAGCGTCTTTGAAGGATGTCAACTTCTATAGGCTGCTGTCTCGTTCGTTTCCACAGATCTTGGTTGCTGATGATGTCTGGCCAGCGTATCTTAAGAATCCTTCTGAGGCAGGTGTTAATGAAAGTCTGAATTCTTTTCATAGTGGCGACGGTGGTTCTCCAGGTTTCAGCTCCATAAAGCAATACAGGCTTCACGATGGTGTTAAAGAAATAATTATAAGGCCATTTAAAAAGTTATGTTATTTCAAAACAAAATAACATGAAAAGGAATAACGGAACCACATAAAGACAACAATAAACATGTGTTTGAATGATTTTATCAGCCGCCACTGTCCAAGCTTGTTGAAAATGAATTCAGACATTGTATATTACATTCTTACTGGCCGCTAAATAGGGGTAGAAACAATAGAACAACGCTCATCGGGATGGCAGAAAGGTGGCTGCAGCCACTTAATAGAGATGGCCGCTTTAAAGGGGCTTTATTTACATACCGACAATAGTTTCAGGACTTGGCCACTGAATAGGGGGTGGCAGCCTAATGGGTGGCCTCTTAATAGGGGTTCAACTGTAGTTGTGTTCCACAATATGAGCTTAAGGGGGGTGACTCTTAACTACCAATTTGTTTCTAAGGCAGGTTTCTAATTGCTATATTTTGGAAACAAAACATCATACAGATAAGCTTTTTGCACGAGTTTGTTCTATTGACGATTCCTCCAAGAGTTTCAGATCACGGTCATATTTAACGCGTCACGTGACCAGAACAGAATAAACCTTAAAACTCAAACGGCTGATAGATTTTAAAATTAAAATGAGTGTCAATAGATAAAGAACGTGCACATGCGTAATGTGACGTATCGTTTTTGTGAAATTCGCATTATTATAAGAGTTATGGAGTAACAAACACTCATATTTACAGACTTTCATCAGTAGCGTTTCCTTTTTTCGTGTAAACGGTAAAAGCATACGTTAGATTATAAAGACGGCCACGTTATCTCTAATTCGTAAGAGAAATCGGAACTTTACCTCGTTTCCGTGGAGCTTTAGGGATTTTAAATTCTAACGCGCAGTTTGGGACTGGCACTAGTTTCGCACACGCAATGATATATTTTTTAAAACTGGTGTACCCCCAAATAAAATTCACCATTTAGTGTCACAAAAAGCTTCAAAATCGCTTGCTTCAAAATACAGTCTTCAGCAATTCCTTAGCAACTGCTCCAGATCTGTAGTTAAGAGTCTCCCCCTTAACAATTTTGTTACCAGTACCATGGCAATTTACTGGGTGCCAGACTCCTGAGGCTAAAGGCTTCTTAGGCCAATTTTGGTCCTCCAGTTTGATATTTACCAATGATGTCTCAGATGCATGATCTGGCAAGCATATAAAAGGGTAAGATAGACATCTCAGCTTGGTTTCATTTTTCTGTACTGAAAATCACTAAAATATTGAAAACAGATTGATGGGGATTGGATAAGAGTGAGTTGCCATGGTGACCAAATTTTATAATGGTGTGTTACCTTCAGAACTATACGTCTACCAAGTTTAACTTGTCTCTGTAGCAAATTGACCAAGATAGCTCTATTTTTTCTTGATATAAAATCAAGTTGAGTAAATGATGTCATCAGTCCCCTAATCAACCTCGTTCCCAGGTCCTCTCTCCTTTTCCTCCCTTGCTGTTGAGGAGCCACTGGTTGCAGCTGGTCATGAGACCACCCAAAATCTTGGTGAAAAAATCCGTTTGGAGGGAGGGGTGGCAGAGTGTTTGATTGTTGCTGTGACAAATCTTGTTGCTTTCAAATCCCTGGGCAAGCAAAGTAAAACTGTGTGCTTCATTTGGTTTCAAAGTCATATTTGCTGATGAAGAATGCTACAATACATTTGGCATTTCCAAAGAAAGAATTCTTTTGTTCACAAAGAAATTCAGAAACCAAATTGAGCACACAAGTTTCAATGGTTAGTACATGCAAAACGTCACATACCAAATCGAGCAGAAACCAGTGGATCAGTCTCTTTTCAACTCTGAGAATTGCAGGGAATTTGTTTTCTTTTTTTATGCTGTATTTTGGACGTTAAACCTGCAGTTACATTTCATCTGCATCAGATTTGTATAGGTTTATCAGCATTTAGACTCAGATGTTACACGATTTGTTCTGTTAGCATGGTCAAGAATTATATTTTACAAGAATTAATAGTACATAAAACACACCATTTTAATCGGCGAATGTGTGTGTAATTAAGTTTCAGGCAACATGAAACAGCGGACAACTTTTACTTAATAGTAAAATCAAACGGCTAGAAATTAATTAACAATAAAGATTGGCGAAAAAACTGAGCAACAACGTTTCGGTGTCATTATGCCACCATTTTCAAGTTAAAAAATATGTGTGAAAAGTAAACTAATTTATAGCGGAGCTCCAGCGCGCAAAGCGCGCCAGCGGAGCACCATGGGTAAGAAATTTGGGTAAACCATCAAGGCGGGAAAATTTGGTAATCACGTGACCGTACGAGCGTCCGTCCGTCCGTCCGTACAGACTCTGGGGGAGGGGGAGGGGAGTCACAGGACAATTACCGCCTTGGTTACTGTTAAATCTTTGATATTGAACTTCCATGTCATGCTCAATTGACAGCTGTCAAAACAAGGTATCCGCTGACCAGTATCACATGACCATATCGCGGGCTCAGGCGTACGACTAATTGAGGTAACGTCTTTTTTGGAAGTTGACCGCTGATTAGGTAATGGTTTTCCAGTTGATCGCGGGCTCGAGTACTCAGTTTTTTACTTTGTCATCGCATAAATTCAGATTTAAATAAAGGGCAAGGTAAATAACCCACAAGCTCTGCTTTTAGGCTTGGCTAAATCTATTTTAGAAATAATTAGCTTATGTTTTTTTCTCATGTTAAATAAATGATCTGGACATTTCATTTCAACTTAAACGAAGCGATTGTACGAAAAGGCGGCAAATCTTTGGTACGCTGCTCACCTTTAAAGCTGAATAAAAGACGCGACGAAAGCTGCTGGCAAACATCGATTTTCGTGAATATTTCTCGCTTTATTTACTCATCTACATCTTAATGGGAAGATACGAAATAATTGCTGATTTGAACATGATATACTGGATAACAAGTCAAAAAGAGCGCGATGTGCAGGGTTCGACCTACGGCTGAGCAAGGCTGAATATCACTGAATTGAGCTCAAACAAAAGTGAATTCAAAACCGATCAAGTTCACTGAAGTAAAGGATGAAAGACTGTTAAAGGCTACACCGATGGAAAGAAAGAAATTGATGTTCGGTGATAATTCGTTTAATGTATATGTTGGTTGTGTTGGACTAAGCTTGCAACAAATTTGCCATGTTCGTCTCCGATGTTATTGGGCTGGTTTGAAAGCTTATCCCTGCAGAATTTATAAGCCTTCTTCAATAATGAGGTAACAAACATAAATGTATGCACTAAGCATAAGCCTAACTTTATATTGAGAGAATTATACTTCATTTATGAATGAATTAGAAGAGGGGCCGTAAGGGGGTTTCTCGTGAAACGTGATCGCGTGTTTTTATTCTCCGTGATCTGTGATTACGAAATATTAAAATCCGTGAACTGTGAATAACATGCTTGTCGTGACACGTGAAAGCAAAAAAATTATTTTTCGATAACCGTGAAACTTGAATAAAATTCTTCACTTTTTCCGTGAAAACGGACCTACCGTCCAAATGTGACCCTTTATGATGTTTTCAAATTGCATGTCTGACCGACTAGACGCGATTTGCGTGATGGCTTAGTACCGTACTTGACGACTTGACAGAAGATTGTAAAACAAACATGCACTTTGATACCAGAAGCCGAATCAAGGGGTCAGATAACAAGAGAAGACAATGATGTCATTCTATTCGATGTCGCTTGCATGTTAAATCACGCAATCATTCTAAATCATTTTGGCCAAGCTCACGCTAAAATTCAGTGTCAAAAAGTCATGGATGTTGAGGGCGACAAACAAATTTCTGTTAAAGAAGGTGCCGTTTTCTACGTGGATCCAAACTCTGCAGGATAACTGAGTTTCCTCGGAGGGAAAGAACGAGTCAGGATCCCACTCACCGAGAAGCATTTCTCTTTGGAAGCGCTAAAAAAACATGTAATTGATTGTGCGGGCCTGAAGATTGAGGCCGAGAAACGTGGTCTCGGTTCTTCAATCGAAGTTAAACTTTGTCGGCTAGCAAAGGCCACTGAAGGCAGCAAAGCCTTTTCTATAAATACGCAGGCACAGTGGGACGTTGAAAGACCGCTATTCGGAAATTCGGCAATTTTACAAAGTGGGTATTGTTGCTAACGTTTGTAACTATACCTGGCTAGCCCCACATGCTTGATAGATGCAGCTGAGTATATCCTATTACAACTGACCTTACTGGTCCTTACTCACATGGCCTGTTTACATGGAGGTGGGGGACCCCGGGTAGGTGAGGTAACCCGCCCAGCCGTGGTCGAAAAATAGCTCTTGTTTACATGCAATCTTATCACCCCGGGGTCCTGGGGTTAACTTCCTTGAGAAAATAGCGTGGCGTAAATTTCTTTATATTTTTATTTTTATTTTTTTCACAGCATGATTTTCGTTGGCAGAGACAATGTTTTTTGTTGCTTTGTGTTATCGACTGATCTCTAGGTAGAGAACAAGCGCGTGCTTCGATCGGGCCTTCACTTAAAGCATCACTTGAAATTTGAATACCTTCAGATTCTTCCTGATTGCCATCTTGATTGCGGCCTTCGACACTAAGCAGATGAACCCGGCGAAAAAGCTCCCCACGCTGATATCCTCGAGACTGAGACATGTTGTTGCGGTTCCAATATGGCAGGCATTTGGTTGTTGGTTCGGATTTGGCGCGTTTTGGTAACATGAACCGACCCCGGGTAGGCGGGTTACCCCACCTATCATGTAAACGCGAGGAAAAATGAGAGTTTATATTGAGAGGCGGGTTACCCCACCTAAGCGGGTTACCTCACCTGCCCGGGGTCCCCCACCTCCATGTAAACAGGCCCATGTATCGTAATGTTGGAATGGGAGGCAAACAATGGTAAAGCTGTCAGACAGCGAACAGTATGCCAGGAAACAACAATGTTCAAAGCAGGCACACTGCCACTGAACATGTATGCTACTTCTGGGCAACCGAAGGAAAAGGTAACGATGGAGAGATCTCTGGGACATGTGGATGCTGCGAGTGACCTGGGACGTCCTGTTGAAAGCAGCAAAGACAGCGGAGACAGCGAAGAAAACCACGAAGGGACAGAAGTCACAGAACAAGATGATGAACAAGAATCCGAGTATGACACAGACTCTGAAAGTGAACTTCCAGCAAGTGTAGAAATAGACCAGGAGGACGAAATGACTTTTCTTCGAGCCGTGACAACTCGTAGCGGACGAACTGTTCGAGTAATGTAACAGCACCCGTGTGCCTTTTCTTGTGTCACGCCTGTCACGTTTGCGTGACAATTTGAGTTTGCGTCATTACTGACGTCATTACCCTCGAGCATGCGCTTTAGTGAGTTTTAGTTTGTTTGACCACTCGGTGCCCTTTTAGCCCGGAAAGGCGTAAGTTTTCTGTTGTTTCTTACTTTGTATTTTTCCCTTTGGTTTCTTGCCACTTACGGCATTATGTTATTTTACAGTTTTGACAGCTTTACTTTGCAATAAAGTTTGTTCAAGCCACATGGGCCTTTGTTGTTTCAATTACAAGCACCCGCGCCGGTACAGTCAAAAGCCTGGTTTGAGAATTGTTTATATTGTTAGTCAAGTCCCTCGACTACTTCTCCAAGCTGGATAAACGTCTTCAAAAGATGACCAAAAGGGTCGCCAATTCACGTTCGAGTCACGAAGGAAAGCAGCTTTGGACGACAAGAGAAAATTCAATCGTAAGCTTCTTCTGTTTGAAAAACTAATCGCCGAGTCGAGAAGCCGCGACGCCATCAGGAGCGAACTACACTTAAAGTTTTGGCAGAAAATACATCGCAAGAATTCATCGATAGTTTGAACTTAACGACTGATACAGAGGACATAAGTACAATTACCAGCGAACAACAAGATCAACATGTTTCATGGGAGAAAATTCGGACCAAAGCGTTACATCGTCTGGATTATTTGGATTCGCGTGACGAAACGAAATCAAACTCGTCACCCGGATCTCGTAGGTCAAACTTTTCACAGAGATCTGCAAAGAGCTATTCGTCCTGCAAAGACGCCTTGCTTGGCGCCACTGCTAAACGAGCCATGCTCGAGCAAAGGTTACGTTTTTCTGACTCTGTTAAAGATCAAGAAAAGGCCCTCGCTAAGTTGAAGATTCAACAAGAGCTCAGTGAGACCCTTGCAGAGGAAGCGGTCTATCGAGTAGCTTTCGATGAAGAAAATCAAGAGAGCGAAGGTGAGTCAGACCAACATCTTCCGACTGGTTCTGGG
Organism: Meandrina meandrites; assembly: GCA_963693305.1. NCBI lineage: Eukaryota > Metazoa > Cnidaria > Anthozoa > Scleractinia > Meandrinidae > Meandrina > Meandrina meandrites. The sequence continues at coordinate 16,843,102 of OY855909.1, forward strand.
AGCATTATAAACACGTTTTTACATGATCAAGAGTCTTATTTACCACCTCAACCTTCTGTCGCGCGACCTTTACATAATGTAACACAATCGTCAGTGTCTGTCACAGAGCCTTTAGTTCCCGTTACACAGTCTTCAGTGCCTGTAACACAGCCTTTGATGCCTGTCACACAGAGTCTTCAGCGCCTGTCACACAGCCTTTGATGCCTTTCACACAGTCTTTAGTGCCTGTCACACAGCCTTTGATGCCTGTCACACGGCCTTTAGTGCCTGTAACACAGCCTTTGATGCCTGTCACACAGTCTTTAGTGCCTGTAACACAGCCTTTGATGCCTGTCACACAGCCTTCAGTGCCTGTAACACAGCCTCCTTCAATCACGCAGTTTTCTGATCCTGTCATGCAGGCTTCAGCCTCAGTAGCATATCCCTCCTTGTCCGGATTCCAGTTGTCTACTACTGTTTCACAGTCTTCACCTTTAGATGTACAGACATCAGCTTCCATAGTCAACCTGTCAACTCCAGTTGCTCAGCCTCCACCTTTGGTGACACCCATCCGGCCCTCATTTTCAACATGTACCCCAATATATCAGTCTCTGTCAAACTACTCATTGCCAACGTCATCGTCAAGCTTCTTGTCGAGTTTGCATGCAGCGACTACCCGAATGTACCCTTTGACTGTGACAGATCAAGACACAACTACGTATACTGTGTCCTCTTCTGTTCACTCACCTACCAGTTTCAATGTGGATTATCAGCCAGGCACTTTCTACCCTCGAAGCCTCTATGGAAACTCTCCACTCCACACCACAGCCATCACAAATCAGTCCTGTGTATGTTATGCCATCACCAGAGAACACCCAGCAAATCACTGAGGCATTAGCCAAAGTCACGCAGTTGCAGCGCTTACCACAAGCAGTGCCAGATGTCTTTAATGGAGAAGAAAAAGACAAAACCAGATTCTTCCTATGGGAAACAGCCTTTAATGCCCTCATAGACTCAGCTCCGGTCACACCACAACAGAAATTACACCTTCTCTTTCAACACCTACAAGGTAGAGCTAAGAAAGTTGTCGAACAGCTCCAGTTCATGAGTAGTGATCCCGAAAGAGCCTACACAGAGGCAAGGAAGAAATTAAAGGAACGTTTTTGACACTCGGCCATTCTTAGCACAGAGTTTGAGGGTAAGCTGACAAATTGGCCCAAAATTGGAAACAATGATGCAAAGAGCATGCAAGAGTTTAGTGACTTTCTTCAACAAGTTGAGCTAGCCACAGAGAACATTCCTAATTTGAAGATTTTTGAGTAGAGTCTGGTGGAAAAACTCCCAAGCTGGTTCCAGAGTAAATGGTCCAACAAAGTTCAAAAGTTGCAACAAGCCGAAGGCCAGAATGCGTTTCCATCGTTTTCAGACTTGGTGAAGGAAGTAACTTTCCATGCAGAGCGAATGAATATTCCTCAGATTTCCCAAACAGCACCTGTTAGTGGCAACTGAAGAAATGTACCCAGCCCTCCGGTCGCTCCCTCTCGCAGAGGATTACCGATTTCGAAAGGTCGTGATCAGTCCTTGCGAATTACAACACTTGCGACTCAGACGAATCCTGATAGTGAACAAAGTTCAGAAGGAAATGAGCCCGTAGAAGACTCCACGCCACTTGCCTCTTCTCAAAGTCAAACCATTCCTGCTGCGCCCAAGGTAGCTTTCTGTCCCTTTCACAGGGCCAAGTCTCACAATCTCAATGAGTGTCAGAAATTTCGTGAACTTGACTTTGCTAAACGAAGGGACTTCCTTTTCAGACACAAACTCTGTTTTAACTGTGCCAAATCAACCAAACACACCAGTAGGAACTGCAGTCAGAGTCCAGCTTATTGTAAAATATGTGGAAACAAGCACTCTACGTTTCTCCATGATCCGTCAAGGCCAGAAAATCAGACCACACCCACATCGTCGGCTTGTACTCAAGTTTGCAACAGAGGACCTGTCCGTTCTTGTGCTAGGATTGTACTACTAAAGGTTTCTGACCGATCAGATTCTTTGAAAGAGGTGATGACATATGCGGTCCTAGACGACCAATCAACTGATGTCTTTGTGACAGACTCACTATTGGATGAATTAGATGTAAGTGGGCAAGAGGTCAACCTTCAGGTGAACACAATTGTGGGTACTAACACTGTTCGGATGCGAAAGGTTTCAGGTCTGCAAATCCAAGATGTAAATGGAGAACATTCACCAGTCAAAGTACAATATGCATATGCTCAAGAAAACATTCCTGCAACGCATCATGACATTGCCACTCCTGATATAGCAAGGCAATGGGAGCACTTAAAAGTCATTGCGGACAAAATCTACCGCCAGCCTCAGATTGGAATTGGCATGTTGATTGGCAGAAACATCCCCACTGCTTTTCAGCCACTTGAAGTCATTTATGGAAAGGCAGACGAGCCATGGGCTGAGAAATATAAGTTTGGATGGACGATTATTGGACCAGTTTGTTTGGACAAGATTGCACTTCACGAACCTACCTTCGAAGCATCAGTAAATCGTGTAACCGTTATGAGAGAGGAACTGCCTGTTCACAATTCAGGGAGCGTTTTGGCTTCTCAGATTTCTCACCCTAATCGCCAAGCAGACATCGTGACCCATTTCGTCGGCAAAAGGTAAATGAAGGACATGACGTCCCCCCAACAGATTCGCGAGATGATGCAACTTGACTTTAGTGAACTACACTACAGCCGCAGAACTCCCGGAACTGAACTAGTGCAATCGATCGAAGATAAACGCTTCTGTCAAATCATAAGCACCGAGATACACAAGAATCATCTAGGGAACTGGGAAGCACCACTACCTTTCAAGAGGGATGAGGTCAACCTTCCAAACAACAGAGAGCAATGTGTGAAGAGACTATTGTCCATAAAGAAGAAATTAAGTAATGACCAGAAAGCGAAAGATAATTACGTCAACTTCATGCAGAAGATATTTGAATGCCAGCATGCCAGCCGTGTTCCAGCAGATGAGCTTACAGGTTCCCCTGGCAAGGTCTGGTACCTGCCACACTTCGATGTGTACCATCCAAAGAAACCCAATCAAGTGCGGGTTGTCTTTGATTGTAGTGCTGTCTTTTGCAACGAGTCCTTAAACAGAAACCTTCTACAAGGTCCAGACCAGTTAAACTCTCTCGTGGGAGTCTTAACCCGTTTCCGTAAAGACGACGTTGCACTTACCTGTGATGTAGAACAGATGTTCCATAGCTTCTACGTGAATCCAGCCAACAGAGACTTTCTCCGTTTTTTTGTGGTATGAGAACAATGATCTGAATGGCCCCATCGTCGAGTTCCGCATGAATGTCCACCTATTCGGAGCTATTTCATCTCCAGCTGTAGCCAACTATTGCCTTCATAAGACAGCAGAGGATGGTCGTGCTCAGTTTGGTGACAAGGTTGCAGATTTTCTCTGTAGGAACTTTTATGTCGATGACGGTCTCACTCCTGTTTCCCACTGTTCCAGAGGCTATTAAGTTGATTGAGGACAGTCAAGCCCTCTGTACGTCTGCAAAGCTACGGCTTCACAAGTTCGCTAGTAATCGTAAGGATGTCTTGGAAACACTTCCCACGGATGACCGAGCAAAGGACCTTAAAGACCTTGACCTTCGTCATGACACATTACCTATTCAAAGGTCATTGGGCACCTTTTGGTGTATAGAATCAGATACATTAGGCTTTCGTATAGAACTAAAGGATAAACCGCTGTCTCGCCGCGGAATCCTTTCGACGATAAGTTCAGTGTACGATCCACTTGGGATCGTGTCACCAGTGATCTTATGTGGAAAACTGATCTTACAAGATCTTTGCCGCCAGAATGTAGACTGGGACGACCCAGTTCCAGAGGAAATCCTCCCTCATTGGGAAAGATGGCGTAACGAGTTACCATTGTTAGAGGATGTCAATATCCAATGCTGTTTCAAACCGCCCAGTTTTGGAAGAGTGGTGCAATCTGAAGTCCACAGTTTCTCGGATGCTAGCCAGTCTGGAATTGGTCAGGTCTCGTACCTGCGAGTAGTCAACGAAAATGAAATGTCCACGTCAGCTTCCTGATGTCCAAAGCACGAGTAGCTCCTATCAAACCATTGTCGATTCCTCGTATGGAGCTAACGGCCACTGTTGTGTCGGTTAATGTAACCACAATGCTGGAAAGTGAACTGAACTACACAAACTTACAGTCGCTCTATTACACAGATTCCGAGGTGGTGATTGCTTACATCCATAATGATGCGCATCGATTTCACGTTTATGTTGCCAATAGAGTGCAAAACATCCGCGATCACACTAGCCCAGAACAATGGCACCATGTTCCTGGAAAGGACAACCCTGCAGACGAAGCATCTCGCTCTCTCACCGCCAGCCAGTTACTTGAAAACAGAAGATGGTTCCACGGACCGGAATTCCTCTGGAAAGACAACATGCCACTTCTGAATACAGTGCAGCCATCCCAACTACCAACGGATGATGTTGAAGTTAGAGCGAAGGTCTTCACCACAGCGTGTCTACCACCTCTAGAACCCACTGAGCTTCTGGTTTATATTCAACGTACCTCGTCGTGGTGCAAAGCGAAAGCCTCAGTCGCTGGATGAGGAGAGCTATTGTCAACCTCCAAAGTGCCATATCGATATGCAGAACTTATTGCAGTAAGGAAGTACGCCAAGCCAACGCTACAAACACATCAAAAAGTGACCAAAGTACAGAGATTTCAAATCTCAAAGTCCAGGAACTAGTCCAGTCTGAGAAAGTCATCTTACGAGACCTCCAGCATCATCATTTTGGATTCGTGATACAGTCTTTAAAGAATCTCAATGGCAATTCAGATAAGTTCCAAGATAGAAACACTGCACGTCGCAGAAACGAGAGTTTGAAGAAGACAAGCTGTTTGTACAAGTTAGACCCGTTCGTTGACGGAGATGGACTTCTCCGAATCGGTGGACATATTCGCCGTGCAGCTATACCTCCTGAAGTCAAACATTCTCTTATCCTTCCGAAGAGCAGTCACATCACCGACCTTATTGTTAGACACTTCCACTCGAAGATTGGACATCACCAAGGACGTGGAGTAACCCACAACGTGATCCGTCAGGCTGGGTATTGGATTATAGATGGCAGTTCTTCAGTAGCAAGAGCAATTTCCAAATGCGTCACCTGCCGTAAATTACGAGGCCGAGCGCTAACACAGAAGATGTCGGACCTGCCAGAAGAGCGTGTTTCACCGACCGCGCCCTTTCACTACACGGGCATGGATGTTTTCGGTCCATTTTACATTAAGGAGGGCCGCAAAACTTTGAAGCGCTATGGCCTGATCTTCACGTGCCTCGCATCTCGCGCAGTCCATCTGGAGACGCTCAATTCTATGGAAGCTGACTAATTCATAAGTGCCCTACGCCGTTTCATCAACAGACGAGGGAAGGTCCATGAACTATGCTCAGACGAAGGCACAAATTTTGTAGGTGCCAAAAACGAACTTGCCGCTGCTTTGCAAGAGCTCGACCAAGCTCGTATCAAGGAATTTCTACGCGCCAAAGATTGCGATTGGATTAATTACAACATGAACGTCCCTGCCGCATCACATATGGGTGGAAGTTGGGAAAGGATGATCAAGTCAGTCAGATCAGTGCTCTTGCTTCTACTGCAAGAACAGGGCGACCAACTGGACGATGAAGCGTTACGCACTTTGATGACAGAAGCAGAGAATGTCATCAACAGCCGCCCACTTACTGTGGACAACCTGTCTGACCCAGCTTCACTAGAGCCCATAACACCCAATCATCTCCTGACTTTAAAGTCTCAGGTAGTACTACCTCCACCTGGTAGTTTCGAACAGTTAGATTTGTATTCAAGGAAGAGGTGGCGTCGAGTACAGCATTTAGCCAACCAATTTTGGATCAGATGGCGTCGAGAATACCTCTCACTCCTTCACAAGAGACAGAAGTGGAACATCCCTCAACGAGATAGTAGAGAAGGAGATGTTGTCCTACTCCTAGACGACCGCTTACCCAGAAACCAATGGCCGCTCGCCCAAGTGACCAAGGTCCTTCCTAGTAAGGATGGTCTTGTCCGTAAAGTCCAACTTTCCGTAATCCAAGACGGAAAATGCAAGCAATTGGAACGGCCGATCCACAAGCTAGTGTTGTTGCTCGCACGAGAAGATACCACACACCAGGATGTCATCCCCGTCCGAGGAGCCAGTATCAAGGACAATATTTGACATTAAACCAGTTACCCTGTTTTGTAAATGAGTTCCATTTAGGGGAGCCATGTAACAGCACCCGTGTGCCTTTTCTTGTGTCACGCCTGTCACGTTTGCGTGACAATTTGAGTTTGCGTCATTACTGACGTCATTACCCTCGAGCATGCGCTTTAGTGAGTTTTAGTTTGTTCGACCACTCAGTGCCCTTTTAGCCTGGAAAGGCGCAAGTTTTCTGTCCTTTCTTACTTTGTATTTTTCCCTTTTGTTTCTTGGCACTTACGGCATTATGTTATTTTACAGTTTTGACAGCTTTACTTTGCAATAAAGTTTGTTCAAGCCACATGGGCCTTTGTTGTTTCAATTACAAGCACCCGCGCCGGTACAAGTAACATCAAAGTTCTTTTAGCTGGCACGTCCAGTTCCCCATGGATGAGGTACTTGTTTATTTTAGATGACCTTACATTTAGCTAACATTGTGTTCGCCGGTATAAGCTTTGTGCAAAATTGAAAAATGGCCGATTATCAAGTTCATAAACAGGAGCCCGGCCCATTATCTCGGCATAAATAATAACTTCGGAAAGAAACATTAACATATCAATGATTGATGGCTTTTGTACGAGTGAAGACACTCAATATGGAGGAGTAAGTGCAAAAGAGTTCCTTGTCTATGATGTTATTTTCCGTGAATTGTGAAACTCGTGCACTGTGCGCACTACCCCCCCTTACGGCCCCTCTTTCAAGTTGTGTCAGTTTTCAGATCTTCACGTAAATATTTATCAAGCCTGTTCATGTTTGTACATTTTACACATTTGTTTAGTAAATGTTTTGTTTAGACTAATTATTTTCAGTTTTAGTCATTGGAGTTAACTGGGGTGTTCATTATTGGATTTTGAAAACAAATTATTTAGCTTCACGGATCAAAATCGCGATTTCGGCTCGCTTGCATTTGTTTTGTTTCTTTTATCACTGCTTGTTAGTGAGCGTGTTGAATTTGCAGGTTGCTAGGCTGAGTGGGTTCAGACTTAACCTACCGCATATTTACTTACCAGAAATGAAGAAAATTCATTCAGTTCTCTACATAAAATTCTCTTAGGTATTTAGCAACGCGTACGATAAAACAGAATTAGTAAATTATGCAACCAAACCGCAACGAAAAGAAGACGGTTCAAAACAGTCAAAACATCATTGTAAGCTCATTCTAAGTTAGCGTGCACCACTTTCCAAATCACAAACTGCGACAATTCTTACACAAACACTGCTTTAAAATGGCTTACATAACCGGCACCATCAATTTGCAGTATTTGTTTTGCTGCAGTGATTTTCTCAGTTTGCCGTGGCGTGAGTTCATTGAGTTTCACTGTGTTTAGCAGCGAGTTCACTTTGTTTTTCTGTACGTACTTTGTTTTTGCCTTGAGTTGATTTTCTTGCCCTGCAGTTTTGTAGTAATCAAAACAAGGTCAAGGTTCTTTTTACATTGAATAACTCATAGAGGTCCTAGAGGTGTATTACGAATTAGTGTACAGTAAACGTTGTAAAAAGTTTTACTAAGATTTGTTTTGCGCCTTCGTGCGTACCTGAGGAACCCAATAAAGTGCACTCGTCAATTTCAATTTTAGAACCTGTCACTACAGGCAGCAAAATTCAGACGGGTTAACCTCAAAATAAATTGACGTCGCTTTCCTCAACAAAATCCTGAGAGGTTTTTTGCACCTATATGGGCCACCGTATAAGCCTAGAAATATAGTGTGGTTTCTTTCTCAAAAAAAATGATAAATGGGAGCTCCACTTTTAGGCCTGCCTTAATGTATATATTACTAATGGTGGAGGTGCGAAATTGAATAAATTAAAATAGCTGTTCAGTGTTCATGTTCATTCCAGTGAGGTGTCAAACACTGGTAATGAGTCCAATGTCTGTTCAAAGCCTAAGCAAATACCTTTGCGTGAATGGAGTCTGACTGAATGTTAAGGCTCGGTTTCTTCATGTGAATCCACAACATTTTATGGATCAAGCAATCAAACTTTCCCTGACATTTCTTTAGGATCTTAAAGTTGTTAGTCAGGTTGCCAACTGTATCAACTCAGTGTTCATTTTGAAGGTGTTTTCCGATGGCGGTCAATCGGTGTTCATCAATGCGCTTGTAAAGGTGACGGCTAGTGTGACCGACATATTCTGCATCACACAGATCACGTACATAGTTATAGACAATGCACTGTTGATTGATCAACAATTGAGATCATCGCCAATTTTACGGCTTCTGAACACTGGCTGTAGTTTGTGGTCAAGTTTATTACTCAAGTCCAAGAGATGGTTTTTTACTATGTCTGCTGATTTCTGGTCTTTAAAGTGCCTATAACCCCAAGAACTCTTTTTTGGCCGGATTAAATCTTTGCATTGTACTGAGTAAAATGCCGCAAAAATTTTTGTATCGCAACACAACACGAATTCTTGACCTTGGCACAGCATGCACAATTAAAGTTAAGTAGAATCGCCTCAGAGTTTTAAAAAGATATAAAATTTATTGACTTAAATAATCAGTATTGAAAGACTACGACGAAAGTCTGTACTCACGTGTGAATAACGTGCAGTCAACTATTCATTCGCGGGACTGGCCAGTACGCTAACTTTTATATATGCTATTCATCGCGTTCATACGATCAATGATCTTCTTAAATGTTCTGTTCAAAGTTAGCATTCGACTGGAAATATCTTACCCTGCTTTTAAACCCATTAGGTTAACACTTGTATTAACTAACGAAAAGCCCGAACACGCCGCATCTTTGCAGTAAAGAATGAAGAATCTGTTTCCCTTTGCCGCTAGTAATGTAAACAAAGTGCCGCGGAATGAGGTGATTGTTTACTGATTTGGCATTGTGTGGACATGCAGAGGAGCAAATAAGTCTGAATCAAACCAGAAGCGCTCACTAGAATCGCTTAAGGGGGGAGACTCTTAACTACAGACCTGGAGCAGTTGCTAAGGAATGGCTGAACACTGTAATTTGAAGCAAGCGATTTTGAAGCTTTTTGTAACGCTAAATGGTGAATTTTATTTGGGGGTACATCTGCTTTGAAAAATATATCATTGCACGTGCGAAACTAGTGCCAGTCCCAAACCGCGCATTAGAATTTAAAATCCCTAAAACTCCACGGAAACAAGGTAAAGTTCTGATTTCTCTCACGAATCAGAGATAATGTAGCCGTCTTTATAATCTGACATATCCTTTTATCATTTACATGAAAAAAGGAAACACTTCTGATGAAAGTCTGTAAATATGAGTGTATATTAGGCCATAACTCTTATAATAATGCGAATTTCATGAAAACGATACGTCACATTACGCATGTGGACGTTCTTTATCTATTGACGCTTATTTTAATTCTAAAATGTATCCACCGTTTGAGTTTTAGGGTTTATTCTGTTCTGGTCACGTGACGCGTTAAATATGACCATGACTTGAAACTCTTGGAGGAATCTTCAATAGAACAAACTTTTGCAAAAAGCTCATCTGTATGAGGTTTTGTTTCCAAAATATAGCAATTAGAAACCTGCCTTAGAAACAAATTGGTAGTTAAGAGTCACCCCCCTTAATGCTTCAAGTAAACAGTGGTAACTTCACAGGCAGCCATCACATCACTACTTCACAGGCAGCCATGTGACCACCTACAACCAGGGTTTCTCTTCTCCACAACAAGCGAGGAAAAGGAGAGAGGGCCTGCGAACGAGGTTGTCCCCTTATTCGCATATTTTACAAATTTTTTACCTTAAATACCTCCAAAATTATACAGATATTTGAAAATGGAAAACGTCATTTTTTTATCTTTCATGGAATTCTTTACCGTACACCTAAAAATGCAGGGGGTGAAATTTTGATCATAGTAGCACTTTAACAATCCGAAAAGCAACTCTATTTTACAACCCATTGCATTATTTTATATTTAACAGACATATTAACACACACCCTCAATGTAACTTGCACATTGACGGCATTGCAGTAAAAGCAAAAACAAGTGTTACCAATTATAATACAAAATGCCTTCCTAGATAACAGCCAATAAAAAGCCTTCCGACATAACAGCCTGTGGGCATCTTTCTAGTTTTATGAACTAACCTCAGATACTACGCGTACTCTGATTAGTGAATAAGGTCAAAAACCTAAGTTCTATTGTACCGGTAAACTCCCGCTCCCCGCCAAGGCAGCACTTTGCTCGACCCATAAGGACGAATAATTAATGTTAGTTTAATCAGTGATCGCTTCCGGCAATTCTACTTTTTCATAAAAAGGTGAATTCCAAAAGCAAAAAAAGAACAATCAGAGATCTCTTCGAGATTCGCCTATTTTGCATAGAGTATGCGTTGGGGAAATGTTACTATTGAAAGCGATTTGCGATGCATTAACCCATTGACTCCCAGTCTAGAAGGCTTTTATTAGCGCGCACCCACCCCCTCAAACATTCCTGGCTCTTTAACGGCATTTAACATAAACGTGCGAGTGGAAAAAAATATACCATATGCGTACTAAATTCAGACAAATAATTCCTTTCTGAAGTAAACTTTTATTACAACTAGACACGCTGAAAGACCAATTCATGATTTGAAATGTTAATTATCAACCTTGATAAATTGATCCTAAACCAAACTTGAAGACGGTGAAAAAATATTTCTTCACCTCCGCGCGTCATTTTAACAACTCGAAAAAACACAAACTCTTTCTACAAAATGTAACACTAGTTCAAAACACTCTGGTGAAAGGTAGGCTTTCATTCTGTACAACTGTCACTGACATTTATTTAACCACCAGCGGTATTATCTTGGTACAGAAAAGCGGTAACTGGGGATAATAATTTGCGAATCATGGTGCCGTGAGATAGCGGACAACTACTGAATTCCTTCCACAAAATAAACACTCACATTGCTTTTTATGCTATCCATCACTATAACTAATAACAAAAAAATACTTGCTTGCATTTTCCGAAGTACTGTATTAAATAAACAACAACGCGATGGTAAGTCGGCCGCACGCTGCATATCAGATGTCACCATGTGCTTTTCAAATCAATACGCTTCAGAAGCCTAAAATTCCAAACGTTAACTGGGCAAATGAAAGAAACTTGAAGGAAGTTTTGTTTTAGATTAATTCTCATTTCAAGATGTAGCTACTAATGTATCAAAGCTTCAAAATTCTGCATATTTTTGAAGCCATGAGATCCTTCATTATTCACGCTAAAGCGTAAGTTTAATTTTAGCCTGACGGCTTTTTGCAGTCAAGTTTTCACTAAGTGGCTTTACCGATCCTTCTAAAAATTTCAGTTAAGTTCCATTTAAGTTCGAAGCAATATTGTACATTACCATTTTCCTGTCTGAAGTCTTGAGAAGCTGCATTAAGTCGTGATCAAGTCCGTGAATTGTGGTCAAAACAAAAGATTGCGTGACGAGCTAAAAATACTTCTTTCAATGAAGACGACAAACAATAGACTTGTAACAATAGAAAATAGCATTGGCCAATATCCTCCGACAATGAAGATTCGCAGCAGCTTCTAATCATGCAAAACTAAGTGACTCAATCGATGAACAGCACAGATTTTTGAAAAATACCTACCTGTAGTTTCCAAAAGGCTAGACAGGTTAAATGACGAGCGACGCGTGAAAATAACTTCAGGACCGAGAAGTGCTGACGCATTCCTATCCAGTGACGTTTTTATCGCCCACAGCAAAAAGTATTCCCTTGACAAATTAAAACAGTCCCTTGAGAGTATACAAAAATGTGGGTCAGAGAGTACCCTGATCATCCCAATTCTTACCATTTTCCTTGGTAACCAAGCAAAATAGTCGAAAAAACCAGGTTCACGCCTAGTTCGTCTATGAAACAAAGCACAAAGTTGGTATCTTTTTATTACTTTCATTGCTATCATGCCGAATATGTAAAAAGCTACCTTTTTGTGTTTAAAGAGGGTGGGTATTTTTCTCTTTCGCCTACAAATCTTATCATGCTAATATTGCCAGCTTTTTTTGTGTTTTCACTTTTCTGAAAGAAGGCGTAAGCAGAAAATGTCTACCTTTTTCGTGCTAAGAAGCGATATCATCAGAAGCGCAAAAAAGGTACCTTTCTTGTACTTTGGAAGCCTTGCTGATTGACAGATGTCAACAGTTGGCGCCATTTTATATCCGCACTGGTTTGATCCGCCCCTTGACATTTTCTGACTACGGGTATGAATGAATATCTGAAAAGTAACATTGGCTAGGCAAATCGCTCAAGTTCTGCCACAATAAATAACATTTAGTGACGATTATTCACTTAAGATTTTAACAGGAAGATACTTCCGGCTCCACAGGCACTCGATTGGCTTTTGATCGACACCAGTCATTCACTAGTATCCACCTGCAAAATGTGCCGTCCATTTTTTTCGAGCTCCCTTTCGAGATGGCTCACACGTACGTAAAAGTAAAACTTCAGAATAAGGTTCTAAAACTACGACCAGAAACGGTCACTGTGGCAAATCTTGCAATGATCTTTAAATTAGAGGTCAACCAAGGAATCTACATCCACTCAGAGGAAGAGGGAGAGATCATTTTACCCTCCGACAGTGGAGCCTTTACTGTGGAGGAATATGGCAAAACGTACGTCGTGAATGGTGAGCCAGTGAGTTCTTCAACATCAGCGGAGGCAATATCGGGCACGTCACTCTTTCGTATCAGGCGAGAACCAACACCAACCCACCGCCTGGCCAGTTACATCCTGACAGGCCAAAGTTTACGGTTAAAAAGTCTCAGGGGTCAGGATGGAAGAAATCTTCATAGTTGTAGAAATAGCGTCCTCTGGCCACATGTATGAGAAATATCAAGTTCATTTAACTTTAAAGGAGGAGCGAGCATCAGTGGAAATCATTAAAGAAATACTGAGACAACAGCTTGGTTTTGAAGTTTGTCTACTTGACTCCAAGCATCTGCCAATTATGGCAGGCGAGACAACCACAGGTAAGCTGCGCATTTGTATAAGTTAACCCGATATGGCCGATCCCGTTATTGTAATCAACGTACTGTATTTACTCGAAAAAGCGACGTGGCACTTGCTAAATTTTTCGATTCTACTCTTTGATACGGCGCTTATTATAGAAAAATTAAGCTTAAAAGCTTAATTAACTAGTCTTTTGTTTTCAAAAATGATGAAAACAACATAGTAAAAGTTAGTTTGAAGAGAACTTAAGGTGAAGAAAGCAAGTAAATGCACACATTCGAACCAAAAAGTACTGTTATAAATGAGAATAAATTTTCAAGGTTGGTTTAAAACGAGCCATATCGTTTTTACATTTTTACTTTAATTAACACTGCTTGAAACACTGCCACTCTCTCTCCTCTGCAGAGGCTTCTTTTAGTATTCCCTTAACAAAAATAGCAGTATGGAATTGGTTTTTAATTGGTATGCTGATAAATTTGGCTTTGCCTATTAATTTAATACTCCTGGCCCCGTTTTTTTTTTAAAAAAATGGACAAATCCCGATACAGATATTCTCTCTTTGAATAACCATGCAGAGTCAGACATATAAAGGGGGATTTTTTTTGTCTATTTTGAATAGGGTCACAGTTCTGGAGGAGCAGCCGGAAAATTTTGGTTGCGAAAGCAAACGAGACGCAACACTTAAGAAAGAGCAAAGGAAAGGCGAAGAGGGCGAAAACAGGAGTCCTGGAACAGTTGAGGAGGATGGTGGCAGAAGGGCCCGACGAAGACGACGATTTCGTAGAACACCGTTCGCCTACTTCTGAGAAACCCAAAGCTCCCTCACCAGAAGAAGAAGCTTCCAAAGTATTGAAATCAATTTTCAAGTGTTCCATTTGCCTGAGCACGGTGTCATTGCCGGCCGCAGCGTGTGCGTCTTGCCAAGCTGTAATGGGGTGCATCCCTTGTGTTGAACAGTGGCACGTGTCCAGCGCCAACGCTTCAAAATGCCCCTTATGTCGCACTTCCATGAACTATGTGCTTATTCCGATAGTACGTGAAATCAGCAACTTACTACGCAATGAAAGTAATAAAAATGAAAGTAATAAAAAGATACCAACTTCGTGCTTTGTTTCATAGAAGAACTAGGCGTGAACCTGGTTTTTGTGCTTTTTTTGCTTTTTGAATTCACCTTTTTATGAAAAAGTAAAATTGCTGGAAGCGATCACTGATTTAGTTTAATGTCTTATTTTGATCTATCTGATGATTAAAGCAGAGAATGCGATTCTCATAAATGATCATTATGAATATTTACGGTGGATGGTTAACTACAATGAATTTTGCCGCCCACTGCAGTTAGAGCGAAAGAACTAATATATACATTTAGGCAGGCCTAAAAGTGGAGCTCCCATTTATCATTTTTTTGCTCGAGTAAATTACAGTGTTACCAAATAAGAAACCACACTATAGTTTTCAGCTAGTGCACTTGATTGGGTTCCTCACGTACGCACGTAGGCGCAAAACAAATACTTGTACACTAATTCGTAATACACCTCGAGGACCTCTATGAGTTATTCAATGTAAAAAGAACCTTGACCTTGTTTTTATTACCACAAAACCATCAGGGCAAGAAAATCAACTCAAGGCAAAAACAGAAAACAAAGTGAACTCGTTGCTTAACACAGTAAACAAAATGAACTAATGCCACGGCAAACTGAGAAAATCACGGCGGCAAAACAAACTCTGCAAATTGATGGTGCCGGTTATGTAAGGCCCAGTTCAGACATCCTGCTTCTGACGTGCTGAACTTAAAGTGCTACTATGATGAAATTCGCATGTTTTCTTTCGCAACCATTTTAAAATATTAACAAGTACTCTATATGAAAAGAAAAATGCTGTTTACTGTTTTCCAATACCTCTTTTCTTTCCAGAGATATTCAAGTTTTTAAAATATGCAAATTAGCAAAGTAGTGACGTCATACACTCAACCAAATTCTGATTAAATACTAAGAAAGTGATATCTCAGCCAATTTGTATTGAAAGTCTCTGATTCTTTGCAGTAACACTCTGCTAGTTGTGTTTCACAATATGCACTTGGCAACTTGGTTACCATGGCAACATACTAGGTTCCAGATCCCCCCAATGCTTAAGGCCTTTCTGGCCAATTCTGGCATTCTCCGTAAATATTTAATAGATAATTACTTCGGTTCGCAGCATTATTGGGTATAATGCAGGCAGCTGACCCTCATAAAATCCTCAATAAAATATTGACCCTCATAAAATCTTATTGTTCTCTCTCTGCATTACATTGACGATTTCAGTTGCCCCTTCACATTGATGTTTTGGAACACCAACAATGCAATTAGCGTGTATTGTCTAGTAGTAATACAAATTGTATAATCCTTTTTCATTTCCCTGAATTTAGTCATTGTTAACTCATTGTAAAGATTATGTAACTTTCCACATCTGAATTTCATGCAAACGTAATTTGCATTGTATATAACGCAATGTATTTGGTTATTTTGAGTTGTTTGTTGGAACGCAAAGCGCTGCTACTGCATGTTTTGAAGCTGGATGGAGGATTCTACGGAAGACGAATCTGCCATTTTCATAACGCAGAGCCAGAGGTCGGAAAATGCCGCCGCTGTTGGGGTTAATGGGTTAAGCGAAAAGGTTTTAGACGAAAACCAGAACGAAGATTATAATCAGTCAGTTGTAATTAGTACTCATAGTACTAAAATTGTTATTTCATACAAGTGAGAAAGACTGTCATTGTCAGATGTGCACTAAATAAACTGTAAAATGTTTCTGTTTATACGTCTCCTGGAATGGTACTTCTTGTGGTCTATTCATTATAGCATTCGCGAATTTTAAAAAATTACTGAGTGGGAAAGTAACGAAAGCAATACCACAGTCCTGGAGCAATATTAAAAATATTGCTGCCAGCAGGCTGCAATATTAAAAATATTGCAGTGCAGCCAGCCTGCTGCAATATTGAGCATTTTAGCGCGTTTAGGATTACCCCTGATAATTTCCCTGCTACCAAAAAGGACTGCCATCGTTTTCCTCAGACAGTTGGACTTGACTGAATATAAAACTTACTCAGGCTGAAATCACCGATATAATGCAGAGAGAGAACAATAGGATTTTATGAGGGTCAGTAATTATTTGTAAATAATGCTTTACATGCGAGATCTAGCAAGCATATCAATGGATTTGGCAGACGTCTTGCCTGGGTTTAATTTTTCCAAACTGAAAAATTCTGAAATATTAAAAACAAATTGATGGGAGTTGCCATGGTAACATAATTTTATTACAGCTGTAGGTGTGTCACCTGAGGAACTATTATTCTGCCAAGTTTCATTTGTCTCTGCAGAAAAATGGCCGACATAACTTAATTTTTGTACTTGAGAAAAAACTGGGTTGAGTAGATGACATCATCAGTTCCCCAATTTGCATATTTTATGATTTTTTTAAGCTTAAATATCTCTGGAACTAAAATAGATATTTGAAAACGGTAAACGGCATTTTAAATCTTTCATTAAATACTCTTTGAAACGTCTAAAATTGCAAGGGGTGAAAATTTGATCATAGTACCACTTTAATTGTAATAGGTTCGACTGTAGCATGGCACAAACACGACTCTGATCCAGACGTCGTGCCAAATTCAGGACTTACTGAAGTCACGTAACAATTAGTCAGCGTTGATCAAACAAAAATGGCGCCGTAACTAGCCCCGTCAAAATACATTTAATATAATTTATGGATTTTGTTTGGCACGGCAGAAGCACGACGTTTGAATCACTGCTGTGCCAGAGTCGTGTAGCACGGCAGAGCTTGTCGAACTTACTTGCTTTGCCGAACTTAATTTTAGAGACGCCGTACTTCTGCCGTGCTTTTGTCGAACTTAATTCCTGAATTTAGTTCAGCACGGCAGAAGCACGATGTCTGAACTGGGTCTAAGTCATTTTAGTAGTAGTAGTAGTAGTAGTAGTAGTAGTAGTAACTTTATTTAAACACGGTAAATTCATCAGTTCAATCAATTGAAAAATACTAATGATAATAAATACAATACTAAAAACTAAAACAATACTAATTTATACTAACATAACTCTGCTTTACATGAATGCCGTGTGCTATAAAAGGTAAAAATTTTGTGACTAAGAAAAGTGATGTCGGCAACCAATTCGAAAACCATTGAGAGTTTGTGCTTGCCGCAAATCATGTGGTAAGCTGTTCCAAAGCACCGCACCTTGGTAACTAAAACTGTTTTTTAGATAGTTTGTGCGGGGCAAAGGAACAGCGAGTTTGCCCACGGTGTCTCTCAGTTTGTATTGAGTTATATTACTCCTATCAGTAAAGATAGATTGCAAATAGGTAGGTACAAGACCGTTAAGAGATTTGTACACCATTATTGCTTCTTGTATTTGCCTTTGAGATTCCAATCCCTTCCAGCCGAGCCGTTCAAAGAGAAGTCCGGCATTTGTGTCATAGCTGGAAAAGGTTAGAATACGTGCAGCGCGTGTTTTGCAATTTTTGTAGTTTGTCAGAAAGGGTCTTATTACAGTGTCCCCAAACAACACTACAATAATCAAAATGAGGCTGTATTAAGGCACTGAAAACAGAATGCTGCGTGCTTTGAGGAACAAATCGTCTACACCTCTTTAAAGCTCCCAGGCCAGATACAATTTTCTAAGCAATGGACTCGATGTGCACATTCCAAGAGAGATTTTCGTCAATGTGCACACCAAGAGATTTAGTGCTAGAAACTTGCTTTATAGATTTATCATCAATTGAAAGGCTAGGAGATTTGTCAAAAGTACTTAACCTTTGTCTCGACCCGATTAACATAAATTCTGTCTTGCTTGCATTTAATGTTAATTTGTTCGTGACAAGCCATTCATTGACCTTAGCTAGGTCGCGATTTAAGACCTCATTAATTGTGTCGACACAGTTACTGGCAAAGGTCAAGTGAGTATCGTCAGCGTACATTCGAGGCTTAGAGATTGAGAGACAATTAGGGAGATCGTTAATATAGATTAGAAAGAGTAGTGGCCCTAAAATTGTTCCCTGTGGAATCCCACAAGTTAGTGATTGGCTGTTAGAGAGCGAACCATTTACGAAACATTTTTGTTTACGATTATCCAGATAAGAACGAAACCAACATTGAGAAATTCCTTGTACGCCATATTCATGTAATTTAGATAAAAGAATATGGTGATCGACAGTGTCAAATGCCTTTTTAAAGCAGTTTTTGTGGAAGAATTGTGACTGTTTTGAACCGTCTTCTTTTCGTTGCGGTTTGGTTGCATGATTTACTAATTCTGTTTTATCGTACGCGTTGCTAAATGCTTAAGAGAATTTTATGTAGAGAACTGAATGAATTTTCTTCATTTCTGGCCCCAGTTGTTTAAAAGAGGGATAACGCTATCCACCGGATAAATCACTATCCAGCGGATAAGTGTTGGCAAAACAAACTACACTATCCACTGGATAGTGATTTATCCGGTGGATAGCGTTATCCACCCTTTGAACAACCGGGGCCTGGTAAGTAAATATGCGGTAGGTTACGTCTGAACCCACTCAGCCTAGCATAGGTAACGTGCAACGAAACCAGCAAATTCAACACACTCACTAATAAGCAGTGATAAGAGAAACAAAACAAATGCAAGCCAGCTGAAATCGTGATTTTGATCTGTGAAGCTAAATAATTTGTTTCCTTAATCCAATAATGAACATCACAGTTAACTCCACTAAAACTGAAAATAATTACTGTAAACAAAATATTTACTAAACAAATGTGTAAAATGTACAAACATGAACAGGCTTGATAAGCCTAAATATTTACGTGAAGATCTGAAAACCGACACAACTTCAAGTTCATTCATTAATGAAGTATAATTCTCTCAATATAAAATTAGGCTTATGCTTAGTGCATACATTAACGTTTGTTACCTCATAATTGAAGAAGGCTTATAAATTCTGCAGGGCAAAGCTTTCAAACCAGCCCAAATTATAATATCGGACACGAACACGGCAGTCTCGTTGCAAGCTTAGTCCAACACCAGCGACATATACATTACATGAATTATCACCGAACAACAATTTCTTTCTTTCCATCAGTGTAGCCTTTAACAGTCTTTTACCCTTCACTTCAGTGAACTTGATCGGCTCTGAATTCACTTTTGTTTGAGCTCAATTCAGTGATATTCAGCCTTGCTCAGCTGCAGGTCGAACCCTGGACATCGCGCTCTTTTTGACTTGATATCCAGTATATCATGTTCAAATCAGCAATTATTTCGGATCTTCCCGTTAAGAGGTTGTCCTAAATCATTTGGCATAAGTTTCCATGATGTACATGAGTAAATAAAGCAAGAAATATTCACGAAAATCGATGTTTGCCAGCAGCTTTCTTCGCGTCTTTCATTCATTAAACTAAACTAAATATTTCTAAAATAGATTTAGCCAAGCCTAAAAGCAGAGCTAGTGGGTTATTTACCTTGCCCTTTATTTAAATCTGAATTTACGCGATGATAAAATTATCAGGCTAAGTAAAAACTGAGTACCTGAGCCCGCGATCAATTGGAAAACCATTAGCTGGTCAGCAATCAACTTCGAAAAAAGACGTCACCTCGAATAGCTCTATGCCTGAGCCCGTGATATGGTCATGTGATACTGGTCAGCGGATACCTTGTTTTGACAGCTGTCAATTGATCATGACATGGAAGTTCAATATCAAAGATTTAACAGTAACCAAGGCGGTAATTGTCTTTGTACTCCCCTCCCTCTCCCCCAGAGTCTATACGGACAGACGGACAGACGCTCGTACAGTCACGTGATTACTAAATTTTCTCGGTTTGATGGGTTTACCAAAATTTCTTACCCATGGTGCTCCAATGGCGCGCTTCGCATGCTGGAGCTCCGCTATAAATGTATAGCTAGAGGAAAATAAAACAAAACTAAACACACAAACAATCATATGAGAAGGAACACAATAAGCAGTTATGCTTTCACCACGCTGGAATAATATTAATGAAATGGATATATTTTCATTAACATTTACTCGAAAACCTTATTTAAAAGAAAAATAACTACCTCAAATTGACTGTGATGAAAGCTTACGTGAATTAAATTATCTTGATGGCACAAACTCACGCTGTGTCCTTGTAGGTGCTTGAATTAATTCTAGTTTTATGTAATTTGAGTGCTTTCTGTAAAGTCTGTCATTCGGCGAAAATGAAAAATTACGTAACAGATAAGTTCGAAATAAAATTTCCGAAACAGAGTTTCTGAAACTAACCTTTACTCCAAATAACTTCGTCAGTCTGTGAGGTTTGTAAATTTGCAAACTTTCCGTGCAGTCATTTGCTTTCACGATGAATGACTCCGGCCACAGTTTGCTGAATGTCCTCATAAAAGAAACTTTAAATCCTTGAATGCATTTTCTTCCGTTAACCGTTTGCCTTTTCTCTTTCATTTCTTATGACATTTACAGCAGTCGGTTCATGGATTTTGGTGTGAACGGTCGGTGAAGCTGAACCTGTGTTTCATTCTTTCAGACGCTGTGATTGGTTTACCACTTAATTCGATGAACACGTTGAGAATAAGACACTTGATCACGAAATCTAAAACACATTCCCATTTCTTTAAAAAACGTTTTCCATAGTTAGTACATAAAAGCAATAGGCCACACTTTCTAGGGGTTTACCGGAGCAATAAAACCCCTTGGGATGTTGTGAGAACACTCAAAAAGCTTGTAAATCACTTGCCTGATGGCTCGTGATTTACAAAGTTTAATCATGTTCTCCCAACATCCCACGGGGGTTTATTGTGCCCGTAAACCCCTAGAAAGTGTGGTCCATTGCTCTTGAAAAAAAAATATTAATAACAATCACTGAAAGCCTCATACTGTAGAGCTTGATGTAATGTATATGAAATGATCCATATATGAACTGCGGATATATATGAAGGTGATATGTGATCTTCGCAGTGAATTTACAATTTAAGCAATTGGAATAAAGAAGCCTGAAAAAAATCAGGGCTTCAACGGGATTCGAACCCATGACCTCCGCGATACCGGTGCGATGCTCTACCACTGAGCTATGAAGCCACACATTGGGAGCGAGGTCAATTGTGAGTTCATATTTTCTGTGAAAGGAGAGAAATGATGTAATGTATATGAAATGATTCATATATGAAATGCGGATATATATGAAGGTGATATGTGATCTTCGCAGTGAATTTGGTATTTCATGTCATCATAGTATGCTCACAGACCTGCAATGTTCATTAAACAACTGTAGGAATTGTTTTGCGTTTTATGTCATTATTTTTACAAAGGTGGTATTCAGTGGTATTCTTCTATGCAACTAAAAATTTCAGATGCAGTATTGCCTCAAAATATAAACCCAAACAGTTTTAAAACGTAATGAAACCCTGATCCCCATTGTATAAAGGTCCTCCCAAAAATAAGCATGTGCACCTGAAAGGGACTTCACGCAAACATGAGCCCAAGGCTAATTTTTGGAACTTTATGCCGTCAATAAATAAACAAATTATTTACAATCTCCTCTACAAGGTGCTTTTCCCTTTAATAGTGGGAAGAGCACAAGTATGCTCTATTTAGGTAAATAAATTTATCGTTGTTAAAACTGTGAAGAAGATAGGGAGCAAGGTTTTTTTACAAACAATATCAATGTTCATTGTCACCAAGAGACTTCAAACTGTGCCTTTTTGACATGATTAAGGTTTCATTTTTTGAAGATTTTATCACTTTTTCTGATAATTTTATCTCAAGTATTTCAAAGTGTTTCCATCCATCAAGGAAAAAATAGGACTTAATTGAAAAATTAGGCGAAAATAGGAAGCAGGCCACAAGAAAGGAAAAATAGGAACTTCATGCCTTGTAAGATTCAAAGTTCTGGTCTGAAACCTGGGAAGTAATAAGTGAAAACACAAAAGTGATCAGATGGAAGTGGATGGCTGACTTGGAACTGGTTTTCACTATATTATTATTGTGGTATTTTAGCACAAAATCTTGCCATAAACTGAAAGCAAAAGTTAAATTTGCAGTATATACATTTACATGTACTACAATCAAGAAAGCCAATTTTCATTAAACTGCCACTTTAAGTGCTGTTCCAAAATAATGGCAGAAAATGGCATCAAAAGCTGATAAAGTAAAAGGTTAGACGTACCATTACTTTCGTCAAAGCTAAATATTTGCTTCATCAGCGTTAGACTACTCAAAGCTGTAGTGCGGCGGGCAAATGATGCACCAGGAAACAATGCATCAAACTGACAAGCACAGAACCAATCAAGAAATTCCTGTAAGGAAGACAATTGATGTCATAAAAGAAAAGCAAATAGCAATAAAAACGTTTACATGTATGATGGAAGAATCACAACTTCTACCCGCTCGAAAATGATACTTTGGAGGGGGTTTATTTATTTACTTGCATTATGTAGGACATTTCATTTCATTTCAGGCATTGTACTTTCGGCAGGCATAATTATTATTTACCCTTAAACTAAAAGAAAGTACACTATGGAGTGGTAATGCCTAGCATGAAATTTTATGTTGATACAAAGGACATCAGGGTCAACTTTATTACCTAAGCAGTGTATTAAAAATTAATTTTAATTCATTGTACTACCCCTATTAATAATGTTATTGATTCTAATTATAACATCACAATGTATCAATATTGCAAGGAAAAGAAAAGATGTTGAAATTTGGCCAAATGTATAATACAATTATAGTACACTCAACAAAATTACTGCATTCTGATTGGATGAGAGAAATACAATAATTAATAGCAAACTATACCCCCTAACACTCTTCTTTCTAAAGTTGACAGACTGTCTTTCAAAGCAATGTGAAGTTCACCACAGATTTCCAAAGTGGACCCACAGTCTACCAAAGAGTTTTGACCTGAAGACTTCAAAGATTTTGAGAGTTGACCTGAAGTCTTGTGAAGTTGACTGGAAGTTTTCTGATGATTTTGGCTGTTGACCTGAAGTTGCCGATAGATTTCTCAAGTCTTCTGAAGATTACAAATGTTGGCCCAAAACTTACAAAGGTTTCTAAAGTTTACCTATAGTAGTCTCAAGACAAACTGAGGAGTTATAAAGCATACTGTTCAGAATGGTCATGATTCACAGTACAAAAATATGCTTGTAATTTTGTTGAGCATACTATAACTAAAAAAATCACACAACCTTGAGTACAATCAGTGATTAATGGTACAAGTGATGCTTTGAAAGTTCTCAAATTGCACTCACCTGTCGGGTGTTACGAAAACTAAGACCCTCGAAAACTAAGACCTAAGACCTAAGACCCATCTTAGTTTTCGTAATTACGAAAACTAAGACCCCCCAAAAAAACGAAACATAGAAGGAAAGAAATGCTCGTTTATCAATATTAATGTGTTTTTAAAGATGCAAAGACTTGCGCCGCATAAAAAAAGAAACAACGACAACAAAAACACGAATAGATCGACTCGGTCAACTCAATATGGGCCGATCGTGGGCAATCATTTTAACGCTACTTTGGGCTACTTTTATGCACTCTGAAGGCCTAAAGAAATACCGAACATAGACCCATTGCAGGCAAGACTGATATGATTGTTTTAGGCAGATTTAGAACCCGAGGGTTGCGTGACATACAGTTCAACTCTCATTCCTTTTAGAACCGAACTTCTTTTCGCTGATAAATCGCATACATTTTGTAGTTTTCGGAATGGTAGTATCTACTCTTAAAAAGAGCAAAGTAAATCAATTTTCACTAGGTCTTAGTTTTCGTGATTACGAAAACTAAGACCCCATCGGATTACTATCAGTCTCCCATGTGTTTAGAAAAGCGATACATCTTTCAACACTGTCGATAAAATCGCTGATGAATTCACCTTATGTAAACTTGCTTACAAACGGGAGGCAAACCACTTTTAGAAAGTCTATCGCCTCAGTTAAAAAATAAAATAGAATAGCGCTAGCAAATTTCAAGTGACCTTCAAAAATTTTACGATGCCTAAGTACACCTTGCTACTCAAAATCTGGGGTGATAACCTCTGTTTAGCGATTTGCCAAACCTTGTTAACTGCCCACAGAAAGTCACGCCAAAGTAACATTGAAGTTGAGTGACATTCTTTAACATTATTCACTGCAAGCAATGTCGTTCTGTTCATAAATGGACCACATTTTGGTTCTTTGGTTTAGAATGCTCAAATCGAATCTTAAAAAATTCAAATAAAACAATTTCCGCTGTCACTAGAAAGCTTCGTGTTGCTCTCCCTCGGGGTCTTAGTTTTTGTAATTACGAAAACTAAGATTTGGGGGGTCTTAGTTTTCATAATCACGAAAACTAAGACCTAACGAAAATTGATTTACTTTGCTCTTTTTAAGACTAGATACTACATGTACCATTCCGAAAACTACAAAATGTATGCGATTTATCAGCGAAAAGAAGTTCGGTTCTAAAAGGAATGAGAGTTGAACTGTATGTCACGCAACCCTTGGGTTCTAAATCTGCCTAAAAACAATCATATCAGTCTTGCCTGCAATGGGTCTATGTTCGGCATCTCTTTAGGCCTTCGGAGTGCATAAAAGTAGCCCAAAGTAGCGTTAAAATGATTGCCCACGATCGGCCCATATTGAGTTGACCGAGTCGATCTATTCGTGTTTTTGTTGTCGTTGTTTCTTTTTTATGCGGCGCAAGTCTTCGCATCTTTAAAAACACATTAATATTGATAAAAGAGCATTTCTTTCCTTCTATGTTTCGTTTCTTTGGGGGGTCTTAGTTTTCGTAATTACGAAAACTAAGATTTGGGGGTCTTAGTTTTCGTAATTACGAAAACTAAGATAGGTGTTAGGTCTTAGTTTTCGTAACACCCCTCACCTGTCGTGTTATTTCCTATACAAATGCAACACATTGCACTTGAAGTAAAATTGATGCAAAATGTAACATCTTTTCAATGCAAAACCTTTTTGTGAGGAAAAATGTAATCAATCTAAAATGACAGTTTGTTTCATGAGGTCTGGCCAGAGGCTCGTATTTCTTGTCCTGACCAAAGGGTGAAGGAATCTGGGGACTAGATTGCTATTAGTGCATTTTTATCACAAGAAGAATGCAAAATTCTCCTTTGGACATGCCTTCCTGGTTAAAATCAATACCTTGTACAAAGAAAGTTGGTGTTGATAAAACTGCTTTTCATTAGCATTCATGTCCTGTTTGATGGCCTTACTACATATCCTGATGCTCTCCTTCACTCTCATTAAAACCTGAAAGAAAAATATGGGTCCTAATTATGGGTCCTAATTATGCCATAACTGTTATAATAATGCAAATTTAAGGAAAAAAAATATGTGACATTACATTACATTTAAAGACCCTTGCATTAATTTGTTTAAACATTAAGTGGTCATTATTTTACTGATTATTTTTGATCACATTTTCGGGTGGGGATAGCTGTTACATAATAGATGCACCTGTTAGGTTACTAGCCCATTTATTTGTGAAGAACATATGTTCTCGCTGTATGTTTGCTACTGGTCTTTAGTTTTTATATTGCTATCGTTGGATTATACCCAACCAAAGCTATGAGCTAGACCACAGTAAGTCAAATATATATAACTTGTTATAATTTGTTTGCATGATTTATTGGTACTTTGATTATCGGTTTCATTTGTCACTGGCTACATGTGACTTCTCAAAGGTGACACACATTTAAAAGGTAGATGTTCTTTAACTGTTTGCTGATCTAGGGAAAACTTGAAATTCCATGGAAACGAGGCCTAAGAACCCTCGCTGGCTAAAAAACTATAAAGTTTTTAGAAGTGTGTGGGGCATTTTGAGTCGGAAAAAGCATTTCCTTCACAAATTTGCAACGAATCTTGATCCCGGCCTATATGTTGGAAAGTATAAAAAGAAGAGATTATTTTAAGGTCTCGCAGGGAACAGGTGAAATTCTAACAACTTAGTGGATAGATTTGCTGCCGACTTCTCTGAACTCAAATAATTATTCCCTCGCCAACATGCACATAGGCTAAATTTCATCCGATCTCTGATAGCTCAGAGTCAATTTTGGATTTTGTTGGTCATTAAAATGAAACCGCTTTATAATTCACAAGAACTTTTAAGAAACAGATTATGCTTTGGGCAGCCCTTTGGTTTACAATCTAAATGAAAGATTTCTAGTACATGTATCAACAGAGAAACTCGCATAAACATGTCTTGCAAACATCAAGGGTCCGGACACACTGGACTGACAAAATTTGTTTAGCCCTTCCAAAAATCTCGACAAAATTTGCCTCTGCCAAATTTCTCATTTATTAAGACATTTATCTTTTCAGTAGAATTTGTGATTGGCATGAATTTTTTCAGGTGTAAATTGAATTGTCCATGTACTTAAGTAGCAAGAGAAAATTAATTCATGTTAATATCAAAAAAATGGAGCTGCCTTTAACATCAAGGGAATTATTTAATTATTTTATAAAGAAGCAGAGTGGTTTGTTTTGACAGAGAAGGTCACCTAAACATGTCTGGCACCCATTCTCAAGTTTCTATATTCTGTTGTTGTTAAAATAATGGACGCATCTTGGGTCTCTGCAATGACTTTAAAAATTGATTTTTCACAAATGAACGCAGCTCTACAGTAAATATGCGTTTTCCATCAATGCAAATGGGAGAGTTGTGTGTGTCTGTGTATGCAGTAGCTGCAGTGTCATTGATCCCTATTTTTCACACAAATTCTAGAGATAGCAAAATATACCAGTGCATTCAAAGTAGACTGTGATTTTCAGTTCTTCAGGAAATATTGTTATTACCAGCAAAATTTTACCGACTGGGAAACTTAAACAATATCTTTTCTTGCTGTTCAAATTTGATCCAGTTCTCAAATGAAGCAATTATGGTTGGAAAATGTTAAAACAAACCTCAAGACATGTTTATGCAAGCTTCTCTGTAAATATTTGCAAGACATGTTTGTGAGTTTCTCTTCGATTCTCAGTCAATACCTAAAATTAAGGACTTAAATCTAAGCTTTCACCAGTTAACCAATCCCCAGTATCATCAGATGCATTACAATATACTTGGGTCTTGACAAAGTGCAAACCAACAAGTCATGAGAGCCATTTCAGTTAATATAAATAGCACACTGGTTAGCCTAAATAGCTCTCTGGTTGGCCTAAACAGTACTCCAGTTAGCCTGAGTATAGTTAACTTACGTGGCTTAAAGTTAGGCTATTTATTGGAGTTAGAAATTTCTTCTGAAACTTTGAACATGTTCAAATTTTCAAAGGTACCACATCAAAGGTGTTTATTGCAAATTTACCTGACTTTTCTTCAACTTTGACTCAATATTAAATTCCCTTAACTTTGAAAATTTTATTTATCTTCTCCGACTATTTTTCTGACATATGGCAACCTTGAATTCACATCCTCCAGGTGCCTTGACTCGGTAATCTAACTTTGTATCCGCCATACTCCAGCAGATTGAATAGAACATAGACTAGAGCAATTGGTCTCAACTGTGTTTCTATTAGGGACTTTAAGATACCTGGATGGCTGACCTCGAGGACAACAGACCGGAAGTAATTTTTTGCGCGTAGCCTATATTGCACATGCTTGTTCCACGCACATGGCAGTCCAGCTCCTTCCAGCGCTTGTCGAGGACGTGAAAGTGCCTATCTTGCCCTCCACCAGTGAACATGAGTGCTCTTTGTACAATTTCCTTTATAAATCCCATTATTTTTTAATTCTGTTACTTTGCTAGGTGGTCCTTTGTTATTTTTTCATTTAGTACTGATAAATAGTTAACTGGTGTTGAGTTTTATTCCCAGTTGGGAATATGTTTGCTTTTCCCTACAAGCTCATGGCACGTGAGTGAAATTATGACTTTTCTTGCTTGTGTTTCTTCAAAGATTTCACTCGGAACTTGTACCCTGTGAATTACAATAGTGCTATCTAGTTCCGGACATTGGGCTGGCAGCGCCAAATGCTTTTCTTTGATTCGCATGTTTTGTACTAAGAAATAGTTGTAATTTGTATTTACAGCTCAAAATGGAGTGGAAAGAAGAACACGACATTCAGTGACGAAGCCCTGGCAGAACCGGAGAAGAAAAAGAGAAGGGGAGGCACCGAATCCATTGAATTCCTGAAAGAGAAATCTGAGCAAGAGTTAGAAGTCAGGAAAGCAGAGCTTAAGTTCAAAGAAAAGGAACAAGAGCATTTATTTGGGCAGCAAAGAGGGATGATGCAACTGATGCAAAATCAACAACAAAGCATGGTTGAGCTATTCAGCAAATTGGTAAACAAGTTAGATAAATAGCTCAGTATTTTCTTGCTGTTTTATTGCCTTTGAAACTTGTCTCGGGTTTCCTAGCCATGGCTTAAGGACGTTCACGCTAATTGTTTTTGCGCATCCTTACTGCGCACGTAATTCATGTCGCAATGTCACGCCATGTCATGCAATGAGCGCGCGTGCTGAGAAAACTTTCCAAAAAAATATAGGGCTGGTAGCTGTTGCGATAGCTTCGCTTGCAGTTTACTCTCTCAAATGGTTGGTGACCCCCAATTTTTTTTTGATATGCAGCTTTGTTTCGCGATTCTTGACAGATTGTAAAAAAAGTCTACGAATTTTTAATTTTTTTGCACACACGGCATGAAATCTTGCCCATCTTTCAACTGCCAGGCGAGTGCAAAATGAGATCACTAAACGATAAGATTTTCTAAAGGAACATCACCAGTTGAATCAATTTGCTTAATATATCCCCTATAACAATATTTAGACAAGAAAATTGCATTTTATGAATTTATTCGCATTATTTTTGGGCAAACAGACACTGTCGCCATTGTGAGAAACAAAGGCCAATTTATAAGATCTTAAGGGGATCTTTCGGACATCTTATCTCCGAAACGAATTCAGTAACCCCCCAGTTTTTTTACATTTCTGACATGAGAAACCCATACACTCAAAGTGGTTAAAGTTTAAGAAAAAGTCAATGTTAGAAGATTTTCGCCAAATGTCCTTAAGTACTGGACTTATTGTTTACACTGTTGAACAAAATCTGTTGTTGTTTGGTGGAAATACCAAGTCGTCGATACTTGGCTCGGCTGTAGTTTCTAGTTTGAGCACGGGGCTACTTTTTTACATTACTGTAATTGTTGTCATTTCATGAAAGTACCGAGCCAATTTTTTTCCTTTGTTTGGTTGTCCATTAAATTTAATGGTTTTGGTTTAAATTAAATAAAATTAAATTTAACTGATCTGTTGTTAATTTATATTAGCATTT
Organism: Meandrina meandrites; assembly: GCA_963693305.1. Classification (NCBI taxonomy): domain Eukaryota; kingdom Metazoa; phylum Cnidaria; class Anthozoa; order Scleractinia; family Meandrinidae; genus Meandrina; species Meandrina meandrites. Next base: position 16,872,547 of record OY855909.1, read on the forward strand.
AATACTTTCCTTAACTCTCTTCATTGCCTTCATTGATTTAACTAAGGCTTTTGATCTGGTTAGCAGAGATGGCCTCTTTAAGATCCTGCCTCTCATCGGCTGCCCACCAAAGCTTCTGAGCTTTCTGGAGTCTTTCCACAACAACATGCACGGAACTGTTCGTTTCGATGGCAACATGTCTGAGGCATTCAACATTTGCAGGGGAGTCAAACAAGGCTGTGTGCTGGCTCCCACTCTCTTTGGAGTCTTTTTCTCAGTGCTCCTGAAACATGCCTTTAGAACAACAAATGCTGGCATTTTTCTCCGTTCCCGCACTGAAGGCAAACTTTTCAATCTTGCCCGACTCAGATCTCCTCAGAGACTTTTTATTTGCCGACGATGCAGCTCTGGTTGCTCAAAGTGACAATGATCTCCAGAACCTCCTCAATGGCTTTTCGAACGCCTGTGATGACTTCGGCCTAACCATCAGCCTCAAAAAAACCAAAATCATGACTCAGGGTACCAACGCTTCCTCCTCTCTTTTCATCAAGGACTATGCACTTGAAACGGTCAACAGCTTCATCTACCTTGGTTCCACTCTCACTAGAACCACCTCCCTTGACACAGAAATAGGAAAGAGGATTGGGCACGCTGCAACCAACATGTCAAAGCTTTCACAACGTGTCTGGGAAAACCAGAAGCTCACTACTCCCACCAAAATAGCTGTATACAGAGCCTGCATCATCAGCACGCTCCTCTATGGTAGCGAGTCCTGGACAACATATGCAGCACAAGAAAAACGCCTGAATGTGTTCCACCCGCGTTGCTTGCGGCGCATCCTCTCCATTTCCTGGCAGGACCACATTACGAACAGTGCTGTCTTAGAGAGAGCAGGCATCTCTTCCGTATATCCCGGGGGGGACTCCCATATGAAATGGACGGGGATGCTCGTCGTCTCGCTTAGGGGTGTAAATTTCGGATTTTGGTCTCGCTTAGGGTGTCATTATTTTAAGCCGTCAAGGTCTCCTTTAGGGTTGCACGCGAAGAAATAACAAAAAAGAAAGAATTTTGATTCGTTATATTTACTCTTTTAGGGGTCTGCATAATGTTCCACCACACCCAGATTTGTCTCTTTTGGGGGTTAAATTCAAAATTTCCGACGAGCATCCCCGTCCCTTCCATATGGGAGTCCCCCCCCCCCCCCCCCCGGGCCGTATATACCCTTCTTCGCCAAAGATGTCTGCGGTGGATTGGCCATGTACATCGAATGGATGAGGGCCGCATTCCCAAGCAACTCTTGTACGGAGAACTAGCACAAGGAAAAAAACCGGTTGGACGACGCAAGCTCCATTTCAAGGACGTGGTTAAGAGGGACATGCAGGCCATTGGTCTTCCAATCGATTCGTGGGAGACTCATGCCAGTGACGGGAGTGTGTGGAAAACAAATTGTGCCAAAGCCCTACAAGAGGGAGAAAAGCTTCTGCACATCACAGTGGATGCCAGGAGAGAACATCAGAAGGCCAGGGCCCTTGCTCCACCCACTAACTCCACCTATGTCTGTGGTTCTTGTCACCACATCTGCCGATCAAGAATTGGACTCCAAAGCCATCTCAGAAAATGTTCAAGGAAATGTACAATTACGAACTCACACTAAAATTATGGACGAGAATGTCCGATAATGCCAATACCAAACTTAAAATACTGCACGATGTCTCCAAACAACCACTCCACGGATATTCGCACATTTGACATAGAATTGTTGAAGGTTTCCATTTGTGGGGAAAGGGCAGCGCCCTTAAATGGGGCCATCAGAGTTACTCCCAATGGACATGCTGGGTCTCCTGCCTGGTTGGAAATGTAGCATACTGCTCTAAATTGGTCAGCAGATTGGAATCAGCAAGCATAGCCGCATTGTGTTGCTTTCTTTCTGTGAAGAGCAAAAACAAAACCAAAGAAAAAATAAGCATAAGTTAAACTCACAAGAGATGAGCGAACTTCAGATTTATAAATCAACAAAGATACAATTTTGCATAGATGTGCATTCTTACCTACAGGTCCGAACAAATGCCCAATGAGGCCATTCGGAAGAGCCACAGCCTGGAATTTAAGGGCGTGTACCCTCTTGTGCTCGTTGTATACCAGCCTTTGATTCTCTCCCGGTTTGCATATTGGATGGACTGTTCCATTCACAAATCCAAAACATTTGTTGATGGGAAGCGCCTCATTCAGAGACAGTATCAGCATATTGTTGAAGGACTCCTGGATTCAAAATGGCATGATTCCAGGTTGTGATTCTGTGATGATGCAGGTCGTAGATATAGTTGAGCACCATATTCGATGCCATACACAAAACAGGAACTGGTCTTGCAAACCTACTAACTATGTCCCTGTAACGACATGGATAGGCAAGCCGGCGAAGAAGGATGTAAATTCCCTCTATTTGGTCACATACACTGCCTTGTGGACACTTTAAGGTGTCTGGTAATTGAAGCACATCTGCAAGATGTTCAGTATCTCCCCTTTCAAATCTAAACTCGGCTTTGCATTCAGCCTCGCTGATATTTTCCCCCAGGTTAAATTCTTCATACTTATAGTAAGGTAGCTCTAAATTGACTGGCTTATTAGCCTCATACAGAACCAAGTATTCTTCATGGGTTAGTAGATTTTCTGCACAAGCAATAACAATCATTTCATGAGCCTTTTTAAAAGATGGCATTACACACACCGGCTCTTAACATTAAAAGTTTCCCGCCAAGGATGTCGGCATCGGCCCAGTCCTCCTAGTGTAGTCTACCGTCGTCCATGTTAGCTGTCCAGGTATCTTAAAATCCCTATTATTCAGTTAGAGGATAATGACAAGTACAGTGCATGCCTATGTCATTTACCTGTTAGGTGAACATGTTATTGTAAGTACACAAGACTTGTTTCGGTTTAATAAATGCCTTGGTGTAACTGACCATGTACATTGGTTTTTGTAGTTCTTTCCTCATGAGACTGTCTTGGCTTTGTAATCTAACTGGATCCCTTGGACAAAATGCACCAAGGGATTACATGCCAACCCATTGTTGGCCCCATTACAGGGCAGATATGTTCGACTGTTGTTGTACCCACCCATTATTCTTTGGTTTTTACTTGGTGTGATCATTTCACAGTACTCCATTTTGAATTATATTAATTAGACATTCATTGTAAATACTGATTATGAACATGGGCCTAGCTATCTCATGTGATCTTTTGATGCAGTTTTAGTACTCAATAGAATTCCAATCAAACTTCAACTTGCAGGTAAGTTTCTTTTTTTATTTTCAGGCATCGCATCTGTTGGGGGAGTGTGGATTTTTTCTGGAATACATGTAATTAACACAATCTAATGGAGGGTCTTTGATGGGCAACTTAAGTTAGAACAAAACTTTGAAGGTTTTTATTTGGCTATTAATGTTTTTAAAAAATATATGATTATCTTTTTAAAACTGTCAACAAGGTAAGGTTATTTACATAGTGTGAATTTAAATGACAATAATATACTCACAATTATTGAGTATGTACAGATGTACACTGTTACTAAGGACACTGGGTCATTTTGAAGCTACATTTGTTGTGTTAAGTCAATAAATAGATACTTTTCAATTTTGTATGTGCTGGCAAGATGTGCACTAGATTGGATGAAAACAAATATTTCATCTTTTTATGATTATTTGGTGTATCCCGTTTTAACTGCAAAAAAACAATAACACATGATGACCAAGCTTACCCATTACCTTTTTTAAGTGTGCTCCTGCTTGCTGCCGAAAGGAAGAAGCCTGGTTATTCATATTTGGAGGAATAAACAATTGCAGAAGCTGCAAGTCAACCTCTGTTACCAGCTCAGTTGTTCGTGGGGAATCACAAAGTAGTCCAAGTGCACTGAGACGAATCTGACAAAGCAAAATATATCCCAAAGACTGTGATTTATTTTAAAATATGGATGAAATATATTATAATTTTCCTCCCCAACTTATAACTCAACTCACCTTTCTTCAAATATAATTTACAATTCCTTTAAATAAAACTAAAGAACCACCCACAAATAGCAAGAGCTTATCTAGGCAGGGGCATTAAGGTATCAGTATACCTCAATTTCACTCAAAAATGCGAATTCCTTTTTTATTACTATCATCTCCTGTTAGAAAATTTGGTGGTCTTTCTTTTGCAAAAAATCCAAACGAAAGGAATTTTTGGTTTCTGAAACAGAGGCAGAAAACAATTTCAAATTTGTAATTACCACCAACTGCCCGGCGACAAGTTCCTGTCATCACTTATCAAATTCATTGCCAAACATCACTGGTGTGCCGCATTTCACAACTAAAATGTTCATTATCTTTGAGCTTGAGTTTTCAGTAGCAAAAGTCATGTTTCTAGTCTTTTCAAGGCGTCTACACTAGAAACATCACTATTGCTACTGAAAACTCAAGCTTGTTTTGTGTTTACTCCAAGATGGAAAAATAGTGCTTTGATAAAGGGCCATACTGTACAGCTATCCTACTGGAATTATAGCTGCAGCATTAGACACATGGTTGCTTATCAAATTAGACTGGTGTTGTCTCTGGTGTGAAGCAGAGATGTGGCTTGTTGGGTTTTCTTTTCTTTATGGCCACTGACTGGGTGATGCGTAGAGTCACAGAGAAAGACCAGTCCAGGATACAGTGTGGTTTGACATAGAGGCTCGAAGATCTTGACTTTGCTGATGACTATGTTACTGTGACACTCACTGGAGCAGAGGAAGACAGACTCCTTGGAGTTGTATGGGGGAGAGTTAGTAGGGCTGAAACAGAATGTTTGAAAGGGCAAGATTCTTGCCATGAACAACTGTTTCAATACTCCTATCATTCAGGGTCCTGATATCAAAATGGTAACCAATTTACATATCAAGGATGAAAAGAGAGGGACGAAAAAAGAGAGTGTATCAAGATTGAGCTGTATTGTTCAAGACTGAGAAGTATTGCTGAAGTCCCATGTGCCACCTAGATGATGATATGCAATAAGATTTATTATTTATTAAGTCTACTCCAAGCTTAAAGGGACTGTGTAACCTGGGGATTCTGCACACTGGGGTTATCAGTTGGCATTAAATCTGTCAAAATTCTATTCTTCCGCGCCATAATACAATAAGAAACAGGACAAGAGAAAAAACCTTGGCAAAATTCATCCTCAACAATAAAAAGAATACAAGATAATATAATTTGTTCACTACAGTAATCACGTTAGAAGCTTAGCATGTTGTTTTCAGAGAATGCAGACAACATACGCAAACAAAATAAATCAGCTAGAGTTTAATTTTATAAGTATACTGTTATACAAAGAGGAAAAGAGATTCCATGTGCGACTACTCTTGTGTTCACATGCCAAATGCAACTCAAATATTATTTATATCCAATTTTGCACCTTACTATCCTATTTTATGTCATAAATTATTTGTTATTGTAATTTTTATACTATATTATACTAGATATTATTTGTATTTAACTAGTTAAGTAACAGAAAATTAGTAGTTTATTAAATAGTAGGCAGTGCTCGAAATTAAAAAAAAAAATCCAGGTTGTCCCTATTTAAAAAGCCGGGCAACCAAACCCGTGATTTTGGTTGCCCTGGTGAATCCTTGACAAAGGACAGCCCCTGGTCCTCCAGGTTGGGGGTTGGGCGTGAGGCTAATCACCTAACCCTGTAAAAAATGAATGATTACAGAAACCTTACACATTAGAGGCAATCTACCGAATCTTGGGGGCCGAGAGGCACACAACATGACGCTCCAGAGCGAAAGCCGCATGGAAACTCTGGAGCCGAGGACGCCAATAGTGCACCCAAAAACACAGTTGAGGATAGGAAACTGGAACGTGAGAACCTTGTATGCACAAGGGAAGGCAGCCCAAGCGGCGAAAGCAATGAGAGAGGCTAAGTTGCAGATAATGGGTATAAGCGAAAGTAGATGGTGTGGATCGGGGAAGTTCATTCTCAGTACAGGTGAGACAATAGTGTACTCTGGCAGAGACGATGACTTTCACCAACATGGCGTGGCCATCATGCTAAACAAAGATGCAGCAAAAGCTTTGATTAACTGGACACCTATAGATGAGCGAATAATTCGGGCCAGATTCCACTCTAGGTATGTCAAGTTAACGATGATCCATGTCTATGCCCCAACTAATGACACTGATGAAGAGGTGAAAGATCATTTCTATGAGAAGCTCCAGGCAGTAGTGGAAAAAACACCGAAGCACGATCTGTTGGTTATCACTGGAGATTTGAACGCAAAGGTAGGAAGCGATGCAGAGGGATACGAAAGAGTAATGGGTAAGCATGGAGTTGGAACCAGGAACGACAATGGCGAGAAACTATGCGATTTTTGCGGCATGAACGACCTGGTGATCACTGGTACGATATTTCCACATAAGGGGATCCACAAACAAACTTGGATATCCCCTGATAGATGCACTTGCAACCAGATAGACCATGTGTTAATCAACAGGAAATTTAGAACATCTGTGCTGGACACAAGAGCAATAAGATCAGCTGATATCGCCAGCGACCATCACCTGGTTTGCACCAAACTGAGGTTAAAGCTAAAAGCAGCCCCTAAAAGACACGGAATCCGAAGGACGAGATATGATACTCAGAAGCTGGAGAATGATGGGTGTAGGAGGCAGTTCCGTTTGGAACTAAGGAACAGGTTTGAGATATTGCAGAGGGAGGAGCTGGAAGATGACGAAGCAGATCAACCAGAAGCTGAGCTGGGGAAGGCAAACGACATCTTAGAGAAGGCTTACAATATGACAGCAAAGAAAGTTCTAGGATATAAGACAAAGAAAGTTAAACCATGGATCAGTAAAGAATCGTGGGACCTGATTGAACAGAGGAAAGCGATAAAACTAAAACTTGATGGAACCAACTCTGAGAGACTGAAGGAAAAGAGGCGAGTTGAATATAAAGCCAAAGATCGAGAAGTGAAGAGGCAAATATGCAGGGACAAGAGGAATTGGACAGAAGGGATAGCAAAAGAAGCAGAGGAAGCCGCGAATATGCAACACACGAAGACTCTTTATAACTTAGCTAAAACGATCTGCAACGACAAACCAAGGCAAAGCACAGTAGTCAATGACAAAAATGGTAACGCCTTATCTAGCGATGAGGATAAAAGGAAGCGGTGGAGAGAGCATTTCATGGAGATACTCAACAGGGAGGAGCCAGCCTACCCGATCAATGAAGAAGATTGTGAACAGCAGGACATAGCTGACATAGACACGGGACCTGTGAGCAAAGCTGAGATAAGAAGGGCAATAAAGAGCCTCAAGAATGGTAAAGCCCCTGGTGAAGATATGATAACAGCAGAACTACTGAAGGCAGACCTTGAATTTACAATCGACAGAGTGAAAGAACTTGTGGACACGATCTGGAGTCTGGAAAAGGTCCCACGTAAATGGAAGAGGGGGCTCATTATTAAGATACCAAAGAAAGGGAACTTAAGGGAATGTAAGAACTGGCGGGGAGTGACTCTCCTACCAGTTGTTAGCAAGATATTGGGAAGAGTTGTGATTGATCGCATTCGCATGGGGATTGATTGCAGGCTTCGTAAGGAGCAGGCCGGATTTCGATCTGGTAGAGGAACGACGGAGCAAATCTTCATCCTACGCAACATATTAGAGCAAGTGAATGAATGGCAGGCAACTCTCTATATCAATTTCGTAGACTTTGAGAAGGCGTTTGACTCAGTACACAGAAATGGCTTATGGATGATAATGAAGCAGTATGGTATCCCACAGAAGATCATCAACATAGTTAAAGCGCTGTACGATGGCTTTGAATGTGCTGTTGTCGAGGAAGAAGCAACCTCAGAATGGTTCAAGCTAACGACCGGTGTCAAGCAAGGATGTACCATGTCTGGCTTTCTTTTCCTGCTCATTATAGACTGGGTAATGAGGCATACTGTGAAGGAAGTGGGAACCGGGCTGAGGTGGAAATTTACATCAAAACTTGAGGACCTCGACTTCGCTGATGATGTCGCTTTAATTTCCTCAACACAAAGGCACGTGCAGCTGAAAACAAACAGGCTGGTGGAAAATGCAGAAAGGACAGGCCTTCAGGTAAATGTTGAGAAGTGCAAAGTCATGAGAGTCAATGCAAGGAATATTGAAGCCATCACAGTGAATGGTCTGGCATTGGAAGATGTAGAGAAGTTTACCTACCTAGGAGCCACAGTATGTAAACAAGGGGGCAGAGAGGAAGATATTAAGGCTAGGCTAGGGAAAGCGAGGGGAGCGTTTGTGAAGCTAAACCGAGTATGGAATTCCAGCAGTGTGTCGAGGAAGACGAAGATCAGGCTATACAAAACATTGGTCAAACCAGTTCTCATGTATGGTTGCGAAACATGGAAAATGAACGAAGGTGACGCTAAGAAAATCGATGTGTTTCAGAACCGATGCCTGAGAAGGATAATGAAGATTAAATGGCAAGATAAGATTAGTAATAGAGAGCTACTGGAAAGGGCTAATGCGGAGAGGTTGAGCGAAGAGGTAAGAAGAAGGAGATGGCGATTCATTGGACACATCCTCAGACAACAACCTGACAATGACTGTGTTACAGCCCTAACATGGACCCCAGAGGGAAAGAGAAAGAGAGGCCAGCCAAAAACAACCTGGCGGCGCACAGTAGAAAAGGAGAGGTCCAAAGCAGGGTGGCAGTCCTGGGGAGAAGTGCGCACTGCAGCACAAGACAGGAATCGATGGAGAGCACATGTGGAGGCCCTATGCGCCAACTTGGCGCCAGGGGACAGGAACTAGGAACTAGGTGAATCCTTGGTTGCCTGTTAGAAAAACCTAGTACACAGTTGTTCGCCTGCTAGGCTTTATCACTGCCATCACAAAATGCAAAACGTATTAAATGAAAGCAGTCTCAAAAATTGAAATCAAGACATCAGTTGACTTCACACAGACAGCGCATTGAATTGCATGTTGTGTGCGTGCGAGCGAACTCGAGAAAGCTCTTGAATCGAAACTTGTGGCGTCGCTTGAATTTATTTACTGCATCACAAATGCAAAACGCCAATGAAAGAAATCCCAAAAATCTCAGACTAAGACACCAGTAAAAGCACTTGCGAAAGACTGAAATTTCTTCCCGGAAAATTTTCCTCAACACTTATACAGAGTACATTGAATTTGCATGTTGTGTGTGAGCGAACGGCCTTCAAATTACAATGTAATACTTTTGAAACGAAACTTGCCTTGATTGATTCATTACTGCAATTGCAAATGAAAACCTTGAATCAAAGTAATGTTAAAAATTGAAAATCAAGACGTCTGAGAAAGGGCTGGAGAAAACTGCACACTTTTCAGTGAGTATTATTTTTTTGACAACTGATCGCATGAGCAGAGCGACATGAGAATTCTCTGATTACATGACAACAAAATGTGACTAGTCATATGCACGCCTAAATAAACGACATTCATAAAATAGAAAAGTATTTGAACACTTTTATCTTCAGTAAAAAGAAACGGAGCGGTTTACTCTTTCGTGTTAGATTTTTAAGTTTGATAAGAAAAATGCCGCGACATCATGCCAATACTACTGTGAAATCAACACCACAACGCTAGTGGTGTGTGGCCCAAAGTCCCAGGCTGGTTTCAATGCTTTGAACACATTCGAACGGAGATGAAGTCAACTTTGATACTGGATAAAAAGGATTCAACAATTAGCAAAAACACAGGAAAACGCTTAGCCGAGGCAAATTAATTATTATTAACTTCACACTATCGGACATTGACAATACAAAACCGTCACGTAAGTCGGGTGCTGTTTATGATTAATTTATTTTCTATTTTTGGCTGGGTTGTCCGATGTTTTTCCCCGGGCAACAAGCCTCTTAATTTTACCAAAAATTGGTTGCCCGGTAACCTTTTTGGTCGCCTCAGACGACCGCTAATTTCGAGCACTGAGTAGGTCCACACCAGGACTCTGGTCTTGCCAATTGTCACAACCTACTTTATTAAATAAACCATGTATGTAGGTATATGTGTATATATGTATGTAAATGATTCATGACCATGATGTGTAATGACCGCAGAGACACATGTTTTCCATAAATTATATGATCATCGCAAAACACTGCCACAAAAAATGTCTGTTATTGAACTCTATGCTAAATAGGCTGTGAAGAGCAAGTGAAAATAAATTCTGCAATTTTAGAATGAGTGGATATGTTTCAAACAAGAAAGTCTAGCGTTAAAATGCATGTTGAAACAGAAACAACACTGCGATATGTTGCGTCTCTCACCATGTTTGTTGAAACATCACTCCTCCACAATTTTTCTTTTTAGTGACCCACAGTGAACAGAAGATGCTACCTAGCCAAATCACCAGATGGCTCCTTTCCCAAACCTTAGTTTCATGGAAAGCATTCCAAACATTCCAAGGCCACTGCCAGTTTGATGGTTGTCAAGCAAGTTAAGGCATATGTCCAGGTAATTGAGCATAAAATTTCTCTAAAAGTGAAAAACCCCAAAAAAAACTTGGCAAAAAGGTTTTTCAAACGATGAGGAGAGTTCAAAAATAAATATATTTATTTTTTTCTGAAGCTTCTCAGTGGTCCGGAATCCTAAATCCTTGAATCTGATTGGCTAATGTCCCACGCTCCAGTACTCCGGATTTTCCCATCCAGACACTGCATACAGACCCCTCTGAGTTTTCCAACATTGCGGCTATTTTAGCAGCTTTCTGTTCCACTGAAAATGTCCATGAAATGTAAACATTGGACTAAAGGTTAAACAATTATGGATTGGGATAATGACAGCTATCATAGCAAAAGTGAATTTTATTATTCAGACGAAGAAAACATACTTCAAGAAAACAAAAACTTTGAAAACACAAGCAAGCACATTGAAGACGAAGAAATGTCAACAATACAAGAGTTCACTGAAGTGCAAAGGTTGGAAACCAGCTATGGCATTAATGTCTGGAAAAGATTTTGGTCATCTATTGGAGAGGCAAGAGAGCTTGAGAATATACTCCTTTGCAAATTTTTCATGGACATGAAGAAGAAAGATGGCAGAGAGTACAAGCCTGCTTCGCTGTCCTCATTCCAAAGAAGTATTCAAAGATACCTGAGGGACAAAAACTCGCTTATCAATCTCTTCCAGGACATGGAGATTGCTAAGGCAAGAGAAGTACTCCGTGCAAAAAAAGAGAGCTCATCGAAAAGCACGCCAAGAGACATCGCCCACAAGCAGCAAGATCAGTCACAGCAAGTGAAGAAAATTTGTTGTTCACTACAAAACAGTTCGGTGACCACGACCCTGAGGTGCTCCAGAGAACCATTTGGTGGGTTTTATCCGTGCACTTTGGCTTCAGAGCTGGTGACGAGTCCCATTAATTAAATGGGGAGACATTTCCCTTGAAAAGAAACCAGAAAGTGGCGAAGAAGTCCTCATGTGGACAGCTGAAAGAGGATTTAAAACAAGACATGGGGAAGGTACGCAGCAAAGAACCTTTAATCCAACCGCACACGCCACAAACAGTGAGCGTTGCCCTGTGAAGCTATACAAGAAGTTCACTGCTCATCATCCGGAAAAGATGGAACTGGACTCGCCATCTTTTTTGGCTATCAACCATAAAAGAATGCTAGGGTCACAGATCTGGTACTGCAACAGTCCTCTCGGTAAGAATGCGATTGGAAAGTTCCTTGTCAACGCAACCAAAGCCGCAGGATTGCCTGCGAATATCAGTAACCACTCTGTAAGATCTGCATATCCCTCTTGATGGATGCTGACTTCCCAGAGAATTACGTAGCCCAGCTTAGTGGTCATAAAAACCTCAAAAGTTTAGATGCATTCAAGTTGGCATCGCAAATTAAAGCCATCAGCGATAAGTGTCAATGGTGCAGAGCTGGTCCACCCGCTATCAACTCTGGCAACTCTGAGATTCAAGGAGCCAGTATTTCCAAATTGTCAGTTCAAGGGCAAGAAGCATCAAGTTCAAAGGCCAAAGGCTTTTGTTCCAGAGCAACAATTGGCAATTTTGAAGGATGTACTTTTAACTTTCACATGCCAACTGCAGCGCTGTGTTCAGAAGGCAAAACCTCGTGGCCAGCCAAGAGAAAGAAGCACATCGCGATTGTAAGTGATGATTCTGATTCCGATTGAGGAACATATTAAGGACGAAGTTTCCTTTGTCAGTCTACTGAAAAGTTTAGATTTGTCCAAAAAGTGTTGTCAAGATTGAAACCATTTCAGCTTTTCTTTGGTATGTAAACCTTGAGATTACATTCTTCAGATTTGAAGGAATTGAAAACAACTTTCAGTCAGGTAATCTTTTCCTTTTGTGGAGCTTTCAAGCGTGACATTTGAGTGACATTTAATGGATTTGCCCACCTAAATGAAGTAATAAATAAAGCCATTTCTAATCTTCTTGAATGTGTGTCGTGCTGATTAGCTTTTCTCTTATCTTTTTTCTCTTTTCTTTTTCTTTTTTATACAGTAAACAGGTTTCAATTCACCATTCAAGTTCACTTCTAAACATGCGTTTATTTTCATTAATAAATTCAATTTCCATCATGTAGCGAACATTTTAAATCAAAACCAACTTTTAAATACTTCTGTAAACAGCACGGGTTTGCTTGACCGAAACGTCAAATGCATGTGGACACAAATATTTCTTATAAAGTAATTTCCCAGAGAAACAAATAAACACGTTATTTGCGGCCTCTGCCCGTATTGGGAAAAACTGTGCCCTCAGTCTTGAGCACTTGTACTCAAGACCTCGGGCCCAGTTTTTCCCAATATGGACCTCCCGGCCGGCAAATAACATATATAAATTAACTTCTCAAGGATGGCTGAACTATAACTCAATGGAAACAGAAGACAATTCTGCTAACAATAATTGAAATAGTTTACCCAAAGTTCAGTTTCAAGCAAGCTTGCTCCATTATGCACATGCGCTACAGGGGACTTAGTCCATTTAGAGCCTTTTTCCACTGAATCCTAAGTTAACTGAAATGAGAACTAACAACACACTTGACTATGATAATAGTCTTCAAAAATTAAATTTAACCATGGTTAACAGTACCTGATCATCTGAATGACACAGGGCTTTCCTCATAAGCTCCACTGGCACAATCCCATACCAAAATGATGTGTTTGGAGGGGCAACCATTCCATGACTTGTTTTGTTTAATTTCATTAAACCCAAGTCCCTGGCTATCTTTAAACTGGTAATCAGGGTTCCAAGGTCACTTGGTTTAGGCCCTGAAAGACAATTATGCAGACAAAAAAACATAAGCATTTACAGTTGGGGTCACATGAACAAATTTAAAGGATTAAATATGGAAAAATGATGTTGCTTGGTAGCAAGGTCTTGTCCTACAGCAATATAATGTTATCCATAAAAATCTTTTTAATTTGCCTAACATCAAAACCATCACAAAATCTCATTCTGTAATGCCAGGGGCCTCAGATGTGAACATATTGCTATTTTCGACATGCTCATATAGCCCATAGTTTTATGAAAAGTTGGTCACGTGATGGCCTAGCTGCAAAGGGCCTATGGCAACATTTCAACAGATTCAACAAATTAATTATATTTGTAACCTTACAAGTTGTAAAACCAGGTCGTTTTCCACTGTTTTCAATTACATTTAATTTATTATTTATTTATTATTAATTTATTATTCGTTATCTCCAAAACTAATACTTATTGGCAATTAACCATTTCTTGCAATAAAATAATTAGTGTTCATAAAGCCCCTTTTGTATTGAAAATAAGAATATGCGATGGGGAGAAGATGCATTCCAAGGTGCATTCCATGCGTGTTTGCTTTGTGAGGCTGCGGAATTTTCCCGCCATGTCAATATTTTTCCCACCATGTCAATATTTTCCCACCATGTCAAGATTTGCTTTGTGAGGCCGCCGGATTTTGTGCGTGTTGTGAAAGAACAAATAATTTTCGTTTATAAGTAGGAGTTCAAAAATATTGCTGCATTGAAAGTTTTTTCTTTTCTGCTGGTTCATTGTAATCGTTTGTCAGTTGGGAGTGTTTATTATAAATGGCTTTTTAGTTGAACAGAATTGAACTTTAATTTAAGGGAAAATCACAGCGTAGAATGTAAAGCAGTGAAAGAGATGTATTAAATGTGAGCAGTTTTATTAGATGAAATTTTTGTACATTTTTTAAATGGAATGATTGAGACAATTAGGAAAGAATGTTTGATTTACGAACTTCCAGCGAACGCAAATTCTTAGTGGTCCAACAGGCAATATAAATGGAACAGAAATAAGGCCCCTTTTAGCTGGCGACAGTGCCTATTCACTAACGAACTGGCTAGTGAAACCCTACCCGGACAGAGGATGCCTGACTCAGGAGCAGAGAAAGTTTAAAACCTAAAGTTCGGTGCGCTACGATCTGTAGTGGAACGAGCATTTGGCATGTTGAAAGTTCGTTGGAGAATTGCTTTGAAAAAAGTTGGACAAAAAACAAGCATCCTAAAAAAAAAATATGATTGCTACATGAGTTTTGCACAACAATTGTATGTATCGTTTCCATAACAGAAGATAAACGATTAGATAAAGACAATTATTTTGATGCTAAGTCTTTAAAAATGTCAACTATGGCGTTTGTTTGTTTCATTTGCCTGCTCTGTGCGTCACGGAACATTTCAGCTGATCGTTCAAATCTTGCGTTGTCCTGTTCCATACTCTTTTCACACATTTCAATAAAAGAACTCTGTATGCCAGTCTAGAGTCGTACTTTCTCGCCTTTCTTTACTCAGGATGTTAAAAAGGGGAAGCCTTCTTTAATTTTCTGAATTCCATCTTCTCCAGTCGAGCGAGATCGCTGCTTGAACTGCTTGAACTCGTACTCTAGATTCTGCTGCCGTTTCTTTACCTGCTGTAGCATTCTCTGGCTTTCTGGACACCTTTCTTTATACGAAGAATAGATATCGTTCCAGATTTTTATTTTTTTCTTTGTGAAACTCCCCACAGCTTACTGAATTTGGGGGCCCACGCTTCAAGAAGTTCGTGCGTTTCTTTCTCAGTCCTGCCAGCAGACTTAACGCGAGGTTTTTTCGTTTTGTGTTTGCCGTAGCAAGTACTTCGACATCACTTGCAACTGAAGACTGAGGCGATGGCATGCCTCTTCCCAGTAGAATTGGTGATCATTGAGAAATGTTTATCAGTACGCTGAGATAAAATCATTTTAAGTTGGCTGCATTAGGGGGCTAAAAAAAGCCTTAAGCTTGACTTATCTTACAAACATCTCAAAAGCTAAAGGGCAACTCTTGGCTAGAAAACTATATTTCAGTAAAAGCTTCCGAATGTTTCCAAAATTACACAGGAAGCAAAAAATTTGAATTCAGAAGCTTTTTTTACCGGTTAATTTTAACGTAAAACCTCGTATTTTACAGCTTTTGTGACATTTCGCCATGAATGCTTCGATTATGATCACGAGATGTGATACGTCACAGGTGTGGAACCGAAACAAGTCACGAACATGGCTGACTCAAATTCTTGCAGTGAGAGCTCAACTTCTGCTCGCGACTCCACTGATTTTTAGAGAGCTATAGGCGGGGATATCTCAGGGGATGATTAAGAACCTTCTATGGTATTTCAACCCTGGCGTTTTGAGCCTCCAGGGAAAAACAGCGAGACAGAGAAAGGGAGTAAAATATCGAACCTCCTCACTGCTGACGGCGACGAATGGTGAGTGAATTGAAGTCCTAAATGTACAGTTTCTTTCTCTATTACCTCGGCTAGTTGTTTGTGAGCTAAGACAAACCTGAAAAGCCTTGTATGCGAGAAGCTTAATTAAACATGCTTTTATACAACCAAACTGTTTGCTGCATTTTGTTGTTTATATTCGGTCTTCAAATATTTTTGCTCATGTTTATCACAGTTATCACAATAGTATAGGTTTTGAGCTTCAGCCTAATGTACACTATCTATCTTGTGCGTTTGAAAGCTTGCAAATATAGAAACGCAAGTTAAATTCTTTGTCTCCTTTGTGTTACCGATTTTTCTAAATTCTGCTCGAAAACGAAGAATTCTGCCGGCGAAATGCCAGCTACCGAAACTAGACTATAATGCTCGAAATTCTGCGGCAGATTTTATCTAGAACATACTCAGGCTTGCAGTTAAATGTGGACAAAAGTCTGCTGGGTCTCTTCACTTCTTTTGTTGGGAGAAGGGAGTTCTGTAGCTGAAACAACTTGCCTCGAGGAAACTTTGTTCAAAGTTGTTCGTACTTGTATGCGTAAAACTGTAGAATGATTTTGTAAACTGATTACTGCCACCAGGACTATTACACGACCCTGCAGTGCGTGATATTATATTTATCGGTATAATTAAGTTGTCATGTTTTTATTTTGCAATTTCTTATCTTTTTGCGAAGAACACCCCTATGAAAATCGAAAATTGTGCTGTGTTTGGCTCCTTATTACTTTCACGTTTGCTTGCGTTTTAATTCATGGTTTGCATTTGAAATGGTCATTGCGCTCTTCGTGTTTCACAACTTTTGGCATGTTTTCCTTTAGTTATCTCGTCAACTGACACCTGCTCGAATCTACACACGAAACTGTTTTGTGGTCAGGCTAGGGAGGGTGAAGGGAAAGAGCGTGACACGCTTTCACACCCGGGTTTCATGCTACACCCCAGGTTGCCTAATTTACAACAATTGTTTCTCAAAAGGAATCACAAAATAAGTACTTCACGCAACACTTCTTCTCTTAGTTATCCGGATATTGTTTTATATTTGATTCCCCATTTCTTCGTATAATTTTATATCCCGCGAGAGCACCTCTGCTAGCGCGCGGGCTAGTGGCTTCTTATTGTGCGGTACTGACCTCCACGGAAATCACGCGCGCCTTTCGAAGGCATATACTTCAAAGAAGCACTACATTTGCTGGTGGGAATTGCTTTCTATTTTGCCAATTAACAGCAGGAGAAATCTGAGGGTGGCTACAAATTTCACAACAACAGAATCAAAATATATCGGTCTGTTTCCGAACGCGTGGATTTCGCTTACATATAGGACATATAGAGGCTCAGTATTCCTGCTCATAAATGAAGAGATTTCTGACAAATTATGGGAGTCAGCACTCACAGACACTTTTCAATTTACTATCTACTCCAGACAAAAGGCATCTTTATCACAATATGGTGCAAGAGAGGATGCATCGTATTATCAAGCTATGTACATTTGCTGACCTTAGAAGGCCGATCAATCTGACGGATTTGTTTCATTTCACAAACACATGATTTACTCTTTTTAAGTTTATTTCCTTTCATATTTAAGCACCAAAGCACTACCTTTTTTTATCTTGGACATCATTGAACAGCATAGGGTCTTTCTCTCCTTGTCATTCTCATTTATGAAGAGAAGCTTGACGTGTTTTCCTCTTATCAGAAGCAAAAGCAAATCTGCCTTCCACACCTGTGACGTAGCATCACGTGACGTACCAAAATCTGAACGTTTTCAAAATGGCCGCCAAATTGGCGTAAAAGAAAATTCGTAGTAAATTCATTTTGGCTGATATCTAAAAAAAGTTTACCTTCTAAAGATTCCTGTTGCTATAAACAACTTATAGAAAAAAAAATAAAAAAAATCGGGGTAAATTCCCAAGAGTTGCCCTTTAACAAGGTCAAAGACAGACCTCACGCTAAGTAACCCAGATAAGAAGATGTGGTGATATTCGGCCGGGATGGGAGCTGAAAACAGGAGCGGTAAGCGGGAATTTCAAGAAAGAGCCGGAGCGGGATTTTTTGTTTTTATGCAGTCGCTTTTTATGCAGTTGTTTTTATGCGAGAACCTTTACGGAAAGTTTTTTCGTAACTGCATAAAATGTAATTAACAAAATTTGACTGGAACAAATTGCTTGATCTGTGTAGCGGTGTAGGGTTTTGGAATAGGTTAATAGTGTAGCGTGTCAAATTTATATAGTTGCGGTTACACATCGTCCTTTTAACATGGTAAAAGGGCTCTTTACCCCGGGAAACTCACAAATATTGAGGAATATCGGTAAATATCATAAATAATATGTGCTCTATTATTTTGTTTTTCCGTGTGCTTTGTAATTTTGTTTTCCCGGGTGTTTTGTCATTTTCATGGCCTGTTCGCCATTTTTATTTCCTGCTTATGAAAAAAAAGACTAAAAATTCTCTCAGCAAAATGTTCCCCCAAGGTAAATTTATGGCGGTGTGAAACAAAAGAATCGCCCATGAAAGTTACCGAGGCAAATAGGTAGGTTTTCCAAGTACACCAAGATAAAATGACCAATCGCGAGGCAAACCTCAAAGATAAGCAAATAAAATAAACAGAGAAATTTGAAATTAAATATGATGGCGTGAGGTTAAGATTTCCTGAGGTCAACTTTGCGTGTTCAAGGCAGCAAAAACGTGGTCTTTCTTAGAATCATGGCTTGATGATTTGTAAGTAAATGCTATTTTTTTTGGAAATTTGGCGTTTAAATACAACACTAGTCAAGGAAGATCCATAGTGCGTTTTCTTATATGTATTTCGATTTCATCTCAAGGTTTAGAAAAATCCAACAAAGAGATTTATATAAAAGGAGTCTTCGCCTTCTATTTCTTTGCTGTCTGAAACACTGACATAACAAAGCATTAGAAGACTGTCGAAAGAGTATAGATAATAAAGCGAGATGGTGCTAAGCAAGCACCCTTGAATTACCCATTTTCGCATTTCGCGCCGAAAACAGTATGAAAAATTGACCTTGGTAAAGTGCTAAGTGTGTGACCGCAAACACCTCGGTAACGTATTCCCGCGGTGAGTTTACCTTGGTGTTATTTACCTTGGGAAGGGCCTTTGATTACCAAGAGGCGTTGGTGCTTCAATGACACACTCCACAGTAATAAGACTGCTTTCTGATCTGATCTGCTGCCTCTTCACTCCGTGAACGAGCATAGGCTAATGATGAAGCTCCTTCACTCACCTCTGTCCTTGGCCAGTCATTCCAACTCCTTCCATGTGTATCCTCTCAATTTGATGGTGCAGTCTGTGTCCTTTCTCCAGCTGTCGCATGGTCTCCCTTTGCTTCTGCTATCGTGTGGGTTCCACCAGAGGGCTTGTCTAGCAATGCAGACATCATTTTGGTCTTCTTAGTATGTGTCCAATCCATGTCCATTTCCCGTTCATGATATGCATTTGTCTTGCAATCCCTCACAGGTTAGTGATGGTTTCAGGCCAGAAGATATGGAGGATTCTGCATTGACATCCATTAATAAAAGTCTGCAGTTTTGACACAGTCTTCTCAGCAATTCTCCACGTTTTGGAACCATAGAGCAATACCGACTTTACATTAGAATTAAATATTCTCATTTTATTCCTGGATTTTAAGATGTTCCCTAAGATACTAAATACATCCTCATCTGTTCTGACGGCTCCCCTTTTTGAGTTACAAAAAAATAACTCTTAGCTGGCATGAAGACATATTTGGCTATTCAGTGGATGGGCGAGAACATTGTGTGCGGGTTCTGAAACCGAAAATTTCATGGTGGTGAAGATGACTCTGTTAGTGAATGGAATCAACTGGTTCAGTTGACCACACAATAAACATGAGTGACCACAAATGTTTCTAACAGTTCCCCCTAAGAATGATGTAACTGTTACGTGCTGATGCATGTTCATTTATTTTGGTTCAAGAGTTGTCTTGTTGTTTTGTCTGCTCAGCAAATATTAAATTTCCCTTCAGCTGTTTTATAATGTGCTTCGATGGCACAGCAAGAGATTTCACACTAAAAATACAAAAAAAAAACAGTTAAGTCTACTCTCAGGTCCAAAAACACAGCGAGATTTTTTGGGTGTGCAGTCAAGTGTGTCACAACTTGTGGTTTATCCTATTGACAGCTATTTTTAGCACGACTGTGGGAATATCACTACTGATGACGTAATGCTAACAAGTTAGGGCACATTTTCTGCTTCAGGTTAAAGATTTTTAATTCTTGAGTTATTTGTAGTTTTAAAATTTCAAATGATTTTACTGTTTAAAATCAAATCACCTGCGATCAACAGCAGCAACAAAATAAGGAGGTGTCATTTCGTGACAATTTGATAATTAAATTAGTTCTTTTTTTTCAGTTTCATAATTAAATATGCAAAAATTAGGCGCAAATTTCTTAAGAATCAGGGAGCAAATCTTCCAGCTGTAATGGACTGTAATTAGTAATTTTGGCGTCTTAATCATTAGCGGTATAGCCAAAACAGCTCAAGCATTCCTATCAAGGGTGAATTAATGAATTCATAAATGGCAATTTGATTTTCTTCTTTCCTTCAATATTCCATTCTTGAAGTGAATGTTTCAAAGTGGCGACTGGATTCAAAACAAAGTGATGATTTCTTAATGCCTGGCTTCGTGGGACAAAATATCCCTAGTTTGCATAAAAACAAAAACTGGGTCAAAAACATTTTTCCCACCTTCTCATTTGCCAGCAGCATTCTCAAGCATTTTTAGTGCACTCAAATTTCCTGCCCCCCCTCTTTTCGTATTATGAGAGGGTTGAATAAAGTGAGTGATGAACAAAATGATGAGAAAACACCAAGTGTGACATTTGATGGTTGACTGGTTGCAGTGGAAATTATGCAAATTTTTGCCTAATTTCCATGTGCTTGTCTTGAAAGCCAGACAACAATCCAATCAACATTCAAGATTTGAATCGAGTCGCTGTTTGAACATTGAAATATTCACTTCAAGCATGGAATGTTGAAGCAAAGAATGAAATCAAATTTCCATTAATGAATTCATTAATTCACCCTTGATAGGAATGCTTGAGCTGTTTTGGGTGTAATGCTTCACACATTTAATACATCGTGTTGACTTTTTCTTTAAATAATGGGTATTTGTGTTTATTTCCAATAGTTTTGCTGTTAATATCAAATCAACCAGGATCTATACGGGCAACAGAATAAGAACTTGTTATTCCGTGACAATTAAATAATTGAAAAAGGTTTTGTCTTTCAATGGAATGAAAATTTGCCTTTTGAAACAAGACAAATCTTGTTGAAAGAGTTCTGACGTACACTCTTAAACATGTGCTAATAATTCTCTCCCGCTACCCAAAATCCAATATCCAACAGGCCGAAACATTTCTCAAAAAAATAACTCTTGCACACATTGCATTCCTTTGTTTTCAGTTATCTTAGGGTCTGGCCTACAGCCAATTACTTACAAGCAATTTTGCACCTTTCTTTTGCAGCTTATTTGTAGCCTTCAGTAAGACCCCTCTAATGTTTCTACTCATAGTTTTCAATGGGACAGGACAACTTTTGCTTTAGACTGTCATATTCCCTCTGAAATCATCAAATTGCAGGGAGATTGGCAAAGTGACGCATATCTAGTTTATTTAGAATTATATCAGCAGCAAAAACAGTGGGCTTGTCGACATAAGGTTGGGCACTTTGGCAATCCTGTCTATTGTCCAGTATCTTGTCCAGCAGTTTTCACATTGTCCATTGCCCAAACTGTCATGTCGTCTTGGTAACATGTGTTGATTAGCTAACAATGACACTATTTGTTTAAAATTCATACTATGGTCACTGAAACTCCTTCCATCTTTGATTTTCATTGGACCCACCAGGTGTGTAGAAAAAATGACATTGACAGTTGTCTTTTGAATCTTTACAAACTCCAAGAAGGAAAGACCCATATAAACAACATGTGGCCATTGAACACATTTGGAAAATAGCCAAGTCTTATAACCAAAAGCTGGAAAAGTGGATGATGGGCAAGCACATGCGAGGATTGCTGCAAAATGAAGGCACATTCTGAAAGGCAGGGTAATTGCAAGACATCTCAAACCTCAGTGTATAAAGTATCATATATCAATCCAAATCAACAAAAAAGGGTATAGAAGTGGATTTCTGTAGAAGTTGTCACAAGTGTTAGGTCTTAGGAAGAGAAAGCAAAGAAGAAAGAACAAGAACAAAAAGACAGAAACAGTTACATTGAAAGAAATTTCATGTTGTTTTAAGGTGGCTCTATAGTTATTCTGGGTGTCCTCAAAGTTTTTAAATTCTATGTAGTGGAGTGTAAAGGTGCAGAAGGGGCTTTCTTTCATGAACTGCATTCGAATCCACAATTGATTGCCATGATTCCAAAAAGAGTCTCTTGGTGTGATGTGGGTGGATGTCATGTTCAGTTGCTTCTGCATGTCATTTGATTACTGAATCTTTGTTACCAGCGTGGCCAGGATTGTGTTCGGCTCCACACAAGCTCCATGATCGCTTAAGCTTACTCTCCCCTATGTAAGTAAACAGGCAGTCGTTGCACTTGACCTTGTAAATTATGCCTCTTCTTTGGTGGTCTTGTGGTTGATTTTTTGGCTTCTTGAAGATCTGACTGAGTGGCATGGTTTGAACACTGTACAAATGTTGAATCTTTGAAGCATGTGACCAGCCCTGTCTGAGGCAGCCTTCACATATGGTATAAAGGCAATGTTCACAGGACATTCTAGCGTACCTCAAGCTCAAGAGTTCATTGCAAGACTTTTCGTAAAAGCCTGTCTGAATATCCATTTGCTCTTAGATCTTTCATCACATGGATCACCTTATTATTATAAGTTAAGTTTTTATTTTATGGCAAGACAGTTATTGCCCTTGTCAACAAAAATCAGATCACATGATACCCCTTCTGAAATTTTTTTTCTACACAAGAAAAATAAAGCTGTGCTAAGTTTGGCACTTTCTTCTGTACAAACTGTAAGTGTTATTTTTTTCTTAACCCACCTTAATCCAAAATTGCTTGAGTTTACACAAACACTGTTCTTTTCTATGGAAAAGTCAGTTCTTATATTTGTCAGTAGATAATGTGTTCTCTTAAGCTGTACCAATCAATCTCATACCATTACCGTCTTGAAGATACTCAACAAGAAACTCCAGGCTTTCAGGGCAGCACTTGAATAACTTTGGGAGACAATGCTGAAAAAATAGGAATCATGAAAAAAGCTGATATTGCAATTGTTTCAAGAACAAAATGAGCTGGCATATAAAAAAATAAAATAAAATAATGAAATACTTCGCACAAAGCACAGTGATGCCTAGAAGACTTCTCAAACTCATTAATAATTCACCTAGTTAAAACAAAGGAAATCAGAAACATGACGGAGTTTGGAAATCTGATCTTAATTAGCATAGATTTTGACGATTTTATTTTTCCGTTTTCTCAGTAGTTTTAGTTTCGATTGAGAAGATATATCAAACACTCGACAGAGTGTTTCATCACATTTCAAAACACCTCGAAGTTCGTCAAAAATACTCTGCTGCGCATCGTATTTTCAACTTTCTTCTCGGTGTTTGGAAATGTGATGAAAAACGCTGTCTCATGTTTGATATATTACTTATTTAATTAACTGAAAGCACAGTGATGCCTAGAAGACTTATTTAATTAACTGTGCTTTTAACTTGGCACCACAGAGTCTATAAGAATCATACTGCAGGGAAAAGCAGGCAAATTCAAGAAGGCAGAATTCAAGTTTGTAATGTAGTTGTATCTCCTACACAAGCATTTACCACAAACGTTTCCTGTTCTTGGGAGAATAGTACCACAAGGAGAGCATAGGGTTTTCAGAAACAAAGGTAAAGTCTTTCGTGTTCTTCATATAAAAGAAACATGTTCAAAAGCAAAGCCATTCCCAGGCAGCAGAAAATTGAGGGGCATTTGAAATTACTAACACTTGTCCAACAACATAGAATAATTAAATACATCACCCAGGTTTGCAAAGTGATGACAACTTAGAAAGGAAAAGTACCTGACTTTCGGTCTGAAATTCTTCAAACTGTACAAAAGAAACAACCTGAAACTTGTTATGAACCTTCAAAATATTGTGTCCTTGCACTAGCTTGAAAATAATGCAAAACAAATCAATATTTTTTGCAAGTTGCAATTATATCTTTGTTTGATTTTCTCGATAGTTTGGTGTAAAAAAATTTCCAACTTTATCAATTGTTGTGATTGATGTACATCTTCAATCTTTTAAACTTATAGGCAAGCTTTAAGGGAAATCAATCAGCCTTTAAAGGAGTGGGTATTTGGTCAAGGTGGCTGTCATTTTTATGCCACAGTTAAGATGGGCAGACAATATAGCAGATTTAAAAGCAATTTAAGAAGTCACTATTTTGTTAAATCTATTGTTAATATTATCATTTAACTTGCAGTGAGTGAACTTTAACAGTTTTCCGGCTTGTTTGATGTCATTACCAAAAAATTTCACTGTGGCATATTAAAAATAATTGCGTCTTATTAAAACAGTACCCTTTGGATAACTGCTTAGACAAATCTTGCTTGATTGCCACAATTTCAGTGATTTTACATTATTTCACGATACTTTTATCAGACTTTAAAAATTCTAAGAAATCATTAAATGTTCTCCTTTCTAAAATGCATTTAAAAAAGGACCGTGTCATACCAATAAATACCTGTGACCACCTTAAATAATCAACTATCAAAGTTTACACTTTAGTGCTTCAGCGGTTAGTGGGTTAGCAGCTTAGCGGTTTAGCACACAACAGCCCACAAAACCATCATAGAAGCGCATGTGCATTGTGCACTAAAAATCAAACTGCTTTAAAAAATTTTAAACCAAATGTAAATTTAAAACATAACATATACAACATATCATCTTAGGGCCAATTCGCACTAGCGGACAAATTTTGTAACAATTGGTAGATTTCATCACTTATGTGTCACTTGTTACAGAAAACAAGTGCGAATACGTTTTTTGAGACCCAGAACTTGTCAAACAATTCAGGAAAACCAAGAAGCAGTTGTCTTATGATTGGTCCGCGTTGCACGCGCCATACATTTTGTCAAACAATCGCAAAAACAAGTGCGAACGACTTGTCGGACAAGTGCAAATTTTGTCAAAACGGACAAATCTTCAAAGGGGCCGATGTCCTGCCTCAAGGCAGGACAAGTCATGACAAGTTGCATTCCAACGCCCCTCATAATCCAGATAACAATACGTTGTTGATTGGCTATTGTGTTTGGTCTGGATTGTACTAAAAAACAACACACAAAATTTTTCCGCGATAGGCGGCAAAACATGTTTGCGTGCTGAGGTGAGGTCGTGGAAGGATGGTAATACCGGGGTTGGAACAAATGAATGCGGAGGGAACCAGTTTGTGCCGATAAATGGAGGGGAAAAGAAATAGTTTACTTGCCACATTTTCCCCGCAGGTCAGCACAAAAACATCACTACACGCGCACTTCAAATGCAAATCGTTTTACAATCTTTCACCACGTGGACCTGCCGATTATTTGACATTTGTACACGAAGACCGTGCCGAGAAATGTACCAGGATGCCAGAACCACGTGCAGAGCTATTGTAATAATAATTGCACCTTTTGTTTTCTTCAAAATGTTTCTGACTTGTCCCGACAATTTTGTTTTTGTTAAAAATGTTCTGACATTTAAAACTTGTCCGCTAGTGCGAATCGGCCCTTAGTTAAATCTCTTAGATGTTCTTCCAACTAGAAATATTAACTACACCTGTAACTATCAGCACTTTTTGCATTATTTTACAATCTCTTAAAATTCCCAGGCTTGATAAAAGTTACTGTTACATGCTCTGACAATGTTAGCAGTTTTAACAGTAATCCTAAGCATGCACATAATAACAAACATTATTTTTAAGTAGCTTAATTAACAAGCTGACCTGGACCAAGTGTTCTCTCAGCAGTCTGCATCCATGGTGTAGATAATAAAGCAATGGAACAATCCAAGCCTAAAGACAGAAATACAAACTATCAAGTAGATTTACACAGTTTCATATGGAGTCAGTTATGTAATAGTACACAAACCTTCATCCACTCTTTAATATCTTCTCCAGCAACTGAGATTTCTTGTTTATGAGAACTGGCCATTTTCTCAATAAACTCCATTACCTAGAATTTTAATAAATTTTTATTCAGAAGTATTGAGGAGGATAGAAAGCATTGTTAGTGTTTTATACATCATTTTGGACTGTTTCACACTTTGTTGATTTGTACATAAGCTAAATGTAAGCATCTAGAATTACTTTTTCTCTGCACCAACATAAATATTATATAGTACTATTGAAATAATTACAATTTCAGTTGTACAGAATAAAAACCTACCTTTCATTTTTACAAGACGATCTTCAAATGTTTAAATAATTAACTTCAACTGCATGATCTACTAGAAAGAGTTTTTACCACCAGAGGAAAAGGCTTCATTGGAACCAATAACTATCACGCTTTCTGGGTGAATGATAAGAAGTCTACAAAGTACACTTACTTTTCTTGCAGAGAACTTTGCCTCGCTATTGACTTTCTTATCGACAACATCTACGTCCGTTTCGGAAACTCAGTTTTTCAACAAGTTATTGGAATACCAATGGGCACTAACAGTGCGCCTTTATTGGCTGATCTGTTTCTCCACACTTTCGAGTACGATTACATGCTCAAAACTATGAAGCAAGACATGCCAAAGGCCGTTGCATTCAGCAACACCTTTCATTACATCGATGATTTAATCAGCATTAATAACGAGACTTTTGGACCTTCAATCAGCGATATTTACCTGTCAGAACTGGAACTAAAGGAAACTACACTGGCATCAATGGAAGTGTGTTATCTCGACACGAAAATCAGACACGGAGATAGCAACACACCCTTCCATATCAGCATCTATGACAAGAGAGATGACTTTACATTTCGGATTGTCAATTTTCCACATATGGACAGCAACATTCCAGCCAATCCAGCCTATGGAGTTTATATATCTCAATTGGTGAGGTATGCTAGGATTTGCACATCAAAGTTGGACTTCATACACAGACTTCGATGCCTATCTTCACGTCTTCTTCAGCAAGGCTTCAAACTTACGTTGCTTTTTAAATCGTTTAATAAATAATTGGGAAATACGATGCTACTTTAAGAGAGTTAAGATCGGCGGTTCATGGTTGAAAACCACCGACGTATCCTTTGCTTGTTTGTTGTCTTTGTGTCGTCTAAATAATCCTAATTCCTCAGTTCACACCTACTTCCTTTTACTTGGATAAAGGTGCGCGCGCTTGTCTCGTTATATCCGCGCGCTTTGCTTAATTCATTTGACGTGTGTGCTTAGTTTGTAATTTAACGGTTTAGTTTATTTTGCATTATTTTATTTTTATTATTTTTTGTAGTAACTGTGCTCACATCGTGGGTGGCTCCTAAAATGTTCTGCAATTGGTATAGGATTTAATGGCGCCGAAACCAATTGTAGAAATGCACGCATTTTAGGTATCCTACTGATGAACGGTTACAACAATTAGATATTTACAGGAGCTACTATTGTGTTCGTGGTCTGTCCCCTTAGAATTGTCAAGATCAAGAAAAAATTAATGTTATTGCTGTTTTTATGTTCGGTTCGGGATCATTCCCTCCAAGCTGATAAGCTCTTAGGTCGTCAATTGGTCTTTTTTTAAATAAACACCTTTTAGAATACAAACTCTTCCAGTCCATTGAAGACTGCACTTCTTAACCTATGGTTACTCCTAGTACTAACTCTTTTTCTAACACTGCCATGGTAACCGGGCCTCAACTTGGAAAACACTCTAAAGATATACCCGGTATATAAGTTTGTCATGCGGTTTTGCAGTCTCCTGACCAAATGGACTTGTTCAAGGTAAGTCTTTCTATTTTATGAACTAAATACAGTCTTTTAGTATAAAACTCTCTTTAAATGTGCTTTTTAATACTTTTTAAGAAATCATTTGTATATTCTTAGCAAAGATTCTCTAGAATCCCTGTAAAAATCCAGAGAAAACTTTTGCCAGTTTTAGTTTAAGTCTTCCTAACAAATTGTACACAGAGTCAATCTAAACAATCACCTCTCCAGTGCAAGCACCTTTAGCTGAAGAGTTGCCCAAGGATCAATAATTGGTCACCTACTCTTTTCGATTTATATTAAAGGCACACTGTCAACCAGTGTCCTTTGCAACCCTCTGTTGTTATTGTTGTTTTTGATGTTACACGAACATCACGTCAAAAATGAGACATTTAAATCGGCTAAAGAAACTATTTTTTAATTCTGGAGATATTGGGCATTAAAAACTCAACATGCAGCTTGATGAAAGTCATCTTCACATAAATGATCCGTAATTTCTGTATACAGAAATTATGCAAAGCATTATGGCTTACGGTGGCCCTTAAATGACTTAAATCAAGAGTGAATTAAAAAGTATTAATTAATCTCTGGCTCAAGGCTAACAAGCTAAGTCTTGATATTGCATAAAATGAATTAAGCTCACGTCAAAAACTGCAGTCTTAAAATACCTATACAGTCAAACCTCGATTATCCGGACATCGATTAGCCGGACTTTTCGATTATCCGGACTTTTTCTCTGGTCCCGTTTTTTTCATGAATATTAATGACCTTTGATCTTAAAAAGTTTAAAAGGTAAAAAATTCAGAAATTATGTTAAGAGTCAGGAAAATTGCGTTTAAAACAGCTCAATACATGCTCCGCTTTAAACAGATCGAGAGCTTGGAGACAAAAAGCAGTTTGTTACGTTCAGCTGAATTTTGATTGGTTCAGTATCGTTTTGTTGCTAAGGGAATGTCATGCTTGATCAGTTCGATGAGCGTGGGTTGTCTAAACACACGAGACCAACATAATTCAAAACGACATGTCTACGAAGCGAAAGCGATCTGTTCTCTCGATACAGGATAAACTCAGCAGCCGTGATGGGTCTGTTACATGCATGTTTCTTCCTCCGAACACTACCTCTCTAATTCAGCCGATGGATCAAGGAGTCTTGCAAGCTATGAAGAATCGATACAAGAGAAAGCTTCTCCAGGAAGTTATTTGCGCTCAAGACGTCGATCAAACACAGAGCATTAAGGACGTTGTAAAGCTTCACACAGTGAAGGATGCACTTTACATGCTTTGCGATGCTTGGGATGAAGCAAGCCCAGAATCCATCCGCAAGGCTTACAACAAACTTAAAATCCACTCTGACAACAGCCAGCCAAATTTAGAGCCTGAAGAGCAGCATTCTGCCGAGTCAATGGTTGAAATCCTTCAACATGTCCAGCAAGTTGGAAATGAAGATTTACTAAATGCTCACGACCTGGAAGACGGGCTCAATCTAGACAATGAGCTCCCGACTACGGAACAGATGTCAGACGAACAAATTTTAGCCACCGTAACCGGACATCCCAATGAAAATGAAAGTAGCAATGAGGAAGATGATAGTAAGGAGGAGAAACAAGTTTCGAATTCAGAGGCAGTAGAATGTTTCAAAAAATGCTTGTCCTGGATGGAAGGACAGAACAATGTTGACCCTGTTCAAGTCATGCAACTACGTCGAATGATGGACTTCGCCATGCGATCTCGTTATAAGACTTTAAAGCAAACTAGTGTGCTTCAGTTTTTTAGAAATGATGAATAGGTTTTCATTTATAAACACTGAACATGAGCATTTATTTGTAGCCACTGAAGAAGACTTTTCGAATTAAAAATGTGTTATCTTTATTTCTTTTGTTTACATTGTCTCATTAATATTCATAATTTCGATTATCCGGACTCTCGATTATCCGGACTATTTACCCAAGTCCCACCGAGTCCGGATAATCGAGGTTCGACTGTACAATGGACATCAATATAGATGGTGTCAAAATCAACCAAACAAATCATAGCAAATGTCTCGGACTTAGTATAGATGAAAACCTATTGTGGAAAGAGGATGTGCATGCAATTTCAAAAAAAGTCCCTTCCAGTATCAAGGCACTTAAGAAAGTCAGGCCTTTTATTTACACGCACACTGCTATTAAAATAATTTCATTACTACAGTGTTGTTTGGGATGGGTTGTCTCAGCATCTGAGTAAGAAACTTCAAAAACTACAAAATTGCGCTGCTAGAGCAATTACTAAATCTAGCTATGATTCGACCTCCAGCTATCTTCTTAACTCACTTAGCTACGACAACTTATTGATTAATGTACAAATGTGTAACAAGCTCATCCAAGATTATCTCTGTAACATGTTCACTCATAAAAATTTTCATATGATCTTTGTGATGCCAAAAATTGACTCAACTGAAACCAAGAACTGACTACCTGAAACGTAGCTTCAGTAAATAATAAAGATGGTAAATTTTAAGCTCGGTAATAAATAATGGAGATGATCTTTTTGAACAATGACACGAGCATTGGACAAAGAAAAATTGTGAGTCCCCAACGGGAATCGAACCCAGTTACTGTGGCACCATTTTAGTGGAAAAATTTTCCCAAAGAACTACACACTACAAAAGCATCAATAAATGGTTCTCTGCATCAGACTCCCACATGGCAAATTTGTAAACAAGTAAATAGAAGATTCCAGTGTATATTGTCTTTTTTTTCTGTTATTGTATACTGCTATTTTTTCACCACATCAAAATCAAGTTCTCATTTCATACATGTCAATTCACAGCCATCACTACCATTGAAGGACAAGTCTAAACAACCTTGCTGAAGTAATTTCTCCTTTAAATTTGACCTGTCTCTTTTTCTGAGAAAACTTTGTGCTCTTTACTCTGGTTTGCATGTGATGAAGCCACTTTTGACAGAAGTGAAACAAAGAAGGACAAGAAGTCAGTGGCCTGCAAGAATGAATTTGTTGCAAGCTCACCAAGTGTCTGTCTGATGCAAGTTTTCTAGTTTTCTAGTAAACTAAAATAATCTAACTTATATTGCCCTGGGCAAACCAAAATTACTGAAAAATGTCAATCAGCATTTAGTTATTCTGCCCTCACTTAAGTTTGGCTGATAAATGTAAACTTAAAATGCTTCTGAGCATCAATAAAACTCATACCTTCCTCTAGGCTTTCTTCTATACAGCTCAATATACTTAAATTTAGATCTTTGTCAATGGACACTTTTAATAATTTCAGTATACATTCACTTTCTATTTCGTTGTTGATCACTTCAATTCTCATCTCTTTGTTCAGAGTCAAAAACGGTTTTCAGAAGCATTTCATAGATTTTTGACTTCAGAGTTTTAAATGATAGTTTTACTATACTTTCACCACAATCTTACGGCTAGTCTACTACACATATTGTTTGCTTAAAAGGGGCCATGTTAGCGCCAAGTTTTGTTATTAACTTCTGCCAAAAACTCACTATGAAACTTAATGTTAGTGAAAAAATTTAACTTCTATGGATCTAAATGACAAATCCACAACTTCGTAACAAACAATTATGTACCAGGAGCATTAAAATTAAAGGTTACAAACAAGATTGCATTTTACCATTGAAAACTGTACAGCCCAACAGTGGCATGTACTAAAACCCGAAACAACAAAACGAGCGAAACCACCGAAACAAAACTGCCGAAACCGCCGAAACGAAACAAAATCACCAAAACAAGCAAAACCCATTACATTATTGAAAGCTCACCATAAACAGGCTAACCCGAGTGTTATTCAGGCTAACCGGAGTGTACCTTGCACTCAGGTTAGCCTAAATAGCACTCTGGTTAGCCTGAATATCGCTCAGGTTAGCCTGAAAAACGCCCAGGTTAGCCTGTTTATGGTTAGCTCTCAATAACAGTAATGGTTTTCCTTGTTTTGGCGATTTTGTTTTGTTTCGCTCATTTCCGCCGTTTCGGTTGTTTCAGCAGTTTCGTTTCGCTCGTTTCGTTTCTGTGGTTTCGTTTCGTCGTTTCGGGTTTTAGTACATGCCCCTAACAGTTTCCCAAAAACCCATTTTCCAAACTGCTTTAATCTCAACTTCAAGTTATGTCTAATCATACCTTAGGGTTAGGGTAATAATCTCCTATTTTATTTATCCTCAATATTCTAATATATTATTGTCTTTTTTCATTTTGC
This sequence comes from Meandrina meandrites, assembly GCA_963693305.1. Classification (NCBI taxonomy): domain Eukaryota; kingdom Metazoa; phylum Cnidaria; class Anthozoa; order Scleractinia; family Meandrinidae; genus Meandrina; species Meandrina meandrites. The sequence goes on from OY855909.1 coordinate 16,904,363, forward strand.
TCACTGTAATGTTCTGTGGTGTTGTGTGCTTTACCAACCTAAATTTGTACTACATAATTGTAACACTGGCTGCCTGCCCCTTTTAACTCTACAGTTGTTTCAGGCAGCCAGACGCCTAATTACTTATTTATACTATAGAAAAATTCTCTTTTGTAAATATTTAGGGTAAGTAAAGTTTTTGTTGTTGTTGTTGAGAATTTTATGTGTGATTAGATTAGCATAATTTTTTTTTTCATTTCATTGAGCCAACTGTCACTGTTTGCAAAGAGAAAGAAAGTATGCGAAGTGCACAAGATGAAGTGGAGAGAAGAGAAGTTCTGCTGGAGGAGTTAAAAAGGCGGAAAAAAGCCGTGAAAATGTAACTTACCAAGCTCTATACTCATCTAACGAGGCTGATGTCTGACAAATCAACTGATGACAGAGAAGCAATCATAATCGCCCTCTAAATCATGGAGGAGAAAACAACTGGATGCAATAAATCTTTTGGAACAAGTGATAGTTGATTACAAGGGGCAAAATGACAAGAAGAACATTGAAGGATCAAATGATGAAATCAACAAGATAATCAAAGCTACAGATAAAGAAATTGCCTCAGCGAAAGATTTTCTCTCGTCTTCCTCTCAGAAACAATCACCACCAGTGCCTCATAAATATGTGGAGTCATAACAACAGGAATTGATGCAACTGGAGTACAATTCACCACCAAAAAAACCTGAAAAAACACCAATTGAAAGCCTCTCCTTTCACAATCAAATGAACCGCAAAGTTCATCAGCCAACAGGAAAATCAAACAAATTGAATTGCCGACATTTTCCCATGATAAGACAAAGTTTAAATAGGACAGCATTCGAAAACATTGTGGATGATTCTGATGAGCCAGCAAAGTACAAGATGATAAGGTTAAAGGCTTGCATTCAGGGCAAAGCAGAAGAATCAATATCAAAGCTTGGCTTTTCAGAAGAAGCGTATGAACAAATATGCAAAAAATACTTCGAAAGTGAAACAGAGATTTAGTGGCTACCAAAGACAACTTCAAAATTATCTCATGGAGGTGAAGAAAATTAAGCCAATTTAAACGTACAGGAGCTCAAGAAATGCACTGATACTCAGGTAAGCACAGTCATTACTCTCTATCAACATAGCTGATGGAGTGAATTGCAGCCTGGAAGCCTTCTCTTCACTGTTGTTATGGAAAAGATTCCCAAGACTATGTTCTCCAGATTTTACCACTGGGCTAATGAAATGAGTTGAGCAGAATCCATTGAGTTTCTGTGAGACTGGATAACTGAGGAATTAGAGTATACGTAAAAGCTGCACAGTCCATCAAGGGGCTTCATGAAGCCAAAGGAAAGCCGAAAGAGGAAAACAGGAAACGATTGAATCTAAACTTTGCTATCATAAAACTGAAGTGTGATATCTGCCAAGGAAATCACGCAATCTGGAACTGTGAAAGATACAAAGCTATCAGCGTTGATGACAGATGGAAAATTGCTAAGGAAAAGACTCTGTGTTTTCACTGTCTAGCCAGTAACCACTGAGGACAGAACTGTAATAGAGGACAAAAATGTGTTGTTAATGGTTGCAAGAGAATCATGACAGACTCTTGCATCAATCAGAGGAAAGTCAAAACCCTGAAGCAGCTGTCATCAAGTAATCCTTAAATTCTCATCCTCCTGTGATCCTTCTACAACTGTCTTTACAACTGTGACGAGTGAGGAGACTGTGTCAACGAATTCTGAGCAGAGGATCCAAGAAAACTCGTACATTACTATGCTTGCTTCTGGACCAGGAAAATGTCACTTTGCAAACAGCACCTGTTTGGTTGTCTGCAAATGGAAAGAAGGTTAAAGTAGCTGCACCCTTTTGGATGATGCAAGTAGTGTTTTGTATGTAAACAAGGAGTTAGCTGGGACAATCGGTTTGTCTGCCACATACAAACAAGTCAAGAATGTGGAAACTTTCAATTCTTTTGATTCAATGCCTGTTAGCATGACATTAGAAAGCTGTGACGGAAATGTGAAACTTCCCTTTAAGGTTCTGAACTGCCTGTGTCAAGTTACTGGAAATTACAAGGCTGACTGGTCAAAGTTTCAGGATCTGTGGCCCCATTTACAAGTCTGTAAATCCAGAACTACATGTACCAGTTGATTGTATTAGCAATGTGCTCATTGGCCAAGATCACATCAATCTCCACTTCTCTAAATGCACTGTCAGTGGAAATCCTGGAAAACCGATTGCCAGATTAGGGCCTTTGGGCTAGTTGTGTGTTGGCCTCCCAGAAAACCGTTTTAGTGAACAACAGAATAAAATTAACCTGGCTTCACCCTTCTTCACCGGAGTTCATATGTTTGAAGAGATCAACAATTCACTGAAAAGGTTCCAGGAAATAGCCACTGGAGGCATCCAAGAGAATGGCCTGCAAGCAATGACTAGAGAAGAGAACATTGCACTGGACAAGATTCACCTATCTTTTGTCCATAATGGGGGGAAAACGTACCACCCTGTGTGTTGAACTGTCCCTGCTTTCCAATACAGTATACCAACACATTGAGCTAAATCGACACATAGGTCCGCAAAGTGTGTATGTGTCTAGATTGTTATGCATCATTGTATTGCAGAGTCAGGGCAGTGATTTGAGTGTGATTTTAAGAGGTTTAGAGAAGATACAGAAGAAAGAAATTTATTTTTGGAACAAAACCAAAATATTTTCATCTTTTCTGCTTATACCGATGCATGCACTTCATCATGCAAAATAGTTGTAGCCTCAAAGAGGCCTTTGATTCAGTTTGGGTTTCCCATCGTTAATTTTTAGATAAAAGTGGGAGGTTCACTACAGCCTTCTGCTGGAGAAACACCGAACTTTGAACTCTTCATTGGCAACTTTAGACACCGCTTTAGAGATGACATACTAGGGTTTTGGTGGCTTTCACATCTTAGGAGAAATTTGCTTCCATTGGAATATGGAAGGAACAGCTGTAGGATGAAGTGCTCTTCTGCCAGCGAGGGTCTTCTTGAAATTCAATTCCTTGAAGTGTCTTGAGCAAACCCTTGTGTGCAAAGCGATCATGAAGTCGCAACCAGCATCTCTTTGAATAGCTTGAATTCATGCCACTAGAAGGTCTTTCTTTTATGAAATTTGTGGAAAGATATCTTTAAGTCTTCCTCGCGATAAACCATTTTCTTGCACTTTTTTTACAGAATGAAAGCACATTCAGCCCTCATGACCTCATTTTCGTGCAACTTGCCCCAGTTTTTACCGGGTGGTGACCATTTTGAGAAACATGCATGACAAGCACAGGGCCAGGAAGCATACAGAAAGTGATGGGGAGATGGTAAAGTTCACAGCAAACCTTCTGGCAGAACATGAATAGTCAGCAGTGCTGTGCTGAAGGTTAAAGAGAGAAAGGAGTTCAATGCAAATCTTAGGAGTGAGATAACTAGCCTCATATTTAAACTAGAGGAAGGATCTCAAGAATTCTCTCTCCTGATTTCGGTATAGTTTTGGTAAGTGGTATGTTGTTCAATTTAACTAATACTGAATTGTTCAACATTATTAGGAACACGATTGACAAAACAAATTTTCTCATCTGGGCCGGTCTTCGTCATGCTGTACCCGTGAATTCAAAAATAATAAGACTCCACATATGATTTCATTATCTTTTGTTATCAATAACAATGTTTTTTATATCTCCAAGAAAAGATCAAAACATCATTATTCCTTGTTAACAAGTGAAAAGGCCCAATCCCCCAGTGTCATTAACAAGTTGCAAGATGAACTTCATCTCTCCATTGATTCTTTGCAGAATGTGTTTATGCTTCCACATAACCTTGCACTTGAGCCTTATAGCTTGCGTTAAAACATTTCAGTAGAAGGTACTTAATTATCTTCTATTTGGCACCCGTTGCACCATTGCCATGGCAACAGGTTTGCCGCAAAGACTTATGTCTGTTTATACTGACATTCCCAGTTTATGCTTAACCAACAGTGATACACTCCCAACAAGCTAATGAAGAGAGTTAAGATAATATGGGTACCGCGTGTGTACCACGCCGGACCCCTGGAGATATTTGGTTTGTAACAGAAGGAGACTGGATCCAAGAGTGTTGCCATGGCAATGATGCAGCGGGTGCCATCTTGTGCCTTTTATGATGAACATTTATGGCGCCAAGTTTGAAGAACACCGCTTTAATACTCCAAGAGATATTCAGTGATTTATCACATCGCAGACTGATTAATGATGTCATCACTTACCTCATTTGCATAATACAAAAACCTAAATATCTCAAAAACGAAAGAAGATATTTTAAAAAGGAAAATGCTATTCTTCTTATTTTGAAAAACCTTAACAATTAGCAGTAACTTCAGCCCAAGAAATAGATGGAGATGATGAGATGGATGAGGGAGTGGCTTCTGTTAATAAAAGCACATCAGAAGTGGGCTGAAGCAAAGCCGAATTTCAAAACTGGTGATATTGTGCTTGCCATATCTCCCGATTGTCCTGGAGCACACTGGCCTTTAGGGAGAGTTCTGGAAGTTGTCCCAGGACAAGACGGTCACATTTGAGTTGCCAAGATCCAAATTGGTGAAAAAACTATCATGAGGACTGTTTCTAAATGCATTCTACTGAAGCCCAACTGAGACAAAAGACGCTGTGTATTAAAGAGTTTGACAGAGTCAAGAGGGGGAAAACTTACAAAAGACTCTGTTAACATTACGCCCGAGGGACTTATTGCTTCTGACACTGACACTGTGTGAAATTAGATTAGCGTAATTATTCATAGCCATTTTTTTCATTTCATCAAGCCGAACTGTGACAGTTTGTATCTGCTACAAAGTTATCCCTGACCACCCTTTCCCTGATGTACAGCTTTCATTGGTTGTCTGTAGTACATGGAGTTACAATTTGTTTGATCTGGTCACTTACATGAGGAACAAGGCATCTATCTTTCATCAAAGGAAACACACCATGGGGGAGTTTAGGAAACCATAGCAGCATCTTTGTAGCTCCTACAGCAGATGTGATACAGCATAGTGGGCCATACTTTCCCCTCACATGACAGCTCACTTCAAGAAGAGATGTTGCGAGATCCTTTAGAAAAGTATCTTTAGTGGAATCTGAAGAAAAAATGAGTAGCATAGAGTCTAAATAAGTGCATACTTTCACTTTTAATGACACATTTAAAACAACTCTATTGTTTTCATGTTTCACATTGATAAGTGGATTCTGATTTAACAATTGAATTTTAACAATTGGCATTTTTCATCTGACGTCATCAAAATTATAAAATCCTAACCTTTTTGACATATTCTTGACATAAAGAACATAAATCCCTATGTAAAGTTTGGTATTGATTCAGTGTTTCATTTAGAAGATAAAGCTGATTTTGAGATTCCTGATGTCCTTAACTGTCACAAAAACGGATATTGTTATTGTATTGTTCAATTTCCAGATACGATAATAACATTAAAGTGATATTTAAAATGATTTTAAGTGAATGCAAGTAATAATGGTAGAATCTGCTTAACAGATTATAGAATTCTATGGATGCCATGTTTGTGCACCAAAGAGGGACACTCTGTTCCTACTCTGTTAAATCTGATAGTTTTCTAATGTTTTTTCATGCAAACAACCAAACAGTTTGTCTAACACTGATGAAAACCACCAATTAGATTTTACTGGGCAATTCATCCTACAACCTGACTTCCCACAAAGCTACAACCATCAAGACTTTGACAAGATGAGCACAACTTCTTTGTGACAAACCCGACAGAAACAAATACCTTTACCATGTTTAGTACAAGAACAACTATGATGCTGACTTTGTAAGATAAAACACCTACTCAACTACTAAAACTACCAAGAACCTGACATCTGTTACTACAGCAACTGTATCCCACATCAAGGGCACTTCTGATACTACTCTACGGATTCTACAACCCTACAATATACATGTAGCTCACAAACCTATAAGTATGTTACAATGGGCATTTACTGACCAACATTAAAGGGATAAACCTAACGACAGACAGGGAGCAGTTTAATAAGATCAAATCCGCCGACTGCCAGGCCTCATACATCTAGACTGGTAGAAGCCTTAACATGAGACTGACTCAACACAAACAGGGGACTAGAAATGGGGATGTCAACAATCAGATTTCTGAGCACCATAGACTTACAAATCACAAAATCGACTGGGACTCTGCTGAATGTTTAACCTACAATAAAAACTATTTTTAGTGACTGACTCTAGAAGGCTGGTACCCATACTAATATTATGATGCCCACGCAAGATGGCTTTGGTGAAACAGATCCTCTCATGGAACATACAGATGGTTGTGACCACGGCTGTGATGATGGCAATACAACAGGGCCATTTCAGCCTGATGGTGCATCAACACCTGTGCCTGGCGAACAAATTCCTCTGAGCATTGTTTTTAGCAGTGTATATATCTCACATCGATATGGCTTTGAAAATGGAGTAATAGTCCACTGTCTGTTGGCCTTTTTGTACACCCTTGCCTCCAGGCGGGAATTGCATTGCACTGTTAAGGTGGCTCGACTGGATTTTTTAGGGACAACACCGCTCAAGTTTGAGAACTAACCACATCATCATTAACAATGCCATCGAAAAACGATCACCACAACTGAATTAGCTAAAGATCGGAATTTGTTATGACCAGTGTTATTTTGACATCGGAGTTGTCATAGCAACATAATGGTGTCATCACGTTTATCACTTTTGTTCATATGGCTTGGCACCAGGATATTTTTTCGGACCAAAAAAATGATCGAAACAGAGATCAGCCAAGAGATCAGAGATCAAAATGGGAGAGAACCAACTGACATACATCTCACTTTTAAGATCTTGTGGAAGTGCAAGAGTAAATTTGACTGCTTGATTTCTGAAATACTTTTTATAAAACACCTAAAGCCATCACTGAACAAACATCTTCGCAAAGTTATTTTTCTAGTGTATTTTATAGTACTTTTTTAGCAAACTTATTTTACTCCCTAGCTTTTTTTATTATATTCTTATTGTCCTAATTACGTCCTTTGTATTTTGTAGTTTTGTCACTGACATTTTGTAATGCTAAATAGTTACAAATTTTCATATTATCACTTTTAGCATTCTCATGTGTTAATTTTACCCACATGTAAATTTCAGTCACTTTAGCTTTAAACTTGAAAATGACCTTAGAGATATCGAAACATCATTTTTTAGTACTTTGTTTTATCTTAAAATGTATTTCTAAGAAATTACTGATCAGAATGCATAACCTTCATTTTATCTTGGTGAAGTTCTGTTTACAAGCAGCAACTTTGATGTACATCAGGTGATGGTTTTAATGCTGTTTGGTGTCTTCTTTTGCACAGTGAGCAGTTTTTCATACAAAACTGCTGCAAAACTCCTCGAAGTATTTTCTCAATTTGTTTCAGTCTTTTTCTTTCCTCTGCCCTCCCCCTCTTCTTTTTTTACTGTTTTACCACGCTTTTTACACCATTTTGGAATTGGTTTTCCCATTTCAAGATGAAACTTTCAAAATTCTTTAATACACCTCCTTCCACAATTACAATATTCACCTCTTTTTGGTGATTGTCAGAAGTTTTCCTTTTTCATTTTCTTAAAACATCTTCAAGTAGACCACAAGGAATACTTAGCTCTAAATGGATTTCTGCCAACTCTAATTTCCTCTTTTTTTAATAGCTGATCTCAGAAGTTGGTAGGGGGTCAAATGAATAATGGTTTTAACAACATGAGAAAAAATGAACTACTCTCATGTTGTCAAAACTGTTACTCATTTGATTCCTTACCCACTACTTTATGTATTAAGATAACAGTTCAGTTTCTCCTTTAGCCACACCTCCTACCCCAATTAAATGTCTAGTGGTTTTTATGTTACCCTCAGGGTGAATGATCTTATGGAAAGTTAGAAAGTAGATGTGAGCATACATGCTAAAAGCTTAAGAACAATTGAAAGATATGGGGAAATAAATAGCTGTAGTCACCCAACACACTTTCTTACGTGTGGCAAACAGGGACATTTTGCTGTGAAGTGCAAGGGAGAGAAGCGTGCCCCAAGTGCTTCGACCAACAAAGTACATCAAACAAGCGCAACACAAGAAGATACAGATGAAGACAGCAGCACGTCAGAATGTAGTTTAAGAACTGAGTCGGATGATTCCATCTTTGTTACTGAACGAGTTGGAGTGGTTAACAGTAATGCTGGCTGTTCGTCTTTCATGGTACCACTTATGTTTCATACAGAGTACACCCCTATTGTCACAACTCAGCTGGACACTGGGGCAACATGCAGCGCAATGTCCTATACAGATCTCCTAAGCATACTGTAGAGCGGTGAAGTCAAGCTGGGCCGCCCTGTTGAAAAAATAAGGTTGTACGATGGGCGTGTGGTTGAGTCATTAGGATCTTACATCTTTACAGTGGGCTTAAATAGTGGCCCGAAATGCAAAGTACCCTTTGACATCTTGGAAAGTGCACCTTGGCCCGTCAATGATGGCAACACTTGCATTAAACAAGGTTGGATATCTCTAGGATCAGACCAGCATATACATTCGTCAAACAGCAAACAGTATGAACCTCTCTCATTTGATAAACTCATGAGAGATTATGATGATGTTTTCACTGGTTTGGGCTGTTTACCAGGTGAATACCATATAAAAGTGGATCCAGACATCAAACCTGTTCAGCATGCTCCCCGACGGGTTCCAGTGCTTCTCAAAGCAAGGCTAAAGGAAAAGATTGCCGAAATGGAAAAACATGGTAGTAGCCTAGTAGCCGTGCAGAAACCCGGAAAGCTACGGGTGTGCATAGATCCACGAGATCTCAATAGAGCTATTAAAAGGCAGAAGTACCAAATGCCTACTGTCGAAGAGGTGTTACCAAAGCTAGCCAAAGCTAAGGTATTCACTGTCCTGGACCCCATTTGGCCAGTACCGATACTTGAGAATGCTGCAAGGTATCAGCAGCTGAAGAATACCAGTGTCGTCAGAATGAGGCACTCTCGGGTTTAAATGGTGTAGAGGTAATCACAGATGACATCCTGTGTTACGGCAGCGGAGAAACTATCAAAGATGCTCTAGCAGATCATGACAGCAACTTACTATCCCTGCTGGATCGTGCACCCAAGGTTAACCTGAAGCTGAGCAAGAAGAAGCTGAGGATAAGGTTAGACCAAGTCCCTTACATGGGACATTTGTTTACGTCAGAAGGACTCAAACCAGACCCCTTAAAGGTGGACGCAAGTACTATGACCTCAAGTACTATGAAGGAGTTAGTGAGACCACAATTAAGTGTGATGCATCAGAGTCCGGCTTAGGAGCCACTCTACTCCAGAACAGGCAACCAGTAGCCTTTGCCTCAAAGTCATTGTCAGCTGTGGAGTGCCGATATGCTCAAATAGAGAAAGTGTTTGGCTATAGTCTTTGTGTGCAACCGTTTCAATCAGAGATCGAGATCTAACGACAGTGGAGACAGACCAGAAGCCATTGGTACCAATATTTCAGAAGTCTTTACACTCTGCACCTAAATGGTTGCAGCAGATGCTCCTTCGGTTGCAGAAGTACAATCTTCATGTGAAGTACCTTACCGGATCACAGATGTATATTGTAGATATGTTAAGCAGAGCATATCTTCTAGTGGATCACAGCAAACATGAAAACATCCTGGAATATCAAATTTTCCAGTTGAGCCAAGAGCAGCAGTTGTTCCAAGAGATTGCTGACATCAATCAGGTTGATTACATGCACTTATCAGAGGGTACCCATCAACAGATAAAAATGTGCACAGTTGCAGATGCTGCATTGCGAAATCTTATGAATAGACAGGTTGGCCACAGACCAAAGAGGAACTTCCTGTTTGCAACCGTGAGTACTGGAACTACAAAGAAGAGTTAATGGTTCAAGATGGAGTGTTGTTCAAAGGAATGAAAGTGATTGTTCCCACCTCAATGAGAGCTCAGATGATTGCAAGAGTCCACTCCAGCCATCTTGGTCCTGATGCCTGTTTAAGCCAAGCTCACGATGTGTTATTTTGGCCAGGCATGGCAGGACAAATCAAGGATCAAGTCCAGCTTTGTGAAGTGTGTAATTATTTCCTAGCAAGACAACAGAAAGAGCCATTGATGACGCAAAAGATTCCTGAAACTCACAACAAGATCTGTTCACTGTAGGTGGTGAGAACTATTTAGTGACTGTGGACTTCTACAGTGACTACTTTGAGCCAGATCTGTTAGCTGATACAACAGCAGAATCAGTGATTGAAGCAACCAAGCACCACTTTGCACGCCATGGTATTGCTGACATGATGACTGACAATGGTCCTCAATATACAAGTGTGCTTTTTGCCAAGTTTGCCCACAAATGGGAACTCCAGCACTTTACATGTTCACCGTTTCATAGCCAAAGTAACCGAAAGTCTGAGTCGGCGGTAAAAAGTGCAAAGAGCCTTGTAAAAAAGCGAAGGGAGAGAACAAAGATTTGCAGATGTCGTTGCTTCAGTGGCGTAACACTCCTGACAGCAATGGATTGAGCCCTGTCCAAAAGCTGATATCTCAACGGACAAGAACCACCATCCCGACAACTGAAGCATGGCTCAAGCCTGAGGTTGCTGATGGAGTTTATGACAACATCAAAAGGAAGAGACAGCAGGTTTAGGCCTGCAACACCTCTGCCAGAGCTCCAAGTAGGAGAACCAGTGAGGCTTCAGCCAACAAACCCTAAAGCTCCATGGGAAAAGGGATCATGTGTTGCAAAAGTTGGATCACGCTCCTTTCTTATTGAAACAGAGAGCAGAAGCCTCCTCAGACGGAATTGTAAGTTCATTCGTCAAGATCCTAGTCAAGCACCAGCCATACCTGAGAGCACCTATAGTAGTGTGCAGAACCAAACCGCCGATGTGGAGACACCACCCACCTGGACAGATTCTTCTGCGAAACAGTCTCAGGCAATGATGCAGTGTCGTGAAAGTCCTCAGCCAAGGGTCATGGCGGCGGAAGATGTGGATACTCAGCAACCACAGCAGACTCTTACGAGAAGCAGGAGAAGCAGTGTTCGCCCATCAAGATTCAAGGACTTTGTGACATAGAGACTGAACTTGATGAACTCTTATGTTGAACTGAGAACATTTGTTGAGTTTTAAGCAAAAACAAAAAACAATCTTTTAGAAATTTAATCTTGTGTGTTGTGGACAGTTTCATCTGATCGTATGATTAACATTTTCAAGTTTGTTTCGCGTTATTTACCAGTTTTTTTATTGTTATATAAAAAGGGAGATGTTATATAAAGTAGTTTTCTAGGGTCTCCAAGAATCCTTGGCGGGTGACATTAAAAGCATGGCTTCGATGTGTTTGTTTAATCGCCTTCTCGCATGTCTCAAGCTCCTGTAGCGTGAAACACATTACAGTCAAAATTTGGAGCACAAAACTATTGCAAAAATCATAATCATGGCCATTTGCAGAGTTCCTTTTATTCTGTAAAATATTTAACACCATAAGACCTCCTACCAAAGGAAAGATAGTCTTTGCTTCAATTTGTCTGTCTTTTCTTCAATTGTAGGAAAGCAGAAAATATTGCAAAATACAGATAGCAAAGTCAAACAACAAGTTTGCTATGTTTGAATTTGGTCTCCCTTTAACTCTGACGACTGCTGAAGAAAGTTGACAAACTTATCTTGGCTTCAACATGTAATAACCATTTACATATCCTAAACATTATGCTAAAAGATGCCATAAGAGACTAGCCTCTACTCAGCTTGTGGTTGCTTTAATGACAGCTCAATCTGGAAAGTCCCATACAGTAGCAACACAAGACTAATTACATGTTACAGTTACAGCCACTTTCTGGAATTTCTGAAGTGATCCCTCACAAGAGCTTCAAATGTATTGAAATATGTTCTCTTCGAAGAATAACATACATACCATGCTGTGTCACAATTATGTGCAGCTTTACAACTTGTTCACAAATAACTCTGGTTTGATAGCGCACTCCCTGTAATGAGATTAATAAGATATAAATGGTTAAGGTCCCATTGCTTGCAGCATATCGACAATCAATATTAAACAGACAGACTTGGATTCACCTCAACTGGATGGTCCCAGTGTGTCCAAACATAATTCAGAAGTTTGGTTGGGATGGGTGATATGCCATTCAATTTCTCCCTAATCCATGAACCTTCTGAGTGATAGCTGATAGCTATTTGTCTAAAATGCAAAAAAGCAAATTATAACAATGCTCTGGACTTTGATTTCACTAGAATCACTAGAATGGCCAGTGAACCATGCTGCAAATTCATTTATCTGTTAATGCATTGTAAATAGTAGTCACATTGGAATTACACAAATAAACACATTCTCTCTACAGCCTCTATTGTCTTCTGTTCTAAATGATATGTGTTACAGGTTCCTTAAAGGGTATGTTGTGTATGCTTCCTTCCAAAATTTTTCCTCACTTAGTCCTGTTAGAAAATGTGGCCGGACATTTACAGAACTGATAGTTTTTAATTCCTCACAAAGTGAACATGTTTTATCATTGAGTCTGAGTCAAGCACAGAAGAGTGAAGACATGTTTGTCGCCCTGCTCGTTTAAATATACAAATTCCAATTTTTGTTAGCATCTTCCTTGTATGGCTGAATCTCTCTCAGATTTGAAGGAAAAGAACAGGTACAGCAGTGGTTCAGATTGAGACACTTTCTCAGCCGACAGTAAGAGAATCTGTGAAGCAAGTAGCAACAAAATTCATTCAACTGCTGGAAGTGATGACACCAACAAGATCCTCATAGATTTGACAATGTCAGAAGGCATCACACAACAGTTTTAAAAGGTTTAAGATAGGCTTATGAGTGTGGAGGGCAAACTAGATGTAGTCTTCCAGAAAGTGCAAGGCCTAGAGACAGTTATGAACAATGTTCAACCAGAAATTGAAGCGTTAAAAGGCAAGGCATCTGGTATGGAAAAGCCAAGCCATTCGATACTGGTCTAAACAACCTAAATGCTGAAGTGCAAGGGTTACATAAAAAATCAATGAAAATGAAAACAAACTCCAAGCTGTTAATGACCGTTATCTTTATCTGGAAGTCTACAGTAGACAAGAGAACTTACGCTTTCTGGGTATTTCTGAATCAGCGAAAACGGAGAGAGAAATCAAATTCCAAAGGGTGCACTGAAGAGGTAAGAAAACTAAAAAACAACATGTGCGGTGCATGTGTGATGCCATAGAGTAAACATGGGATGCAATGTTAATGCAAGGCCAAGTGTGGGATTACATGGAAATTTAATTTTACCAGCAAGATAAGCAAAACTTGAACCGCGACTAACAGCAATAAATGTCGTATTTTAAAAGGGTACATTAAAAGAGTCAATTTGTTGATCCTCTCTTCCAGTAGCCTGGTCGGTGCTGTTTCAATATGTGATGCGGGAGAGGACTATAACAGTAGTCACAGCTCAGAAGTGCTTTATTCTCAGTCAGCTCAACCTTTCAAGTGTAACATGACACAAACCTATGCTAGCAGTAATTGCATTTTGATTGACATATTGTAACATCCTTCCTGTTTTAAAAGTGTCTCTTGAATTAAAGTTCATTTAAAACCTGGGGCTCACTGCTGTTTGTCCAATCATAAAATAATCGTCCAATCAATAGAATAGGGACTTTACACAACGAGGACGGGAGGTCTTCTCGACAGCGTTCAGTCTACGTTTACGTCATAAATGTTCCATACGCATGCGTACCTGAGTATTTTAAAAGGGTACATTAAAAGAGTCAATTTGTTGATCCTCTCTTCCAGTAGCCTGGTCGGTGCTGTTTCAATATGTGATGCGGGAGAGGACTATAACAGTAGTCACAGCTCAGAAGTGCTTTATTCTCAGTCAGCTCAACCTTTCAAGTGTAACATGACACAAACCTATGCTAGCAGTAATTGCATTTTGATTGACATATTGTAACATCCTTCCTGTTTTAAAAGTGTCTCTTGAATTAAAGTTCATTTAAAACCTGGGGCTCACTGCTGTTTGTCCAATCATAAAATAATCGTCCAATCAATAGAATAGGGACTTTCACAATGAGGACGGGAGGTCTTCTCGACGGCGTTCAGTCTACGTTTACGTCATAAATGTTCCATACGCATGCGTATCTGAGAAGGCAATCATGCGTGACACAGTCGTGCTCTCGTCCACAACGGCAATTTGCTTGTTTTCATGTTGAGTTGTCAATGCATCGAAACGGGAGATTTTCAAAGGTAATTATCGTCTTAAATGATGTGTTTGCTGACGAATTTAACGTTTAATGGACATTAAGACTTTATCTTTATCATAGCTAATGAATTTATATTTGAGTCTTCAACTCGTTGACATACTTTTACTTGATTTTAATGGCGGAACTGTCAAAAGCATGTGGGCTGTTTACCGGAGGTAAGATAAAATATTTTACACTTTTTGGTTGATGGTTTTCTTACAAATCAGGACAATTGAAATTCAGTATAGCAAAAATAAAAGCATTACTTATGAAGCTTAATATGGCTATAGTTCAATCTCGTTCATGATGGATATATGAATGAAATATAACCTTTAGGTGGACATTTTTTGTATTTGAAAGGAATTTATCGGCTTGTACTTCTTGGCATTTTTCCTGTAGATGAACAGTGCTGAAGCAAAACCGATGGATCCAGAGGAACCCCAAACTGTTTTTGTCAAAAACTTAACGAAGAAAAGGTGAGGTGCGATTGAAATATTTTTCACACCACTCAGTGGTGCATTTGAATGTTTATTATGAAGTGCTTACGAAATGAAGAATGCCAATTTGCTTTCTTTACCAGAACTTTTCTGTCAAAAGTATCCCGCTCTATTCAAATTAATTGTTTTCAGCACATGTGATGTTACACAACTTCTTTTGAAATTCTGTGTGCAATTCTATTATTTTTTCCAAGCGCAGATGTAAAAAACTGGTCTGCCCATTGTTCTATAATCTGCATTGTTTTGTCTCGGCAAACATTGTTATTTACCATTTCATTTGGTTTATGTCATAGTCTGCAATGGTTTTCCCATCATTGTAAAAGTGATTATTAAAAGCGGATTAGTTAAGTTTCTTGCTACCTCGGTAATATGTTGCTAGTACTGATTACACGTGCGAGGACAACCATATTTTTATTTGCCCTTATGCGTGTCTTGCACTTTTTTCATAAAAATTAATTGATTGAATAAGAGTTCCTCCCCCCTTTGTATGTTGGGCTCAAAAAAGGTACTTTCGTCATTCAGTTATGGAAGGGAAAGCTTATTTCTAAGCTTTCTCCTAAAGGGCCACCTAACAGTTGTAAGTTGGGTGGCTATGTAAAGAAAGTTCTCCACTGCATGGCTTCTATTAAGACAAAATACCTACTTCATTTTTAACTCTCTTAATTCGAGCATCTCCTATGACCTGTACAAAAGAAAAGGATGAGGCTTTATGTGGCTACCGTTTGTCACATCCGGTTTTGTAGTCATGTGACAATTCCCCAGGGTATCGCACGTGGAACGTTTTTCAAGGCAGCGAGTTTTAGTTTTGCAGTTTGATTTACTACCAAACAGTCCTTTAACGTGCCTTGCACGGATTTTTGGAATTGTACATTTTATTGTACCCCTTTGGTACGTCTATATTAAAAACCAGCTTACAGAAGCTACAGTTAAAGAACTATTTGGATCTCAGGAGGCAGCTATTTGGTTCTCAAGGGAGAACTTTACTCCATGTCTGGATCGACTTGTGCGATTATTTGACTGTTCCATTCTCAAGGGAGAACTTTACTTTGTGTCTGGATCGACTTGTGCGATTATTTGACTGTTCCGCTCTCAAGGGAGAACTGTGCTTTGTGTTTGGATCGATTTGTGTGATTATTTGACTGTTCTGTTCTCAAGGGAGAGCTGTGCTTCGTGTTTGGATCGACTTGTGTGATTATTTGACTGTTCCGTTCTCAAGGGAGAACTGTGCTTCGTGTTTGGATCGATTTGTGCGATTATTGACAATTATTTGGTTCTCGGGGGAGAACATTGCTTCGTGTTTGCATTGGATTTCGTCTGATTATTATTGACAATTATTTGTTCACAGGAAGAACTGTTACTGCTTTAAGCTTAAAAAAGATGATTTCGTCACTACTTCGTGTTTGGGTTGGATTGTGTCTGTTTGATCGATAGTTGTTTGTATTCAGGGACAACATTGTTTCATGTTTTGTTGGGATTTCACCTGTTTAACTGACAATCATTTCATTATCTAGGAGAACATTGTTTGTGTTTGACATTATTTGTACACTGCTGTTGAAACAGAAATGTCTGTTCGATCACTGCCTGTTTGTAGCAAATTTGAACAAAGTGCCCATGGGGCCTTGTCAGAAGCTGACATTGGAACTGATTTGAGAAGAAGGTCCCGCATTAAAGTACTGTCTAATATTAATTTCGAAAGCAGAATGGCAGAAAGGGGAAACGCACTAAAAAATTCCTGTTCAGGTTACATCGCAACCCTTACCAGACTTAGAGGAAACATCAAAGAAATAATGGACTACTGTGGAAATTTGGAGGATCTAAAATTAATTCAGGATTCATATGAAGATGCTTAGCGGAAGTTTGCTAAAGCCCATGAAGGGTACATTGAATGCCTTGATGTTCTTAGCTGTTATGAAGACCTTGACAGAGCCAATGATAGCTACAAGGAGCAGATGGCGCAGAAGGCAGCACTTGACATTGCAATTGAGTCTTGGAAGTCCAAGGCTATCTCAACTAAAGGGCGAGATGATGACATAAAATCCTTTACAAGAAAGTTAAGCAAGAGTTCGAAAGGTGGGTCCTCTGGCTCAAGTTCAGCTTCTATGATATTAGCAAAGAGGAAAAAACAACTTGCCCTCGCTCAGTTGAAAACCAAACAGCTTCTGCGTGAACAACAGTTGCACCATAAGATGAATGAAATTCATTATGAAAGGGACTTAATGGAGGCCAAGATGGAGGAGGAGTGGGCTATGGAGAGTGTTAATGTTTATAAAGAGCTTGAAGACCACTTCACGGATAGTCAGTACAAGGAACGTTTAGCAGAGTTGATACCTGAGGAGCCTTTACACCCTATTGAGCAGCAGACAAGGGAGGCAGCTCAGACTCAGTTAAAGCAGCCACATGAGCAATCAGTGCAGCATTTGGAGCCTTTACACCCCATTGAGCAGCAGACAAGGGAGGCAGCTCAGTCTCAGTTAAAGAAGCCACATGAGTTATCAGTGCAGCATATGGAGCCTTTACACGCCATTGAGCAGCAGACAAAGGAGGCAGCTCAATCTCGGTTAATACAGCCACATGAGAATTCGGTGCAGCATTTGGAGCCTTCACACCCCACTCAGCATCAAACAAGGGTGAAAACTCAGCCTCAGTTAAATCCACTTGAGCAACCAGGGCTTATGTCTGAACCATTGGATGAAGTTTTTAAATTAAGAGACAATGACAGAATTAGGATCTCAGGTGTTAAGGCCTGCGAAACAGTCAGTGCTTCAGTACCCAATCCAGTGTTTTCTGCAACTGGACATACACTTTATGTTGATAAACCTGGTGCATGTATGCATGTATGCAGACCAACCGTACAATTTAAAGAACACTAAGACATTAAGAACACCTCCTGTCAATCCACCAGTGTTAAGGAATGAATTACAACAAGTGCAGGTGCCATTAATGCCACAGCTTAAACCTGAAGAGATAGCATGGCGGCCAACCCAGGTACCATGGTCCCAGACTCCAGGTGCATATCAAGGTGAATTTCAAATGCAAGAACCAGCATCATTTACATCTGATGGCAGATTAGAAATGGTGCAAGCATCGTGTCAAGTTGTCTCCACTCCAAAAGTTGAGTACATGCGTTTTGATGGCGACCCGATGAAGTATGTCTCGTTTATGCATAACTTTGAGACTTGCTTAGACAACTGTTAATTCAGCACTGCTATGGAAAACCAACAGATGCAATCAAAAGCTGTGTGAACTTGCCTGTAGATGAAGGTTATCATTCTGCAAAGAGTACATTACGTGAGAACTTTGGACTCCCTCACATCATAGCTAAAGCACACATCAGGAAATTGGGTAGCCTACCCCCCTGAAGCAAGCAGATGGAGCAAGTCTACTTACATTTGCCCACCATTTAGATGTAGCCAATAGGACACTATCAGGAATGGGGCCTGAATATGTCAGTGATTTGAATCACACTAATACATTAAGGGAACTGAATAAGAAGCTCCCATTGTTCGTGAGAGTAAAGTGGACGGAATGCACAGGGAGAATTATTTCACATGGATCAAGACCAAAGTTTGCAGACTTCTTGCAATACTTAAAGGAGAGAGCTGCACTTGTTAACAATGAGTTTGGAGAAGATTTAACTGCCAGTCCTTTGAAAGAAAGGGACAGTGCAAAACGGAAGGATCCACAAGGTCGAGGTGCTTAGAAATGGACTACACTATTTGGAGGTGTCGAAGGTCAGAAAGGGCCTGGCAAACAGAACCAGAAATTGCCAGCTTGCAGTGTGTGTTGCGGTCAACACAGACTGTGGAAGTGTGACAAATTTAAAAATCAGCCTCATCAAGACAAATGGAAGGTGGTGCGGGACCAAAACATTTGTATCAAGTGTCTACATAGTGGACACTTTGCGAGAGACTGCCCCAAAACTCAGTTTAAGTGCTAAGTGGATGGATGCAACCGGAATCACAACACAATACTGTATCCCCCTGCAGAAAATCTGAGCCCTCCAAGCGCTAATGATGGCCAGTCGAGGGAAAGAGTGACAAGAACTAACACCAGCAGTGACACCAGTGGAGTGACTAGTGAGAGAAGTGCTGTGACTGCTGCAACTGGGGCCGGCGAGCGGGTCTGTCTAGTCTTATTCCAGTTAAGGTTCTGGCTAAAGGTGGTAATTCAATACCCGTTGAAAAATATGCCTTGTTGGACAGTGGCTCACAAATTACTCTTTGCCATGAAAGCTTGAAAGAGAGCCCAGGTGTAAGCGGCACCAAGTTGGGCTTCACTTTGTCCGGGATAACAGGCTAAACCAGGGTAGAGAGTCAACAAGTAGACCTGATAGTGATGTCAATGGACGAATCAGTTATAGTGGAGCTCCTGAATGTCAGGACAGTTAAGCATATGCCAATTACTGAAAGCTGTATAGCCAAGAAGGAAGACCTTGAACATCAGCCACATTTGCATGATTGGACATAGGAAGTGTCATGTTAGTTGTTGGGCTCAAAGACAATCCAAGTTTGTTCTTGTCATTGGAGTGCCGTGCTGGTAGAGAAGGTGAACCAGTTGCAGTAAGGTACAGTCTGGGGTGGACTGTGATAGGTGGTGGTGGAGGAGAAAGCTGTAATTCTGAATGCCTAGTCAACTTCTTGCTTGAGGGAGACAGCTCTGTTGTCTGCACCAGGGTATTGGCATCTGAAGATTCTGTTCTCTACGATGGTTCCGAAGACAGCATTGTGTTTTCTGAAATGTTAGACAATGGAGATGCTGTCAAGGTGTATGTTGCAGACGCAGGGAGTGGCCTAGAACTAGGACCTGATTCCAGTGAAAACAAGAACCAGTTACAAACAGATGAAACTGAACTTCAAGCTTGAAATGAGGAGCTGAACCAACAGTTGAAGAGACTCTGGAAGACAGACTTTGAAAGCTCTGAAGTTGAGACAGGAGTGTGTGCATCATTGGAAGACAAGAGGGCCTTAGAAATTATGGAGAAAACACTTAAGATGGTCGATTGACACTTTCAGGTTGCCCTTCCTTGGCGACATGATCCACCCTTCTTACCTAACAACAGGATAGTAGCAGAGAGAAGAGGATTCCTTCTGAAGAAATGACTTCTAAAAGATGAAGCTTTGTTTGAGAAGTACAAGACAACAATGGCTGATTACATTGAAAATGGCCACGCCTAAAAAGGTCCCCAAAGAAGAGCTGGAAGTAAAGGACAGACCAGTGTGGTACCTACCCCATCATCCTGTTACACATCCTGTAAAGCCCGACAAAGTGAGAGTGGTTTATGATTGTGCAGCAAAGTTCAGGCAGACATCTTTAAATCCCCAGCTGCTGCAGGGCCCGGATCAAACGAATCAACTTGTGGGTGTCTTAAGTCGGTTTAGACAAGAAACTGTTGAAATGGTCGCTGACATAGAAGCAATGTTTCATCAGGTTTTGGTGGACCCGAAGGATTGTGACACTCTAAGATTTTTATGGTGGCCAAATGGAGACCTGACAAAGGAGGTGGGAGAGTATCGAATAATGAAACATTTGTTTGGAGCAACATCTTCACTGAGTGTTGCTAATTTCTGCTTGAGGAAGACAGCCCAGTTGTATCAGGAGGAGTCTCGAGGAGTCTCGAAGTGTGAAGTTGTGTCACTCCGTGCTCCGCTCCTAAAGTTAAAATTTTCTGGTGAGCATGAATAAAACTTTACGTCCAAGAAAAGGAGCTGCCAATGTACAGGAAGAGATGACCACTGACAGTAATTTTGACGAGCTAAGCCGCTTGGTAAAGATTCTGGGCGATAAAATCGACAAGTTAGGTAATGACAGTGAAAGCCGCCATGATGTCTTGTGTGCTCAACTCAAACAACTCGAGACAACTACAGTAAGCTTGAACAGTGAGTTAAATGAAATGAAGCAAGGTCTCGAATTCACAAACAACGAGGTGGAGACGATAAAAGGAAATTTGAGCGATAAAGCAGACAACGCTCGTGTTGCGACTTTGGAGAAGAAGCTAGACGACCTAGAGAATCGCTCGAAGAGGAACAACATTGTGATTTGGAATATACCTGAGGGCGCTGAAAAGGATACCTCTTGCCAGGAGATAGTAAATAATATTCTTAGTGTCCATATGCAGTTGGAAGGGGACCTGGAGATAATGCGCGCACATAGAACTAACAGAAGACGCAACACAGAAGTAGCTTCATCCTTGGCAAGACCCATCCACGTGTACTTGTTGAGATACACGGATAAGCAGTATATCCTTCGCAACGCTGCATCAGCTTTAAAGGATAACCCCTTTCAGGAAGCAAATCTCTATATATCGGACAACGTGTCAAAGAAAGTCAGAGATGATCGAAAGAAACTCAAAGAGCTGCATCTAGAAGAAATCCGCGCTCGAGAAGAAGTGGACTTTGCTTACATACCCTGGAATGTCCCAGCGCGTATCCTCTACAAAGTAAAAGATTCAAACAAATTTAAGTCATTCTTCCTACCAGAGGCTTGAATGTTCTGTGTTTTTTTTTTTTTTTTTTTATTATTATTATTATTTCCCCTTTTGTTTCTTAGTCGTTAGCAGTGTTATTGGCTTCTTCCCGTGGCTTTCTATATTTAAAGCATTTGCTTAGATGTTTTTCTTGTAACACTCATTGTTTTCAAATTTATTGTCTGCTAAGCAAATAATCACAAGTGAGCCAGAGTAAGTTAACATGAGTTATTACAAGTAAAAACGATTAGGACCGGACATGGCTGTTGGGGTAAGAAATTCAAAACCCCTTCAGAAAAAGCCATTACAGTTTTTACGATAATTTTCTTTCAAATTTTATTATATTGTTTGTGTGTTTGTGCTCCCGTGTTTATGTTCTTTGTGTGATGCAGATTCTTCTTAATATTTGTTTAGTATTATTTGCGGTCATCCGCGTTTTTCCCCGAACTCAATTGCAATCTTACATGACTTTGGATGGGGCCCTGTGATTTTAAAATGTTATCTTTAAACGTAAGAGGTTTGAGTAATTTTAAAAAGCAACAATCAATATTTACATGGTGTAGAAAGCAAAATGCAAACATAATATTTCGTCAAGAAACCCATTCCACGCACGAAAAAGAAAAACAATGGAAAAGTGAATGGGGCGCACCTTTAGAACTCGCTCCTGGGAGCAGTAATGCTAGAGGTGTTGCGATATTAATTCGAAACGGCTTTGATTGTAAAATTGAACAAAGGTTTGTCGACCCTGCCGGCAGATATATAGGTATTCAAGCGCAAATTAATGATGAAAACTATTATCTATTCAATGTTTACGGTCCTAACAATGATAACCATGCTGCGCAATTTTATGATCATTTGCTTGCCGTGCTAAAAAGAAGAGGACCTTGCTTATGAAGATAAAATAATAATTGGAGGAGACTTTAATTGTCCTCTAAATCCAATTTTGGATAAACAAGGCGGGATAACAATAACAAGGAGAAAAATTGTTGACCGGATTGAAGAAATTCAGACGACGTTTAACCTGCCTGATATTTGGAGGGTTAAAAATCCAAATAAAAAAAGTTTTACATGGTCCCAAAAATCTCCATTTATCTTCTGCAGATTGGATTATTGGCTCATTTCAGATACACTTCAGGACTCGATTAAAAATGTGGATATGATTGCAGCTATCAAAACGGACCATTCGGCATAATACTTCATTTACAGGATGTTGAGGAATCTACGAGGGGACCGGGTTATTGGAAAATGAATACATCGCTGTTAACGGACGAAAACTTTATTCGATTGATGAAAACAAATTTGGAAGTATGGAAAAGAGACGGAGAAGAATTTTCTGATATAAGGGTAGCATAGGATTGGATTAAATATAACGTTCGTCTTTTTTCGATGAAATATTCAAAAGATCAAGCCAGAATTAAGAGAGAAAAAGAGGAAAATCTACAAAGAAGACTACAAATCGCGCAAGTGCAATTTCAACAAAACCCCTGTGAGCAACTCGAAAAAATTCTGGATGACTGTAAAGTCGAATTAGAAAAGTTTTATGACGAAAAAACCAAAGGTTTAATTGTGCGCTCAAGAGCTAGATGGCACGAGTATGGTGAGAAGAGTACTAAATATTTTTTAAGCTTGGAAAAAAGAAACCATACAAGGAAGCACATAAGAAAACTTTGTTTAAGTGGAGTCATCACTACCAACTTTGAAAAAATATTAAATTCAGCTTCAAAATATTACAAAGACTTATATAGTAGTAAAATTATTATTGTTGACCCTAATATAACAGAACAGTTTTTTAGTGAAGTAGACATACCAAAGCTATCCGAGGAGGAAAGGCTAAGTTGCGAAGGACAAATAGCTACTGAGGAATGTGTCAAAGCACTGGACACGTTTGAAAATGGGAAGACACCTGGTAATGATGGAATCCCCATTGAGTTTTACAAAACGTTTTGGTCTTCAATTGGTGAAATCTTGACAGATGTTTTTAATCATTCATTTGATGCTGGGCAGATGTCGAATTCGCAAAAACAGGCAGTCATCTCATTAATTGATAAAAGAGGTAGTGACCGAGCGTATTTGGAAAATTGGAGACCAATCTCTTTGGTCAATGTCGACTCTAAACTTGCGTGTAAGGTTATCGCTAATAGAATGAAAAAAGTTCTCCCTCAGATAATTCACCATAATCGAGCAGGCTTCATCAAAGACAGGTTTATCGGCGAGGTTGCTCGTTCAATTTTAGACATCATTGATTACACCGAAGCGTCGAAGTCACCGGGAGTTCTACTGTTCATTGACTTTGAAAAAGCATTTGACTCTATAGAATGGGAATTCCTGTGTAAATCGTTAGCGGCTTTCAACTTTGGTCCGACTCTGATAGTTTGGATAAAAACCTTCTATAATAAGGCCTCAAGCTGTGTTCTAAACAATGGATTATTTTCAGATCCCTTTGAACTTGAAAGGGGAGTAAGACAAGGGGATCCTCTGTCGCCATATTTATTGTTGCTATTGAAATTCTGGCAATATCCTTAAGGAGGGTATTAAAATTGGCGCAGACGAAATAAAATCACTTTTTTATGCAGATGATATGACTGCTACCTTAGCAAATATCTCTTCTGTTGAAATTATTATAAAAATCCTTAATGATTCTGAAAAATGTTCCAGTTTAAAAATGAATCTTTCAAAAACTAAAGCGATGTGGATTGGAGCAAGTAAAAATTCACAAGAGAAACCTCTCGGCCTTGAGTGGTGCTCTGGAGTAAAAACTCTGGGAATTCATTTCTCGTGTGATCAAGAACAAGTCATTAAACAAAATTTCCATGAAAGACTGAAGGACGTTCAAAAAATTATCAATCTATGAAGTTTTCGAAGTTTATCTTTGCTTGGTAAAGTGACCATTATCAAGTCTTTTCTTATACCTAAGCTTTTATATGTTTCTTCAATATTAGAAACTCCACAACAAATTATTAAAGACATGGAGAAGATGATTTATAAATTCTTATGGAACGGTCCTGACAAAGTGACCAGACTCTCCGTAATCAATTCGCTAAAGAATGGTGGCCTAAATCTTACGGACATTGAAACGCATATTAAAGCCTTGAGACTGTCATGGATTCCACGCGTTCTCGACAAGCGCGCTGGACCATGGAAATCATACTTCCTATTCCACCTACAAAAATATGGTGGAAATTTACTACTAAAGTGTAACTACAATGTGAAGGATCTTAACTTATGCTTAAAGGGACAGTTTCACGGTTCGGCGCATGTCCATAAATCAAAATACTTTTTTCGCTTTTTATCAATGTTATCGCTTAGTAAACCCCACTCACATGTAGTTCAGTAATCACATACTATGATTAGACGTACCAAAATGACGGATGACCAAAATTGTGAGAAGATTTTAGTGGATTTTACAAGCTTAGTGGACCGTTGAATTTAGTTTTGGCCCGTAGGATTTATTCCACGGTTGATGATTTCATGGCTATTTGCATGCGAAATTAGGCAACTCGCTTCCGACTGGTTCATAAACAATGAAAAAGCGGGCCTTGCAATAAAACGTGCACAGGCGAATATATAATATGGACATGCGCCGAACCGTGAAACTGTCCCTTTAAATAATTTTTATATGCAGTTACTGACTTGGTGGGTTGATTTTAGAAATACCTTCTCAGAAAGTAACTATTCCAGTTATGTTATTTGGAACAACAAAGACATAAGAATTGGTAACAAACCTGTTTTTTATAAAACATATTACGATTGTGGAATAATTTATTTAAACGATTTATTGTTATCTTTGGACAATGTGCGCTCTTTAGAAATTTTTAAGTCCAGGGGTCTCGATACTAATTTTTTGACCTGGTCAGCGTTACGATTGTCTGTTCCTAAGGATAAGTTGTCTTCCTTTCCTTCAGTAGAATTTGATCCTATAAAATTTAAGTACTCTTATACAGAATTCAACACATACTCCGCAAGTTGCAGGCAGTTTTACTCGTTGCTGATGTCCACTAGAGCTAAACATCCTAATGGTTTTAAGATGCTGTCGGCTGATCTGGAGCTTTCAAACTCATTGCAGGAGGTATTCTCGATTCCATATACAGCTGCAGGGAGTCGTATGTTTGGTCTTTCCAATATAAAATTTTAAATAAAATTATGTTTACAAACACCAAATTGTTCAAAATTGGATTTATCGAGTCTGATAAGTGCTCTTTCTGCAAAATTTATAAAGAAGACCTTTATCACCTCTTTTATGACTGCTCCTATGCTCGATCCTTTTGGGACACCTTTAATATTTGGTGGTCTGACCTCCGTGGGGAAAACTTAAGATTAACGCTAACAGATGTAATAGTAGGCCTTTTTGATAACAATAGTCTTCTCAATTACTTGATAATTCTTGGTAAATTAACTATATGGGAGTGCCGAAGAAACAACTCACTTCCAAAATTTTACTTCTTTCTATACAAGGTAGGAGCTAAGAAAGAGACTGAAAAATTAATTGCCTTAAGAAACAAGAAGCTTCTGGATTTTAATAACAGATGGGAGCCCCTGCTATAAATTTTTAGAGATTGTACGAAGGAAAAACGTGGTTGGCCTTAAGAGAGAATTCAGCTTTAGCCTTTAAATTATTATTAACTATCATTGTTACACATATAATTGCAGTTCGAGGTATCTGCATTGTGTGTGCGTGTGTATGTGTGTGTGTGTTTTTTTTGTTAATGTTATTGGAGTGCTTGTAAAATAGCAAATTAATTGCCAGAATCCTATAATCTTTTAGCCTCTTATAGTCCATAATCTTATAGTCGTTTGTAGTCAATTGAAAGGTATACTAGTTATTTTTTTTCTTTTGTAATATGAACAATTCTCTGTACTTATTAAGTGTAGTAAAGCGTTCCAATAAAAAAAAATAATAATAAAAAAAAGGAGGAGTTCGATGCAGAAGTGGTGGAGACAGTGAAGCGCAACATGTATGTAGATGACATGATGAAGTTGACAGGCACCACAGAGAAGGCTGTAGGTTTAGCCAGTCAGTTGCGCAAATTGCTAGAGAAAGGTGGATTCCATTTGACGAAGTGGTACAGTAATGACAGAGAGTTGCTCGTGATGATTCCAGGGTCTGAAAGAGCCAAATCAGTGGTTAATTTAGAGCTTGAAGAACTTCCTACAGAGAGTTCACTCGGCCTCAAGTGGAATACAGAGGACGACAAGTTTGTGTGGGAGGTCTTGGAGAAGATACTGCATTCAGTAAACAAGAAACCAATGAAACAAAGAGGTATAGTGTCAGCTGTTTATTCCCTCTTTGATCCTTACGGATTCATCGCTCCATATGTCATGAAGGCAAAGTTGCTCTTACTCAGTAGAAAGAGGCTAGGCTGGGATGATCTAGCCTGTGAACAGGCTCTCTGGTCGAGGATGGGGCGAAAAGAAAGCGGCAAGAAAAGGTGGGGAGAGCCTGTTGACAAAGCACTGTAGCTGCCATTCCGCCCCCGTTTAATTAACCTGTCATTAATCTGTTGTTAACTTGAAAGGAGTAACACCTTTGGTTAAGCGAAATACAAAAGATGATAGCATTGCTGGGGATAAAGCGCCTCACTCAAAGACAAAAATTTATTGCAGAACACTTACATTTACCCATGAAGCAAGCGAGGAAAACAGTGAAAACCCGTTACTTTGGAGGAGAAATCCAGGCATCGATGAATATTCCACAACAACAACTGGACAAAAATAAATATGTCATCCGTGAAGGAAGCAACACATCTTGCAACAACAATAAACAGCCGGGCCCGGTGTTAAGATCTTGTCCTTCCAGAACGAACATTTTAAGAGCTAAAAACATATCTTCCAAACATGAATCAGCCAAAACAAACCGTAATAGCAATACATATGACAAATTTAATACAGAGGTGTCAAACTCTATTGACGGAAAACCATGCAGACCTATGACCTCTACCCATTTCGCTGGGCAGTCTCGCAGCTCTATTCAGCTTAAAACCGTTAAACGCCTCCTAATAATACAGCTGGCAGCATGTAGTACCCTTTATAAACAAGTGAGAAGCGAAATAAGTTGGACGACTAAATCCAATACAGAACGGCACTGAAATGTACAAATTTCACCAACGTAGGGGTCCGTGTAGGCCTGTCACCTCCTTTCTACTACGCCAGAGATCGTAAGCAACGTTTCTGCTCTTCTTTCAGCTGTCTTATGTGGACGAATTCCCTTAATGAATCGCTTAATACTCTTTGAAACAGATCATTTGTAACTCTCCCACCGCCAGAAGACACCATCATGTTTACACTTTGCTGAGCCGAAATGCAAATTTTGACCGTATCGTGTCTCATGGCGTCGGCAAAATCAAGATGTCAATAAGACCCGTCAACAATCAGTAATCTGACCAATCAGAGGTTGCACCAGAATCTGGTACACGGCAGGTGCTTTGGAACGGCGGCATAAAACTTTTGTCTGCAGGCTCCCCTGATTTTAATTCTCACTCAGGCCCTTCTCGACTCGCTTCGATCGCCGATTTCTTTGGGAGCCTGCGCGCAGGCTACGGATGATCCTCTGGATGAAGCAGACACTGAAAGGGCAGTGGAAGCGCTGGCCAGACGATCTCCGAAAACTGCAAGAAATACAAGTAGACCATTGTTTCAAGCCAAAGGAATTCGGTGAAGTTAAAGAAGTACAGTTACACCTCTTCTCAGATGCTTCTCATCAAGGATATGCAGCCGTTGCATACCTCCGTTTGAAAGATGTGACTGACCAAATTCACTGTGCATTTGTGATGGGGAAGGCAAGATTGGCTCCTGTGCGGGAAATTTCAATTCCAAGATTGGAACTTACAGCCGCGGTTAACTCAGTAAAGCTCTCCAAGATTATTTGAGAAGAATTGGACATGACCATAGACCAAGTTCACTACTGGACTGACTCGACATCCGTGTTGAAGTGCATCAACAACAAAATCAAAGCGCTTTCATACATTCAAATCTAACCGTCTGACAGTGATACACAATGGGTTTAAACCCTATGAGTGGAAGTACGTAACCTAGATGACAATCCTGCTGATGATGGTTCAAAGGGACTGAAGATAGATGCCATGTTCAAGAATGATCGTTGGTTAAAAGGTCCCAAGTTCTTGTGGGAAAACGAGAGCCACTGGCCCAAAATGATTGAAATTCCAGTGTTAGAAGATGGAGATCCAGAAGTAAGAAAGGAGGCTCAGATTTATGTTTCCGCTCTCCAAAGTAATGTTGTGGATGACTTGATTTCATACTACTCCTGTTGGTGGAAGTTGAAATGCGCCATCGCATGGTTGCTGCGCTACAAACAGTACCTTCGAGTCAAAGTTCAATTGAGAAAGAATGCTGGAATCGTAAATGATTCTCCAGTCGACTCCAGTGAAACACCATTGATGAAATGCGGCCATTTGATAGTGGTAGAGCTCCAAGCGGCTGAAATGGAAATTCTGAGACGCGTTCAAGAAGTAACTTTTCCTGAGGTCTTAAATGTACTTTCAGCAACAGAATGTTGTGAGGACAACGGTCACCCAAAGAAGATTCTTCGGAAGGCAGGAGCATCAATACGTCAGCTGAATCCGCAGCTAAAGGAAGGCCTGTTGAGGCAATGCCCCTGTTGGTTACGAGAAGAAACACCCTGTTATCATCCCTTACAAGCATCAGGTGACAGATCTCATTATCAAGCAATGCCATGAAAGCTTGGGTCATATAGTAAAAACCAGCATATAAGAGCATGTGGATTAAGAACACCTAGGCTGAAATTTGGTAAAAAAGGAGCACATATATAAGAACACATTCAGCCTGAAAAATAAAAAATTGTTCTTATATATAAAAACTCTTCCCTTTTACATAAGGAACATGCAGTGTCTGTAACCTCACTATGGCATAAATTATTGTAAGGAAATAATTGAGAATTAATTAAAGTATTGTGTTGCCCACTCTTATTTCATCATAGTCTAGTATGTCCCTTACAGTTAAAAATTAGAACACTTTCAGCCTGATTTTGCATTAAATACCTGACATATAAGAACCCAATAAACCTGAATCCCAAAAATTGGTGTTCTTATTTGCAGGTTTTTACTGTATGGGCCAAGAATCTGTCTCATCGTCTTTAAGAGAGACATTCTGGATAGTGAAAGGGAGGTCGGCAGTATGGCCAGGGTGTGATAGGAAGGTGCATGAACTGTCAAAAGCAGAGAGAAGCATGTCCAGGAGAACAGTTCATGGCAAGTTTAGCAGAAGATAGGCTTATTCCTGACAAGCCACCTTTCACGTATGTTGGTGTTGACTATTTCAGACCGCTCGAAGTAAAGCAAGACGTTTGACGACACACGCAGTGCACATTGAGATAGCCCACTCCTTAGACACAGATTCAATGATAAATGTGCTTAGAAAATTCATTAGTGTTTGTGGGTATCCAGAGCAGATAAGAAGTGATCGGGGCAGCAACTTCACAAAGGCACACAAAGAGCTGAAAGAAGCCGTGGAAATGTGGAATGAGCACAAGATTAACAACTTCCGTGGACAGAAGAAGATTGAATAGATTTTCAACTCACCCTCAGTGAGCCATATGGGCGGTGTGTGGGAGTGGATGATACGTTCTGTGTGGCAGATCCTGAAGGCCATTTTAAAGGAGCAGCTAGTCTCAGATGAAGTACCGGTACTCTCGACTGTTATGGCAGAGGCACCTCTCACTCGTAACAGTGACAGCCCCCTAGATGAGCAGCCACTGACCCCTAACCATTTGTTGCATCTCCATCCCTGTCCAGGCTTACCACCACAAATAATTGACAAAGATGACCTCAGCTACAGATGCGCTTGGAGGCTAGCCCAATATTTGGCTAATTTGTTCTCGCGCAGGTGGACGAGTGAATACCTGCCAACCTTGTTAGAAAGAAGTAAATGAAACGCACCAAGAAGAAACTTAGAGGCCGGTGATTTAGTCTTATTAGCTGATGAATCCTTCCCTAGAGGCAAGTGGCCACTTGGAAGAATCGAAGAGGTTATGCCTAGTCGAGATGGATTGGATTGCACAGTAAGAGTGAAGACCAGTTGCACTGTGGCAACACGTGCCAAATGACAGCGTAAATGAGAACCAGTGAACAAAGAAGGGGCCACCATACTTACGCGCCCGGTGACCAAGTTGTGTTTGTTGGAAATGGACTGAACAGCCTAGATTAATCAATCAGTTCAAATGATTTATTGTGACTTAAAGAATCAAATTGAACTGTGGAAAGATGACTTTGAACAATTGAGAACATTCCGAACAGCTATTTGAGTTATGAATTGTGTATTTGCCTTAGTTATAGACGGTAGCTCTTGCACTTGTGTATCTAAATGAGACTCTTGTTTACAGTCCCATTTAGAGGCCAGTGTGGCTACTGTTTCTCACATCCGGTTTGTTACATCTAGTTTTGTAGTCACGTGACAATTCCCCAGGGTATCGCACATGGAATATTTTTCAAGGCAGCGAGTTTTAGTTTTGCAGTTTGATTTACTACCAAACAGTTCTTTAACGTGCCTTGCACGGTTTTTTGGAATTGTATGTTTTATTGTACCCCTTTGGTACATTTATATTAAAAACCAGCTTACGGAAGCTACACTTTCTGCAAGCAAATTTTGCTCATGGAACCATTTCAATACAGACGTAGGACAAAGGAAAGTGGAAATGCTTGGTCACAAGTGGCAGAAGACTTAAACCAGATCAAGTCACTCAAGATGAATGTTGACCAAAGGGCTGTCAAAGACAGGTTTAAAATAATCAAGAGCCATTTTCTGCAAAAGATGAGGGATGAGGAATCAGCTTTAAGGTATATCACCTGAGATGACCCCTGTTGATGAAGCTCAAGACAACATTATCGAAAGAGAAAAGGAGTTCGAAAGGCAGCATACCGAAGAAGATGGGGCAAAAACTTCAAAAGCTGAAAAAGACCGAAAAACTGGAGAGGAGATGCACCAGGAGTCACTGGAAACATTTGCTGAAACTAGGAAGAGAAAGATTGAGAATGGTGAGGAAGATACATCAGAAGCTCCAAAGGTGCAAAAGAACAGAAGATCAGGTGCTGACAAACTGGTGTATCTTAAAGAAAAAGCAGACAAGGAAATAGAATACAAGAAAGAAGAGCTAGCTCTGAAGATGAAAGCACAGGAAGCACAAGAGGCTGAACAGAAGGCAATGCGACAACAGCAGAGTGAAACACTTGGAGCACTTGCCAACACGCAACAGACCATGATGAGACAACTACAGCAGCAAGCGGAGGTGCAGCAACAGCAGCAGCAAGAAACTAATCAGTTCATGATGATGATGATGATGCAGATGATTTTCGTGAAAGTTTTGGACTTAGCTCTACCATTTTCACCCTTGCTTACAAGATAGAGATTAAAAACATAAATTTAACTGGCAGTTACATCACGTTACCTAGGATCAAAATATTGTACTCTTTTTTTTCTTGTTGTAGTCTCTCTTTTTTTATCAATCCCTTTTTCAAATTCAAAATAAAATATAATCCTTCTCATTTTTCATTTCTTTTTTTGGTAGTAATAAAAGTCTCACAGAAAGAAGTGAAACTTGGCAATGACTCTGTAGTTGAAGTTGTAACTACAGCATTGGTGGATTTCAGGGGAGGAGCCTCCAAGGTAGTTGTATTCACAGGTTAGCCATGTTCAATTAGAGAACATCTTAAATTCACAACGCATGCCAATTTTGTTTTTCAAATTCGGCTATATTTGTCAGCTGAAAGGTAAAGTCTGCATACGAGCCAAGTGGCCCATCAGGCCGGTGCTTATCCCCAGTTTCCGTAGCATGAAGCGACTAGGAGTATTTCTACTCCCCCCTGGATGGGATGTTAGTCCATCGCAGGGTTACCCCCAGCAATAAATTCGCCGGTACCCATTTATACACCTGGGTGGAGAGAGGCACTATGAGAGTAAAGTGTCTTGCCCAAGAACACAACGCAGTGCCCCGGCCAGGGCTCGAACCCGGACCGCCCGATCCGGAGTCCAGCGCACTAACCATTAGGCTACCACGCCTCCCACTGTAAGCTGAAAGAAGCAACTTAAAAACCTGCTATAGTTACACTGAATACAAGAGACAAGGGAACTGTACTGTTTAAAGTCTTAGCATATCATGCATGATTGTTCACTGTTGATAAGAGCTGTAAAGACATGTGCGGGCATTCGTCAGTAATGCACACATGAGATACATCTTGCCAACAGCACTTAGGCAAATTTTCAAATTCTTTTTGAAATCCAAAAAAGCGAAGAAATTTGTAATGTCTCCAAAAGCCCACTCTACCGATGTTCTAACCTCTCTCATCGCACTGTTGGGGTTATTCTGGCAACTTTAAATGGTCCTTGGAGGTGTATGCTAATTGTGTATGCTGGATCCCCGTATACACATAATGGCTGCCCAAGAGGGGAAAACGAATGACGTTGCAAATCTCCAAGTAAACCAGACTTGCCCAGCATTCCACTGTCATGTCTTTTTCCTACAACTGGGCCATAAAGATTCGTGATCAAACCATTTGCAGCAACAACGGACAGGAATTTTATAGCGTGTACATGCTTGTGCCCGTGATAAAGAACCCGCTGATTTTTTCCTGGCCTTGAAACTGGCCTGACAGTGCCGTCAATAAAACCCCAGCAGTTTTGCAGTGGAGCACCTTTGGCATGTATTACATCCGCATAGTTCTGTAGATTAGCCTGGAAAAGAAATGGCTGGTTGAAACTCAGCAAATGATGGCCTTGTGTTTGGTAAATGAAATCCATTATTTCATTTGATATCATGCAAGGTTGAGGTATGGGCCTTGCAAATCTCGGCAGCATATCAAAATATCTGCATGGACATGCAAATCGCTTAAGAGCACGTGTCCACAAAAATCAGACATTGAGTGGCAAACTTCAAAATTTCAAAATCGCTCAAACTTTGGCTGTCAGTAGGCCATAATGAGTTATTCATCGGCATGAAATTCATTTGTCAAATAAATTTTTCTTTCGGCAGGAAATGGCGATCAGAAAGTTCAAGGCCAGACACGGGAAAATTCGACTTGAAAATTAGCGGTTTTTAAGCAAACCACTTGCCTTTACTATAAAACCTGAAGACATCCACTTGTTATCAGCTTATTCTACATCTTTTCCAGATTTTATTCTATAATTGAAGGGCCGCGAAAGAAAACGTCCCCCTTGAATTTTGGCAAAATTGAACATTGTCAAAAACATTCCAAATTTCACATGCAGGTTTGTTTATGTGTGCTTTACACTGACCTGTAACTCATTTCGTGTGTCTTTGCTTTCCTGTCGATAATTATCGTATGCAGAAATGAAAATAAAGTGCTTGCAGCTTTCATTCTTCACAGTCAGCCAGTAGTATGAGTTTTTCAACACAATGCATGGTCATCTTTCTTCGTAGGGTTTTGTAAGTGTAACGGGAAGGCGAGAAGAACTTCAAACGCGCCATTACAAGAAATTGCGATGCCGCAGCCATGTTTTCATTTTGATTTGCCTTGGGGGGGGGGGGGTTAGAAAGGGACTGGATACCACATTGTGAGGTTGAGCTGACGTGTGAGAAAAGGAAAAAAGATGGCGATTTGCTTGTGAGAATAAAATGCTTTGAGTGCAACCGTCTGGTGGTTGAAGGACATCATTAAGTCTGGATACTCGCAAGTCAATAGCATCTCTCGAAGAACTGAGGGTTGTTCTGTGCTTTGTTTGCACAATAGCGCTATTTTAGGCGCTGGAGGTGAAAGTTGTCCGACAAAGGCAGGTTGATCCAGGCGGGAAGTCTAAGGCAGGTTTCTTGTCGGGAACTTTGTCAGCACGAGTTTTGCAGTGTTGGCTGGGATGCTGCGGCATCAAAGTTGCCGATAAGCGAGCTGGTTTTAGACTTATCAAAATTGTTGGAGTGTTGCGGGCAGGACCTCTCCTGTCGACAAAATTCCCGGTACCTCATTAAATATTCATCGATCGATCGATCAATCGATGCAGCCGAAAACCAAAAAGTGTGTGAAGTCCTGTCTTGATTTCGCGGGATTTTTTGGAGTGTGTGTGATGCGATGATGCAAGGATTGGAGAAGTGAGAGCAAACAGTGCTTTACTGAAAGCAAAACTAAGATGTAGTATGAAAACCAGCGTTAAATTTAACGTTGACGGCGACCGCCATGCATGTTTACTTCGCGTTCGTTAAATCGGATCGACAGAGCGCGTGTCGTGTCACAAAAGTAGTCGAGTGATGTGGAGCCAAACAAGGAAAAAAAAAACAGCTAACTGCAAGCACACTGGATGGAAAGCTAACCGCAAGCAAACCGAAGTGAAAGCTAACTGCAAGCAAACCGAAGTGAAAGCTAACCGCGGGCCTAGGGTTAAGCGTTTGGTTTATAGCTCAAATGCTAACCCTAACCCCAAATTTTAACCCTAAACTGAAACGCCAACCCTAAACCTTGGAGTTAGGGTTAGAGTTAAAGTTTAGGCTAGGGCTTAGAGCTTGGTTTAAAACAGCCGTAACTGGTTAACCGGTTAACCTTCGCTGATTTCATTGTTTCAACAAACGAAAGGCTTCTTTTGTTTATGCCTTATCCAATTAAGACGTTGCAAGCGAAAGCCGTGTTTTTTTGCATGCGTAATTTATGGAGAAAGAGACCAAACAACAGCGAAAGAAATACCGGGCAATGTTAAACACACATAAACAAAGCTACATGCAAAATTTGGAGTTGTTTTGACAATGTTCAATTTTGACAAAATTCCAGGAGGACGTTTTCTTTTGCGGCCTTTCAATTTCTATGAAGTTTAAATAAATTCATGACACTAAGAGAGATCTGAAAGAAATCCCACTCTTTCTCTATGGAAATGACAAGGCAAATTTAAGAAATTATTTACCATACTATCTTTATATCAAATAAACTGATATTTTGGAAATAAAGTCGGGAAGAAATGGTCTTTCAATTGATGTCACTTTTTGTCTGGGGAAATTAAATCGTTCTCTCTGAGAAAGCGCTAAAAATCACGAAATCAAGCAAATAAGAGATTGCGTGACAGACGTGACAAAGTTGGAAATTGCGATTTTCAAATATTTTGGCCCTATAAACTCCATAAAAATAAAAAGATCTTATTGCTACATATGAATTTGCCATTCATTAACTTCCTGTGAAAAAGAAAAATATATTAACGTTTGATTTTTATTAAAGCTTTCCCTCCGTTTTGCGTGCAAAGTGTACCCAGTTTATATCATTTCTTTCACTTGGATGTTGTGTTATGTGGATGCCTTTGTGAGCTAATAAGTAATTTATGAATGCTATCACTAATTTTAGAAAGTTGCTTATTCTAGTTGCTAGTTCTTAATATATATTTACTAGTGGTACCTATCGGTAGAAGTGCCAACGAGTACAACAAGAGAGAAGGGTTGTGAGGATAATAAATTTATTGTAAATGTTTGACTAAAAGTACACGTTATGATGTGGGTGTGATCAATGTACATTGCATGTATTCGTTGCGGAATGTTTATGGAATAAACTGATGCGATTTGGTGAAGGCCTAATGAAGGAGTTCTAAAATGATACTAAAGTAGTGAGAAACCTTGTGAAATCCATGTAATTTGAGGGTTGCAAGCCATTGCAGTTCTATGCCGCTATTTTGGAAAGGTGTCAGCTGTTTTTAAGTCCAATAGACCTTAAATCAAAGTGGCTGTGAGCCACTGAAACTCGGAAAATATATAGCCTTTGTTTACTTCATATATAGTAACACAAATAAAGGCTGCATTTTACCCAACCCCCTACCCGCTTCACAAGACTAATTGATTACTAAATTTAATATTAAAGACTCTCTGTCGACTGCGAGTGTTTATTGTTTTGATTCTGGCGCTGAAGAAAATCGTTCGAAAATCAAAAAGATTTAGGCCATTCGCGCCCTAAAATAAAATATACCGGTAGAAACAGGTATAAAATGTTTACTTTTGAGGTCATCCAGCTAAGAAATACTTTATTTTGAAATTATGACCTCGCGTCGTGGGGGCGCAAGCTACAATTACAATTACAAGCTCCTGTCGCCATACGCGTCATTGGTCGTCATTTGAAACAACTCCATAAAATAAATTTCCTTTTTATTTGCTTTTAGAAGCACATATACAGAGTATATATATACAGTACTTAGTGCTCTTAAAATACAAGATGTAGAACTAGAGCAATGAACATTTCGTGGCGATTTCCATACCGGGGTTTGGAATTCCTGCGGAGATTGTTTCGATAAGCGGTCACGTACAGATTCTAAATGCTTTCAGTTCGATCTTTTTTCACTCCGAAAGATTGCCATTACTAGCGAGTAGGGGAAAAATGAAGCAAAGAACGCACTTTTCATCGAAATAAAAATGTCAAATAATCTCAATAAAGCTTACTTGGTACTGGAAGAATCTACTGGCAATGCGAAGGGAAATAATTCTGCAGCGATTCAGTGTCACTCAGCTCAATACTGCAACAAACGTGAGCAGTTTTCACTTTGCCTGTATCCGAGGTCATCTTCTTTGTTTCTCCATTGATTCTGGGCAGATTTTCTTGAATAAATCTTTTCGGAAGAGCCTCTCGTTGGCTAAAAGCAGATTGCGTACCGGCCGTTGTTTAGGTTCTCACACATGTGAGTTTGCGGATCACGTATCGACGCCATGAATCATGCATCGTGCACGTGCTGAACAAATAAGTAGCGCGCTGATTGGCCAAAACTATGACAAATTGTGCACGTGCTGAACAGTTTCTGCTCAACAGATTGGCTAAAAACATCAGACATTGTGTCGTCACGATCTACCTTACATTACATTACTTACATTTCTACATTTTGGAGCGTTTGTGAGATTTTTTCCGCACATACAAATCTTCTCACGGCTCTATAATCTGCCGCCTCGTCAGGCCTTCTGGTCTTCCAGAAGGCCTGACTCGTTGGCAATTACTAAAACTGAACAACTTGTCATC
The DNA here is from genome assembly GCA_963693305.1 of Meandrina meandrites. Classification (NCBI taxonomy): domain Eukaryota; kingdom Metazoa; phylum Cnidaria; class Anthozoa; order Scleractinia; family Meandrinidae; genus Meandrina; species Meandrina meandrites. Next base: position 16,941,514 of record OY855909.1, read on the forward strand.
GTTGTTATGGTTACTAATTCTAAACAAGTATCCCTCCTGATTTTTGGATTTTCCCACGGCCTTGCCACATATCTCACGCGCTGTGTAATGACTGCAATGGGGTTATTGTGCTCTTTTCAGAGTATAATGAATACAGACTGCGCCTGTAATAGGTACGATAAAAGCTAGAGTCTTTAAGACTTAAAACTTCTGCCCGGTTTAATACGTTTCGCCCCCACTAACTGCCCCTGGGTCTCCGAGGATGGAATGGAGGAAGCTGCTTGTCCAATCTTCCGCTTAATTCTTCACATCCATTATGACACGTAGACATGGTATACCTAGTAGACTGTTTTGAAACAAAGGCTCGCTTGCCGCGTAGCGACGTAGCCAACGTACAGGCCAGTACAAAAATTAGCCAGGGCAGGCCGGCAATATTTTCAGCAACGTATTTTTAAAATGTGCAAGTAAAACAATTCAGGTTCAGCACTTTTAAGAATTTTAACGTATCACTTACGGGTAATATATCTCGCAAGTACCCTTTCAAGGCTTATCACACGGGTGAAAACTCGGGAGCCAAGTGACTGCCGTCAAATGCACAATGGTTCGTTAATTTAGGAATGAGTGAGAATTAGTGCCATTCTCTATTGTGAAATGTTTGAATTCAGGTGATGCCAAAATACAATAAAAATCGACAAAAGTGAACGAAAACAGTCACTTTTTCAACGGTCTTTATCTGAAGAAAAAAAAGCCTTCCCCGAGGAAGCATACTCCCGGATCCCCGAAAGGAGGCTCGGTTAAACAGGCCTACAACTCTTGAAAAAGCTGGCTATGTAACGCTCCTGATAGCATCTTGCGTGTCACTCATAACATGAATAAATTATAAATAAACTAATCTTTGAGTATTTCGCGTGTCACTTGGGTAACATGAATAAATTAATAAGCAAATGTTTGATCCACAACTGTTTGGTCCATTTTGAGTGAAAACGATCCTACGTCGGGCAAAAACCACTGAATACTTTTCAGTGAGAATCATATTAATCAGTTGGAAACCAAAGATAACACAACACGCAGGGGCTTCCCAGAAATTCTTACATAAAACCCAAGAAGTTTATTTAAACTACCATTAAGGGGGCTTTGGCAGATTGGAAGTTGATTTCATTTTTGCAGGTTTGGGATAAATCTGCCATATCAAAAGATGTCTCATAATTACAGTCAGATGGAAAAATCCATCTTTGCTCTCAAATTTCAGTTGAAGGGTTTTCTCTACCATATGAATCGATATACATATATAGTCGATGGCTCCCTTGTTACACCCTTAATGTGCATGGAAAGTGGCTCCTAGCTGAATGGTAGAAAACAACGCAACTACGTAAGTTTACCATTACATGCAAATAGCAAGGATATCCAAAGAATTTCGTGCTGCTCCCCAGCTTATATTACAAAGTGTAATGAACCATTTTCTTGTCTCACGCCACCAGTAACAGAAGGGACGGCCCCTTCTTTGAGTTTGTTTTTAAATTTGGAAAGGATACTTTGTTTGTTCGCTGAAACTTCCATTCGCTATTTATCAGTCCCCCAGTGGACATTTTAATGTCTTGACTGTGTGTACATAAATTCTACCACCACTGTGGAGTATGAATTTGCTTATACATGGGTACGGTCGGTAGATTGATATAAGAAGCAAAAAACGTAATTCTCAAAAGAAAATGATGTTGTTTTATGAACAGCAATGAAATCAGTTTATTTTTGTCGAGTTTTGGCTAAAATATCCAAAAATCACAATTTCCACCTTTGTCACGTCTGTCACGCAATCTCTTATTTGTTTGATTTCGTGATTTTTAGCGCTTTCTCAGAGAGAACAATTTAATTTCCCCAGACAAAAAGTGACATCAATTGAAAGACCATTTCTTCCTGACTTTATTTCCAAAATATCAGTTTATTTGATATAAAGGTAGTATGGTAAATAATTACTTAAATTTACCTTGTCATTTCCATAGAGAAAGATCAGGATTTCTTTCAGATCTCTCTTAGTGCCATGAATTTATTTAAACTTCATAGAAATTATAGAATAAAATCTGGAAAAGATGTAGAATGAGCTGATAACAAGTGGATGTCTTCAGGTTTTATAGTAAAGACAAGTGGTTTGCTTAAAAACCGCTAATTTTAAAGTCGAATTTTCCCGTGTCTGGCCGTGAAATTTATGATCGCCATTTCCTGCCGAAAGAAAGAGTTATTTGACAAATGAATTGCATGGCGATGAATAACTCATTATGGACTACTAACAGTCAGCGTTTGAGCAATTTTGAGTTTTCACACTTTTGCCGCTATTTTCCGATTTTGTTTGATTCTTGCAGACATTCGCTCTCAAGGAATATACAAAGCACTTCAATTCCATCGACTACAACCCAGTTGTAGCATCTGACTTGATCCGGTACTTGGAACACTTCAGCAAGAAGGTATATGTCATTCTTTATGAATCTAAATTCTGACATGCATTCATCGTCAGTTAAAAGTTCAAGGTCGAACTGATCATAGCTCCAGTAAGGTAGTTGAAGGTTGCTTGAAGTGTTTAAGTCATACAGCAGCAGCAATTCTTCATCGTTGATTAAATTATCACTGTGTGCAAATAGCAAGGCATCTCTAACTTCTCTTAAAGAAGGCACACCTATAAAACACTCAGCTTTGTCGAATAACTCAACCAAAGCAGTCATCAGGAAAGCCTCCAGCAATTAAAATTCGGTTTATTGGCTGTTTCAGGTTGCAAGTAAAATATTTTGAGAAGCAAAGATAAAAAAATTGGCTGCACAAAAAAGCTAAGACCTGTCCTCAATGCATCGACACGTAACGTTAATCCCTCAGTGGACAGCTGAGGTTGTCGTTCCAGTCTCTCTCTATCACTAATGCCGTCGTGAAGTCTCCCCGTCGTCGGTACACAAAGTCCCTAATATTGCTCTCAGATTATATAAAAGTAATAACAAAAGAAAATGCTAATAAAAATGTTCTTCGAGTATAGTCTTTGCATTATATCATCTCAGCACTATCCGCAAAGTGTTCAGGATAGTGTTCATGCTGTCACGTAATGATCCTTTAGATAGGCTGGTGGTTGTCTGATGCGCTGTGGCTGTAATGGACTCTTGGGTGGGGTTGCAGGTGTTCCACTGGTGGCTTGAGAGGTGTTTGGTGTCTTTCTATGGGATATTAATTTTTCTTGTGTGATCTTGGTCGGTGATGAGCTGTCACCTGGTCTTTCAACAGGAGTCACATCCGGTATCACCGGAGCATCAGGACTGTCCTTGGTTTTTCTTAGATGCTAACGGTTCCTTCTGTAGTTTTCCCCATCAGGTGTTTCCACCACATAGGATCGCAATATTTTTTACTGGATGCGATTTTGTTGAAAAAGTGAGGTCCAGTTAAACGCCAATACCACTAAATATATTTGTCTTCAGTAAAATCATATTTCATATTATTATTATTACCAAACGATAGGTGAATATTTTCTCAAAGTTTCACAGCCATCGTGTCAAAGCCTAAAAAGTTATAACCCAAAGTCTGACATGGACAAGTGCACCCGCTATAGCTACAGAGTCACCTTAATTTGTCAAGTCATAGTATTAATATAAACTTTAAACTGCTATTGTTGGATGTTTGGGGGGATAAGGTCCTTTGAAAAACAAAACGCTTTACAGTACTCCTGAAGTTCGAAAACACAGTGGAGGGTAGAGATGTTTTTTGGACACAGTACAACAAACAGCCGAAATGTTTTAATGCTTGCTAAAGGGAGTCTAGATAGCGAGTTAAAGGTATGTAAACAAGATAGTGGAGGTAGATATATCATGCTAACTAGTAATCTTCAGGGACAGTTGCTATTCTTTGTCAAAATTTATGCTCCAAACAAAAACAAAGAAAAATATGTCTTTTATGATGAAATTCATCCTATTATAAAATTTCTTTTATGAAGAAATTGATCAAATATGATACATAGATCCAGAATCTAAATTAATCATTGGTGGGGATTTTAACCTCATCCTCGATAGTTAGGTGTTTGGCCGTGGTGGAAAACCAAAAGTGAAAGATGCTTAAGGTGGTTTGACCCAGTATTTTTGTACAAGCACCTTCCAACTTTGATCCTCCCATTCCTGAACAGCTTGATTCCAGTTACATATCCATTACAACACATGGATTAAATATAGACTGAATCACAATATGATATCAACTTTTTGTAGATTGGAATAAATATCACATGATAATGACGTCAGGATTGCTTTCGGCCTGAATATCGAATCAAATTTTAGCTCAAAGAGAGAGGTAAAAACGTTCAGTAAACATCCAAGGGATAGCAAATTTGTTTATATGAAGTCTTAGCTTATTTGATGCATAAATTAGGCCCTTCCTATAGCAATTCCAAAATAGTCCAAAATTCCTCTGATTGATTCTTATGAAGGCAAACACCCAAGGTATAAGTAGTGTAAAGCATTTCCAGAGAAAATGCAGATATGGGCTAAAATTCCATTCAGACCGAAAACAATTGCGACATCATTATCATTCCGATCTAAAAAAAATGATATCATCCTGTGGTTCAGTCTATATGCAATCCATGTGTTAAAATGGATATGGTACTGGAATCAAGCTGTTTAGGAATGGAAGGATCAAAGTTGGAAGGTGCTGGGTCTTAACATGAAAACCTTTGCAACAATTTACATTTGACAGATATCTGGTGAATTCGAAATCCAGACGTTAAACAATTCAGCGTATAATAGACTTTTGTCTCATTAACAATTGTGAACAAGAGGAGGTAGAAAAAGTGGACATCACCCTCACAATAAGATCCAATCACCCAGCCATTACTCTTTAATAGGCCATATTCGTATTCTCGGTATTGGACTGGAACTAGCTTGCAATGGAGGCTAATGCGGGGGAATATAATTAAAAAGAGCTTCATGTAATTTGCATTTGAAAAGATTCCCCGCATTAGCCTCAATTGGAAGCTAGTTCCAGTCCAATACCGAGAATACGAATATGGCCTATTTAAAGATATAGAAATTTTGCCATATGCACCCTTGTTTTGGAAATTTAATGCGAGTCTTCTGGAGGATGAAGAATATGTAAATATATAAATCAAATCATTTGGAATAATAAGAATATAATTATACAAATGGAATCATTTTTTGATGATCATATATTTATGCTGGGTATAGTCAAAATCGGTGATCTGTTATCTGACACGTGGGATTCATTTCAAGGCCCAAAGATTTTGCAAGCAAATCTATCCCCAATCCAGCGTTTCAAATTAATGAGTATTGTGGACGCAATTGCACCAATTTGGAGACTTTCCTTATCATTAAACAAAGTCAACAACAAATATTGAATGATACTATTTTTGTTAAAATGGATGAAAAAAACATTGATATTTTAAAAACTACATCAAAATTACTTTACAAAGAATTCAAATCCACAAAGCAAAACCCTCCGAGTGCCCCAAAAAGTTTCAACATAATAAAGATTTATTCTGTTCGAACGACCCAATCACTCGAAACAGCCATCTGTTTGAACAACTTGTGTAATCCATCCAACAACCTGGATCATCCTTTCAGGAAAAAAATAAGTATCTAGGTGTTATGAGTGGCAGAAGTCTGTTCAAATGCCACTTTAATTCCCCGGAAGTGAAATATTTCTGCCGCCAAGTTCTTTCACAGTGAATCTGCATAGAAGCCAGTGTGTAAACAATTGTCACAAGCGTTCATGTTTAACGAATTGGTTCTACATACGGTTCTCCTGGATACCGGTACTTTGTTTCTTGCTGCAAAAATTGAAAATAAAATGCCAATCAAAGGAACCAGGATGTTAAACAGCGAACAAAAAACGGCATTTACTGCTGGTGCTGTGTTAACATTTGCAGTCGCCGAGAATGTAACATCACCAGCTGTTGTGAAAGGCAAATACATGTAGAGCGAATACCGACATTTTTTAATTTGCTTGGTGCATTCCTGTTCTTTCAAAGATAAATACACATCGAAGGACAACTTTAAAAAAGCAGAGGCATAGATGAAAAGTAAAACAAAAATCGTGACAGGCAACTCGATGCATGAAGGTCACGCATTTGTCGGAATGTGCCGTGTCAGCAACTGAGAACCTGGTTTAAAATTTTGCGTATAATGTTTACTTGAAAGGTATTATTGCCCGGCAAATGTCCGGATATTTATTATTTCTTTCAACTTTGTCTCACAGAATGGATATACATGTATACATGTAAAAAGTCAAATCAATTTTAGATCATTGAGTTGTTTTTCCAGCATATGGCATGTTTGGGTCAGCAGGACATAATGCACGTGCTTCATTTTCTAAACTTTCTATCAAGATGTGAATATTGTAACCCTAATCGCCGACCAAGCGATCTCAGTGTCAAATTTGCAACTGACACAAAAAAAAATGTTTCTCTTCATCCAGTTAAAATTATTACTATCCGCAAAAGAAACAAAACTTCTAAGTCGAACGACAAATAAACAACTCGTTGGAAGAAGCTGGCATTTGCATAATCCACAATGAAATTGTTTCCTGAAAGGTAGCACACTTCCTGCAATGTCATACATGCCTTGATCTTCTGTAAAAACTTTTATTCCATAAGGAGAAAACGTTTCCAAAGTTAAGAAGCAATCTTTTCATGCGTTTGTTTACATCACTGTATATTTAAACTTTTCCCTGAAAAAAATTGTGGGGCATGCCCTCATGCTTGTTATTGAAAGCCGTACCACAAGTTACTTTCTATTTTGCAAATTCAGTTGGCAAAGATCAATGACGCAATCAAACAAGTCATCTGTTTGAACAGTTTGCTTACCCATTCATAATTTTTTTTCATCAGCCGTTTGAATGGCTTGGCTACCCATTTGAAATTTTTCATAAGCCGTTCGAATGACTTGGCTACCCAAGGCTGCTACCTAACGGGCGCCCGGTAGCCTGGGGCGCCTAAGTTACGAGTGCGGGCGACTAAATTTTTGTTCAAGGAGCCCAGATTGGCGCCTAAACATCTATTTTCCATTCTCATCTAATGACTTCGATTTCCTTGTAACTTTGTTCCACTGGCGTAAGATTTATCCCGTTCAAAACAATAAGTGCTTTATTTCAAAACGGAAATACTAAAATTGTCCACAATCGAGATAATTTTAGCATATAAATACGTACCGTGCCTTTGCAAACTTTGGTAACTTCGAAAACCATTTATTTTCGACTGTTTAGGACTGGGACTGACTCCCAAATATGGAATGAAGAATGAATGGTATTATGGGCTGCTTCACATTTCGTTCGCTACATTGACGTTTTGGTGGAGTTTTAGGGTGAATTTGAAGTAAACATTTACGGATACAAAAGTGAAATCAATCTCCTGGCTATCAGTGCATCAGGTCTGATCATGACAATTTTAATCTGCAAAAGCTTGATACAAAAACCTTTTCTTCAAGCCTAAAATAATGTGCAGAATGTTTTGATGTTACACGTAAGCTTACGAATTACTGTAATTAAGCTTATTATTTAACTCAAACTTTTATTTTTTCACTTTTGAGAATGCTTAATTTCATAACAACAGAAAATATATGCCTTTTCTGTGATATTTTTATCAGCTACCGCTTTTGTGGATCAAGTTTGTTTGTTTGTTCATTCAAACTGTTTCGAATTTTATCTCAGTCATTGAACCCTGACAAGGAGAACATTACTCTTGAAAATAATAATGTGCTACAAAACTTTGCTGAAAACAGTTTGAATAACATGAATTGTTTTTAAAACTACTAAAATCTATTGTATAAACAACTCATTTGATAAGCCTAGAAACTGTTTTTTTTTTTCACAACTTAATTTTTCTGGTCTGATTATGAAATGTAGATAAGATCATAATTTAATTAAAGTGTTCACACAGGTGTTCTGACTTTTTATCACCTTTGTCTTAACCTTCAAATAGGCCTGCTAAATTGTAATCTTGGTTCTGTTAAACGTTAATTACTAACAATAATTCAAGTTCTTTAGTGAGCTTGCTGTGCAAAAGTGAAATAATAATTTTCCTGGTTCATGCTTCATTGATTTTGCTTCAAAATTTTGGATGTTCAAAACTCCTTTTAAACAATGTTCTACGCATTTTTAACTTACTTTATCCAACATTCATCACAGGACAATATACTGGTTGGATTTTCAAACTCATTTTAAGCCTACAGAAACTTTCTAATATACACACTCCTGTTCATGTCACCCACTCAGTGTAAAAAGGGATTTATCAAAGGAGAGGAGAGGCTAAATAAACTTTCAAGTTAAGAAAGCTAGAATTTCTGACACAACTATTTGAGGGAGGTTACCCTCAGAAAAAAATCTTGTCCGAAGGCGTTTTCTGTTCACGTCTGACAAAACAATATGTGTGTGCATGTGGAAAGGGACGGGAGGGGGGCGGGCTGCTCCCCAGGTCCCTCCCCTAGATTTGTTTTTTCTTCTACCCCACCCCCCTCCCTCGAGGATCGACCATGGCTACTTTTAGGCTGGGCTCCTAAAGTAATGGCTTGGGCTCCTAACTTTTGATGTTAGGAGCCCGAAGGGCTCCTTAGAAATTTCCTTAGGCAGCAGCCTTGCTACCCATTCGAAATTTTTCATCAGCCCTTTGAACAGTTTGTTTACCCCTTTCAAATGGCTTGGTGACCCATTTGTAACCCGTTTGATAGCCGTTGGTTTCACCCGTTTAATGGAAAACCGTTAGTGTATGTTTTCCTGTGAAAGATCACACATTACAAAAAATGGGAAAATTTTTAACTCATGTTCGTGTCTGATCCAAATTTCCAATGTTGTTTCTTGAACCCCCTGTATTTGTTTTTCTTTTTTCTCTTTTTGTACCTTTTTTCCCCTTTCCTTCTCTTTTGTCCTTTTTGTGTTTAAATCTCAGATGCAGTGACATTAGCTTCACATATTAATGTTAGTACTGTAATTATGAAAGTGTTTACATGTGTAAATGTATGGCTGCACGTGGAATTTGTAAGTAGGTATTGTAATGGTAGAGTAGAAATAATTTTATGTCCACTTGTAAAAAAATAATAATAATAAACCATTAAAATACAAAAACACATGTTTCATCATCTATCTTTTTTTAAAAGTGCTCTTTTCAACTTCTGCTTCTGTATTCCTACAGTATCCCTAGTTTACCTCTCTGCAGAGCCAGCTCATGAAGGTTTTGAAATGCAAACAAATGTTTTGTGTCTATGACTTGAATCTCTTGCTGTTCTGTTGACTGGGCCACTGACTTTTTTCTTGGCATCACAGGCCCTGTGCCACACGTGAGCACTTCAAATCACGTCATATTTTATTCAGTCCTAAATATTCCTTCATTAAGTGAAAAAGGCCAGTAAGAAAGCTGTCTTAAGCAAAGCAGAGCTGGAAAAATTGTATATTGATGGTAAACTCACTACAGTCTGATCATTTATATTAGTTTGTATTCAAATAATGTTAACGTATTTATAGTATTTCACAAAGGTCCAAAATAGGAGTTCATCGAAACCTTGCTCATGATCAAGTCCTTGAGGCACATTAGGAATTTTTCTTGCAACCTTTTAACCTTTCTGTCCAAGATTCACTGTATTTTTCTCACCTAATTGATGTCCTCTTGATTATCCAACATTTTTCAATTGCCAAGATAATATTAACATTATTCAAATTATTATTATTTTTTTCACTGGCTCTCAAATTATGGTGTGCAGTACTTGGCTTTAAGTTAGTCACCATTAAGGTGGATCCTTCAGGTCGTTATATTTTAATCAAAGCTGAAATTCAAGATTTGCCATTCATTCTTCTTATCATTTTTTATCTTTAAGCCAGGAAACGGCATGCTTCCAGAATTCAGATGAAAATTTACAAAGAGTAAGAGCTTGAGGGATTCCAATTCTTCTTGACAAACGGTGCAGCTTAGAGATTGTGCCAGATCGAAGTGAAAACGTTTTTCATTAGTAAAGACAATATTGCTCAGATATTTGTCCAGAAATTCGCTGATTTTTTACTCATTTGTAACACAAAATGGAAGAGAGTAGACCTTTTCCCAATTGAAACTAGCTTTAAGAAAAACGAGGAGAAAATATCGAAGCGTGCAGAATGAACGCAACGAGGCGGAACAAGCGAAAACCATTATGTAAATTTTCGAGTTTTTTTTCTCAGAAATAAAACGTAAACCAGCCAAAAAAAATATCGGGCAATGTTTTACTACTTAATTGAAAACCACATGCAAAAATTCAGGCACTTTGGAGGGAAAAAAAATTCACCCGAAAAAGTCACTTACGCTTGTGTTGCACCAAGCCATTCAATTAGCCAAAAATATAAGCACGGTTTTAAGTTGCTATAGCAACTTCTTGTTTGTAATGTTTGACTTTTTCCCTTTTGTTTTGAGAATGAAAGTACCGTAATTAGTAACTTTTGGAAGTAAATTGTTGTAAGTACAGCGAACGTGGTCAACAAATTTCCATAATTCTGGGTGCGTCTTATAACAGGGTATTTAGGAGAAATTTTCATTTTGCTTACTTGCCATAATCGTCTTCGAAAGTTTATGGTGCATCATATAAAGAAGTGCACCTTATAAGTGAATAAATACAGTAATTAAAAATTAAAGTTGAATATTTTACATGTTCGTGGAGGGAAGCGGGGGCAAAAAGGTTTTGTGTGTGCATGGAGGAGACAAGACGAGTGAAAATTTATCTGGGATGAGTTCAGCTTAAAGGTCACTCACCCACAGGGTGAGTGCTCAGAAATCTTAGTTTCCAACCCTGTACAATGTAAACCTTCTGGAAATGTACCTTACCTGGCCTGATTTGCCCACATGGCCAGGGTCCGGAATGCTAGAAGAGATCTGCTGGATTCCTTTAAACTGACAATTAAAGAGCATACACTGTTCATTACACCTTTCAATACCTCTAATGAAAATGCAAATTAATAGCTGGCATACACTTACACCAAACATTTCACTGTTTTTCCTTCAATCCCCAAACAACAACAATATTGTTGAAAAGATATTTTAACCATTCAGCAATTCAACCTTCTATAAATGACATTATGTAAACATAATGGATACTGGGTAGTAAACTATATTTTTTTACAGAGAGCGATTTTATTAACTCCTTTAATCAATCTGGTAGGTGATACAGAAACTAGAAAGTAAGAATTTATTACTTCAGAATCTATTCATAATGATGACTATTGTTATTTTACACTGTTTAAGTGTGAAAGAATATTTAAATATTGCATGCAACATAAAGACTTGCCTTCAAAATTCTGTAAGATTTTTTACTAATGGGGATATTTAAGATCATGATCTCATCATAGATTTTTTAGGTGTCAAGATCATATACGTTGTACGGTCAAGTTTGCAAATTTCAACAGCTACAAAAATAAAATTTTATACATATATTTTTTTAATTGCTCTGCATTACCAAACAAAAATAGAATACTAAGATGTTTAAAGGAGACTCTGCTGAAAATCAGAGAAAATTCTAGTTGCCGAGCATTTAAATCTATGTACATGTAAGATTGCTTAATTGGCATGTATACAATGCATACAAAATAAAATTAAAACAAAGTGAAGGTCTTCATTTTCAAGTTTTAACAACCTATAATTATTGTGGTCTTTTATAGCATCTCCTTTTCAGTGTCCATATCATCAAAATGTTTCAAACCCCGAGTGGAGAGAATGTGACATTTCCATTGATACTGATGGCTAAAAAACACCTTATTCCAAAAAGGCCAAAAATACACTACTCTTTTGCCTATATGTTAAATGGCCTTCATTGCCTTGTTTTAAGCCAAAGATTCTTTTCAATTCTGCAGATGCGATCGAGGCAGTGTGGGCCAATTTTATTAACATGAAGACAAAAGAATATTGTATTTTCTGCCATTTTGGATCATTTTGGAATAAGGTGTATGACACTTCTGTCCGAAAGCTTAAGTTAAAAAGACTTACCTCTCACAAAGACAACACAAGTCTGGAAACAATGCATCAAACATGAGACTTCCACTCTTTTTTTCATTGTTTAAAATGATCTGTCAATAGAATTTAATACAACAAAATTAAGGCCATGTTAGATTTTTTTGCACAATATGAGCTGTTGGCATGTCAAGAGGTATGAGCGTGAACACCCTGTTGTATTAGACGTCACTTGTACCACTTTGCAAATTTCCAGCAAATATTAAAGACATCTTGTTAAATGCCATCACTTCTGCATGGAGTGCATGCCATTTATTAAACTAGCAAGATCAAAGTGGGAAACAAGGGCAACCCTAAAACCCGGAATCCGGAATCCGGAACCGGAACCGGAATCCAGAATTCGATCTGCTTAAGTTGTTTTGATATTGAGAATGAGTGACGAGAGAAATGATTCACTATAGCGACGACCAATAAACACTTACAACATTCCTTGCTGGCCAAGTTTTTTATCTAAAATTCTGTCTTGCAATCTACTAAAGCTTTGTTTTTAGTGGCTGCCTTCAATATCACATCGCAAACATCTTTCACGTTGGTCCAAAGTAATTTCACTAGCTTAGCAGCAAGGCCTTCTGAGAGGTTAAGCAAAAGTAACCCCAGAAAAACTTGTGGAAAATAATTTTAAAAAAATTGTGTCATGAAATATCATCCCCTTTAGAATCAAAGGCACTTAAAGCCGTCTCGTGTTACTCTTTTTTCCAGATTTTCGTGACACTAGAACATTGTTTGATTTTTACGAAGATCGTGAAAACTATATCTGCTATATCCCACCGCTGTGATCACTATAAATAGAGCTGAACAGTAAATATCCTGTTAAAACCTGAACCATTATTGTACGCATTGTAAACAGAAATGATAATTCATTTTCAACTACTTTCCCAAAATCCATCGCATTCAATAGTTCCAGTGAAGATAACATGGTAGATATCAAAGCACGCTATTCCTTAAATAGGCAAAATAAAGCTGTTAAGAGACTACAAGACAAGACACTCCAAAGAGATTTTAGAGATTCATTCATCCACTGAGTATGCTAACCGTGTAGCGTGACATGCACAACAACGTCAACGAAAACTCTACAGGTCTAGTCTGAAATGTCAGCCGTCTTCTCTTCCTTCCCGCCCTTCCTCTGAGGGGTAAGGAAGAGAAGACGGCTGACACTTCAGACTATCTACAGGTCCATCTACTGACATCTTGTTGATAGACGTTTCTGCATTACAAAGCTAAGAGAACTCATCAAATATAATTTCTCTCTTTCGGTTATACATTGTATTATGCATTTCTAACCTGGTGTATTTTGTTCTTCTTCTACGAGTTTTCTTAATGGGTTACAATTAATTTTCATTGATAATCTCACACAATTTAAGGGTTAGAATGTTCTTTTAAAAACGTAAAGCTTGTCTGTATTTTACTTAATAGCTGCTGGCTGCAGTTCAAAGATATCCAAAATTGAAAAGCGTAAAGCTAATTTAAGTAATTTTAATTCGTTACTTGTAGTCCTCTTTAGAACTTCATTCATCCACTAAAAGGGCTGTTGTTGCCGCTCTATAAAAGTTGTGTTATATTGTAGCGTGAAATTCACAACAAGATATATGAACCTACATCTAGTACCTCTTGACTCAGGTCAATCTTCGGGGTCAAAAAAAAAAAAAAATTAATGTTAATTGCTTTGCGTTTCAGATAGACATTTCTGCTCGTCAATCCTAAAAAATCTCATCAAATATAATTTCTCTCTTTCGGTCATACATAATATTAGTCATTTCTAACTAACCTGGTGTATTTTTGAGTCTAATGCGCATGCGCTTTAGACTCTATGTAGTGGAAAAAAGCTGTTAGCAATCCCCTGGGAATGGTTCGGGATCGATAATCATTCGGTGTAATTGTGCATAAACAATAGCCCGCCTCATTGCGGGCTTGGTGCGGTGGTCGTAATCCAATCAGGAAGCAAGGATGTTGTTAACGAAGCAACGGTCGAACGGAGCTCGAGGACGACACGCACTCGTAAAAGAAATTGCCATGTATGTAATTGGAATAAATGTTTTACACTGCACTGTAATAATATGAATCCACGTTTTCAAATGTGAAGCCACTTAAGATGTTCTCCTTCCAGCTGCATGTTTTTTTATATTCCCTGGGAAACGCAACGTGAAATCGACATCTTTCGATGAAAAAAATCAGGAACTGAAATTTGTGTTCATAAGCAAAAAATAACTTTCAAAAAAAATGGAAAATTAAATAAGATTGTAGTCAGCAATTGATTGTTCAATTCAACTGAAGTAGGATTTCATTCACAGAATGCAACTTTCATTAAAAAGAGTTTTGTTTTCACCATTCACGATTCAATCTTGAGCTTGAAAACAAGACAGTGTAATCAAATTACATTTCGCGCGAAATTTGCATAATCATTGAAACTTGCCAAAAAGTAGTTAAGACAGAATGAAAACGCGCTTTAATAGTTATTGAATTCAAATCTGATTGTTATTTCCATGTATTGACTATTTGAAAGCTGTTCTCAGTCATGAAAACAAAACTCTTTCATTCAACTGCTTGCAGTGTTTAATAGACGTGAAAATATTTCGCTTAATTAAATTACATTCTGCACGCAATGTTTTCTTTGCTCTCCTGTGTCGAAATGTTTAAGGAAATTGAAATCTTTGTTGAGCAGTATTGCATAAATTGCAAAGAAATTGAAAAAATATATATTTTGGCTTATTTTGATGAGATTTAGGATATTAAGAATACTGAATAAGCGGCTGTATCTTGTCAATCTATGGGGCGGACCATTATTCTTTTGGAAGATGGGGGATGAAAATTTTTCCAAGACAGACAATTTTTTTTTCTGTATTGTCGTCTGTGAAAACATTTTTTTTTCCGGTATCATCTTCCTGCAGACAATTTTTTACATGCCTGCAAAAAATTTAGTTGGGCTTTTTTTGCTTTTGCAAACAAATTTTTCAGGATTCCCCACCCCCCCACCCCTCCCTCCTCTAAATCTGTACGATCTTCCTATGGTCTACAATGCACTAATCTTTTAACAGGAATCGATGAACTCAAACCCTAAGTAACATGTTTTTCCTATTTCAAATGTAACATTTCGTCAACTTTCTAAATATATATACTTAAGAGAACAAATATTATCGACTTCTTCTAAACCACTCTTACTACCAAGCCTCTATTACACCTGTTGCTCTATGCCGTAAATACCGAAACTACTTCAACATATTTCAACCGCACTAACAGTCCATGACGCATTAGACTCATGTACCCACTGGGTACTATTTTTTTTCTTTAACCTCATCTATTTCAAAATCAAAACATTTCTGACAACTCTGACAAATCTGACAAATAACGATCCTATTCATCGCTTTTTCTTATATTTTTGCAAAATTACACATACAATTAAACAACTACAACCCGCTTCGAAAAAACGAAACAAAGCTTAACAATGAAACGCAACTGTCAATAAACCCCGGCAATAAACAGCACTCAGCGCATACTAAAATATGATATTTCACAAGAAAGTTAATACCACAACCAATGAACGATAAATCATACACAACTAAAGAGCACGCAACACATACAATAGTATAACGTTTTACAAAGCGCCAAATTAAAGTAAAGAAAGTTAATACCATAACCGATAAACGACAAACAACTAAACAGCACGCAACACATACAATAGTATAACATTTTACAAACCACCAAATTAAAGTAAAGAAAAGTTCATCCCACAACCGATAAACGGTATGCGATGCAAGATAAAACACTAAATTTAAACCGTTTCCAGCGACCCTCAATCTAAAAATTTCTGTTTACTAAATCTAGTATAACAAAAACAACCTACCTCAAACTATACCCAAAAATAAACTCATATATTGATGACAATTCACTCTGTCCAGTGAAAATTTCTAGTAAACTATTTCTTACTCCTTTAAACTCAATCACAAACCTTATGTAAGAAATTGCACGAGATATTACCCTGATCGAACATCTCCCCCACAGTCAAACAGTACACAATAAAACTACATCCTGTTTTTAATTCTCCTCGATAAAATCTGTTAATCACATTCTTCACATTTTTTGTCGGTATTACAAAGTAAAACCTCCCTGATACCACTGTGTAACACCCAACACAGCGTACCCACATTTACAATTTACTCTATACCTTGTCACCCGCCTTAAAAATAAATACCTTAAAACTTTTCTTCGAGCAAAAACACATAATGTATGTACGACAAATTTACCATAAATATATATCCATTGTCTTAACCTTGTTCACTTCGTGACCACAAGTGAGATCTTACACAAAGTACTACCATAAGCAAAAGCTCCCCACACCAGCTTCTCGTGTTACCATGGTAACACGAGACAAAAAGAACCTCTTACTAAACTTTCACAAGGTAGTGATTGCAACACTTAAATAAAACAGAAGAAGAGAGAGCTCCACATACGCCTTCCATACGTCGGAAAAACAAGACACCAGTGGGAGTCTGGGGACAAGTTTCTTCTGTCATGTCCGCCATTTTGAGTCGGTCACAAAGAAAGAAGCGCCAGTAAGCGCTAGGAAACTCGAATGAAAAACAGAAACATTAAAGCTTATGATGTAAACCTCATCTCAATGGAAAGGAGCTTTATTTTTTGTTACAAAACAATGTACGTGAGTATTTACTTCGTGCTTTGGATCGATCGTGTGTTGTTTCATTTTTTTTTCATGTTTCTACACCCTCTGGAAAAGGAACTGCCGTGAACCCCCTCCACCCGCGGAAATTTTTGGGTTTAAACTCCCCCTCCCCCTCGGAATTTCCTTGATCCTCCATGGGGGGTGGGGAGTGGATATTTTCTGGAACCACAAATTACGGATTCCGGATTCCGGATTCCTGGTTTTAGGGTTGCCCGGGAAACAATACATGCGATAATCGATACTTTAAACTGTTAGACTGAGATGAGAACTCATATTGTAAAAAACACTATCAAATGAAGATATCAACTGTAATCTTGCATTGAACAGAGCAACTAGATTTAGTGTGAAAGAATCGCAATAAATTTTGGTCAACCAAGTATTATTTTGACAACTATAAGATGGCTTGATAATAATGAATCTTGTGAAATCTGCAATTGCAACAAACTTAAATTGGCTATCCTTGTGACACAATAATTCTGCAACTTAATTAACAAAACATGTGCATCCTTCCATTGAAAACTCACAACAAAAGTAGCAAAAGACAGTCAAAAACCCTGGAGATAGCAATAACTTGGATCCTCTGCTCGTAGCAGGGTAGTGCGTGTTATGGAAAATGTGAAAGTAGCGAAAAGGACTATTTCATAGCAGTAAAATTCTAGAGCCTTGATTTTTATCCAAGCTTTCAAGCTTTTCATTTAAAATCACATACTTGACTTGAATAGACTAATCAGACAAAAATGTCAAAGGAAATTGATATACAAGTGACATTTCAAAACTAACACCAACAAGCATTATGTTACCTCAGAGGGTTGAACTAAAAACTCCAGTGGAATCATAGCCAAGACTCCACGGCAAAGACATAAATGGGAAAAACTGGCAATCCCTGACAAATAAAAGAATTAAAGACAATGAGAAAGGAAAACAAGAAATGTAAATACAACAAAATAATCTTTACTAATAATGGTAAACAAACTGTAGCAATAAACATTCCAATGTTTATTTGACTTGACGTTTCGTACGCTAGACTACATACATTTTCAAAAGCAACGGTAAAAAATTTTGACAACTACAGTATTTATACATAAAACAGGGGTCTGAGCCCAGTTGCATAAAGCAAGTTAAGTTTAAGTGGGATTTTGTGCAACTGTTCTCCATGTCCCAAAGGATTTTTTCACACCCATATTGTGCTTGCCCTACTCTTTTATCCACCTTCTGCCGATTTATCAATAATAGTGGGCAAGGAGAACTTCCAGAATCCAGGGACTGGTTGTAGAAAATCACATGTAATCATAAGTTGCTGAACCCCTAGAAAGTGTGGTCTATTGCTTTTATAAACTAAATATCGAAAGCGATATTTAAGAAATGGAGATCTATTTTATATTTCGTGATCAACTGTCTTATTCTCAACATGTTCATCAAATGAAGCGGTAAACCAATCACAGCAGCTGAAAGAATATAACACAGGTTCAGCGTTGCCGACCGTTCACACCAAAATCCACAAACCAACCTGACAAAACACTAAAGCTGTAAAAGTTATAAGAAAGGAACAGGAAAAGGCAAACGGTTAACGGAAGAAAACGTATTTACAATTTAAAGTTGCTTTTACAAGGAAATTTAGCAAACTGTGGCCGGAGTCAATCATCGCGAAAGCAAAGGACTGCACAGGAAGCTTGCAAGTTTACAACCTCACAGAGACACAGACTGCCGAAGCTATTTAGAGTAAAGGTTAGTTTTAGAAACTCTGCTTTGGAAATTTTATTTCGAACTAATTAATCACATAATTTTTCACAGAATGACAGACTTTACAGATAGCACTGAAATTGCATAAATTAAGTCAAGCACGTACAAGGACTCACTGCGTGAGTTTCTGCCATCAAGATATTATATTCAAGTAAACTTTCATCGCAATCAATTTGAGGTACTTTTTTCTTTCAAATAAGGTTTTTGAGTAAATGTTGAATGAAAAGATATCCCATCCCATTAATTTTATTCCAGCCTGGTGAAAGTGTAACTGCTTATTGTGTTCCTCGTCATATGATTGTTTCTGCATTTTGCTTTGTTTTATTTTCCTTTAGCTATACACTTAGTTCTTTCACTCCAACTGCGGTAGGCTGCAAAATTCATTGTAGTGAACTACCCCAAGTAAATATTCATTTTGATCCTTTGTGGTCCACTGTCAACATCTAAGTCCTCCTCAGCTTCTGGAATATCAGGCTCCTCTTCTGGTGGTGGTCTGTTGAGGACTTCCTTGAAATGCTCTGTACCCAGCGTGCTTCTTGGTCTTTTTCAGAGGTGAGGAGCTGACCTTTTTATCTCGTATGGGGGCATTTCTGCTGCCATTATATTTTCCACAGATCAGTTTAGTGACTTTATAGACATTCCTTTTCTCTCCCTTTTGTGCCGCTTCCTCTGCTTCTTTTGCTAGTTCTTCCATATATGCCCTTTTGTCAGTTCTGATCTTTCTCTTGACATGCTTCTTGATTTCTGTGTAAGCCACTCTATACTTCTCTAGGAGTCTGGCTGATCTGCTGTCGTTTATCTTCTTCTTCAGCTGGCGTCTCTCCTTGATAACCTGCCACGTGTCTGGTGTAATCCATTCTTTCTTTTTTCTAGTCTTTTGCATCCCCAGACAGGTTTTACTTGCTTCATCAAAGATGTTCCTCACTTGCTTCCACTGTTGGTTTACAGTGTCTTCATCTTCATTGTCTTGCTCGTCTAAGTTACTCGAGGCTTGGAATCTGTTCCTCAGCTGTAGGACAAAAGCATTCTTAGTCCTTTGATCTAGTAATCTGCTGATGTCATATCTAGGGGCGCGTTGTTTGTTTCGTCCAGCTGCTCACAGTTTCAGTCTCACCTTTGCAGTCACAAGATGGTGATCACTGCTTGCATCAGTCCCTCTTCTTACTCTTACATCAAGCAGGGAGCGGCGCCACATGCTGTTAACCATTAGATGGTCTATTTGGTTTTGATCCTGCCCATTTGGGGATGTCCAGGTGAGTTTGTGAATGTTGCGATGTGGGAATAAAGTTCCACCGATGATCATGTTATTGAATGCACACCATTCTACCAGCCTCTCTCCATTATCATTCTGCACTCCGCATCCTTCTCTTCCCATGACCCTTTCAAAATTCACGTTGTCTGAGCCCACCTTGGCGTTAAGATCACCCATCACTAGCAGGAGGTCTCGACAATGGACGTTCTGAAGTGTTGCTTGTAGTTGCTCATAAAAGGCTTCTTTATCTCTGTCGTTGCTGTCATTAGTAGGTGCATAGCATTGTATGATGGCCAAGTTAGTCTGCCTGCCCTTAAATCGTGCTTGAATAATCCTTCTGTTTACTGGCTTCCACTCCATTAAGTACTTTTCCATCCCTTTCTTCATGATGATTGCAACCCCCTCATGATGTAAATCATCTTCTCTCCCAGAGTAGAGAACTGTCTCTCCTGTTGTTGTCTTCATTCTCCCAGATTTTGTCCATCCACTCTCACTTATGCCTAAGATATCAAGTTTGTAACGCTTCATTTCAGCAATGACCTGCGCCATCCTACCTTGTTCATACATTGTTCGCACATTCCAAAAGCCAATCAGTGTAGTTGTTTTAGCGCTGACAGCTCCCGTTGTTGTGACAATGGCTTCCTTTCGGCTTTGGCCACTGTCAGTCATTCGAATCCATACAAGCATCAAGAGTTTTACGCTTCCGGCTGGAACTTAATGCATCCTGGGATATGTTGGGACAAAAAGTGAGCACCACTTCAACAAGAACTCAAGAATCAAACAAACAAAACAAGGAATTTACTGAGGGAAATTACGGCTGGGTTTCCAGAAACCTAGAGAAATATCAAAAACTTCAAGGATCTAGCGCCTAAAGGACATCTGAAGATTGTATTTATGGAAGTTGACCTCAACAATAAGTAATTATAATATTCGCAATGTTGTTAAAATTCAGTGATTGTAGTGCGTACTTCTGAAATTTGCTCATGCGGACAATCGCTTCCAGAGATTTTGTAGCAAGATACTGTTGTTCCCGTTGAATGATGAACAGCATCAGTTTGACGAATGAAGAGCTAGCCGTTATACCTCGGACTTCGGTATGTGAGGCTCCAAATGAATTTTCGAATGGCTCTGTTATGTTTTTGACGAGTTTGCCGATTAATTGAAATATTTGCTCGTGAGAATATTAACTATTTCTGCAGAAAATAATGCTTCTCAAACTATCGATGCTATCACTTTAGTAAATTGAAAATCGTGTCTTTTAACCTAATATTTCATATACCAGGGTCAAAACGAATTTAGATCTCGCATTGTTGTGATTTTAATTTCCTTAGTAATAAGTTTAAATGTGTGCCAAAATAGTGCTAGATCAAGTGGGAAATTCGAATATAACTTAAACAAACACGCAATTACTACTTTGTTTCAAGTTCCCTTGTAGAGTTTTTGGCAAAAGTAACTGACATAAAATAATAAAAAAAACGTAATCAGTTGAGCTTTCTGTTTTTAGAACAGTTGAAGTATTTCAATCGCTGAAAACCAATTTTGTAAAAGGAATTCTTGTGAGTTCGTCGATTGAAATATAAACTGGCAAAAGAATTTGAATGCAATTATTGCGTTTGTTGTCTCTATGCAAAGTGTCTTGTTATTCTGTTAAGTCAGATATTAAATCGCAATGAACTAAAACAGCATTGAGGATATTACCAGGTTGTGTTGTTGTGAACTATAAGCATAAATATACTCGCACTCTCCCAGTTCTCCCGACAATTCACCGGTTCTGCCAGTTCTTTTTATGGTTAGTGTTTAACCAGCATAACCAGAAAGAGAGAGAGCGGGTTGATAACTTTGTCAGTGACCTGAAACGGTTGTCACTAACATGCGAATTCAGCGAACTACGAGATTCGCTAATAACGGATCGAATTGTGGGAGGTGTATTATCTGATGAGCTGAGAGAGGAACTGCTAAAGAAACCTGACCTGACATTACAAAAGGCTCATGATTATTGTCATACCTTTGAGGCTTCAGAATTACAAAACTTCAAGTTAAGCATTCCAGCGAGTGCTGGAACAGAGCGTTCAGTAGGAATTCACCCTGTTAGAAAGTCAAAGGAACCTGAAAAGACAGCTGCTCGTTCCTGTAAGTTTTGTGGTTAAAAGCACCCATTTCCTCGACCATATCGTTGCCCCGCATTTGGAAAACAGTGCTTAACATGTAAGAAAGAGGGCCATTTTGCCCAAGTTTATCCATTGAATGTCAAGGAAGGTTCGAAAGTTGATTTAGTGCAACAAGAAAGTTCACCTGACCTAGACACTCAGAGCGTAAAGAAGGAGGTGCATACCTACTTTGGATCTATTGAGCTGGAAAGTACTTCCAATGCCAGGAAGTCAAAAAGAGCCCCATCACTCTTAAGATTGAAGGGTAGAGTGTTGAAGTCAAAGCAGACACAGGTGCAGAGGCTACTGTCTTTCCCTATAATCTGGATAAGAAAATCACCAAAAAACCTCTCCAGAAGATCCAGCAGCCACTGAAAAGCTCGCTTGCAATGAAGCCCAATCATCCAAAAGGGTGTGTATGCCTTTAAACTAAATATGAGAATCAAGAAATGAACCTTTTGTACCTTGTTGTTGACGAAAACATTACACCTCTACTGGGATGTGTTGCCTGCTTGGATTTAGAAGTCCTTCAGTTTATAAATCTCCGTTTGACAGACACGCCAGCTCCTAGTCCAGCCATGTCAGACACACCAACATGTGGAGACCAGGCCATTTTCCAGAAGGACCGATTTTAGAGAAAGTACCCAGATTGTTTCAGTGACAAACCTGGTACACTTCCAAAAAAAATACATCTGGAAGTTGATGCTTCAGTACCCCCAGTTGTTCACCCTCCCAAGAAAATACCAGTTGCTATGCTGGAGCCAGCACAAGAGAAACTCAAGGAGATGGAAGAAGATGGTGTTATTGTGAAAGAGGATGAGCCTACGCCCTGGGTCTCATCAATACTAGTTATTGACAAAAGAAAAGTGAAGGATAAAGGAAAAGACACTCCACTGTCAAAGGATGATGTTCAAATTTGTATTGACCCAAGGGATCTTAACAAGGCCCTGAAACGACCCAACTATCCAATGGTTACCGTAGAAGAGGTTGTGAACCAACTTTCAGGTGCAAAAAGTTTCACATCACTTGATGCATGCAGTGGATACTGGCAACTCCCCATGGATGATGAGTTCCAAGCTCTTGACTTTTAAGAGAGCCACTTTCCAATTCAAAATCGGAGAACTACAATATTTACAGAACACCTTCAGTAATTTATGCAAACATCGTGAAAATATGGTCCTAAATCTTGCCGTATTTTTCACTTGTGGCAACTACTGTAGGGACTTGACACTATATGCCTGATGGGGGCCTGGTACTAGTTAATTGCACCATATTGTACTTCTTTTATCTTGTTGTCATTCTCTAGCAAGAATGCCTGCTCACATTAAACACCTCTCTGCAAAACGGATAAATTCTTATTTAAATCACTGTAAACACTCGCCGATAAGCCACACCTTTTTTTCCAGAAATCATCGCCCGAAATTGGGGAGCAGTATACAAATTAAAATAAAGTGATATGAGCAATTGGCAATCTGCATCTCAATCGGGCTTCATTATTTGTAAATGTTTCTTGCAAAAGTTTCATTTGCGATAATGTTTCACAGATGGCTCTATGAATGAAAAAAAGATTGAATTGCCACACAGTTATTTAACATAAATCAATCACTCAGAATTTTCAAAATCATGAAATCAGCCAGGCTGATATGATGTGTTTCCCTTATTCTTTAGATCCAGACTGCAAGCAGTCAGTTTTTGTTCCTGAAATCCCAGATATGCACAACCTGGAAAATTAAAATTATGCAAATCACAGGAAAGCAAGGAGGGAATGAGGCGAGGCAGCAAAAAATCAACTGCGCAGATTTCTGTCTTTCAATATTTTCCTTTCCTTCTGTGCTCGCGTTTCTTGGAGCTCGCAGAAACACTACTCAATAGATTCAAGTTTCCACGTAGCACGCAAGAAAAAGAAAGAGACTGCTCACAGTCTACATTAAATCAGGAAATGCTTACCTTTATAATTTTCAAAAATAGACACTAAATTTTCATCATTAAAGGTCGAGGAAGCTCTTTTTTCACAATCTGTGTAAGATGGGAAAAGCAACTTTCCAACCTGTTGATTATATAAAGGAAATATTAAATTAACTAATTATGGGGCAAGGGTACTTTTTGTCATAAAAGCGTTTTGTCAGGAGAAAAAAAACGGGAATCCTTATGTTGCCCTAACCACTGCTTCTGTACATTTATCCTGGTCCTTTTCTAGGAGGTGACTAAGGTGTGTTTGTTTGTTGTTTATTTCGCCCATCACCTCGCATACACAGAGATTACAGAATAATTCTATAAAGGCAGGAGATCTTAGCAAGCCCTGCTGTACTTTTCAGAGAAGATCCCCAGTCTATAGAAAAATACATCCTTTTTACAATTAAGCGATGGCTAACTGCAGCATAACATATTTCAGTTGGAATCTAGTTGTGTATTCTAATTCTTAATTACTCTTACTATTACTTTAGTTATTGAGTATATAATGTTTAACCGATTGTTTATAAAGATTGTAAGATTTTTTGGCTTTTAAACAATCCGGCAATCTATTCAATATTTGTGCTCCCCTGTACTTTATCGAAAATTTATCATAATTAGTCCTCTGATAATCAACATGTACCTTTGAAGCTGATCATGTGTTGTAGTTATGTAGTTCTTCAAACGAAAATTATTTTCATTAAGATGGCTCCCTTGATAATCCAGGCACACTTGCCATGACAAACTTTGGCTCATAACATTTTTAGCTTTGACAGGAAGCCCTTAAAAACTTCAAGAAAGCTTTCACCTATCATTCAGTAATATAAAGAGCTTGATTTTACGGGGGCTCTTCATGTGTGATATCCAAGCTTACAGTACTGTGCAAAGTAATGCAAGGAAAATGCCCGAATTTTGTTCTTTGTTCTCCCGACTTTTCATCGAAAGTTCACCTGAAAATTTGAGCAGAAATTTCCGGCGCTTGGAGCAACAATTCGCTAAAACAAAGCCAGATATTTCAACAAATTTCCATTACCTTAATGACAATTCGTGATTAATATTGATATTTTGCAAGTCCATGAACGGAATTTCCTTACGCAATTGTACGACCTCCTGGTTACGTAACTTACAGGAAAAATATCTTGGTAGTTGTTCCAAACTGCATGCCTCAATGCTTAATGAACCTGAAGCTAATGATATTTACATATCGATCACTGAAAGATTGAGTGAGTGGATAAAAAAGGTTACAACATAAAACTTGCGAAAAGATTAAAAGATTTGAAGCAAGTTTAATATGCCACATCAAGTTCAGCTACTGGGGATTCCATTTTGGTTAACATAAGCTTAACCTTTTTTACAAAAACTGTGCGCCCATTTCGTTCTGTGATGTCAAGACATCGCAAACAGACACCAATGATCTGATACAGTCTTGATAAATTTAGGCTCACTTTTCGGGGAAAGAACAAAGACCGGATTCGAAAGAGCGGCGGAAATCAACCTATCATAAATTGATCCCAAACCACCAACATGAACACTAACAACGCTTTCTATGCTTTCCTTAACTTTGAATGTTAATAAACATACTTCTTTTCATTTTCTGAAGCACTGTAGCAATTTTCTTAATCTATAAACAAAATTCAAAACAAAGCGGCTAAATAAACAACTAAAGCAAGTCCCGATAAAAGATGCGTATCAGATAACACATGCGTGTCAAATCTGTTCACTTCAAAAGCCTTAAATTCCAAACTAAGGATTGATAAATGAAAGAAACTTGAAAGAAACTTTGTTTTGAATTAAATCCCATTTAAGATGAAGCCAAGAAAAAAAGTATCAAAATATTGCAGATTTTAAAGTCGTATAATTCTGCATGCAAGAATAAATTATTCACATGTTCACGCTGAAAGCTAAAGTTTTAATTTTAGCCGATGGCTCTTGTGGTCAATTGTTCACTCAATGGCTTTATTGATCCTTCTAAAAATTCCATCATATTTGAAGTAACAATACTGTGTATTACCATTTTTGTTTTCAAAGGTCTTGAGAAGCTGCATTAAGTCAATGCATAGGTCCATAATTTGTATTCAAAACTCACATTGCTCAAGTGCCATGACACCATGTCTTCACAGCCGTGGAAGGAGCAGGAAGATGAATCCGTCCTCAACAAGGTTTAACCACTCTATACTCCATGATTTTTTAAATCTTCCTACTTATTAGACTGCTTCAAAACAAATGATTAACATGCTTTTTGCATGATGGATAACATGATTGTAAAGTGATGGCTGATTTAATATTTCTAAGAAACTGATGCAGCTGTTGCAATGAGGCCAAGCAGAAAAAGGTGTGTGTTTTAACACAGTAAAAAATGGCATTTTGACAAGTAAACTTCCTTTCGAGTCATAAACAACAAGTTTTCACTAGAATTGTGATACTTTTGTCTTTAGGGATCTCTTTCACAGTTAACACTTGGTGGAGAAGAACCAGGTAAATTTATTTTAACCCTTGGTATTGATTATTGTAATTTATATTGTAATTGTTTTTGAGAGGGCCATGAGTTTACACAGGTCAATGACTGTTAAGTGTTTACCCTTGTAAACTAACTAACTAACTGACTGACTGACTGACTGACTTATTGTAACCTCACGCCACAAAGTGATTCGGGCTATATTTTTCAGGGGGAAAGGGGCGACGCAAGGTAAAAATGTGAAAATATCTTAAATGGCATTCTCAACCAAAAGTGTCTCAACCCTTTTTGAAACCAGTTTTAGGATTATGGAACATAGATTCGTGTGTTTTACTCACAGTGTTCTCACACTGTACTTTGCAGTAAACGCCAAAACCAACAGGCCAAAAAGTCGCTCGAAAGTTCACAGCGAATTATTGGGGAGAGCAAATTAGCGCTCAAAAGTTTGCAGCAACTACTCATGCACAGCCAATTACCATTCCAATTTTTTGAACGACTCAAAACAAATAGGTGTCATGAAAATGTGGGGAAATATTGTCAGAATATCGCTCTGAGCTAAATTTCTTCAAAAAGCCAGGAGTTTCGCCGAA
Source organism: Meandrina meandrites (assembly GCA_963693305.1). Taxonomy (NCBI): domain Eukaryota; kingdom Metazoa; phylum Cnidaria; class Anthozoa; order Scleractinia; family Meandrinidae; genus Meandrina; species Meandrina meandrites. Next base: position 16,968,285 of record OY855909.1, read on the forward strand.
ATTTGTTTCCATTACTTTTGCACAGTACTGTAACTTGCGCCCACACAGTCCATGGAGTTTTGAAACAAAATTGCATTTAGTAAATTTACCAATACAGTGCTGTAAACAAGTAATTTGTCAAATTTCTAGGATCATTTTATTTTAACTAACATAGCAGAATTGTTGGAGCAGAAGTGTGGAAAAGTCAGGGTCATCTAAATCCAGCCCTCAAAATCTCTTGGACTTGTCTATACTTGATGCTCTTTCACAAAACAAGCCACAAACCCAATAGCTCATATTCAATATATCAAAATTCTAACATGGCTTTGAGGCTTCAGGTTAAAAATGCAAATACTGGAATATTCCTTTGTCTGTTAATTCCCACAAGAGACTTCATACAAAAAATCAAAACTAATATATAATGCCAACGAACTGCAATATTTTTGCATTGATTTGTGACCTTCCACAGGAAAACGTACATTGATGCTTTCCGTTAAATGGTCTAAAGATTTGTTAACGATTCGGCAACCATTAAAAAAAGGACATTCTTAGAAGCATTAGAGAAACTGTTAGAATTTTTTCCTATCTGTTTGAAGTGTTAAAAAAATTGTTTAAAGCATTCCCCCAAATCGTTAAAAGGGTTAGAGAAATCTTTAGAATCTCTTCCACAGCGAGATTTTCGCTCACCTGCTAAAAGTGTTTACCAAACGGTTTGAACATTTTGAAAAAGTGTTTACTAACTGTTCAGTAGCCAATAGTTTTTGTCCGTTCAACGGAAAAGCGTTAATGTACGTTTTCCTGTGGAAAGTCACATTTCTGCTGTGCAACCTGTGAATTGGAAAAAATTTTGTTGTGACAATAAGCCACTCCTAATCTGAGCTGAGGCAAACCGGAAGAGCAGTTTGTTTATCGAGATAATTATGGTGAATTGGAACTATCGCTAAATAGCAAGTGCGTAACAGGACTATTTTGACAAGGATTTTATCAAAGATTGTGTATTTGCCATGCGTACAGATTCTGTAAATAGTTTTGTGCATGTTTCACGCATGAATTGAGATGTAAAATAAGACTTGAATTAGCCTTTCATTGGTTTCCTTATGAAAATTTTGAGATTGTCTGTTTTGAGATCACTTCGTGAGTGTATACTAAAACAATTATTCTTGGAAAGTGAGGTGAATAGCGCAGGGCTGAAAATAATTTTTGGATAGTGGCCGGTCATGTTGACCGGCCAAACTAATTTTTTCTTGGTCACGTCTCATTTTTGACCGCTCAAAATATTGAAAATATTTATTTTAAAGAAATAACCTATTAAGCCAGATATATGCTCATGAAAACTCGTTGCTAAAGAGCATTAAGTTCTAATCGATTGAAGTGTCACTAAATATGTTCGCCATTTGCATTTCCACAAGCAATGGCCTCAGACTGCATTCTACTCGCCATTAATTTTGTCACTTCTGGGCGTCATTTTAGAAGCTTGCACAAACAACAAGACTGTAGAAAATCTTAAAATACCTTAAAAACTTCTGGTAGAAGGTAGGTTTTCATTCTGTTCAACTGAAACTGTCAATAATTCAATAGCACTGTAGTATTATCTTAGTGCAGAAGAGCGGTAATTTGAGATCTATGATTTATTGATTTACAAATTGCAGTGGTGTGAAACCAAGCCTGACTGCAGAATTCCTTCCACAAAATGAACACTGGCAACATTTTATTTTCAATGTTAATAAAAATACTCCTTTGTATTTTCTGAAGCACCATAGTAATTTTCTAAATAGATAAACAACTCGAAACAAACCGGCTAAGTGATCAAAAAGCAAGATGGACCGAAAAGGGTGAAAAACCAACCAAATACTTCTTTAATTTGGAAAAGAGAAATTACACCAGAAGAAGGATCTCAGAATTAGAACTTTCGGACGGGAAACCTTCATGTAAAGAGGATGAAATATTGAAGGAAATAGAAAACTTTTATAAAAAACTTTACACATCCAAAGGTAATATTGAGGACAATCGGTTCGAAAATTTCGTTAGAAACTTAGAATTACCTAAGCTGCGAGAATTAGACAAAGAGGACCTAGAGGGTGAAATTACCATGGATGAATGCAAAGAGGTTCTGAAGACGTTTTCTAGCGGAAAATCGCCTGGAGAGGATGGTTTCACCTGGGAATTTTACAATTGTTTCTTCGATTTATTGGGCGAGGATTTAATCAATTGCTATAATGCAGCATATAAAAATGGTGAAATGTCGATCTCCCAGCGCAGAGGTGTTATCACTCTTATACCGAAAGAAGACTCGAATTTACTTAACCTTGCAAATTGGAGGCCGATCACTTTACTAAATTTAGACTACAAAATCGCGTCAAAAGCCATAGCTAAAAGGATAGAAAAAGTACTGACATCTCTTATCAATTCAGATCAAACTGGATTTATAAAGGGAAGATACATCGGTCAAAATGTTAGGTTGCTTAACGACATCCTAGAGCAAACAGAAATCCAGAACATCCCTGGGATACTCCTCCAACTGGACTTTCGGAAGGCATTTGATACCATTGAATGGGAATTCATACAGAAGACGCTCGCTCTTTTTAATTTCGGTGAGAGTATTCAACGATGGATCTTCACTTTTTACACTAATCCGGAGAGCTCTGTTTTGAATAACGGTTTTTGTACCAATTCCTTTAAACTGTCAAGAGGAGTGAGGCAAGGTTGCCCCCTGTCTCCTTATCTATTTATTTTGTCGGTGGAATTATTAGCATGCAAGATAAGACAAGATAAAGAAATACAGGGGATCCAAATTTTCAAAAAAGAAATCAAAATAAGCCAGTTCGCCGACGACACTTCACTATTATGCAACTCATGTAAATCGGTTCAAAGAGCGATCCAAGTGTTAAATGACTTCGGTGACGTTTCCGGTCTGCGACTAAATCCATCTAAAACTAAAGCTTTGTGGCTGGGGCCTTGGAGACACATCGAAGACGAGCCTTTTGGATTCCAGTGGCCAAAAGACCCAATTAGAGCGTTAGGTATATTTATATCTTACCATCAAAAACAAAATGAGAGAAAGAACTTTAAAGCGAAAATAGACAAGTTAAGTACTATTCTCGACCTTTGGCAGTCCAGGAGTCTGACCTTATTCGGCAGATGTCTTATAGCTAAAAGTCTCGGAATTTCACAACTAGTGCATTCCATTTCGATTCTTGACACACCTCCAGAATATATTAAAGATATTAACTCCCTTATCTTTAGGTTTATTTGGAAAAAAAAGCAAGATAAAATAAAACGTAAAGTAATGGTCCTTGATTACATGAACGGAGGTCTGCGTGCACCCAGTATTGAGGTTATGGCCAAATCACTTAGACTAGCATGGATCTCAAGACTGTTAAAAAATGAGCAATCATGTGACGAATCCTGGAAAGTAATTCCTAACTACTTCTTGGACAAATACGGCGGTCTTAATTTTTTGTTGAGATGCAATTACAATGAAAAATTTCTAAAGCGTACCACGTTACCTCTATTCTATAAGTCTATTTTACAGTATTTTGCAGAACTTAAAGCAGCCCACAAATGTATGAATGGGCAAAAATTAGTGTTATTCAACAACAAAGAAATTTTAATTGAAAATCAAACCATATTTTACGAAGACTGGTTCCAAAAAGGAATTTTCCTCATACAGGATCTTTTAAAAGACAATGGCAAATTTTTTACCTATCCGGAATTTGTCCAAAAGTACGAGGTTAAATGCAATTTTCTAATTTATATGCAAGTGGTCTCAGCAATCCCAAAAGAGCTTGTCAAAAAGGCAATGGAAAAACCACTAGACAAAAGCACCTTTTTAGCCGAAGATGTTTTCCAACTCTCGCCAAATACTGTAATAAACCTACTCAAAATGAAGAACAAAGATTACTACTGGTTTTTAATTAACAAAGTCAATCAAGAGATAAAGGCTGACGTGAAATGGTCTCGAGACTTACAGTTGGAAGAGGTTAGCTTAGATGATCTGTTCAGCCGTGTTAAAAATGTTTGCAAAGAAAACAAACTGAAAGAATTTTACTTCAAACTTATTCATAGAATAGTAGTTACCAAAAAAGAACTTTCTTTCTTCGGTATAGAAGACGACATGTTTTGTATATTTTGTCAAGAACCCGACTCAATAAGTCACACTTTCTTAAATTGCAAGTGGTCAACTCAGTTCTATTCAGAGGTTATTAAGTGGTTTAACAAAGAAAATGTCACCTCCTTCTCGCCAAGCCCCGTAGAAATACTGTTCGGAAAAAAATCAAATAATTACTCTCAAGGCTCGTATAAATTGTTAATGAAATTCAATTATACACTCCTATTTGCCAAATACTACCTATATACACAAAAGCTACTTAAAAAAGAAATAAATATGAAAGAGTATGTAAGGAAACTCACTTTTAAATATCAAATTGAGAAGCTACCTTGACATGCAACAACGCTGTTCTCTGGCCCTCTACGCTACTCTTATTCTAAGTTAAAAGAAGAATACAGTGTGGTAAATGCTCCCTTTTGTCTTTTTTATTTGTTTAGTGTTTATACTTTTTTACGCGACGATATGTGTTACTCTAAGCAACTTCTTGGAATGTAGAAACGCGCACTAGAATTACAAAAAACAACATTGTCAATAAATTAATGGTTGTATAAAGTGTAATTATGCTTAGGCGAAAAAAAATAAAAAAAAATAAAATTTAATAAAATTTAAAAAAAAAAAAAACCGGCTAAGTGAGGCTGTGATCAACAAAGAAGCAAAATCTCTCTGCAAGATGTGTGTCAGATAACACCACCTGCATGTCAAATCTGTTTGTGCTCAAAAGCCAAAACATTTCAAACTAAAGATTGAAAAAATGAAAGAATATTGAAATAAACTGTTTCGAATTAAATTTCAGTTTAAATGAAGCCAGGAAATGAATTTAAAAGCATATCAAAAATTCCAAAGCAGTGAAATTCTGCATGCAAGCCAATTATTCACATGTTCATGCTGAAGAGAACGTTTTAATTTTAGTGGACGTCTTTTGCAGTCAATTGTTCACTAGAATGATTAACTAATCCTTCGAAAAATTCCATCCAAACTCAAAGCAAAAATGAACATTTCCATTTTCTACAGATATTTAATATAATTATGATGATTAATGCGATATTCATATGATTGTTGTCTGTTTTGTGTATATATGTTACCACTAAAACGCCTCGGCCTTCACAAAGCCACAGAATGTGACCATCTAATCTGCACTCTTCTTTTTTGTGACTGCAAGCTGCTAATATTTTATGATTTAACTGCTTATAATTTTCGAAATAATGCACATATATTTATTTCTCTTGTTATTTTATTTGAAAGCCGTGTACGTGACCAGTCAAAATGACCGCCGAACCAAAATTTTGTCTGGACAAATAGTCATCTTGGCCAGACATTGTCCGTTGACCAGCCATTATTTGCAGCTCTGACAGCGCCAGAATATTTACCTCACCTCCACGCGGCTTGGTAAATATTCTGCCACTATTCACCTCGAATTCAAAGAATATTTGTTAAATATTTATGACAAACAACAAAATGCGATTTGAGAGGTGCTGGAAAGCTTTCTTCTTTAAGATGAACCTTATATATTTGCCAGGTTATATAACACTTTAAAACATTACTTTCTTTACCACTTGAGGCTTAAAGTATTTACTGTAATTTTTTCACTTGATATACACTGTAAAGAGCCAAGTGACATACTGGTACTTACCATTGACACAACATTTTTAGCTGGGCATATTACTTTAATGACGACAAGAATGGCCATTCCAGCTGTTGTCCGACAATCCGGGATAAACAGATCTTGAAGATAAAAATGAAAAACAGTCAAGCCAAGGTTTCTGTCTGCAACCTTAGGTTTTAGTAAGTTTTAGTAAAGTGATTTTCTTGTGTTCTTTTTATTCTAATTTTTACATGTATATTTTTTGAGTAAATTAGCATATCTTATTGCTGTAGGCCTTACTTCCAGCCTGGCAACCAGAGGGTAAATGAAAACTACTATGAGCAAACAGTGAGTAGTTTGTGGCAGATTTGGCATTAGGTTGCCAGCTATCTGTTGGTAGTTGTCTGTTACATAAGTACTTATACAGTACATGGCCCTTGGTCCACAAGTAAAAATTATATTATAATCCCAAATATCTTACCTGAATCAAAACCTTTCTGTCTCTTGCTATAATTGTAAAGTGCCAAATTCTTAACTAAAATATTTTTGTCTAATTCGAAGGTGGCCATGCTCACAGGTCCTTGATCCGTGAATGTGGTCCTAGGTCCACAAATCACATGAATTGCAATAATGTCCGTAAGAGAAGCAAAGTTTTAGCAACATTTTATTAATATTCTTTATGATCCTTGATGTAATTTCTTGTTGGAAGTCATTGTGAGTTGCAAGTATAAAATCTGTATTTGTTTCAGACGAACGTCTCCCACACAAGCCCTTTTTTATTTCTTTTCTTTTTAACTTTTATATTAGTTCTGAAACATTGGATGCCAGGACAGATGCCTTGGCAACAACCTGTGCACTCAGTGCTTATTATTTTACTGAATCATTGCTATAAAACAGATTTTTCATCCACAGTCATTAGGGCCCCTATACAAAAATTGTTGATAATTTTCAGAAGTCACTATATCAAAAATTTCAAACTCTGCAGCAAAATTTGTACACAAACTCAGAGACTCAAAGGAAAGTGCAGAATGCAAAGTGGCTGATTGATTAAAAGTACGGTGTTTTAAGTATTTTGTTTGTTTACCTTAATTCACTTTTAGTAAGCCATTTAAAAGGCCAGGCGTGATACACTTATCTTTACTGCTGTAAGACAACTTTTTTTGTTTGCAACATGATACTTTAGTTTTTCTGCAAAACAGTGTCACATGAGACTTTTGTTTTTCACTTCAAAGTATATGTCAAGATACTTATTTTTTGTCTTTCAACATATTTTTTCCACTATTTTGTTATTACTCGTTACTTGAACTATTGACTTATTGTAACCTGATACTTTTGTTTTTCACTTCAAAGTATATGTCACATGATACTTTTTTTTGTCTTTCAAACATATTTTTTCCCACTATTTTGTTATTACTCATTACTTGAACTATTGAATTACTGTTAGGACCAAGAAACCAGAAAACTTGAATTCCCATGAATTAATTCAAACTTCAGCAGGTTAAAATTTTGCTTACTTAAAGTAGCACGCCCCCTTCTAGCCTCCTTTAGACTTCATACTAACAACAAAGTAACATTTAATCTTACTTACCATCAAACAGCACAGCACATAGATCAACCAATATTTGTATCATCAGATCTCTCCATGGTTTTACAGTCTCATGAGTACTTTGGTAACTACCACCAACATTATGTTCATCCTCAATATTTTTTGCTTGGATGTAATGCAATGCCAGTTGGTCAAATAGGTTGCAAAGATTTTGTTCATTAATGGATTTCTGGAGAAAAGAAATTATTGCCTGGATTACTGCCAAACAGTCCAACATAGAAGATGTTTGAAGAGCAGGGGATGATTCAGATCTGAAAGAGAGAAATTAAAAATTTTTGAGACCAGTTCACAGAGCACAGGTCTTTAAAAGCTGTGTTCTGTCCTCAAGTTGCTGGTTCCATTCAATCATTTTTTGTCCTCTGTTTTGTTTTAGGGCGATTGCAGTAGCTATTGAACAGTGGTTGCAAAATGCCAAGGCAATGATTTTCCTGTCAATTTGTCAGCAGCAGGACACGCAAGCTGGGTACGCTGTGTTAAAATTAATATTTAAAAAAACTTTGCATTTAACAGAACCAATCCCACAAAAATGACACAGTCATGTTCAAAATAAAAATGATTGTGCCTTTCATTGTTTGATAAATCAATCAATCAACCAATCAGTAAAGCAGCTTATTCACTAACCTTGAAATTTTCCACTGCTTATTCAAACACAAGCCAAGAAATTCTAACACTGAAATACCAAAACATTAATTAATCAATCAACCAATAACTTTAATCATTACAATAGCTTAAATCATTACATATCTAACAATATTACAATTTAACTAATTGAGCCTTATTAACCAGGGATGAGACTAGGTTGGTTTTGTTTCCTCAGTGTATTTTGTTCTTTGTCATGGTAGCTCACCCCACACCATACCTCTGCTCAAAAGACAACATTGCGATCCTTTGTTATCAGCTGTCTTACAGTGCAAGCTAAGGGAAGGAGTCAGTAGGATGGAAGGCCTAGGGGAGCACAGGGCTAGATAAATATTTTAACCCTTGGGTAGAGTAAAGTAATTTTCCTAGCTAACAAAGAAAAAAAACTTGTCAACCAGTGTGCATAATTCAAATCTTGAAATACATACAAAATCACCACATAGATCACAAAACAAAATAATTCTATCAGAACAAAAACAAAAGAAGTGCACAAAAGAGGAAACACATTAATTTTCATGGCTTCTGAGTGTCCGTATCAACAAAGAGGGGTGACTCAAGAAGGCCAGTGACCACAAACTGATACAAGAGAAATTCTAACATGTATCGCATCACAATTTGAATCACACATAGTCAAGCGGGTTAGCGAGATGATCGTTACAGACCGGACAAAAGCACCAAATTTGGCACAGGTAGTCCTTTGGGCATGAGTTTTAAGAAAATCCAATGCTCCAAGAACATGGATCACAAGAAGGGATAATTACGTCATCACAGAAATCAACCACATATTTGTATGTTATTTAGCATTATGTTTCAGAGAGAAGCCAGGACTCGTAATTTAATCGAAACAAAGTGTGGCTTGGACAAGGTTTAAAGCAATCTCATTTATTGTCAACGCAAATTTTTTGAATTGTCATAAAATATAAATGCTGTACTACGCATGCGCATGTCAAGAATGAATAATATGAAAACGAAGCTAGCAGCTAAAGTCTATTAATTTTACACATCAGCAAAGAGTGTTTTGCTTTGACACTCAGTATTCCAACTTGCATTATAAAATATGACATAAATGACAATGTTTTGAATCTTTAAGATTTGATTTGCTACTTGTACCGTACTTGCATCAAATTGTAATATGGTGGGAAACCTCAATCAATTCCACCTACTTTGAGCTAAATTGTTGCTACCACCTCTTCATTTTGTACATTCACATGAAAACAGTTCTGTGCAAGACAAGTCAGCTCGTTGACACCTACTCAGCAAAGAACAACTTGATTTGAAGGAGCACTTAATCAACGGTTTGCACGCTTTTGCCCCCGCAGGGATCGTTGCCACACTGCCTCTCAGATCTGCTCTTTTTTCTTCAACCCCAGGCTGCTGGTGAAGGAATTTCAGGTTATGTCTCTGTACATGTTGCCCAAACTCCAGCCTTCTTGAATATGTAATAACAAAGCATTCTGAAAAGCACATGTATTCCTGCAGAATACTAGCTCTTTACAAAAATGTAATCGGTGGCTAGCGATTGTTTTTAGAATATTCAGACAAAATCTTTCTTCTTAATTGTGTGGGAGGAGCATTTTCAATGCGTCTTCCAACAGAATGTAAATTTCTTCTCTTGTCGTACATTAACAGTGTCAATCTACCTAGCTTCTGAAAATATGGCGAAGCTGAAAAGCTAACAGTAATATATGACGAACGTAAGATCGCTATGTTTGTAGTACAGTCTTCGTGCCCTATCAAAAGAAAGAAGACACATTGGCTTGGCTCTTTCCTTGGTAAGTATCTTTGTTCTTGGTATCCCAAAGAAAGCCATTCCAGGTCTTTAGCACTTTAGCCTGTTCACCAACTTTACGTAAACAACAGGCCCATCCCTCTTCCATGTGCAGGTGTTTACGCTATCTTGGTACTACATCCTCTCGTTTGGCAGTTGATAGTTCCCGCTCGAGAAATGGCAAAAAGATTTGGTCTGAATATTCTGAGAACAAAGCCCGCTACCAAGCAAAATTTTACTCTCAAACCTGCAGTCATCCGGTTTTGTCTCTGTATCCTGCAACAGCTTGAGTAGATCGACTAACAAACAAACAAAGCCTGCCATAATCCAATAATGAAGAGGGATGTTCATTACGGTCACCTTCACGCTGCTGGGTACTGATATACAGGCAGCCGAAGAGCCCGATATTATGCTGTATTGCTTAATTGTGTTAAATGAATCCCTTTAAATGATTGCGCTGATTGGTTATCACAACATTGCCTTCTGTGCACTCTCTGGTATTGAGGACAAGTAGTTCCGTCTTGGCATTTCTCTTCAAACGGGTTGCCTCATCTGTTTATTTTATTAGTTGTTAACTTGTTGCTGACACTTAGCTGTAGTGACAGACCTTCTTCGTGGTGACCAGTATCTTCCTCTCAATTGCTTATTGAACTGTGTGATGAGCCTTACCATTTCTGGACCAGAAATCTGCGATCTGTATAATGCAGCTTGGTTCTTTGTTGGCCCCACGACTTCCTCAGTGCCCTTGACTTTGGCCTTTTCCTATTCGCAGACTTGGTCAATGGGGAACGCATAAAATCTCGTAGATGTCTTCTGGACGATTCAGTAATTGCCCACAATATCTCTCAGATTGTTCAAAAACGCTTGTTCATCTCGAAGATGGACACTAACCAAGCAACTATAGTTGAAGTGTTCCAAAGTTAAGAACAAGAACAACTTCTTAAAGGCACTCTTGGTACAGAGTAAAGTCTCACTCTCTGTGCGGCTCGTATAAACGCCATTGTTTCTGTTGCCATGATTATGTCCCAAAAGCCAAGTGTTGGGCATGAATACATCTACCCATTTGTCTTTCCCATTTTGCCAAAATGCTTTACAAAAGGATATGATATCGTTTAGACCAAGTCGTTTTGAGACACGTGTGGTGGTGAGGAATTAAGAAGCAATGTTGTGTAGCGCATTCTCTTTATTAAGGAAATCCTCAACAGATATATTATTTCATATTGTACATTTTTGTTTGAGAAAAGTACAAAAGTACAGTGTCACTTACACTGTTGCAGCAATCCAGTCACACATGTTCTGGCTCAAATGTTCTTATCGAGTAGTTTGTTTTTAACATCTGCTGATGTTATGCAGGCGAGCTAAATCTGTCTCACAAATAAATTGCCCTAAATATGCATTATTATTATCTGAAATGTTTGTCAGAATGTTTTTCTATTGAAGAAAAAGTAACACGTTCAAGGTAATTGAACAAATTTAGAATAATACGCCTACGCGCCAAGGCCTCATTTTTTTTACAATTTTTTAAACAACTTTATTTCAGAAAAGGTCCGTGTTATTAATTATTATATATTATAAAGTATTGCCAAAACGATTTGCACAATTCTGTGTTATTTTGTGCGTCATATTACGCACAAAATAAAAAAAAAAACCAACACCACAAGTGTGACGTAACAAGTGACATCACCTTCGCCTCCAAATGAGAATATTTTTTGGAGCATTGGATTTTTGAAAATGATATGTTCAAAGGTCTTTGTATGCCAAGTTTGGTGCTTTTGTCCGGTCTGTAACGATTTCTGCAAAATTGAGCACTAACCCACTAGACTAACAACCTATTTTGAGCTCAAAATGATATACAATATCACTTCTTCATAAAAGGTTTCCAACTATTCATGAACCGCATTATATAGAGTTGTGTTGGAATCACTGGGTGTTGTTTCAAATTCTTTTTGTCCTTTTACACACATATAAAATACTGGTTCTGGGCCGGCGAGTGTACAAAAAGATTCATGATATCTAACAAAGCTGTTTTCTCAAGAAACTCGGCTCCCATGCTCGCCTCGTTTCTTGAGAAAACAGCTTTGAGAAAATAACGAGAGAAAATAACGCAAGCATGGAAGTAAACAAAGTGCGTGACCCAAGCCGATCGAACGAGCGGATGCGCCACAAAAAATATTTCCCTGTTCAAGAAATGTCTGCACTTGTTTATACAAAGTGGCCCAGAATTATTTTCTAATTGAAGAATTATCTGCACAAGTATATACGCCGAGATGGCAGCCACGAGATTTTCGTCCAATGTTTTGCAAACATTTTACGGCCCAATAACGAGGGAGCAAAATAGAAACCTTCCTCAACCATTACAACCTGAACTTGTTTCTTTATATGACGTGTTTAATATAAGCCAAAGTAATTTCCAGGAATGTTTGGATAATGGATGTATCCAAAACAAATCCAAACAATAAAGATCTTTCAATGTTTGCAAGAGAAAATAAAGAAAATTTCACTGATTTGGTTAAACAAGAAATCCTTAAGTTAAACAGCGTAAAAGTAAGTTTTGGGCTACAAGTAAAGTTTTCCATAGAAAGAAACGGTGACACGCAACACATGAAGCATTATTTTAAAGAAGAAGAACTGCATGTTTTCAACAGGCATGATAAAGAACTGATAGAACAAAAATATCAGGAATTCATGGGAAGAATAAAGGGAGAAATAGAAAACTGGTCTATGCAGGGATCAGGATGGGAAGTTGAAAGGATAGAGACTGCGGAAGTGAATGTCACATGCTATCAGCCACTGCGCAGAGGAACCTATTTACCACTTCCAGCCAATCTGGCAAAAAAGAAGGCAATAATTAATGTGCAAAAAAGAGACAACAAATGTTTGAAGTTGGCACTCAGACCTGTTTTATTTCCTCCAAAAGATGGAAAGCACGCGGAAAGACCAAGCAAATATCCGGTTAACGACAGTATTAACTATGGGGGCATAGATTTCCCAACACCGGTAAAACAGATAGACAAGCTTGAAGCTCAAAACAAAAAACTGGCAATAAACGTATTTGGCTGGGAAAACAATAGTGTGATTGTGCACAGGATAAGCAGAAAAGAACCAAATGTACCGAGGATAAACCTGATGTTGATTGAGTCAGGGGAAATTCAACACTATTGTTATGTAAAAAGAGAAAGTGCTTTGCTGTTTGATAAGGCAAAAAATAATAAAACTTTCTACTGCATGATGTGCTTAAAGGTCAAATGAACCAAAATTTCGACATTCTTTCTTTACCGATTTTAAAGCAACCAAACGCTAGAATAATTCATTATTAAGTAAACTTAAGGCAAAATTTTGCTTTCTGAGCATTTAAGCGCGAACTATAGCAAAAACTAAGAAGATTTCCGAACACTTCACGAAAACGTTTCCAAAATGACCGCGCACTGAAATGGAAGGAATGGATCGAGCTTTGAATTTTGTGACGTAATAGTTTTATTTTACGGCTTTGCGATCGAAGAGACGATCGTCGTTTAAAGAGCGAATAATGTAAAGTTTGAGAGTTTCAGTCAGTCTGAGTAATTCAAATAATTCTGAAAGGATCCAAGCTTTTTTTAAACATTGTTGTTATATTTTTTACTACATTGGAATCCAGTTTCAAAGATTAATAATTATCAAAGCACCAAGTAAAATTGTAAGCATTGTACGATATAGGAGATTTTCAAACACTGGATGGCGTATAAAAATCATAAGTCTGCTCGGCTTGGTATAGAACAATTAATTTTGTTATATACCCCAAGTGAAATGCAGTTTTTTTGGATTTGCACGTAATTCTTATCAGGACGTGTGCGGCTTGCATAGGATGTGGCCAAAAGCCACATCCAAGATTGAATTCACTGTTTCTTTTCCATACTCGAGAGTCACACAAAACACAAAAATAAATTTGTACTCAAAAATTTAACTTGAATGTAAGGATACTTCTCAATGCAAATTCGAAACCGCAAAAGCATCACGCAGGGTAAAACTTTCAATGAATAAATTCGTGTCGTTTTATTTTTGAACTGAAGGAAAATTCAATGTTGAAATAAGTACAGAGCATTTACACACTGTTCCTGTGGACACTGTGAGTTCTGTTTGTATTAGCTGCTTTTTGGTCCATATTTATTTAGCAGGTGCCTGTTATTTAGTGCTCGAAATTAACGGTTATAAACCCAACATAAATACAACCTTTGAAGCATAAGTGTATACGCGTCAATTGCAAAAGCAAGTGCACGTGCATGGAAGCAAATTATTTGGCAACGATATTGAGCTAACGAATTCAAATTCTAATACTTGATCATGACCAGCCAAACCAACAAAGTAAAAGTGCTAATAATCATAACAAATACTCTATCTACCTCTAGGTAGAATAAGAAAGGTGCAAAATGCATACCTCTAACTTCCTTCGTTTAGCAAAAGCCGAACGGACAGGGGGACCTTTGTGCTTTGGGAGGCATTCTTCCCCGTGATTTCTTTTCCGAACAAAAAAAAAACTAGTCGGCATAGCATCCTCTTCGAGGTGGAGTCTGAGCAGCTTGAAATCAGAACCAAAAACCTATGTATTGCCAGATTTTCTCTGAAGCAGTCTTCGGTAAAATGAACCGCACAAATGCGAGAGTTCTTGTCTGGCTTAATTCTTTTCTTTCCATTTTCAAAAAGCCATTGTTTCCTGAGCTTTGAATTTGCTGGAAACTTAAACGTATTTACTTTCAACTTAGAATTATTTAAGCAGTTTGGTGCTGCACAAAACACCATGATGTCCCATTCTTGTGAGCTTCATCACTGAAAGACTTTGAATTTCCCACAATTTCACAGCACACCAATAATGACGTCACAGTTTTAAGTTCCGAAAATTTCTCGACAATTTTCCCGAGCGCTCTACAATTATGAAGGCCTAAAATAAGCATCTTTCAACTTGAAATTTCTCTGTTTTGCACAGTCCAATTACTTTGAAATTTCGGAATGTGTTTATTTGGTTCTTAATCAACAAGTTGGCCTAAAAAAAAGAAAATTCGAAAGTTTGGTTCATTTGACCTTTAACTCATTTCACAAGAGCGCACTTGCTCGAGAACCACAAAAAATATTGCAATGGTTTGAACTGCAGGCCGACAAGGATTGAGACGCCAGAAGAGGGGAAAAACACCCTTTCTATCCAAAATCATCACAAACAGATGAAGATGCCCTACATGATATATGCGGACTTTGAGGCTTTAGTCAAAAAGATTCCCAGCTGTGAGCGTGGGCCAGAGAGCAAGAAAAAAAGCTACACAGATAAGACCGAACGGCATGAGGCATGCGGGTATTCTTACATGGTTGTGAGAAGCGACGGTGAAGTTTCAGGTTCCAAAGTTTACAGGGGTGATTGCCATATTTGTGACAAAAGTTTGATAAAAGACGAATTCTTAGACTCTTTACCTGTTTTTAACATTGAAGAAGCCACTGTAGAAAGTGAAAAATTCAGTTATCTGGGCCAATTTCACAAAAAATGTTTTTACAAAGCACAGAAAGAACAACAATGGACGCTAAAAAGATTAACAGACATAAAAGACCAGTTGAAAGCAGCAAAACAGAAAAATGGTAAGCAATGTAAAAAACCTTTACTTCAGAAAAACTTCAGAGACGCAGTAAAAGACCATTGTCGCATAACGGGTAGGTACTGCGGAGCCGCGCACAACGCATGTAATCTGAAAATCTGAATAAAACCCCAGACGGACCAAATACCAGTTGTATTTCACAACCTGAGGGGCTACGACGCACACCATTTAATGCAAGCGATGTCATGTGCAGCTGCAGAAAGAGGTGAAATGCGTCGCCAACAACATGGAGAAATATATCACATTTTCAGTCGGAGGTATGCGTTTCATTGACAGCTTGAACTTTTTGCAAGGAAGCCTTGATTCACTTGTAAGCGCAACGCCAAAGGAGTCACTAAAAATAACATCAACCATTTCAAAAGGCAGCGACCTGCTTTACAATCAAAGGGGTCTGTGAGCCACTCGTGAATGCGTTAGATATATTTGAATCGTTCCTTTGAACAGCATAATATCGATGGGAAATATTTATTATAGGGATAGCGAGACAACTTAAGAAACAGTGATATTGGAGAGAGGTACCTTTGTAAAGCTGTATTTTTATTCACAGCCGAGGGAAAAGACATTTAGAAAGCGCCCGTAAGTTTAAGTTTCTGGCAGGTCCCCACCAGCCTTCAGGTTGCCTCAAACCTACCTGCCTCAACAAAAAGTATATGTATGTATGTATGTATGTATGTGTGTATGTATGTATGTGAGCATACCTAATTTGCATAATGTTAACAACACGTCGATGGAAGGATGGAAGGCTAAACTTCCCCACTTTCATTGCGCAAGCGCATTCACGAGTAAAAAGGGGATCTACCCTTATGAGCACATGGACTCATGGGGGAGATTTAGCGAAACGAAGCTACCGGACAAAGAGAAGTTTTACAGCAAGCTGAATGATGAGCACATAACAGACGATGAGTACGCGCACACGCAGACTGTCTGGGAGGCTTTCGAATGCAAAACGTTGGGCAATTATCACGATCTTTACGTGAAAACGGATGTTGCCCTGCTGGCAGATGTTTTTGAGAACTTCCGAAACCTGTGCCAAGAGCAGTACGGGTTGGATCCAGTGCATTACTACACGTCGCCAGGCCTCTCATGGGACGCGCTCTTGAAAAAGATGGGGGTTGAGCTTGAGTTATTCACAGACCTTGAAATGCATCTCTTTGTGGAACGGGGAATTCAGGGTAGAATCTCAATGGTGAGCAAGAGATACGCGAAGGCAAACAACCCGCTGGTACCGGACTATGACCCCAGCAAACCGAACAGCTACATCATGTACCTCGACGCGAAAAACCTCTATGGCTGGGCAATGAGCAAGCCACTCCCAAAAAGGGATTTTAAATGGAAAAGTGTTATGCCAACGGAGCAAGACATCCTTAAGAAAAAAGAAAACGCAAGGAATGGATGGATTCTTGAGGTTGATCTTGAATATCCAGCAGAGCTGCATGAAGAACACAACAGCTACCCCCTGGCGCCTGAGAAAAAGGTCGTGAAAAAGGAATGTATGTCGGACTACCAAAAGAGGTTGATGAAAGACCTGGAGCTGAAACTCCCGGACAGCAAGAAGCTGCTGCTGACACTTGAGGACAGAAACAACTATGTCGTGCATTACAGAAACTTGCAGTTTTATCTGAAGCAGGGCATGAAACTGAAGCGCGTGCACAGGGTGTTGGAGTTCGAACAAGAATGCTGGATGGAGCCGTACATCCGGATGAATACAGAATTCAGGAAAAAGGCAAAGAACGACTTTGAAAAGAACTTTTACAAGCTAATGAATAACTCAGTCTTCGGCAAAACCATGGAAAACCTGCATAACCGTGTTGACATAAAAATAGTGCGCAGCAATGAGACAGACAAAATAAGGAAATTGGTTGCCAGCCCTTTGTACGCAAGGCATGTTATATTTTCAAACGACCTGGTCGGAATCGACATGCGCAAAAGCCGGCTGCTGCTCAACAAGCCGGTCTACACAGGGATGACTATCCTTGACAACAGCAAGATCCTGATGTACGACTTTTTCTACAACCATCTGAAAAAGCAATACGGCAAAAGTTGCGATCTCTTGTACACAGACAGCCTTCTGCTTGAAATCAAAACAGATGACGTCTACAAAGACATCAGATCAAACAAAAATCATTATGATACGAGTGACTAACCGAAGGAGCATCCACTCCACTCAAATGCGAACAAAAAGGTCTTGGGCAAAATGAAAGACGAGTGTGCTAGAACCCCCATAGCAGAGTGTGTTTGTCTGAGGCCGAAAATGTACTCTATCTCTGAAGGCAGACGAAAAAAAATATCAAAAAAGCAAAGGGTGTAAAAAAGAGCATTGTCAAGAAACAAGTAAGGCATGAACAGTACATGGAAATGCTTGTTGGTACGGAGCAGTTATGGCATGGAATGAACATTCTTCAAAGCGAGGGGCATGAGATTTACGGCATGCATGTCAACAAAATTTCGCTTTCCCCATTTGTTTCAAAACGCTGGATAGCAGATGATGGGATCAATACAAATGCTTACGGGTATTCCAGGCCTTTATTCACAAATACTGAAATGAAAGAAATAGAAGCTTTATTCACAAATACTGAAATCAATACAAATGCTTACGGGTACACAAGGCCTTCATTAACAAATGCTGAAATCAAAGAAATAGAAGCTTTATTCACAAATACTGAAATCAAAGAAATAGAAACTTTATTCACAAATACTGAAATCAAAGAAATAGAAGCTTTACTAACAAATACTGAAATCAAAGAAATAGAAGCTTTAACAGAAGAAGCTTTAACAGAGATGCCGAAATGAAAGAAATGTTATAGTTGCTCCGGGGGTAATTGTGTGTTTGGAGGCACAACCAGCAGTTCTTCACGCACGAAGCCACGCTTGGGCCCGTCGTGCAAATAGTAGAGAACGGCCTGATTCGGTTTGGTAACAGATCGTTCAATGTTGTAAACTTTCAACGACCAGGTTGGTACAAATATCTAACATGCACTAGAGAGGGGAGCTTTTTTTCCCTTTCCCCAACAGGCCTGGAATAAGGTGTCGATGGCTTTGCAGGAACATTTTTTTCTTTGATGGCAATGGCGGGTTTCTGGCCGGTAAGGCTTGTTACCTCGTTGTTCAGAGCGGCCACAACTTCAGGAAGCCTTTTTACCCACGCCGTGAACTGCTGGCCCTCGGGCAGGCGCATTTCAACGGCATACTGATGCCCGAACAAGCGCTCAGCCAGGGTGCAGTTGAAATGTTCAACAATGGCCTGGTTGCGGTGAATGTCAATGTGCTCGCGCCGAATGTACGTTTTGTGATTTTCCATTTCTTTTGTAACAGCGCCCATGAATTCGCACCCAGGGTCAACCTGCAGCAGTTGAGGCCATTTCAGACGCGCACGCTTGTAAATTTTCTTAAAAGCCAGGGCAACTTCATCAGAGTTTTTCGAGGTCAAGGGTTCAGCCTCTTTGTAGCGGCTGGCCATGTCGACAATGGTGAGTGCGTATTCGAAAACTTTGCGCCCACGGGGCAGTTTGTCAGGCGGCAGAAAAAGAAGATCCGCCTGGTGGACCACGTTGGGTGTAGGCAGGTCGAATTTCGGCCGAGGAATGCGCTTCGGTGCGGGGAGGAAGATCTGCCAGAGCGCTTGCTTGATCAGCCACTTTTTTGCGGTTTCTTCTGGTACTTTGGCGGCTTCGGATAATTTTCTTATTGCTGCAATACCTTTCCAGTAGCCTTGGGGGCTGTAGTATATCTTTGCGAGTTGGGCATCCATCGCGTAATATAAGTAAGGAATTAAAAAAGTTTAAAGGAACCGGAAGGCTGCGTAGCCCAGAGCAAGAGTACATCTTTTTGTACACTCGCTGGCCCAGAACCAGTATTTTATATGTGTGTCTCTTTTTCTTAGTTTGTATTGGAGAGTTTTTTCCTTAGCCTTTTTGACTTTGGTAAATTGTGTATTTGACAGTTTACACAGGTCTTTAAAAGCTGTGTTCTGTCCTCAAGTTGCTGGTTCCATTCAACATAGAAGGAAACATTTAGATCATTTTTTGTCCTCTGTTTTTTTTCGGGTGATTGCAGTAGCTGTTGAACAGTGTTGAAATTGTGTATTTGACAGTTTATACCAAATCGCAAGATTGAGTCCACTAATGCTAAAAAATAGTGGCAGCTTACACTGAAGCACGAGTTGTTATAGTTGTTGAATCACTACTTCACATTGGTGTTGGGAGCAAAAAATTGCAGATTAATAATCACAGAAGAGTTTTTTAATATATATATACATGAAAATAGTTGATTTAAGCATGTGATCAGTGCATATACACCAGCACCTTGTAGGGAATGCTTTAGTGGGATAGCACTTCAAACCCGTAAACTATACCAAAAGTGTACAAATCTTTAAACACTGCTAAAAAGGATAACACCAATGTGAACTCAAGCTATCAACCTACATGTACAGCGTCTCATTCACACCAAAGACTGATGTGCTAGACCACTTAACTACCAAATTGTAGGGGTTTTCTGCCTTTGGAGGAATTCATTTTAATAACAAGGAACCATTATATTGCAATACAATTATACTGCAATACAAAATCACAACCATTATTCTTGTTGCTGACCACTTCCAAACAAATTAAAGGACAGTGCACAGTGCAAAGGGGCTGATTGATTGAAAGCATGAGTTTTATTTTTGTTTTGTTAGCCTTACACTTTCACTAAGACGTTGAAACACCAGACGTTTTACTTATGTTTTTCTTTGCAACAATAACACAATACTTTTGTTCGTTTGTAACATGGTACTTTTATTTTTCTCTTCAGCATATGTCACGTGATTTTTTGCCTGTTATGTTATTACTCATAATTTTGACCATAGGCGTACAGGCAATTTTTTGCAGGATGGATGGTGAACCATTTGCCCAAGAAATTCTCGATCAGCACTTGATAGGCTACCAAAGTGTGTCGGGCATTTTGGATCTTTCTATTGGATTCTGAGAAAATAGGCTCTAAAGTTGGCCAATAGGAAATTTTTTGTTTCACGTCACGCAGGGGGGTCACAGGAAAAAGATTTCGAATGAAGAAGAGTGGGCTATCTAACAGTAGGTTTTTGCAAGTTTGCAAAATTTCACCCCGAAAAGGTTATCTGTAACCTTAAGATAAGTTCTCATTTTTTGTTTGTTTTTCTTCTCATTAAGAGAAAACAAGAAGCTCTTAGAGCTTAAAACTGTGCTGGTCAAGTGACCACCCTTGGAGAGCCATGTGGGGCAAATAAAAAATGAACCTCCCCCCCCCCCCCCCCCCCACCATCCCCATTACCCGCATGAAACAATGTTGCGGCTGACAAACAAAATGGTAAGAAAACACGTTGTGTTACATTTCATGGTTGACTAGTTCCATCTGAAGATTTCAGTTTTAATACAACAAGTAAATTACTTTTAAAAAGCACAAACAAAATAAAATAATTATAATATTACAAAATGAATAAAAATAAAAATACAGGCTCATGTGTTCACGGTTGGATGATCTACAATATTCAAATTAAATTTGAATGTTTGAAACGAATAATGCAATCCGTTCGCCGTTAATCAAAACTACAGTAAAAACCCGCGTATAAGAACATGTGGATTAAGAACACCCAGGCCTGATTTTAGGAAATAAATTACCATTTATATAAGAACACATTCAGCCTGAAAAACGAAAGTTGTTCTTATATGGAAAGTCTGGTGTGGTTCTGGAGTGCAAGCTGTACTCCACAGTATATATCAATACACTACAGTACATTACCTTGATTGATCATTTTTTTTTTAATTTAAAATAAATTAAAATTGTGGTCATATACATTGATTCAATCTATTGGTAGCCTAGTATGTTCCTTTTTTTAAGAATTTTGTTTTAAGAACACTTAAGAACACTTACAGGCTGATTTTGCAGATTATAACCCTTTATATAAGAACCAAATCAGCCTGAACTGCCAAAATAGGTGTTCTTATACGCGGGTTTTTACTGTATTCCGTAATTCTAAGTGGCACGTGCTGAGTATTTTGGCCGTAATTTTCCCTTGTATCTGTGAAATCGCTTCGTTGAAACAGGCAGAGAATACACTTCGCTTGTCTAAGATATCGAAAATACTCGGAAAATTCCAGTTAGATCAATGACCGTTAATGGTGGCGAAATAACATTTCAAACGAAGTACGACCCTGTTTATCACGCTTACAAAGACAAAGATGCAACGTCGACACATTCCATCAATGAAGTAATACCCTTTTTTATATATTCAATACTCGCTCCAAATCAAACCCCTTAATAACACAATGCAATTTATTTCATACTAAAATTTTCGGTAGCTTAGAATAAACATCACAGATTGCCTGATACGAAGCCTGAGACAATTTGGCAGACTGAAACTGTTTAACCAAATTATTGCACCATCATTTGTAGCCGTTGTGAAATCTCAGATAACGTCATGGTCTTAATCTGGGACCTCGCTCGGGACATGTGTGGGAATGATTGATACGAAACGACTTTTCTTTCTAAAAACTTGCGCTTAAAATTAATTGCTTTGTGCTAATGACTAAAGCCGATTAGCAAAGTAGAAACACGAGTCACATAATTCGACGTTAACCTTATCCACGGCTATCTTTAAGAACGGTGGATATTTCCCGTACCAGTGACATAATCCGGGCAAGTTCTAGCACGTTCTTGCTTGCTTTCCAAATATTTAATTTTTCTTTCCCGTCTCTGAACTCGCTTTAATTAAACAGCAACAGAATTCACTTCAAAGTCGCAACGTCGGCACATTCTTTGACATGAACGTAATCGGGTGTCTACTTATAAATTCTAACCCGTTGAAACATACTTTTCGTTCATAGCATAAAAAAATAGTATTTTCTTTGAGTCTGAATCTCAAAAATCGAACACTTCACACTAGACATGCTATGTAAAGACCAGAGGATTGGTAACATTGCCATTAGTAACCGATATATGGCTTTCATTGGATGACCGAGTGGAGGTCTAGGTCTGGGTCTGGTCACCGACAAAACTAAAAACAAAAAAAAACAAGAAGTTGCTAGCAACTTAAAACCACGCTTATATTTTTGGCTAATTAACAGCTTTCTCTCTCAAAAGTAACGGTTAAATTTAATCTGTTTCATTATGAGTAAAGGACTAGCAAAGTAGTCACGTTAGTCACACAATCCGAGGTTAACGTTGTCACCGACTATCTTTAGCTTGGGGGTTTTTCCCTTCTAATGACGTAACCCCTGTACGTTCGGGCACGCTCAATTGTTTACTTAAGCAAATATTTCATTTCCTTTCAAATCTTTGAACTCACTTCGATGAAATAGCCAAAGAATTCACTTCGATTGCCTAAACCCACAAGAAATACTCACAGAAGAGGAAACAAAGTAATGACTGTCGCTTCTGCCGAGATAAACATGCAAAGAAAACACAATGTTATTTGTCACGTAACGAAAGTGAAACCTGCAACATCAGCACATTCCATGGCTGACATAATACCTTTTTTCAGTGTATTCAACATTCGCTTTGAATCCAACGCTTCGATAAATCAAAAGAAAATATACTTTATACACAATAAAGAAAACAATATCCGCAACATTTTCGGTACATTAATGTTTCAACAGCTTTTGGCGAATAAACATCACAGGTTGCGTGATTTCAAAGCCCCAAACACGATTTGGCCGAGTGGAGGTTTGCGTCTGGTCACCGACAAAAAAATAAATAATAACAAAAATAATAATAAATCCAGTGCAGAGCAAGAACTGCACAGCGCAGTTAAAAAGTAAGATATTTAGAAAGATGGATGTTTATTTGTTGTCTCATGATGGAATCACTTTGAGTTGTTGATCACGACATTTCGACTACAATACCGCTAGTCTGCATCAGGCGATGAGGTCGATTGTTTACATGTTACTATTTGTAGCATGTTGGTTCGCTTCGACAGAAAGTGGCGCCACAAGGTTAAGTGTCCCTTCCCGATCTACAATTATGCTGACACCATCAAAAATTCTACAGGTGGAAGAAACTTCTTTAGAAGAACCTAGCAGAAGTGAGATAGGAAAGTTCTGATTGATATACAGGCAAAAGTTGCAAAAATACTAGACAAAACGATCAGGAGCTAAAGAAGGATATCGACAGCCTGGAGATATACCGTAGATTCAATTTAACGATGGGCTGGTAGCAAAAATTAAGAAAGAGAACGAACAACTGATCATGAAAACCATGATTTGCAGGCTGAAGTTTACAATCTTGGAAAGCAAGTGGAAATGCTCGAATTTGACCATGACTTGTTAGAACAGTACACAAGAAAATTTAATGTTGAAGTTCATGGCATACCAGAATGCGAAGATGAGAACTTGTCTGACATTATCATCAATTGCAAGGTGGATCAAAGGGCTTCTGTCGATATAGCCCGTCAAGATATCAACATCATTCATTGACTGTACAGGAAACCTCCGACCATGAAACCTACAATTGTCAGGTTCACTTCTTAAAGAAAGAAACAAGAATTTTAACAACCACGTGGCCATGGGCCGAGCTCGGTTCTTGCTCTGCACGGGATTTATTAGTCGTTTTTTTTTGTCGGTGACCAGACCCAAACCTCCACTCAGCCAAATCGTGATGGGGACTTTGAATTGCACAATGTGATGTTTATTCGCCAAAAGCTGTTGAAACAGTAATGTACGGAAAATGTTACGATATTGTGTTCTTCATTGTGTATAAAATATTTTTTCTTTTCGTCTTACCAAAGCGTTGGATTCAAAGGTAATATTAAATACCCTAACAAAAGGTATTATATCAGCCATGGAATGCGCTTATGTTACAGCTTTCTCTTTCGCTACATGACAAGTTTACGTTGCAAGTTTATTTTGCCAGAAGTGATGGTCATAAATTTATTTGCAATTTTACGAGTATTTCTTGTCGGTTTAGGTGTTGGAAGTGAATTCTTTGGCTGTTTTAATCGAATTGAGTCCAGGGATTTGAAGAGGAGTTAATTTACTGAGGTAAACAATTGAGTGTGCCCATACTTGTGGGTGTTACGTCATTGGTAGGGGAAAAATCACCTACCTAAAGATAGCTGAAGATGATGTAAGCCATGAATTGTGTGACTCGCATGACTACTTTACTAGTCCTTAACTCATAGTACAAAAAAAAAATCTTAACCATGACTTTCGAGGAAGAATGTTGTTAATTAGCAATCAAGGGCCCTATGAGCCCACGACTGATTTTTTTTTTGCAAGGTTCATAAAATTTATTGTTTTTTATATAGTTTATAGAATTTGAAATGAGTGTAGTACCCTTGATTCTCGGTAATCTGTGTGGGTAGTATTTTCATTATTTGGAATCACACATTTCAATTTGAATTTCATCTAGTTTTATCATACTATATATGCTGGCCTCGTCCCCAATTTTCGTGTCCCTGTTTTTTTCGCTTTACGCTTGACGGACTGTGACAAAATAGGGGCTGCTCATAGTCTATATCATATACTGTCAGGTGAACTAGTGTCAGTTTACGGCACTATTCTTCTTTGACAAGTTAGTGCGATCAAGAGTGAAAACTAATCGCAAGCAATCCATAGCTAAAGCTAACCACAAGCAAGCAGCTTACAGTAAGCCGTAAAATCCCCGTTATAAGCCCCCCCATTTATAAGCTCCTCCGGTCATAGGCCCATGTACGTGGAAACCAAAAAAATACATCCGCTTATAAGAAACGTTTTTTTTATTCCACTTATAAGCCCCTCCCCCCCAGATATTATTTTGTACAACATTAGAAGATAAAACCAATTTCTTTTTTTTGTCTACCACCAAAAGCTGTGGATAGTCCAAGCGTTAAATGTTCTTTTGAAATGCTATACCGTGACCTTCTTGGTTTGGGTCATTCTCTAACAAGTGAGGACAAGGACAGATTAATGTGTCAACTTAAAAAGGAAGAATGGAAAGCTCTTCATGATTTACAAAATGATGATACTATTATTATTACAAGACCTGATAAAGGAAATAGTGTTGTCATTGTTAATAGGATTGATTACCTGAACAAAATGAAACAATTGATTTCCGATGAAACCAAATTTAAGAAGTTATCAAGGCATTATTTTACGCGAATCATGTCTGTCAGCAATGTAGAGAGATGTATCAACACGCTCATTTGGCACATATCCATGCAATCATTTTAAGAAAGAGAATATTGCTAACTCAAGTGCACTCGCTAAAAAAAACGATGATAAAGACAAAAACTGTACGTAAAATTGGAAAAAAAGTGCAAAAATATAATTCATAATGAAAAAATGCTTCAGGAACGATTAGAGCACAGTTCACACAGAGCAAGAGAGCAGGAGGTGTTGTAAAACAAAGTGCGGATCAAGTGATCATCACGTAAGAAAGGTCAATTTTCATTTTAGGCGGCAGAATAAATTATATTGTTTTGCGAGGAGTATTTTTCTAGCTACTTGATGATGTATAAACATTCGACTTCGTGAGATGAAATGCTGTTCAAGTGAGAGTTTTCACTTTACAAGATTACCATTAATGATCGATAGAAAAGGCTGTTCCGGCGAAATTGAAGATGGCGAGTTACAGTGACTTGACATCGAACGACCCGGCGAACAAGTGGGGCCGTCCATCGAGAACGCTCTGCCTTTCAAAACATTTCGAGATCTTGCTGATGGGATGGATTTCATTGGCGGAAAAGCACACACTCCTGATAGCTTCTTACATGTTACAGTGTTTCAGGCGAATAATTTTATTTTGGTTTTTGCATTGTGGTGAGGAGGATTCCAGGTAAGTATGTTCCATATATTATTTTAAAGAAAGGTTGAGAAACGATAATGCCAAATTGAAAATTATCCATTTAACCAAGCTTCATGCTGCAATTTGTTATATGGTGAATTGAACATAATTAAAGGACGAAGGATAATCCGAAAAAGTTCATTGTGCCACAATAATTTTGACAACAAAAGATGATCTTGGAAAATAAACTGTTATATTTCGGTATGAGCTATACCATCATCAGACTAAGGAAATTTACATACAAGCTAGATCTTAAATACTGTGGGTTTACTCAGGAGAATAGATGGAGTTCTCTGCTGGATTTCAGTTCAGATTTTTACCGGATACTTTAAATACTGACATTGTTCCACCTCCTGTTAGTTATGACAAAGAATATTTCACCCAAGTTGTCCGTGACAATACAACAATACTTGACTATGACAATAATTGGAATCTTCTCCTATACAAAGAGGCTTATTTCATCAAACGCCTATCACCTTCTCTCAACAATGGACTGAAATCCAGCAGAGAACTCCATCTATTCTCCTGAGTAAACCCACAGTATTTAAGATCTAGCTTGTATGTAAATTTCCTTAGTCTGATGATGGTATAGCTCATACCGAAATATAACAGTTTATTTTCCAAGATCATCTTTTGTTGTCAAAATTATTGTGGCACAATGAACTTTTTCGGATTATCCTTCGTCCTTTATGTACTAAAACTATCATCAGGTACTGGGTTTTGAACATAATTACCAACACACAGTTTCACTGGAAAGGAGAACTTAATTTTTTTTTAGGTTCTTAAGTAAGTTTTATTATTATTCAAATACAATTACACACATTACAAGCAAACTTAAATAAAATAAAGTAGAAACAAACCAAACAACAACAGCTACCTACAGTATAACAATTCTCCAATTATACATTTTTTATGCAACTTCAAATACAATACATAATAATACGGTACATTTCCATCTATAACATTAATTAGATTGAAAACGGGCTATTAATCTTTAAGCTCCTACAATAGTTATTAAATTTATTTTGAAATTCTTTTAATGTCAGTTGGCTGTCCCACATTTTATTATAAATTATGTGATGCCTTAAATATGTAATAAAAAGATTTGCTATTAGGTTTGCATGATCCGCTTTTTGATGTTCTATTCCAAAGATTAATTAAAGAATAGTTATTTATATCGAGAGGCTTGTTTGTCTTCCACTCAAACCAATTGCATGCACTGGAGATGAATTCAAACGGTGATGGACATTGAAAAAAGCAATGTTCTATAGAGTCATCCTGTTCACAGTAGATACATTTCGCATCCGAGGCAATGTTAAAGAATGCCAACTCTCTTTTAGTGAAAATAATGCGATGTAATAATTTGAATGTCGTTTGTAGCACTTTTGTATCTTGGCAGATAGTTTTAGTATGTTTAAAACAGTTTTCGCATTCTTTTGTAACGTCTCTGTCAAAATAGTTAGACCACTTCCGAAAACCTGTACAACACGCGTACTTTCTTTCAATAAACAGTCTAAAGTAGTCATGCACTTCATTTTACATAAATCTATTTCGGTATTTCGACCTAGAGCAACTGGCTTACTGTTGTCGAGAATCCCCTTATCTACGTTAATATTTTTCCCTGAAACAACTGATAGAACTGAAGAAAGTTCGATTTAACATTACTATACTTCTCACTAAAGTCCTTGCAGGTCATTACAGTACCATCATCTTTTAAAAGATCCTGAACAGTAACAATATTGTTGTCATACCAAGACTTCCAAAACACAGGTTTTTTGTCAATAAGAATCAGTTTGTTGTTGAATAAAACATATTTTTCTAGATTTTCTTTATCATAGAGGCATTTTAATTCTTTAAAATATAATAACATATTCCTGTAGAAGGCTGGAATTTGTTTGTCCAAGCTCTTATCATCATAATTGCATTTTATTAAGAATTCAATTTCACCAGATTTATCTAGGAAATGTTGAGGGATTTTCTTCCAGTTCCCTGGCCTGTCACCAACAAGCCGACTAATCCAACTTAACCTCAGAGCTTTGTTTATCAGAAATATGTTTGGCAACTTAATCCCACCCTTATCGATATTCTGATATATAGCACCTCTCGCTTTATTCTATCTGGTTTATTCTTTCTTATTCTTTTTCTAGTTCAGACTTTGGTGCTTCCAGCATCGACAAAGAGTACACAATCGGACTGATTCCAAGTGCTTTTATTATTACTGCTTTTCCAAACATAGTTAGGTCCCTACTGCGCCACATATCAAATACCGTTTGTATTTTTTGTACTTTGATCGTAAAATTTTGCTTCAAGTTTTTCTTTTTATCATATGAATGGTAAGTTCCCAGAATTCGAATTGTATCACAAGTCCAATTTAAGTTGAGAGGTTAAGCTTTGCAATTTTTGTCTTTCCCTGACCAAACTGCCTTCGTTTTCCGTTCATTCAGACACAGTCCCG
This sequence comes from Meandrina meandrites, assembly GCA_963693305.1. Classification (NCBI taxonomy): domain Eukaryota; kingdom Metazoa; phylum Cnidaria; class Anthozoa; order Scleractinia; family Meandrinidae; genus Meandrina; species Meandrina meandrites. The sequence continues at coordinate 16,996,804 of OY855909.1, forward strand.
ATAACTTTCCGAATTTATGTATCAGGGCAAGTGCATTCTGTACAGAAAGGATATCTGCACAAAACAGCGTTGTATCATCAGCAAATTGACTTAGCTCCACACAAAGGATGAAGAGGTAAGCGGAGAGAGAACATCCGTGTCTCACTCCCTTACTTACATTAAAGAAGTCTGTCATAAAGCCGTTGTTCAGAACTGCTGTTTGTATGCCTTGATAAAATAGTGACACCCATCGCAGTATATTCTCGCCAAAATTCAATTTAGCCATACAAAGTTTAATAAATGACCATTCCAAGGAATCAAAGGCCTTCTTGAAGTCTATAGCTACCAATATACCAGAGCTGTTGCAGTTGTCCAGATAGTTCATCACGTCATTAATAAGTCGGATATTTTCACCAATAAATCTCTCTTTTACAAAGCCAGTTTGGTCCTCATGAATTAAGACCGGATAGGAATGTGATAGGCCTCCAGTTTTCAAGAATAAGAAGATATTCATCGTCCTTAGGGATAAGAGTAATAACACCTCTCTCTCTCTCTCTCTCTCTCTCTCTCTCTTCTTCTTCTTCTTCTTCCTCTAGATTTGATCAATAATCCAGATTAATTGTTTCACCATTCGTTCATAGTCTTCGTAAACGGGGTTAACAACTTCAGTTACTACAAAGTTTGCATTTTGACCATACATTTCGAAAAGAGTAGTGACTAAATTCAAAGGAATTCAATTTACGTCTAGGTGACGAATAATGTGAATCTCGTGTAGTATATGAAATGATTCATATATGAACTGCGGATAGATATGAAGGTGATATGTGATCTTCGCAGTGAATTTCCAATTTAAGCAATTGGAATGAAGAAGCCTGAAAAAATCAGGGCTTTAACGGAAGCCCTGATTTTTTTTTTCAGGCTTCTTCATTCCAATTTCTTAAATTGGAAATTCACTGCGAAGATCACAAATCACCTTCATAATGTGAATCTCCTTGAATCTTCGCCAAAATGTTGATTATTGATTCACAGTTAACACTCAAGCACTTTTTTGTTGACTGTGTTAATTGGCAAACAACCGGGGATCTTCTACTCCTTTGTCCTTTACCCAATGGGGGAAATTTGCAGAGAACAAGGGATAGCAGAACTTGAAATGCCGTGTCCTAACAGTACATATTATACGGGTTTATACTTGCACAAACCCGTGGCTTTAGAAGATCAAAAACACCCATGTCACCAAGCTGAAGTTGACCTTGCCTCACCTGTAGCCGTAGACGTTGTTCAACTTTATATGGAAAAAAAAGAAAGATAAAATCAAACGAACCGTTCTTTGCCAAGACTTAGAGAAAGGTGGGCTACGTATGACAGATGTAGATCTTATGTTGAAAGCCTTGAGACTCGCATGGATCCCTAGACTTTTGAACGCTGGAGATAAAAATTGGTGCTCCATGCCAAACCACTATTTCAGAAAACAGGGGGGCTTAAATTTTCTTTTCAAATGCAACTATGACACAAAGTTCCTTCCACAATTGCCAACCTTTTACAAGAACATTCTCACTTTCTTTCAAGAATTAAAAATACTTTACGGTTACAACCAAGCTAGTGATTTAGTATTATACAATAATAAAGAAATTCAAGTAGATCAGAAAACTGTCTATCTCAATAACTGGATGAAGAAAGGAATTGTTTCTATTAAAGACTTGTTGACGGAGGATGGCAAATATCTTTCATTCAAGGAATTTAAAGAAAAATTTTCATGCGACACAAACTTCCTCCAATACTTTCAGATTATTAGTGCCATACCTGACCGGTTACGATTGAAAGCAAGACAAATAGAGTCAGTTAACAAACAGTTCTTCACAAGTAACGACAATCTTTTTATCTTTAACAGAAATTTCACATTCAACCTTGATAAAGCCAAATCAAGAGACTTCTACAATCTTTTCATTGATAAAACTCACATTGGAGGTCAGGCCGGTCCTAAAAGATGAAGCGAAATACTATCTTTAAATGATGAGCATTGGACAAAGATATTCAAGTCAATACGAGAACCTTGCAAAGAAACAAAACTAAAAGAATTTCAGTTTAAGTTCATTCATAGAATCGTGGTGACAAAGAGAGAACTGTTCAAATATGGTATTAAAACTGATGATGAATGCTGCTTTTGTGGGGAAAAAGAATCAATTGACCACACTTTTATTCACTGCTCCTTTACAAAATCATTTGTTGAAAAAGTCATCCTGTGGTTTAATACAACGTACAATTCACAGTTCTCTCCAACTATGGAGGAACTTTTATTTGGAATTATCTCCAACTCAAACGAGAAAAGTGCCACCAAAAAATTCAACTATATCACATTATTCATGCGTTATTACATCTATAGTTGTAAACTAAATAACAAGCGTATTGTCCTCCGTGACTTTGTGAATACAGTACAGCAAAGAGACCTAATCGAAAACACTGTCAACAAGAAGATGCAAGCATCTTAAAACCACGCGTTTTTAAATTAACTCCATTTTTGCTAATTAACAGGTTTCTTACTAAGAAAAGTCGCCATTAAATTAAATTTGTTTTATACTGACTAGCAAAGTAGTCACGCGAGTCACACAATCCAATATTGTACCATCACCCATAGCCGTTGTGAAATTTATGATGACGTAATGGTATTAATCTGGAACTTTGCTTGGGACATGTGTGGGAATGAATTTAGCATTCCGCTATTTGAACGCTATTAATAACAGCTATTTTCCTTAGGTAAAAGTCACGATTAAATGTAATTGGTTTATACCGTGAGTTAGGCCGTAAGAAGGTAGGCACGCGAGTCTCACATTTCAGGCTTTGCATTGTTCACAGCTATCTTTAGTAACTACGGCGGTGTACAGGGGTAATTTCCCTACCAATGACGTAATCCTTGCAAGTGCTTACCTAGGCACAATTTTTTTCCTTCAGATCTCTGCTGAACTCGCTTCGATGAAACAGTCAAAGAATTTACTTCAATTGGCTAAAGCCACGAGAAATACTCACAAAATTTCCAACTCATTAACGGCCATCGCTTCTGGCAAAATAAGCTTACAAAATAAACAGGATATTATTTGTCACGTAACGAAAGTGAAAACTGCAACGTCAGCACATTCCATGGCTGAGGTAATACCTTTTTTCAGTGTATTCAATATTCGCTTCAAATCCAACACTTCGATAAAACCGAAAGAACATATATTTTACACACAATAAAAAACGCAACATTTTCTGTACATTCACGTTTCAATTTGTTTGTACTATGAGTGAAGGACTATAGCAAATTAAAGTAGTCAGGCGAGTCACACAATCCGAAGTTTACGTTATCCCCGGCTATCTTTAGCTTGTTGGTTTTTTCCCTACTAATGACGTAACCCCTGCATGTTCAGGCATGCTCAATTGTTTACCTTTGCAAATATTTAATTTTCCTTCAAATCTCTGAACTCGCGGCGATGAAACAGACAAAGGATTCACTTCAATTGCCTAAACCCACAAGAAATACTTGCAGAAGTGCAAATAAATTAATGACCGTCGTTCTGCCGATATAAACTTGAGAAAACACAATGTTATTTGTCACGTAGCGAAAGTGAAAGCTACAACATCAGCGCATTCCGTGGCTGACATAATACCTATTTTAGTGTCTTCATTATTCGCTTAGAATCTAACGCTTCGATAAAACCAAGGAAAATATACTTTAAACACAATAAAGAAAACAATATCCGTAACATTTTCCGTACATTAAAGTAATGTTTCAACAGCTTTTGGCGAATGAACATCCCAGGTTGCGTGATCCGAAGTCCCGATCGCCATTTGTTCGAGTGGAAGTTTGGGTCTAGTCACCGACAAAAAAAAACGACAAAAAAAAAAAATCCCGTGCAGAGCAAGAACCGCGCTCGGCCCATGGCCACGTGGTTAATAACTAGCACTTGTAAAACAATACTGGGTAAAATATCTCAACCCTCCTGCACCAGCTAATAACATTGAAAACAACTGTCACCGAAACACTGCTAAAAATACTCCTTCTCCTTTTTTTTGTATTTGCTTTTCCAAAAATTGATGATAAGTCAAACAAATGCAATTTGCTTGATAACAACTATTTTTTTGGTATAATTAATACTCTATTAGAACAACACCTGTAAATTAAACAACAAGCCTATTGTTTTTCATATCTCTTCAATGCATGAGAATAAAGATACTTTGAATACTAAATAAAATAAAAAATAAAAAAAGTAGTGAGATTAAGTTTAGATATCAGAATTAATTTTTGAAATTTAGTGATTGTAAAAGGAGTGACTATTAATAATTGCAAGGATGTGAGTAACTGTACTGTAATTAGTGTAGGTGTAAGAACTTGTGTTGTAGTTAATGTTTCTATTGTAAGTATTGTAAGTTTTTTGTGTTGCAATAATAATAAAAATGTTCTTTATTTAAAAAAAAAATTTCATTGTCATGCAATTCATGATTCGCAAAAACATCACCACCAGAGTCAGGGCAGTGATTTGAGTGTGATTTTAAAAGGTTTAAAGAAGGGACAGAAGAAAGAAATTTCTTTTGGGAACAACACTGAACTATTTTCATCTTTTCTGCTTATACTTGATGCATGTACTCCATCATGCAAAATAGTCATAGCCTCAAAGAGGCTTTGATTTGACAAATGTCCTGAAAATTATTTAAGACCCCTTGTGAAACGTCATCGCTTCTGCATGCATTGCGTGCCGTTTATTACTACAGTCAGCAAAAGTAGCCATCAAAAAAGAAGACTTGAATAACAATTTAGTGTTGGGCCTTTTGCTGATTGACCATTTCAGTAACTTCCATAATACATTCCCCCCCCTCCCCCCAATATTTTCCTAAGTATTGTTTCAGTTTCTCTTGGGAGGACTGTATGTCCCAAAATACAAAATTTTGGGGGCAAACAAAGTGCGTGTTATGGGAAATGTGAAAGTGGGGAATGACGTGTACGTTGTAAGCAGACTACAATCATTGTCAAAAGTGTTGACACATTGTCATTTTAGGCCCCATTTTATTGCGATATGGTCCAATTTCACCCTCCCCACTCATTCCCAACCCTCCCTCCCCCTACCAATGTGGTCATTTGTTTTTGAAACCCTTGGCTGCAATCATACAACACGGCATGGGGGAGATGGGGGGGGGGGGGGATTTTGCCAAAGCATAATACAATTTAAAGACCAGTAGCAAATTTGCCATAAAAACTGCAATGCAAAGTCGATGTGTCAACTACCTTTGACAATGATTGTAGCCTTATGCAAAATACACTTCAAATCCAGGATAATTAATTCTCGACTCACCAATTTCAATTCCTGCAAATCTAAAATTTCAAACAAAATTGCTCGCTACAACTGCATCAGATTACTACCCCTTTACTAGTATAAGTAATCAGAGATTAGGGGAGTCCGTTCGACTGAAGAGATGGATAGTCAGGTAGTGGCAAAAGAGCAACATTGTCGGAAAACTCCTCAAATGGAGCGATAAGGATGAGTGAGAGAGGAATCTCAGCACACAACGTTTCGGAGGAAAGATTGCGTGATGAGCCAAAAGAACATTTGTCTGCAAAATAAATTGGAATTTGTCGCATCAAGAAACTGATTGTGTTTTTTTCAAAGGGGTTTAAAAAACTGTGAAAAATTGTGACACTTTAGTAGTTCTTGATCTGTTAAAGCAAATTTTTCTTTGCTTGCAAGCTATGTTATCATAATTTGGATGTTACAGAAGAAGCCATTCAAATGATATAATCATATTGGATCGGAAGGAAGTATGATCTGTCATCACACAAGGCATTTGCAAAAAGGTCAAAAAGAACCTCGAATAATGAATGGAACGGCAAATTCTCCTTAATGTCAGAATATTGTAAAAACAAAGTCGCTCCTAGCACAACACATCAACTTTTCGTTCATATTCATAGTCGATACACTCATAATATTCAATAATGATTTCCTCATCAACATGCCTAAAAATTCTGCGAATAACTATATAATACAAATTCAAAGAAGCAATGAAACAATTTTAATCCTTATTCTACTCACTCGTTTTACATGACATGCTAACGATTTGTAATTTTAGCTAATGTTGTGAATCGTTTTGCATGTAAACACACTGGTTTACCTTGCCTATACAACAAATCGACTTACTCGATTTCCACTACTTTTACGACGGTCGGTGGCTGATTAAAACTCTTCCTCCTTGGATGACAACCCTCCAAATAGCAGCGATAACATACCACGAGAGGACAATTTTGTCGACAGAAGTCACTCCAAACAGCAAAACAGCAGAAGCACATGGCATGGAGATGACATCATTCGCCCCTGAAAAATTTTCTCGGGGGGGGGGGGGGGGGGGGGGGCAAATTGACTGGCGGGGCTAAAGTACAGGTCACAGGTCACAGGTTACAGGTCACAGGTTACAGGTCACAGGTCACAGGTTGCAGGTCACAGGTCACAGGTCACAGGTTACAGGTCACAGGTCACAGGTTACAGGTCACAGGTCACAGGTCAAAAAAATAACATTTGAAGGGTATGCTCTGAAGCCCAAAATGATAAACAAAACTTGTCAGTTACGGCTAGCTTTTACCCCTGTTTGCTTGCGGTTAGCTTTTACTCTGGTTTGCTTGCGGTTAGCTTTCACTCTGGTTTGATTGTGGTTAGCTTTCACTTTGGTTTGCTTGCGGTTAGCTTTTAGTTGCTGGTTAGGGCAGTACTCTATATATTTGTCTTTTGTTTCGTTTATAGAGTACTGCCCTAACCAGCAACTAAAAGCTAACCGCAAGCAAACCAAAGTGAAAGCTAACCACAAGCAAACCAGAGTGAAAGCTAACCGCAAGCAAACCAGAGTAAAAGCTAACCGCAAGCAAACAGGGGTAAAAGCTAGCCGTAACTGACAAGTTTTGTTTATCATTTTGGGCTTCAGAGCATACCCTTCAAATGTTATTTTTTTGACCTGTGACCTGTGACCTGTAACCTGTAACCTGTGACCCGTGACCTGTGACCTGTGACCTGTAACCTGTGACCTGTGACCTGTAACCTGTGACCTGTAACCTGTGACCTGTGACCTGTACTTTAGCCCCGCCGCAAATTGACAACCATACACTGTCCAAAAAAACTTGACTGTTTACCAATTAGAGAGCGTTCGACGAAGGAGAACGCAATAAACTGTAATTTGATTGCCTCTCAATAGTACCTGAACCCGAATTGGTGTGACATACAAACATACATGTACGCCACTGACTCATGCACTTCATGGTCCATTGCAATGACTAAGAGGAAATTTTCTTTGGGAAAAAAAATAACTCAACAAATTGAGGGAGTTGCAATGGGGTCGCCCTCAGGTCCACTCATGGTGAATGTTTTCATGTACTTTTAACTTTTAAGTGATCACATGGAGTTATCTAAACTTCGTTAGACTTAAATGTCACTGATTTTTATTCTTAAATGTTTTACAAAACCTTATGTATTCTATTTTCATTTGTGGAATTCTGGAATTTCAACTAGGTTTAGAAATACAAAGCTGTATGTGACTCTGGGCCGTAACATTAACCTCTGAACTGGGTTAAAAAGAAGCTTCCCAAACCAGGTGAAACTTTGGATACTACATGTACATGTAGTATTAATAGAACATGAGCACAAAACACTCTAAATAGGGCCATACCTCTGACTCATGATGCTATGAAGCATCAGAATGGAGTGAATTTTAAGGTTAATGTCAGAACTTGCAACTTCCCCTGTTGCATCTTTGGTCTTGTGCTCAATGCTGCTGAATAATTCAGCTAGAGTAACCAACAGACAGATATCTGACTGACCAAACAACCAACCAACAAACCCTCAACACTTTTTGTGGTTCTATTTCAGATTCTGTGTCCATCATTAGTGAAAGACAGGTTTTATTCACTGCACTATTTCAATTACCAAAATGTCCATTGTAAAGAAGCACATCAGTTCCTAAAAAAGCAAACAAATAACAAGAAACAGAATTAAACAGAATTAAAGGCAAGAGCCACACCAATCTATAGCTTACTAAATTAATGTACTTCTTTTCACCCTGTTCACAGCAAAGCAAATAACAAGCAAACAACAGAATTTAATATTAGGTATTTCAAAAATAGGAAGGATGCAATAAATATATGTTATTTGCCAGCTGGGAGGTCCATATAGTGAAAAACTGCGACCAAGGTCTTAAGGCCAAGGTCACAGTTTTTCTCTCTATAGACCAACCCAAAGCAGGGAAATAACTTATTTATTTTTTCCTACTTTAATGCATTTGGTTAAAAAAACCTACAAAGATTGTCTTGCAAAATGCGTTTGCTGTAGATGCGCACATCCAATGTTGAGTCGATCACTAAGCTACGGCAAGAGTGAAGAATGATCTGTTTACCACGAAACAAAATAAATTCACTACAATGAACAGTACTCACAGAAAAGGTCATCATAAAAAAAAGAGAAAAGCATCTGAAATAGCTATATACATTTGTAGTTAACGAGTCAATAATAACCTCTGTGTTGAGTATTTTGTTTTGATAAAAAGTTTGCGAATGTGAAACTGAATGAAGCTGAGATGTCTGGTTTGGTCGCCGCCTGCACACAGCACAATAATGCGAGAATTAATTCAACGATTTTTTTATCAAAGAAGCTCATTTTCTTGAATGGTCATAAGCAGTGTTCAGATTTTTGGGAAAAGTAGCAGACAGGCAAGGTGTTTGAATGAATAAATTGAGTCTGTAAACCAGCGACTTGCAGTTAACCACAATGGTGTGAAAAGTTATCAGTGCGAATAATGCACAAACAACGATCAACAAACTACGTCCATAAAACTATAACTTGATTTTGTCAATAGAGAGAATGAATAGTTGTCTTTTAGAACACTTCAAGGCCTTTAATTCTGTTTCAAATTAAGCTTTTGAAAGGATAAATTGAGTATTTAAGGTGGCTTACTACAGTTTTGAGGGGGTAAATGAGCCTAGCTTTTAACTTAATTTTGGCTGTTGACGTGATTCACCCCAAAAAATTAATTCTGAAAATTTCATTATGGGTTGTACAGTAGGTTTTTGAGAAATTTTGAGCCGAAGTCAGGTTTTTACGACCTCCGATGAGAATCGAATTGCGCATGCCCTTTTATTTGAGCGCACGCTCATATGACACCACACGTTATGAGCGATGAAAAAAGCAAATTAGAACTACTCTGTTGCTTGTTTATCTATCTATTTGAAGTATTGTTTTCGTCCTATGACATGTCTAAAGTCTTCTGAAACTTTCTGAAACTTTTAACTTTCGAATAAAGGGCTCAAACTTGTTTTCATTTTTTTTAGTGTTGTTCGCGAAAGTTTTGCGAGCGCGAGCCATATTGACATCAGGCAACCGAATCGTAGCGCGCGCTCTTGCTTCTTAAAAACTGTAGTAAGCCACCTTAAACTGGTGACTTGCAGTTAACCTCAATGGTATGAAAATCAGTGCAAATTGATAGCCATAAAACTGGTATAATTTGATTTTGTCAATAAAGAGAATGAATACTTGCATTTTGGAGAACTTCAAGGCCCTTAATTCCACTGCTAATTTTCCCTTTTACATTTACAACGGTTACTGAACAACTACCTCGATTTTGGAGAGCAAAACTTTCGAGAGCTCATTTGTCTCGCCACCAAATCAAACTGACAAAAGCATTACTGTTGCCCATGGGCAGATATACCCAGTAGGAGAATCTTGCCCTCGCTAAGAACCAATAAGATTGCAGGATTCGTTACCATGCCCTCTTGGAAAAAAAATAACGCTGTACATGCCCTTGGTCTATACAACTTCATAAGGGGTTTTGGGTACGCTTATAACTGGGGGATTACATTTGGAGGAATATAACTGGCATATATTTTTTCTGTTAAGCACACATTACATGTATGGGCAGGAATTTAGTCCCAACTGAAAATAGCAATGAGATAGTACATCATGGAGTTCAGTGGTGACATTGCAAAAGATAATACACAAATAAAATGATACACATTGAAACAAGTCATATTAAATAATAGAGCTAATTTGATAATTTTATGCTTTGTATCTCAAGAAAACACATGATGTAATAACTAGAGCTATTTTATCCATGTCTGTGGACTTATTTACTTAGATAATGATGGGGGAAACCTTGGCCCAGTTTACCGCCAAGTTTGATTCAGTTTTCCACTGGCATTCAGCCCAGTTCTCTGCCAAATTCAGCTCTCCAGCAAATTGAATTGTTCCATACAGGCAGTCTCCTTGTATGTACTTTCTTACTTACTTGAAGGAGGTGTTGTGTTACCTGCTAGGGGATTGGGTTCGAACATGAGACCAAACCAATAAGTTTACTGCTGAATTTTCTTCGCAATCTGCTCACTTTCTAGTCAAACCAGAAAATCGCAGCCTTTACACCTCAGTGTGGACCCTGCTCTTGCTCATCTTGCTGATTTTTGTGAAATTCACTCTGTAGCAACTCAGTTTGACACTTTGAGGACTGCAAGTTCAGTGGCCATTATTCAATCTGCTCTTCGATCGCTATCGATCAACAGTAGGATCTTCACTTTCCTCGCTCTACAAGAGTCCTTGGCGACATTTTTCCCTACTATAAGAAACATGCCACCTAAACCACATCCACTACCTTCCGAAGGGGCCACTGCGAGTCCACCTGCTACAACAGTGTGCTATTTCTTCTGAAATTGCACAAGTGCTGAAGCTTGATATTGCTACTTCTGCTCTGGACGGATTCCAAATTTGGACCTCGGGAGGAGCATGGCAGCGGAGTGAAAGCTTTTCCCCGAGCTACTACTCTTTGGTTGCTTTTTAAATCTTTAAGCAAAGAATTTTCATGCCCCCAAAGTGAAAGGATAGACCATCATCTTCATCGTCATCATCTACAGAGTGCAACAACTCTCCGGACAAAAAACGATTGAAAGCCACGGTAAATGAAGTATTCGTAGCACTTGACACGATGGAAGCCTTGGACATTAAAATAGAAGCAATTCTGAAGAAAATAATTAGAAAAGCTGAACACTATCGAGTCTCAACTCAGCGAGGTCCATACAACAATGGGGAATATTGAAGAGACAGTAAGTAGATTAGACTCAGAGGTCAGAGTTTTAAAGAGTCAGAAGAAGAAGCTAGAAAAGAATTTGGAAGAACTTGAGGAAGGCATGCAATACAATGAAGACGACAGAAGCGACTTGCAATGTGACAACAACAAACTTGAAAATGATGTATACGAATTGAAGAAGCAGTTTATGTACATAGAAAACTACTCCAGATGGGAAAACCTTAATTTTTTTGGAGTGCCAGAAAATACTGACCCATCATACAGCAGCAATGATATGGACGAAGGATCATCCAGCCAGTACGGTACTTTGGAAAAAATACAAAGAAGTTCTTTACCAATTTTCGGAGGAGCAGCTTAAAATTGATCACCCCCGTGACAAAATCGAGTTTCAGAGAGTTCACCATTTGGGGAAGCCAAACCCTCTAAAATCCCGCGCAATATTTATTTATAGCAAGATTTCTCCGATTTTCTGACAGGGAGCTCGTAATGGAACAGGCACGCAAACACCTCAAAGATGACGAAAACCTCCATGTTTTTGACGACATCCCAAAGGAGCTATATGATTTACGTAAAGAACAAATTGAGAAACTGAAAAAAGCTCGACAGAAAGGCTACACGGCTTATTTCAGCAAAGCGCATCCAGATAAGTTATTTGTCAATGGAAAATATGTTGCCCCAGAACGTCCATTGGAAAAACTCTGACTTGTATTTATGTTTATATAGATATATTGCAAATACCGGTATTTAATTCTATGTTTCCAATTCTATATATTTTGCTACCATTGATTAGGAGCTAGAACCAGGTGATATTAGGTAAGTAAATCCTATAGGTGTGATTGAAAGATCAACTTCAATGCTGTTTCCCAGACCAAATTTCGTTATTTTAAACTTTTGTGGTATATATGTGTGTTTAAGTCCATGTTTTCTTTTCCATTCTTTGTGTTCATATTTACATATTTGTACTCTTAACAGCAATCACCAAACTATTCTGCTTAATAGCTGTTCTCTCAACACCTCTCGTGAAGGGATTGACATTCCATTTTGGGAATACTGTATAATGCAAAGGTGACAATATGATAATGTGCTCCCTAAATGTAAGGGTTTTATCCAACGATAAGAAGAGAAGAGAAACCTTCTTATGGTTGAAGAAAAAGCAATTCTCTATTTACTTCTTACAGGAAGTACACAGCACAAAAGAATCTGGAATCCACTGGCATACCAAATGAGGCTACACGACCATATTTATGGAATTATCTAGCTCTAAAGCAGGTGTTGGCATTTTATTTAATAACAACTTTCAATTTAACATACTGAAATGCTTCACGGACCCAGGGGGGAGATTGATTATCATTGATATGGAAACGGAGAAAACTACTAACACTAACCAAATAACGACAACCCTACTTCTTTAAGAGGTGTCAGTGAAAAAGTGTCTTCTTTTGAATGTGATTTAATAGTTTTTAGTGGTGACTTTAACCTAGTTTGCGACGTCCAAAAACATAAACTCAGAGACTCTAAGGACAGTGCAGAATGCGAAGTGGCTGATTAATTTAAAGTGCCTATGAAATGAAAAATTTTATTCTATTTATAAAAAGTTCTGGCATTTATGAACTCGAATTGAGGGGTTTTAAGAGTTGGAAATGACGCGAAACCCGTTTTTTGGAGCCTTGAAGTTTCAAACATCCCGCTAAAAAGTGGTTCCATTTTGCCGCGCGGCCAAAACGATCATATTACAAGGCTGTGACGTAGATACGTTTGCAGAAAGTTGTGAAAATAATGGCCGACAAGAAGAGTGTGAAGCGAGGGGGACGCTATTGCGTGGCTGGTGGCCCGAATAAGGCGAGCTGTACTAATACATCGTACACAGAAGGTGTATCGATGCACTATTTTCCGTCTGCGGAAGATACACTCCAAAAATGGACAAAATTCGTCCGTAGACACAGGAAGGATTTCGTCCCTTCGAAGACATCGAGCCTGTGTTCAGTTCACTTCGAGGAGAGCTGTTTTGAACAGAGGTCCGCAGTGTTCTCAGGGGAGAGTGCAAATCTTCCGAAATTTAAAAGATGCCTTAGTAAGGGATCAATACCTACAAGGGACACAGTGGTTCCCTATTCTTCTCCCGAAAGTTCCCGAAAACGAAGAAAGGTGAGTCCATTGTTGCATTATTTTACTGTTCTCGACTAGTCACGCTCGATTTCACTCTTTTAAGTATATTGATTGTAATGAGCTGTTTGTCGCAAAACGTATCGCTTAAATGCTTCTGTTTGTAAAAAGGCACAGATAATAGACGAGAGAATAAGTTTTGTGATATTTCTGAGAAGGCCTCAGTTTTTTCGCGGGACAATTTGGCGTGCTTCATTGTAATATTTCGTGGCGTTCGATGTTGTAAAAGATGTTTAGTGGTAGTCATTTCTGTTGAATCATTGACGTCCTGAATATATGTGAACGTTTTGCGAAAGCCACGATACGGAAATTCGAACGCCTCATACGGGGTAAATTTACAAGTCCCAAAAGTTTGTAGTAAATAATTCTTATAGCTTGTTTGTAAATTTAGCACACCATCACTTGAATTACACGTAAAAGCATTCATGACTTCGGTGGTTCTGGTTGAACCTATTCAATTAATTTTTCAAAAGAGGAACGGAGAGTTCTATTTGATTTGCCCTTACCACAAACTAATGGCAAACTGACGATAAGATAATTTCGAATAAAACAAATATGTACAAAGAACTTCCGTCTATTTGTTATATTATATTTTTTTGGCCCTTTGATCTACAATCAACACTAAAACAAACCGGTGTTGTTTTGCTGATAGATTGTCAGGGATGCATATAAAGTTGCACGTGCTGCAGCGACTGCCACAAATACTACTTCAGTAGATAGTACTGCTGCTTCCACATGCAGCTCTTCATCTTTATATTTTGAACCTGGAAGTTCCACTGAGGTGACTGAGGTCATGGAGGTACCAGAACATGAAGGGGGGGGGCCATACAAGCATTTGGGGGCTTTGAAGAATCTTTGGACGTGGAAGAGATTGCAAACTCTACACCTTCATTTATTGCATCAAAGAATTTGCCAGTTGCAGCGTCCACTCCCAAAGTATTAAGGAAGTGCAACAAATGCCAAGGCAAATCAAAAAAGATCAAGAAGTGGAAGAGGAAGCATGATGGACTGAACAAGCGGTTTAAGAAGTTAAAGGAGAAATACACAGAGCTTAAAAATACACAGGTACAGTTGGTGTCAGTCTGTATATTAAATTTGTTATGTACCCAGGTTTTCCTTTTAACAGAAAGTGACAGAATGGGAACCAATAATTCATGAGAAACCCAAGAATTAAGTTAAAATTTGAGGTGGGGGACTTGTTTACAGGCAGTTTCAGAAAAGTAACACCCTTACTTGACAGTAATGCTAAAATCACTCACCTCACAATGTTTAGAGAGACTTTTACTTCATCAATAACAATAACATGATTCACACTTGCTAGAATGATTTGGACAAACCTATCCTGACCATGCACTCTATAGTTGCTTGAATGTGTGTCTCCATTAATAAATTGTTTGTTTTAGGATGAGGTAGGAGAGGATGAGGAAAGTTCAGGACAAAGTGATGAAGAAACTGACCATCCGGTTCAGGATGCTGATGCTGATGAAGACATTGACATCAGTGAGAGTGACAGTGATTTGCCTGAGGAACCAGACTGGGCAACACTGGAAGAGAATGCTCCCTCGGCAGGTTCAAGCACTGAATCTGAAGAAGATGACGAACATGAGGAGGAGTCTCGAAATCATGTCAGGTGATAACATTATTCTGTTATTAGTTTGAAGAAGGAAGTGCTCTTCATTGCTGTGAGGTATTTCCTTGTTCATTGTTTCACTTGCAGTTTAAAGGATTTATTTCACCTGACTTGGACTTGGTTTTGCTTCTGATTGGTTGAAAGTGGCACCAGATTTTTAAGCCAATCACTAAGCATAGAAGTGAAGAAACAAAGTAAATACAAAATAACTTTGAGCACTCAAGTGAAAACCGCTCTATTGTAGGCTATTTGATGTAATTGGTAATTTGATCTCTTTACAATATTATTTATAGAGGTATTTACAGAGGCATGAAATATTTTACTTGCAGAGTAGAACCAGGGAAAGCAGCCCACAAGGAGCCAAAATTCATTGTCTTCTTCAGCATGCTGATGAATCTGTTCTCGATGTTCTGTTTCAAGTGCAAACAGGGTAAGCCCACTGTTACCATGAAGTCTACTGGAACAATGGTGACAGTCTACCAAAATTGTTTCAAGTGTGGAGAACATGCCCACAAATGGCGATCACAACCGTTGGTTTTAGGAAGGTATCCAGCTGGTAATCTCCTTTTAAGCTTTGGTGTCCTTATGGCTGGTGCTTCTATTAGCAAGGTTCTCCTGGTATTTCGTCATATGGGACTCTCTGCTTACAAAGTCCGTACGTTCTTCGCACACCAGAAAACATTCCTGTTTCCAGCAATATTGCATTATTGGGAGAGCTACCGGGCAACTCTGCTGAATACAATTAAAGGCATGAAGGACGTCATATGGTGTGGGGATGGTCGGTTTGATTCAATGGGGCATAGTGCTAAGTATGGTGCTTACACTATGTTCTGTTCATCAATTCTCAAGGTGGTTCATTTTGAAATTCTTCAGGTGTGTGGATTCAATTGCAACTTTTCAGTTGTGGAATCTCAGTCAATAAAAAAATACATGATCACCTATTTTAACAAGACAACTGGTAATGACGTTATGTATGTCAAAGATACTCTTTCTTCTGCCTTGTTGCATGACTTTAACAAGATCACAATAGGTTTTTAACGATTATCAAGTGGGTTTTTTAGCATCCAACAGTGTTTCCAAAGGTCTTGGTCAGGACCTATAGATGAGTTCTTTAGCAAGGCAAAACACTCAATTGAGAATTGAGATATTTATCAGTATACTTCTGCAACCTCTGTATAGTATATATACAGTGTATGTTACAGCCCTCAGACTTAAACAAGATTATTTTAATTTTAGGCAAACGAAACTGGTGGCAGTACACCAATGGAGTTGGAGGGTGCCAAGAGGGCATTTCGTTATCTGAAGTCAGTTGGTATCTCTATTTGTGTGTTCATATCAGACCGCCATAGGGGGATCGCCAAATGGATCAGAGAGAATCAAAACGCGACGGCACACTTCTTTGACATCTGGCATGTGGCACGTTCCATTGGCAAATCTATGTTAAAGTTGAGCAAGGAGAGTGGCTGTGAAAAAATCAAAGATTGGATGAAGGGTGTGCGTAACCATCTTTACTGGTGTGTGACCTCCACTAAGCAAGGCTTTGAGAGCATGGTTCTTGCAAAGTGGAAATCGTTCACACGACATGTTTCCAACAAACATGATGATCACCCTGATTCACTTTTTACAAAGTGTGCTCATGAGGTCCTGGAGCCACGTCGATGGATAAAAATTGGTATAAATGTACATGCATATATAGTATACATACGTGATGTTTTTTTCAACAGAGACCCAACTGATTTTTCCTTTGAATACCTGTGGCTCAGCCTATAGATCTTTTACACATTCTGGAACAGGAAGGGAGAAGCATATGCAAAATATGACTTAAAGCACAAATTAATGCTCATTGTCATTAGAAATGTGGCAATGTATATTCAGCAAATGTAATGTACTTCTCCAAAAAATGGTATATGCTGCATTATTACAATGGCTTCTGTTACTCTAACAGGCACCAAGGCATTTGATAAGCTTCATACCCTTCTGATGAGCACCAGACTTCTTGGAGACATAAAGAAACTGTCACCTGATGTGCAAACTAGTTGTCTCGAAGGATTCCACGCAACATTGAATCATTGGCACCCAAAGATGGTGTGTTTTTCCTGGCTAGGCACCTTGTGCAGGTATGTACTAACTGTTTTTCAGCAAAGTTATCAATTAATGGGGCAATTTGGACAGGAAAAGGGAACACAAAACAAAACGAGTCAGCTATGTCAAGTGGTTCTCTGTTATTCTATTAGGAGAGTATAAGACATGAAAGAAGATAATTTTCTCCATCCTAAGTTACACCCTTGCTTTTAGCACTGTAAACTGAAATATGTATGAGTAGTTTAATTGATTAATGACACATGAAAAATAACCTTAAATTTTCTTTTTGGATAATTTAGACATATCCTTGCTTCACTTCACTTCAATGAAAATGTGCAGAGAGCTACCCAAGTGTCCAAAAACGGTGAAGCCTACGTGAAAGTAACATACCCAAAATTCAAGCTGGGAGAAGAGGTCGTGAGAGAGGTTGCTGTCCCTCCCACATATGGTGAGTAACTTTGTTTGATGTAATCCTAACAAGTGTAGTTTAACAGTTTTATTTAACAGATATCTTGACTAATACAGAATGAAGAGCACACTGAATTCTGATGAAACTGCAAAAGTAATGAGAATTAATTTACAAGGATGAGGCTTCTCAGCTTCCGCATCTGATCATTGGACCTGTTGAAACCTTTTTGCATATTAAATCTATCCTACAGGTTATGTTGAAGAGTTGAGAAAATTAGTATTCAGTATGCCGGAAGGTGACTTGAAGGCTGTTTCACAAAAGTATTCTGCACGTGCTCCAAAGCCCTTGAACACACAATTTCCAGAACGCCGGGGGAAGGAGGAAGCTGTTCAACTCCATGCAGGCAGAAGGAAAAGGATGGCTACAGAGTTATATCCAGCAGGTAAATGTACAGTTGTAATTACTAAGATTGCTGGTGGTTGAAAGACAATGACAAAAGAACTCTGCACACTCCTGCTTCCATCAATCACAGTTGTAAAAAAATTACAAGTTAATGTATTTACTGTAAAAAGTCACCTTACACCAGGACCCACATTGTATTGCATGGGGGTAATTTTTTTAACCCAATTTGGGATACTTTTATATTATTCTGCAGCTGAGGAACAAGATACCCTACTTGCCAGTTGCCAATCTAGCTCAGTATCAAGTTCTGGAGGACCAACCAAGAAGAGAAAAACTCCTGCTTGCTCAAAATGTGGAAAACCTGTTAAGGGACACCATAGGGAAAATAATGTGCTTATCTCTTCTCCCTGTACTTCACAAGAGAATGAGTAATTAACACCATACATCATACATGCATGCATTTTAATTTTTTCTACAATACCCATGTTGTAGTGATTGTCAAATGTGAACCATAAAATTATTACAACTGCCATAAGTATCAAAACATTGTGTTGCTGTCAGTAAACAAGACTTGCGTAGTAAAATAACTGGGCTCGTGATTTCAATTCTAGCCATGGTCACTTAACAATAGAAAAAGACTACTTTTGCTTTTTGAATAATTACAATTTGTAAGAGACATTCAAATTACCCCACTAAAATTGTTGGCCAGTTGACCAATTTTCTTACAGTTTTTGTTGTTGTTGTTGCTAATATATTTTTCTGCGCAAATATGAAAGGTAGAAAGGGCTCTTACATGTAATTTTTTGAAAATGTTGTCAAGTTGAGAATCTCAAACTGATGTAAAAGTTTGACGAGGACATGGCAGTTCAACAATCTAATTTTTTTTAATAAAATGATATATCTTAGTGAAGACAGCTTGTTTTGTGTTACTTTTCAAACCCGTGAACAGCCTTTGATAGGGTACACAATAAAAAAAATTCTTACTAAGGGCTTCTTGACTTGAGCAGGGGTATCCCTTTTCAAGACCCCCAAAACACAGCTTTAAAGAGGCCTTTTTACAATTTGCCTTAGAAAGAGAGGGTTAAACTAGCCCATCCATGTTGGCATTTTTTGCAAACATGTTTGATTGCAACTATGGTTCATGTGAAGAGGCCCTAAGACTATAAAAACATTTGATGGTACACAGTCATTTCCAACAGTTTCAAAAAAATAAGAACACCTGGACAATAATATAGATTACAACAAAATAATGAAATCAGTTACAATGTATTTCCACCACTCCTAGGGGTTGGAATGTGGTAGGAAAAAAGTTCTGATCCAGGTCTTGTGTTAAGAATATTTAATCTCTTTCCTGTGCTGTTTGGTACCCTCTTGGTTGGTGTGACTGATATTTTATCCTGATGTGCTTGTAAACACAAGCTGGCAGTGGTCTTGAGTTGTCCCAGCCAAGATAACCACAAATCCACCTTATGAGCCACCTGTATGCAACTGCTCTGAGGAAACTGTAGAATACAAAGAAAACGAGTATTTCTCAATAAACACAGGCATTTCTTCAATGAATCTTTCATAAAGCTATTTTAGTCTCTTAGATCCAATGATTACTGTATATATAATAGTCAACATAAAACAGGTGTATGCAAAATTATTGTTAAACAATTTTATAAACTTTAAAGCCATGATACTCTGACTTTCAATTATTGTGACATCTGGGGTAAATCTGGGGTAACAACCCTAGTTCACTGGGTCTAAATTAATATTTCATTTTACAGAAATTTGCATCAGGTTTATGCCGAATTCAAAATGGTTGCAAGATCTTTATTAGTGCATGAATTTGTTCCTCTCATTAGTGTACCGATCTCCTAGCAAAAGATCCAGAGCGTGGTCAAAGACGAACTACTAACAGTGATTCCCATATACTAACTCATTATGTGATTGTCCAGCTCGGTGACGATAGCTTTTCCCTTTCTTGTCATGCAAAAGGGGGCTCGCTTGTGTCAGTACAGTTGTGTTCGTCATGGCCAAATAATCCTCGTGCTGTGTTATACAGCGGATTGTTTCGATGCTGCCATCGAAGGTCAACTTGTGACGGGCTTGCAGAACTTCAAAACAACACCTGTGTTCCAGGGCATTCGCTAGATGTTCAGTGCTGCACTGACCACACTTGCACCTACAAATTTACATATGTCGAAGATGAGAAATTTTAAACTTATAAGACCTACACAATTATATATGTGTACACTTATTGTGAAATAGGTTCCTACCATTCTGTAAGCGGGCTTTCTCCTTCGAATCTTGCCTGTAAAATTGCAGGCGAAAGACCATCTTCATCGACTTCATTGTCTTCTTCATCTTCGTCGCTCGAGTGTGCAAGTGGTTCATCTTGATAAGGTTCAACTAAACCTGACACAACCATTTCATCCGAATCGGACTCTTCTGAAACATCCTGGCTATCTTCAGCTTCCGAGAAGAAAACAGATTCGTCATTGCCTGACATTTCTCGAGAAGAATCACGAATGAACCGAAGAATTATACAGCGTAATCCCACGAGTAGCTAAGGAATTACAAGAGCGTCAAGTGTAAACAAAACAACATGCAAACGTTTCTACGTCATCAAGTCCGTAACTCGCCCCAGTCTCCCCAAAAAATGGGAACCACTTTCGAAGCGCAGTAGCTCGTCTTTGAACGGCGAAAAAACAACTTTTCGAGTTTCTTCACTGGGAATAATGATTATTTTCATTCTTTGGATATAACAAACTGCAAGAAAACGCATAAAATAAATTCATTTCATAGGCACTTTAAAGTACGGTGTTTTATGTATTTTGTTTGTTTACCTTATTTTAAAACTTTCAATAAGTCGTTAAAACGCCAGACATGATACTTACGCTTATCTTTGCTAGGTCTTACTACCGCAACACAACTGTTTTCAGTTGAAACATGACACTTTTGTTTTTCTGGAATTTTTTTCTTTCAAACATATTTTTCGGCTATTTTGTTATTGCTCGTTATTTTTAACTATTGAAATATTGTTGGGACCAAGAAAGCAGAAAACTTAGTCCTTCGACTTGTCCTGTGAATTCAAACTTCAGTTGGTTAAAATTCGGTTTTCTACGCCTGGAAATCCAAAACCGCTTCCGGCGTAATCCATAATAGGTTGTCTCGGTTTTCCGCTTGACTGAGTTTTAACACGATGAACGATGTTTCAATTCAACTGTCACAAAAGTCGTTTCTCAACTCAAATCAAAAAACATCTCTTTTGGAAGGGTTTTCAAAGCGTAGCACAAATGAAATATTTGTTCCATGGTTATTACGAAATTTGCGCCAAAAATCCCTGTACAAGTTTTTGCATATTTAATTATGAAGACACTGTGCCTGATATTTACCAGAGCTCTGCAATGAGAAGCTGTTGTTGATTTTTTTTTTCAATACGAACACTGCGAGTTCTGGGAGAGTTCGATGACAATTGCTTTGCTTTCATTAATAAAACCAGTTACAAAAATGATGTTATAAATTAATAAACGGAAAGGTTTGGTTTCTGAAGAATATTATAGTGAAGAATTATTTCACCCAAAGCACTGCGACGCCGTAACGTCTAATTTAATTAATTGCAGTTTTAACTTGGCATCACAGAGTCTACAACAATAGCACCGCAGAGAAAGGCATGTGATGTCCGTGAGAGTTCAAGACTGTAACCTAGACTTATCTTCTGCGCATGCGTTTAACGCAAAGTTCCTCTTTCGTGGAAAAATAGTACCACATGGACAGCGTTGGGCTTTCAGAAACAAATATATAGTCTTTGCGTTCTTCATATAAAAGTAACGTAGAGACTCTCCGCGTTTTACCTAGTGCATACAGTCAGGTACAACCCACCGCGTACCCCCTTTCATAAGAATAATTAATAAGTTAATTAATTAATTGATATTAATTACTTAATCAGCTATCCAAGTTTACACCATAGCGCCTTAGGGCCTTAGGATATTAGCGGTTTAGTGGACGGCAGCCCACAAAACCATCACAATAGTGCATTCTGCACTAAAAAGGCGGTGCTCCTACTATGCATTGGAAATCAAGAGAAGAAGTCTTTTCTTTAAAAGAAAAATTTGAGCCTGCTGATATTTGGCAAATCCATAATCCGGACATCATGCGCTTTACGTGGGAAACGACAAACCCTGAAATTCGACGCTGTCTAAATCCGCTACAAAATGGAAGGGGCCATTTTAAGATCTAAAATAACGTGGTATAACGAGGGTGAAAGAAACACAAAGTATTTTCATAGTTTGGAAAAGCGTCACTTCAACTGTAAAACTATAAGAAATCTTAAAACTGAAAACAATGTAAGAATATCTAAACACACAGAAATACTCTGCGAAGCAAAAAAATTTTACGAGTCTCTTTACTCCTCCAGATTAGATCAAAGTACCAGCTACACCAAAGAAGACCTCTTCTTTCCAGAGAACAATGTGATAAAATTAAATCACAACCAAAAAATGTCCTGTGAAGGCCTGCTAACCGCAGGAGTGTTTAGAGAGTTTAAAGACAATGGAATCAGGTAAATCCCCAGGGACAGACAGCTTACCAGCAGAATTCTATAGAATTTTTTGGAATGAAGTATCCACTTTTTTAATTGACGCGTTAAACATGTCCTTCTCCAAGCGGCACCTTTCATTCTCGCAGAGAAGGGGGTTAATAACTCTGTTACCAAAGAAAAATAAACCTCCACAATATTTGAAAAATTGGAGACCTTTTACCCTGCTAAACTGTGACTACAAAATTGCCACAAAATCAATTGTGACTAGGGTTAAAAAGGTTCTACTGCACTTAATTAACAACATTGGCTCACTTCGCCTACAAAGAAGAACAATAGAACGAATAAAAATATAACATGGTCTTTCCACAAAGTCAAAGCCCTTGGCGTTTGGTTGTGCACCATCAAGAAAGAGTCAGCAACGTTAAATTTTCAAGAGAAGAAAGAAAAAATTTCCAAAATAATCAAAAATTGGCAGTTCAGAAGGCTTTTGCCCCTTGGGAAAATAACGGTAATTAAGAGTCTGCTTGCTTCCCAATTAGTCTACATTCTGTCTCCGCTTCCCACGCCAAGCGGTTAAATCTTAAGGAAATAAACAGTTTGTTATATAAACTTCTATGGGATGGTAAAGGTGACAAAATTAAAAGAACAGAAATGATAAATGATTATACTAAGGGGGACTTAAAATGCTTGACATTCAAAGTTTCAATAACGCCCTAAAGGCAAAATGGGTCCACAGGTACCTACACCCCAACAAAAAAGGAAAATGGATTTTCTTACGTAACCATGCCGCAACGGCACTATTCTCCGGTAATCTAAAGCCTGAGGATGTCGCCACTTTGGAAATTGAGGACCCTTTTACTAAAGAACTTATTGAAAGTTGGTGCCGTCTCAATTTCAACCATAATCCACCACCATTCTCTCGTATGTCAATATGGTGCAATTCTCTAATACGTATTAACAGTAAGCCTTTCTAAGTAACCTTCTCGATGAGACATCTTCAAGTCTTTTCACTTTCGACACTTAATTTTAAGGAAAAATATCTTGTAAAAGTCAACTTTCTTCAATACTACAACGTTGTGACAGCAGTGTCGAGCGTAAAACACATCTCTGCTTCTCCTCAAATGTCAAATATTAAATCACTACTGAAGTCAAAGGACTTCTGCAAATCAGCCTACACTACACTTATCGAGTGACATGCAACCATGCCAGAAAGAAGTCAAAGTAAATGAGTTTTCGATTTGCTGACACATTCTGCCGATAAGATAGATTGGAGTAAATAGTACAGTCTGCCTTTTCTATGCACTCGTGAATCCAAACTACGAATTTTCCAGTTTAAGCTGCTTCATCGAAGAATTTCCACAAATAGATATCTCTTCAAAATTGGACTGTCATCAAGCGAACTATGCTAATTGGAAACCCTTTTACATCTCTTTTGGGAATGTCCCCAAGTCAAAATCTTCTGGAACGACGTTAAAAAATGGTTAGGCAACTTTCTATGTTTTTCGCAAGAAGTTTTTCCCTTCAGTTATGTTTGGGTATTGTGGATGACACTACAGACCTTCTTTTTCACCACACCCTTCTTATTAGTAGGTATCATATTTTTTGGGCAAAATCAATGCACTGCTACCTTTCTTCATGTGAGCTTTTCATCCGGAGTTTCTTAACCTGCTTGGATGTTGAAAGACGTTATTCACTTAAGAATGGTCTCCTAACAAAATTCAATAAAAAATGGGGAGCTTTCCTTGCTGAACAAGAAAACTAGTATTCTCTTTGCTCAGCTGATAGCGGAGCTCCCGCGGGCACCAAAGGCCCCCACGGGTGGAGCTCCATACCCATAGAAATTGGTAAACCCATCAAGGCAAGAAAATTTGGTGGTCGCCCGCGTCCGTCCGTACGTATGTACGTACGCACGGATTAGGCCTGGGGACGAGTTTACCTTTGTCCTTGATTTGGAGCCCTTCTTACGCAAAAGTAACACAAAAACATTTTTTGGTTTGTCGAGAGTTAACTTAAATGTCATAGAAACTTGTAAGAACACTGTATTACTTAAGCGTTTTTTTTTCTCATGTTTTCTCATGATCTGGACATTTCATTTCAACTTAAACGAAGCAGTTGTATGAAAAGGCGGCAAATAGTTGGTACGTTGTTCACTTTTTAACCTGAATGAAAGACGCGAAGAAAGGTCAAAGCATGCTGGAAAACATAGTTCTTCGTGAATATTTCTCACTCTATTTACTCATCTACATCATGAAAACTCATGCCAAATGATTTATTACAACCTCTTAACGGGAAGATCCGAAATAATTGCCGACTTCAACATGATAAATTACATCGGACAACACCGAGAGTTGAAGCACTGCGGCTAACCAAGGCTGAAGAATTAATTGAGCTGACATTGAGCTAAAATAAAAGTGAGCTCAGAGCCGGTGAAGTTCACTAAGTGATGGATAAAAGACTGTTAACAGTTACACCGAAAGGAAAGGAGAGATCAATCTTCGCTGATAATTCAAAACATGTAACTTATATGTCGCTGGTGTTGGAGTAACACGTACAATGAGTGGCATTTTCTTTTCCGATATTATTGTGCTGGTTTGAAATTTTTGCCCTGCAGAATTTACAAGCCTTCTCCAAACTTGAGGTAACAAACGTAAATGTATATATGCACTGAGCATAAGTTTGATTTTATTGTGAGAATCTGTTTATACTATACTTCATTTATGAACGAATTTGAAGTAGGGTCGGTTTTCAGATCTTCCTGTAAATATAATGCTGCTTACAAACCTGTTCATGTTTGTACATTTTATGCAGACATTGTTTATTAAATATTTCGTTTAGGTTAATTGTTTTGTGCTTTAGTTAGTGGAGTTAACTGTGATGTTCATGATTGACCATGATTGGATTTTGATAACAATATCAAATTATTAAGTTTCACGGATCAAAATCACGATTTCGCTTTATAAATTACTACACGTACAGAAAAAATCCTGCGAAACAAACCGAGTAAAACTACTCAGCGATACTGCTCACCAATATATATTTAAGCGATCTATTATCCAACCGCTCTTTTTTTATACTCGCTTGCATTTTTTTTTGTTTCTTTTATCAGCGAGGGCGTTGAAATCGTAAACCAATATTTCGCCGATTTTGTTGCGAGCTACCTGTGCTTGGCTGAGCAAGTTCAGACTTAACCTTCCGCATATTTGCTTACCAGAAATGAAGAAAATTGAATCAGTTCTCTGCATAAAATTCTCTAAGGTTTTTAGCAAGGTGTATGGTAAAACAGAATTAGTTAATCATGCAACCAAACTGCAACGAAAAGAACACGGTTCAAAACAACATTGTAAGCTTATTCTAACTTAGCATGCACCACTTTCCAAATCACAAACTGCCACAATTCTTACACAAAATCTGCTTTAAAATGACTTACAAAACCGGCACCATCAATTTGCAGGGTTTGTTTTCCGCCGTGAGTTTTGTTTGCCGTAGCGTGAGTTCATTTTGTTTACTGTGTTTAGCAGCGAGTTTACTTAGTTTGTTTTTCTGTATTTTTGTTTTTGCCTTGAGTTGTTTTTTTATACCCTAACTGCTTTGGAGTAAATCAAAGCAAGACCAACGTCCTTTTTACATTGAATAAGTCATAAAGGTTTATTAACATAGTGTACAGTAAACGTTGTATAAAGTTTTACTAAGATTTGTTGTTGCGCCTACGTGCGTACGTGAGGAACCCAATAAAGTGCACTCGTCAATTTTAATTTTAGAAAAATTTAGAAGGATTAACCTCGAAATATATTGACATCGCCTTCGTCAACAAAACCATGAGAGGTTTTTACATGTAAGATATTAAGTTTAACCATGAGCGATTGAAAATTAATTTATTTTGAACCCTTATGGGCCACTGTATAAGCTTAGAAATAGTGTGGCTACTTATTTGGTAACGCTGTAATTAAATTGAGCAAAAAAACAATAAATGGGAGCTCCGCTTTTAGGCCTGCCTAAATCTATATATTATTTATTTGTTAAAATGTTGTCTCCCTTTGCGAGTTGATGTGGAGAGAACAGCTAGCAGACTTTCCCATATTACCAGATATTTAATTAATTGTTACCGCTCACAAAACAAACAAAGAAATAAACTAAGTATCTGTAATTAAAATAGATTGATGGTAGCACTGTAAAAATGAAAATGCATGTTCAATTAGCGGACCAGTCACATGTAAATAGGTGATTTTTTGTTTCCTTTTTTTCTATATGTTGTCTTAAAGTGTATATGACATGAAAAATATTTTCCGCTTATTTGAAAGGGCTTTCGAAATACAGAAGAATGGCGTTTTTCTTTTCGAAATATCTTTTTTCGTTCCAGAGATATTGACATTTTTGTATTATGCAAATTAGAGCAGTGATGACGTCATAAGATTTGCAACTACAAAATGTCAAACACTGAATGAAAAATATCTCTGGAAGTATTGAAGCAGTGTTCTTGAAACTTGGCACCACAAATGTGCATTACAAAAGGAACAAAATGACACCATAAGTATTGTTGCCATAGCAACTCTTTCAGCTCCAGTCTCCCTCTGTCAAAAAAACAAATATCCCCATTTGTAACCTCTAAAGTGAGACAAAGGGTCCTGCTTGGAACGGACATAGTTCCCATATTGTCTTAATTCCCATCATCGGAATGGCTGTGCTAGATGGTTCTTAGTTTAAGACAAAAACTGGGAATTTCAGTTTTTATTGAGACAGTACCAGCGGCAAAACTGTTGTCATGGCAACAGCACAAACGGTGTCATTTTGTTTCTTTTGTGATGCACATTTGTGGTGCCAAGTTCCAAGAACACTGCTTTAATGGTTTTAGAGATATTGTTTATTCAGTATTTGACCATTTTTAGTTGCAAATGTTATGATGTCACAGCGGATCTAATTTGCATAATACAAAAACAGTAATATCTCTGGAACGAAAAAAGATATTTCGAAAAGAAAACCGCCATTCTTCTGTATTTCGAAAGGCCTCTCAAATGAGCAGAAAATATTTTTCATGTCATATACACTTTAAGTACTGTAACATTATCGACGCAAGTATATTATACTCCTATACGTAGTACACACGTTGTAAATAGTCAATTTGTCTTGTAGCCGTACTGTACCCGTATTTTTTCCTTTTTTGTATTATTATTTTCTTTTTTTGGTTCTTGTAATTTGTATATAAAAAAGTATCATTAAAAAAAGTGACAATCGCAGCTTTTATTCAATCTTCCAAGAGAAACCCAACAAGCTCTTGTTACAAACGTCCTCAGTGATAACACTTTTAGTCCAGCATGTTTAAGTTGATGAAGCTACTTCATTTTAAGCAAATCAATTTTCTTCTCAAGTAAACAAAACCGCTGCATCTGCCTACAAAAAGAGCAAGTCACACAAACACTCTGACAACAACAATGCACCTCCTTGTAAAAAATAAGAAGACAACCCCAGAAAATGCAAATTCTGTATGAGGTTCACCGTTTTTCTTAAGGAATTATGCCCTGCAAAAGATTTGATTTGCAAAGCCTGCAACACCAAAAATTTTTTTTTCGCTAAAAAAATTATTACACTTAGTGGAGCTTTTTGGTGCAACGGCGTCATAACCATCAACGTTTACAGGAAATCTACTCACACAGACCGATATCTGGATTTTTGTTCACACCACAAACAGAAACACAACCTGAGTACTGCCACCACTCTTCTGAATCGTGCTTCTAACCTCCCAATTACCCCCGAGGGAAAAGCGAAAGAATTAAATCACGTGACTGATGCTCTGAAATCGAACAGCTACCCACAAGTCATATCTAGCATCCTAAAGAAGAAACCACCCCCAGCAACCACACCATCTCCAGAAGAGTTGGTAGGAATGGGCCGATCCTTCTGACTTACACCGTGGCTTCGCAGTTTTACCTTACATCAAAGGCCTAACTGAACCTTTCTCAAGACTTCTAAGAAACAATGGAATCCAAACTACAAGCAGGCCCCTGAAAACATTACAACAAGAGTTTGTTTCTCCGAAATCAAGACCACCTGCGGAACTACTAAATGTTGTTTATAAGATCCCATGCGCCGACGGTCCGTGGAGCTATACCGGTGAGACTGGTAGATGTTTACAAACAAAGAAGAAAGAACATATTAGAAACACAAAAACCTTCAAACAAGTTTCTAACATTGCTTCACATGCCTGGTTCCATCGACTTTCCTGGTTCCATCGACCATTCCATCGACTTTGACAGTGCTCGCGTGAGTGACAAGAGAAATTTCCACGTTAGATAAACTTTGGAATCCTGGCACACAGCAATTACGAACCATGCTGACAATAATGCGAAACAATTGCCAAGACAATATTCAATTTTATTTTAACCTCAAATTAACATTTTTACTTGCACACAAGCATTTCTATTGTTTTTATTATAATTTCGTTTTTTCACACTTTTTATAGCACATATTTCAACGTTCACGCTTTTTATTTATTACCTGTTAAAGACTACAGTCTGGTAGTCGAAAGCTCGTTTTTTAACAAAATTTTTAACCAGAGATCGCTTTTTCTATTTTTTACCAAATGTCTTATCCTGTTTACTCATCTATTTTTAAGCTTAATGTTATCATATAATTAAAGCATTCCAGATCTTGGCACCCTGATATCTAATATTATTAAAGATTCCATAGTTTGTTCTGGTTTTGGGCAGAGCATAAGTCATTCTGAAGGAAAGAGCACTATTACACCTGTACCATTGATGAGCTCCAGCCACGGCTACATGGAAAGAAATTCTTCTCTGTTGTCAACAATAAGAAAGGTTATTGGCAGGTAGCTTTGGACCATGAGTCAAGTCTGCTGTGCACATTTAATACCCCCTTCAGACGGTACCATTTTAAATGATTACCGGCCCTTCAGGTTAAATTCTCCCAAGACACCTTCCAACTCAAACTTGATGGGGTGTACAGAGGCATCCCCAGCATAATGGGGATTGCTGATGAAATCATGGTGTGCAACTCAACCGAATCAGACCACAATCAAGCCTTCTGTGAAATGCTCAAGGCCACATGCAAGCACAATGTCAGCCTAAACTCTGAAAAGCTGCAGTTCAAGCAGACACAAGTCAACTTCTACGGGCATGTTCTGACTGAGAATGGAATCCAACCAGCGAAGGAGAAACTTGAAGCAATCCGCAACATGAAGAGCCCATCAAACATGGGGGAGCTTCAGACCATGCTGGGCATGGTAACCTACCTGAACCGCTTCTCAACAAAGCTAGTTGACCTAACTAAGAGAGAGCTAAGAGAGAGCTAACCAAGAAGCACATCCATTTTAGCTGGGAGCCCCACCACCAGCAGGCACTCAATAGGATTAAGGAAGAACTCTGCACGTCCAAGGTCATTTCCTATTATGACCCAGATCCAAGTACAGCCTCGATCCTTCAATTCGATGCAAGCAAAACAGGCATTGGGGCCTCACTGGGGCCTCGTTACACTCTCAAGGCAATGAACACATTGCAGCCATGGATCCCAGTCGCTCACAAAAAACCGAGTCTAGATATTGCAATTATGAGCGCGAGTGCCTGCAGTCACATATGGCATATGGCCTAGAGAAGTTTGAGTACTACATGCTTGGTCGGAACGTGACAGTTGAAACCAACCACTTCCCTTTGGAACAAAGACATCAATGAGGCTCCAAGCCTATGCAGAAGCTTCTCCTTAGATGCTTGTGATTTGATGTCAATGTCGAGCACAAGCAGGGGAGATCCATCCCAGTGGCGGATGCCCTGTCATGAGTGTGCCACACAAGGCACTGAGAATATGATGGAAAACTCTGCATCACAGTGTAACAACCACTTCATATGCACCCCCCATTGACCTAACAGCAGTAAAGTCGTCTGCAGTACACGATCCTACCATGAAGGGGTCACCACAATAAGAGAGCTAACACATAAAACAACTGATTTTTTTTCTACAGTAACCGAAATGATCAAGCATTGGCTTCAGACAAGAGATGCTTAATGCTCAACTTACCAAGTGTAAAAAGTTCCAACATATCGGATATCATATCTACATTGCACCTGATCCATACATCTCCACCCTGTAAATAATTAAGATTAAAATAAAAATGATTTTAACAAGAAGCTTGATGAAGCTTAAAACAGGGCAGATACAATTAAGCTACTTTTTTGCCTCAAAAAATAAATAAAGCTAAAATGTTTTTTTTTTGGCAAACAAGAGTCAGTATGAGACACAACATAATATACAGTCAATGTTCTTAATTCTTATCAACTCGGCAAGGATCTCTTTGCAACAGACATCTCCTCTTTGAAACACAGGGAATCATCAATATTAATGAAAGGATGCTCTTTCATTTATATCCTGTATAAGATTACTTTGCAGGTCTTTACCACCAACATCCCTGGGATGCTGTTCTCATAAAATTTATTTATCGCCGGCACTCTGGAAAAGCCGCTAAAGTGCCTGCGAAGTTGAACTCAAGTCAGCTTCGCTTGTTAACTTGTTAACCTTTGCTGATTTCACTGTTCCAAGAAACAAAAGGCTTATTTTGTTTATTCCTTATTCAAGGAAACTCCTTAAGATGCCACAAGCAAAAGCAAACTAGTTCTGGTCCAAGAATTCTAGTACAGATATCAAAGATTGCATGACCAATTCACATTTTAAATACTGCTATTTATTTTTATCTTAGCTTGTGAGCAGGTGTAATTCTCTAAATCCTGCAATCTGATTGGTTCTGGGACCAGCAGAAATTTTCGATCTTGCCTGCTCAAGTAGCAACTCTGCCAGGCTAGCTCACTGGGTTTTCATTTCGTGGAGAGACGAATGCCAACAAACTGATGAAAGTTTTGCTCTCCAAAATTAATGTAGCTGTTCAACAACCATTGTAAATATGAAAGGAAAAGTTAGCAGTGGAATTAAAGGCTTTGAAAATCTCCAAAAGGCGAGTATTCATTCTCTTTACTGACAAAATCAAGTTATAGTTTTATGGCCGTAGTTTGTCGATCACTGTTTGTGCATTCGCAATGATTTTCATGCCATTGCCGTTAAATGCTAACTACAAGTCACTGGTTTACAGACTCAATTTATACTTTCAAACTCCTTGTTTTTCTGCTAGTCTCGAAAACCAAATACTGCTTATCACCATTCAAGAAAATGAGATGCTTTGATAAAAAACAGTCAAATTAATTCTCATGTGCTGCATGCAGGCTGCGACCAAACTTCACATTGCAGCTTCATTCAGTTTCACTTTTCCAAACTTTATATCAAAATAAAATATTGTGGGAACCAACACAGAGGTTATTGACTCGTTAACTACAGAAAATTAATGTTAACATAGCAAGAAAGAATGTGTTCTAAGTGCTTTTCAGTCTGAGGAGTAGGTTTAATTAACTTAAACTTTTTAAGAACTCACAAGCCAAAATGGAGTTAAAAGTGTTTCATGACTCGCTGATTTTTTATGCTCTGTTTTGGTACTACATTGTGCTTTTTTATTATTTCAGACGCTTTTCTCTTTTTTTCTGATGACCTTTTCTGTGAGTACTGTTCACTTTAGCAACTTTACAAGTATCTTGTTTGACAGTAAAGAGATCATTCTTCACTCTTGCCTTAGCTTAGCAATCGACTCAACCTTTGAAAAATAAATAAATGTTTGTTTAAAAACTAAAAAGTTACAGTGTATCAATATTATCTCCAATACTTGCCTTCAAGTATTAAAGATAAGAAAAAAAAGTAAGAAACTACTGTAAGTTAAGAGGATATAATTCTATTGAAAGGTATGTGCTGTACGTTACTCACAATGCATTTTAAGTCAGTAAAACTTGGATTAAATAAGCAATAAGCAATAAGCAATAAGCAATAAGCAATAAGCAAGTAAAAAAACTTACCAGGATTAAGATGTCTCTTGCTTTGGTTAGCTTGTTTAACACCACAGAATTTAAAACACCAGAGGACCAATCTTGTGGTAAACTTTCAAAAGTACTGTAACATTAAAAAGATAAAAAAATAAAGTACAATACTGCTTAAAACTAAGTTGCCATCTTTTTACAAGACTAAACTTCTTGTAAGACTCGCTTCTCGTAAGATATGGTCTAGGTACCCTTTGTGAATAACCTGACTTTCGATCATTGGTGTGTTTTGCCTCAGAAGTGTTGTTTTAAAAAAAAATTGAATTATGTATTTCAGCATTTTATTGATAAAACCAGTGCTCTGGGACAAAGGTAATGAGCTACATTTTGAAATAAGAAGAGAAACTACTTGGGCAAGTTTGTTTTCTAGGACCTTTTTCCAAGTACCTTTAGATAGCCTGTGAACAGGCTCCTAAAGAAATCGGGGAGCAAAGCAATCCAACAAGGGCCTGGGAGAGAAAGAAAAACAGGGGAGTCTGCTGACAAAGGTTTAATATCGCCATTTCAAGCATCTGCCAGGCACCAGTTTCTAGTGCAACCTTGGATTGGTCAGATCACTACTGATTGTTGACAGGTCTTAATGACATCTTGATTGTGCATTTTGGCTCAGCAAAGTGTAACCATTTAAATTTACAGCTCTGTTGTTCAGGGACTCGTTGGCTGTTAAAAAAGTGGACAGGGAACAAAAAGTGTTGTTTGAATTTTCAGAATGGACTGTCCAGCTTGCCTCTTCTCATCATCTTCGGGTGGTCATAATATATCAACCAGAGTCGGACTCTGATGATCGAAGGATTCCTATGAGTATGTTTTTTACTGAGTTCAGTGACTATCTAAAACCATAGTTCTATGCAAGGAACAACTGGTAGTTGTTGGTGACTTTAATATCCATGTGGACGTGCCAGATGATAGTGACTCTACAAAATTTTTAGATTTGTTGGAGTCTTATAGTCTTCAACAGCATGTGATGGGCTCCACCCATATTCATGGTCACACCTTGGACTTGGTGATCACCCGCCAGTCTGATCAGATCGTTCGATCTACACCTCGAATTGATCGCTACTTTTCTGATCACGCCTCAGTGTTGTTTCATCTTCATTATATTCTATCAAGCCTTCTTTCTCCACCAGGACACTTTTGTTCAGGAAACTAAAATCAGTTAACGTTAAAACCCTGAATGATGACCAGGCTAAGTCTGACTTATGCAAAAATCCACCAGATGATCTTGACGAGCTTGTCGTTTCTTATTGCCAACGAGTCAGGCCTTCTGGAAGACCAGAAGGCCTGACGAGGCGGCAGATTATAGAGCCGTGAGAAGATTTGTATGTGCGGAAAAAATCTCACAAACGCTCCAAAATGTAGAAATGTAAGTAATGTAATGTAAGGTAGATCGTGACGACACAATGTCTGATGTTTTTAGCCAATCTGTTGAGCAGAAACTGTTCAGCACGTGCACAATTTGTCATAGTTGTGGCCAATCAGCGCGCTACTTATTTGTTCAGCACGTGCACGATGCATGATTCATGGCGTCGATACGTGATCCGCAAACTCACATGTGTGAGAAGCTAAACAACGGCCTGCTTTTAGCCATGCATGGCGGGTGCCAAGAATCGCCTGCGTAAGGCCTAGACTGTAACCAGAGGCTCTTCCGAAAAGATTTATTCAAGAAAATCTGCCCAGAATCAATGGAGAAACAAAGAAGATGACCTCGGATACAGGCAAAGTGAAAACTGCTCACGTTTGTTGCAGTATTGAGCTGAGTGACACTGAATCGCTGCAGAATTATTTCCCTTCGCATTGCCAGTAGATTCTTCCAGTACCAAGTAAGCTTTATTGAGATTATTTGAAATTTTTGTTTCGATGAAAAGTGCGTTCTTTCGGACTGAAAAAAGATCGAACTGAAAGCATTTAGAATCTGTACGTGACCGCTTATCGGAACAATCTCCGCAGGAATTCCAAACCGCGGTATGGAAATCGCCACGAAATGTTCATTGCTCTAGTTCTACATCTTGTATTTTAAGAGCACTAAGTACTGTATATATATACTCTGTATATGTGCTTCTAAAAGCAAATAAAAAGGAAATTTATTTTATGGAGTTGTTTCAAATGACGACCAATGACGCGTATGGCGACAGGAGCTTGTAATTGTAATTGTAGCTCGCGCCCCACGACGCGAGGTCATAATTTCAAAATAAAGTATTTCTTAGCTGGATGACCTCGAAAGTAAACATTTTATACCTGTTTCTACCGGTATATTTTATTTTAGGCCGCAAATGCCCTAAATCTTTTTGATTTTCGAACGATTTTCTTCATTGCCAGAATCAAAACAATAACAAACACTCGCAGTCGACAGAGAGTCTTTCATATTAAATTTAGTAATCAATTAGTCTTGTGAAGCGGGTAGGGGGTTGGGTAAAATGCAGCCTTTATTTGTGTTACTATATATGAAGTAAACAAAGGCTATATATTTTCCGAGTTTCAGTGGCTCACCGCCACTTTGATTTAAGGTCTATTGGACTTGAAAACAGCTGACACCTTTCCAAAATAGCGGCATAGAACTGCAATGGCTTGCAACCCTCAAATTACATGGATTTCACAAGGTTTCTCACTACTTTAGTATCATTTTAGAACTCCTTCATTAGGCCTTCACCAAATCGCATCAGTTTATTCCACAAACATTCCGCAACGAATACATGCAATGTACATTGATCACACCCACATCATAAAGTGTACTTTTAGTCAAACATTTACAATAAATTTATTATCCTCACAACCCTTCTCTCTTGTTGTACTCGTTGGCACTTCTACCGATAGGTACCACTAGTAATAAAACCCTAACGGCTGTTTTGGACAAGCATGCTCCTGTAAAGACCCGAACCATCGTTGTGTGGCTGCGAGTTCCATGGTACACTGATGAAATTAGACATGCTAAAAGAGAACGTCGGAAAGCTGAGAGAAGATGGAGGTTGTCGAAACTTAATTCCGACCTGGTCACTTTCAAAGTCAAGCGCAATGCTGTTAACAATCTTATGAAAAAAGCACGTCAGGAGTTTTATACCGGTACTCACTTTATTGAGGAAAACAGCTTTAATCAACGTAAGTTATTCTGTGCTAGTAAGCGCTTGTTTAATCAGTCTCAGGACGACAGGCTACCTCCAAACTTGCATGCCCCAATTTTTGCTAACGATCTGGGAAAATATTTTGTGACAAAGGTTGATAAGGATATGCATGGATACAACACAAGATATACAGCCAAACAGAATTTTTATAAGCATAGAGCAAACACTAATGTAGGAAAGCAATCCGTCACTTTCATGGCAATTGATATTTGGAAAGACCTTCCATCCTATTTTAAAGACTTAAGTGTATTAGCATTTCCCAAGAAAATAAAACGTTACCTCCTGTCAGAACAAAAACTAAACTGACTCTCCACCAGACTAAGTTTGTAGATTTTCGCAAGTTTATCTCTATTATAACTTATTAATTACCTGTTTTCTTTTTTTTACTATCGATAACATCAACTGTATGGGGAGCTAACTTGAAAACCTACCGGTTCATTTAGCTCCCCAGCTCAATACTTAACTAACTACGAATTCCTGTAACACCTCATCTCTATTTTACTAAGAATACGAACAAAACTGTAAACTTCATTATGAGCTGAATAAAATTATTATTATTATTATTTGATACCATCCGGAGACAAATTGATGCTGATATCGCGGATTTATCGGTCCCTGTGGCGTCTATTACTGTTAATAGTAATGCTATGGCAATTCCAACGTTATCTGCCTTCAAGACTTTGCCTGACAAAGATGTTAAATCACTAATCCAGAACTCGGCGTTGAAAACCTGACCACTTGATCCCATGCCCTCCCGCTTGGTCAGCAAATGTGACACTCTACTTCATCATGGGAAGAACAAATTTTAAGTTAAGAAATGATCTCATTTATTAAACATGCCCAAAGATGCATTCAAAACGTGAGTAGCACTGTTTAACTGAAGTCTAGATTAGCTACCAGGTTGACTGCAAGTAGTCTCTAGTCTAACTTAAAAAAAGAGATCACACTGAGCTGAAATGTTTCTTCCAATTTCAAAGGTATCACATCAAAGGTGTTACAGGTTTTACAGTAATTTCAAATTTCCCTGACATAATTATTCTTTGTGGCCTGAAATGGCCACTTGGTCAATATTTTGAGGAACATTTCCTCATGTATAAATAATGAAAGGATGCGATTCTTATTAATTTGAAGTAAAGTAGCTTAAAATTCAGATGACAAACATAAATAATAGTTAAATGCCTCTACGAAATGACTGCCATTTAATACTATCGCCTCGTTCTCACTGTCTATTTTTAACGCTGCACTCGGCCTTAATTCCAGTAAGCTAAGTTGATAAACATGATAAACGTCGACCTCGACGATAATTCTAGTAAGCTATAAGTTGATAAACATGATAAACGTCGAAGACATAAGCTTCAACCAGTCTAAAATAAATCATTGTCAATGAGAAATGCTTACCTCAGGTCCCTGTAAGTTTCTGTTACCCACGTTTTCGCACGTTTCTACTCATTCCATATTCTTCTTTATTGGGAATACGAATAAAGGAGGTATACCCTACGTTTGGGGACTCGTTTTGATCACGTCAAGAAGGAAAAACATCAACAAAACTGTCCTCTATAACTCAAAATCTGCAAAATTACTCCATTAGATTCCCCGTTCTTGTAGCCATTTTGAAAATGCTCTTGTCGTGAGCCGGCAAAACGGACCACAGCATTACAGAATTGTGCCCATTGAAAAGCGTCGCCCAAGAAATGTGGGGTACCCATGATGCTTTGCGGGCACAACGCGCTGGAAACGAGGTTGTAAAGACTGCCGCTGTTTTCGGTTTCTTGTGATCCTAAAGTGATGAATTCCCAAAAGGGAGTTAAAAGTTTTTCCCTCGAGTCCTTTAAAAGACAATGCAAATGTAATGGTTTCATCTGAAGCGTTTAAAAAGTGAAGTGATGTGTGCAAAACATTGGAAACTGACGGTGAGATAAAATAACAATCTTTTGACACAAACCCAAAATAAACAACGCTTGATGTGACTCGAGTTCTGTTACAAAATGCTGACTATAGTGGCTAATTATTTATGTTGTTTATGAATGAGCTGAGCTGCCTTTTATGTTAAAGTTTTCATCAGTGTAAGCGATTAGCGGTAGGCAAATAGCAAGCGCCAAATTAAAGCGGCAACTTTTTCACAGCATGTGCCAACGCGGGAAACGACACAAAATATTCGGCCGGCTTCTTTCGATAGTACTTTCGGTTTGCACACAATAACAATCGAAATTCTCGCTAGAACATAGTTACTTTTCTTGAGTTGTAGTAAACAAGCTTGGAATCGGTCTTGGAGTGTGCGTTTACAATATTCACATGTAATCGGCTGTCAAAATATAAACAACTTTATGCAAATTTCTGTTGAAATTTGACCCGTGCGTTGAGACGTGAATTTTTGTTTGGACTCTGCCAAGAGCCGCTTCCTCTTGCGTTATTCTTTTCCAAACAGCCACACATGCCGTTTCTAATGGATATCAAACGGCTACATTACCTGTTAAAAGGATGTTAATTTTTTATAATGTTTTCTACATTTTTCTGTGCACGGTCACATTTATATCAACAGAGCGTGCAGTGTTTATGCGAAACCATCAACAAATTACCGTCTATTATTCTTTGATAAATAGCAGTCTGAGCAAGAACAATGCTTGTGAAATCGACCTACACAGGGGATTACTTGATTGACAGTAAAATTGACAGGCCGTTCTTTAGTTACGCATGCTCTGTGTGTCATTTCTAGCTTATTTGCATTTTCCCGTGCAACGCTTTTCAGTGGGCGCGATTCTGTAATGGGGAATCCGCTGGGGGAATCAGGGGGAAGGGGAGGGGCAGCTACTTAACTTCTCCCCAGGCCCACTCCTTTCGTCTGAAAGAAATTAAATCCATCTTTGCCAAAAGCAATTGAAATGAGAAGAAACTGACAACGCCATCATAAAGAGCATACACTTCTGCCTTTGGCAAAATTTTCTTTTATTCCTACCGCAAATAGTAGCTGAGTAGGAAGCCAACAAACTTTTCAATTGTATTTTTTACTGCCGTACATTTTTAGGAAAAAGTAATCATGGCCTTGTTTTGAAACACTATTTAAAAAGCTACAACTTCGCTTAAAAAAATCCTAAGAGGGAGATCCTAGTAAAGTTTTCAAGCGAATTTTAAAATGCGGTCCGCTCTGGTCACGTGACCGATGACGTCATAACAATAAAAATGATAAAAATGTACTTAACATATAAATATCTAACAACATGTAATTTGTTGTTTCCTCACATTTAAACACGGAGCGAGCCTATATAAGAGGCTGAACTGTTCAGCCTGCCAATCACAAATTCCAATGAGACGATTTCATTGGTTGGAAAATGCAATCACCTGGCTTTTGGTGTGGCGTGATCCAGACTTTTAATCTAAAAATAGATTCAAAGCAGTACAAGAAATAGCATCAAGATTCTCGTATATAAAATTCTTTGTTTTGTTGTTTGGGTGCAAACAATCGAAAGCGAGGTTTAGAAATAGTGAAAGATGCCTGTAGCTATCCGTCACTGTTCCACAAAATCCCGGAATTTCCTGCCTGCAGGCGACCTGAGCTTAGCGCCGATTCTGAATGGTTTTAGTCAAGGATATGCCACACAAAAGCTAGCCAAAGAGCAAACGAAACTTGTAGTTTTGAATTTCGTCGCTTCAAAATTGAATTTGGTGATTGTTCCCGTTTCACAATAGTATAACAAGAACGTTTATAAAGAGCGTAGCTCCTAGTTCGCCAAATTTCGAAATGTAGAGATTTTTTCCAAAGCATTGTTATCTTTGTTGTTTGAATCCTTGACTCACCTTCACCCATAAAAAGAAAATACTGAAACGATTGTCACTGATGTGTTCAGCATTATCTGTTTGAACTTTCATGTCGTAACAGTGTCTGTGCGTGGTGGACATCAATTTTGAATTTTCAGGATTATTGCATAAATTGTTTAAATTTTCTTTTAGCTTGTATGAAAAGAATTATTGGTAGTTTGTCATTGTATATTAGCTTCTAATTCCATATAAATGAACTGGGATCGCATTTAAAAAGCAAAATTTGCGGAGCTCTTCTCTTTCATGACCATTACTCTGGCAGACTTTTTAAAATTGAAGCCAACAAAGTGCTTGACGGGGCCTTTTTATAGGCTCGCTCTGTGTTTAATGCAACGCCAGATACGCACTTGTACCCAGACTCCCACTTTTTGAAATTGTACAGAGCTCCCTTAATATTTATATTTTGTTTGGTACCTGGGCAGTCTGAAATGCCACACACCAATGTGCTTCAAACTGCAATGACTGCTTTTTCAGTAACAAAAAATACTTGTCACAGTGAGCAAAAACGAACTTCAGAGTAATGTCACGTGACTAATGACATCATCACCCTACGTCTTATACAAGAAGTGGTTATTGTTAAGAGTTATTTCTATACAACGTTGTACTCCTGCTGGCTTCAAACTGACCAAGTTACATGTATTTGGCATTGACGATTTTTCAGCTGCAACGCATTTTGGGAAGGTTTTTATTATAATTATATATTGTTTTTATAATTATTATTATCTTATGGTGTTGAGCGAGTTACAAATGATCTGTTTCAAAGCAATTTGTTGAAGTCCAGGAGCTGGAGGCTAAAAATGGCGCTTCATACTCCCAGAGTACTGACAAGGTTTGAACACAGATTTCAATAGATTAAAGCCTCCTCTATCAGGCTAGGAAGTTTGTGGTTTCAAATTGTGGTATATGTTCTGAGTTATATCTATGTTTTTATCAGTAAGTACAGGTCAAACAGAGCAGAACATGAGAACAAGGCTAAAATTGCTACTCGATCTATTCATAGAGACTTATTCATAAGAAAACAAATGTCACATGTGACATAGCATCTTCATTCATTGTTATGTAGGAACTGGAAGTTTTCGCTCATAACAATCTACAATCTATATGTTCACTTAATTTGCTTTTCCACATTAAAAAGGGCAATTCTTGCAAAGCTTGGCCAGAGCCGTTAAACTAGCACCCTTTACTGGAGCCTCGCTTTCATGTTATTAGAAAAGGGTACAGAGATAATCAACTTGGTAAAGAAATGAGTTGTTGCCCTCCAGAAAATAACTAAAAAAGGTATAATTGTCAATTGTAGGAAAATAATGTTTAAGATCGTAATTGCGCTCAGTATTACCGAATAGCCCTGAATAACAGACACCCTGATTATTATGGACAGTTTTGTTTGTCCTGGCGAACAGCTCATATACTTTCTCTAAATTTAACCCGCTTGTTACGGACACCCATTAATACGGACAACGGACACCTTCTGTGTCCCGATTGACGAACTCTTATACATTGCCAACCCCGCTTCACAGACACTGTTTATCTGTGCACTGTCTATTGTCATTGTCATGCATAAGCTAATTGGAGAAAGTCCAAAAGTCAAGTCACTGAGAAAAGCTATGACAGTAGTTTCTTCCGACTAGTACTAGTCAAGTCTTGAATGACAAGAAATTTTAACATGCAACTGAGGGCTCAAAATAATTTTTGGCAGTGAACATGACCTGCCAAACCAATTTTAGCTTGATGATGGCTCATTCAATACTGTCATCCAGTTACTTACTTTAAAGCCATGTATGTGACCAGTCAAAATGACCGCCAAACCGAAATTTTGTCCAGACAAATAGCCATTTTGGCCGGGCATTGTCCGTTGACCGGCCATTATTTTGAGCCCTGAACTGAGAACTAAGGGACTAGTGGTTAATGAAGGATTTCTGCTGTATTCTATTATTCAATTTAAGGTTGAACTGCTTTTATATTGTTTGTGTTGATTGTCAACGAAAATGTGTAGTTCCCAAAACTTTTTCCAGGGATTGGAAATTCCTGGGGGATGGGGTTGTTGAATAGCAAGAAATTTGAAACAATGTACGAGGTCTAATAATTGGAACCACTCAATTACAAAATTCAACAACTTTCATTGTGTTGAATATTAATTTATTAATAAAGATGTTTGATTACTGAAATTATATATGTGATTTAATATTATTGTAAAATTACACAATGATCATGAAAATATTCAGAAAAGATTCTGAAACAAGCGAGATTTCAATACAGTTTTTTTTAACATGCCTGTTACAAGTATATTTGAGTTAAAAAACTTTTTAACATTTTTGACAAAGCACTTCAAAGATAGGGTCCATTATCTATTAAGGCTGTCGTGCATCCATCTGAGAAGAGTTAAGACTCTTTCGCCTTCTACAGTCTGTACAAAACCAAGCTCTGTTAACTGATGGTCTCCTTGAAAGGCCACAGCACCTCAAGTGGAACTTTCTAAATACACATGGTGAGCCACTGCAAACTAACACTAGAGATTCCTCATCCTTCACTCTGCAGTACCTAAATAGTTTGTTAGCGGACTTGGTATCAGAACTATCTTCTTTTGGCTGTGTAAACCACTTAGCTAGTAATTCAGGTAGGATAGCAACCTTGTACACCTCATTTGCTCTTGATAAATGAGAGTTGAAAAATTCATTGTCACGTTCAATTGTCTCAATGTGTAAGTCCTGTTATGTCCACACAACAAAGTGTGCAAACTGAAATCCTGTAACATGCAGCTGCACCTGCACCTGTGTCCAGTATGGGTGTGACCTCTTAAGAGTAAGATGACCATCTGGGGACAGCTCCAGCCAAAGGTTATGATGGCCACTTTCAACAGCCTCAGAGAGAACTTTGTCACGAACACAGTAGGGACACTTGACTTCGACACACCAAGTTCCATGACAGTCACAGGAAGCAATAGCATCTGGTGTTGCTCCTATGTGCTGGTTGTCTGTAGAAATCCATAAACCTGTTGGCTCTAATTTGAAGTTCTGGTGGGATCGCTCCATGACCTGAAACAAAATAATATAAGTAAAGATGAGAAGGACTTGGCCATTGAATTTCATGTTTTCATAAATATTATTATTAAAATACACATCATTTTGTTGGTAACAATAACAATTTCTTGCAAATTTGATTAAAATGCTATAGTTCTCTAACAAAAAAAATTGTGGCTATGAAACTGTGATTGATTACAGCATTGCTTAACCAAATTTGTTATCTTCCCTACTCCTTTCACAGAATTGTTTACTTCTAAAAAAGATATACTTCATACCTTCCTGTATTCATGCAGAGCCTTTTTCTCTTGCCAACAACCCCCGGCAGTGGCAGTAGACTGGAATTTGGAACCATAGCAGATCTGCT
This sequence comes from Meandrina meandrites, assembly GCA_963693305.1. NCBI lineage: Eukaryota > Metazoa > Cnidaria > Anthozoa > Scleractinia > Meandrinidae > Meandrina > Meandrina meandrites. Next base: position 17,039,291 of record OY855909.1, read on the forward strand.
TGATCAGGCTGATTGATGGCTTGGCAGAATTAGTATGGCATACTTGATAGAAATTGCTGGCAGTGACTCTTCCAGTTCTCATTTTTGCCCAGAGGTCAGAATCTCTTTGTTCTATTGTAGACTTTTCAACATCAACTGCTTGCTCTTTACTACAGGATATCTCTTTGAAGACTTCATCAGCCTTGGTCAGTAGCTCACTAAAATTTAGTTTACTCAACTGCTCAGAGAAACGTTCACCTAGGCTGTTGGGCAAATCCAGAGTAGGTTTCTGGGAAACATATTCTTTGCTGTATGGAGAGACAAGGGCCAGTATGGCAGGCTTTGTTCCTGAAGCATGCAAGCATTCATAAAACTTGCTGATCTGCTGTGTGGAAGGACCATATGCAGTCCTATGTTTTACTGGATTTGACTGGGGAGTTACACTGTAGTCCAGATATTCTCTCATCTAGCTTTCTTTCCTTTTTGTTTGAAGAAGTAAAGTCAATTTCCTGAAGTTCAGCATACGGCACACTGCTGACAGCTGAGGGCATAAGCCACTGGCAAGGCACTGAAGTGCAAGTTTTTGCTTTGAGCATTCTTACTCCCGCTTCAACTGCAAATAGCACAGCACCAACATGAGAGCAAACCTCTCCGAGTCCCGCCATACAGTTGCAATGTCCCATAAGGACGGTTCCATACATTTTGACAGCCAACCAGGGTTTCAAAGGTGCTTCGCTTAGTCGCTGAGAGTGGTTTACCTAAAATTTGTGATAAAGAAATTTTTTAAAACTCAGCAGGTACCACTAAAAACAACATGAGATCACTTTCAACGATACAAATACCTAAATGGTGGGTTTGTGTTACCTTTCTGATTAAAATTGACATGTCTGGCGTAGCTTTTCCAACGAAGATGCTTCTCACCCAGCCAGCAACGAAGTATTGATAGGCCTGCAGGCTTTTGTAGGCTTTCACTTGCTCTTTCCTAAAGTTGCTTGTGGAAAACAGCAAGTAATTCACAATATCGGGAAACTCGATCTCTGGCCATTTAGCCATCGACTGAGCGAAAAAATTCGCACTCACGGAGTATGGATCGATATTTGCAGTAAATTTGAGTTTTGCATCGTATATTTCTCGATTTTCAGCACTGAGTGAGTCTCGGTAACCTCTTAGAGATGGTACTTGATCGCCCACTGCAGCCGCCATGTTGTTTTGACCTGGCATGCAAGATGGCGGCATAGTTACCGTTGCTATGAGATCATGTGACGCATGCAAAACCTCTATAAAATAACTTTTGTGACTAAGTAAAATAAAAACATCTAATATCCTCTATTTATTTAACATATGTTAATGGCACTTTGTTTTCTGATACCCCGTTATTACGGATTCTCGCTGGCTATAACAGACACTAAACAGCGTCCCGAGCACTGATGTCCGCTATAACAAGAGTTTATGTGTATTTTGCTTTTCAATATCAACAAGAGAGCTTGTAGAACGGCATCCTAGGAGTGAGTGAAAAGCAGCTGCTTCCCCAGTCTTAAAGAAACAAATTTGTGTACTTGATGTACTTCGTTTGATCTTTGATCTCCATCCCGAACCACAGCTCTTTGCAACTAATTTCATTGCAGTGTAAAACACTGATTACAAGTTCATCAGTATCTGAAATTAGATGACAGGTCACGCATCATCTTCTGCATTGTTTGGCGTGTTATAGGACGTTTCTGTCAGTTTCTTCATGGTCTGAATCTAGTGGTCTTACCAACTTAAAGCCCTAAGCTGTAAAAGTTTCCTATTTCAACACAATAACAATATATTAATAGCAGCTTCCTCATTGCAGTATTGCCCCAGAAATCAAATAGAGAAGCTACCAAGGTTGTTTAGGAAGTAATGTTTTTGTCCATTGATATTTTTGCGGTCAGCGGTCGAAATGGCGGATGGTCGTAAATGTTTTAGCTCCCGAGTTTTTCTTATTACTTTCATATCAAGCTGCCTTCTGGTTAGTCTTCGAAAGAATTATGTCTCACTTAAAGTCGAGAGTGACTGCCCCACTTGCCTAAAACGTCTGGGATTCGTTTACTTGCGTGAAGTTGAGCTGGAACTGGCAGCGACGCAGACGTCGGTTAGCCGCCATCTTGGATTCAGATGTGGACGAAGAAGAAAATTCTTCTTTTCGAAGTTTAAACTTTATCCAAACGCTGACTCGACCTTCCAGCTAACCAATCTTACAGTTAGTGGCGATATAAATCCAAATCCAGGTCCAGAAAAATGTTCGGTATGCTGCAAAACAATTGCAAGTAATCATCGAGCTCTCTGCTGTGACCATTGTGACAAATGGTGTCACATGAAGTGTGGAAATGTTAAGCCCGCCGAGTACAGACGATATCAACAACTGGAAAATTTTAACTGGTCATGTCCGGTGTGTCTAACGGTTTTACAACCTCGGGCTGATTCAGTTTCATTTCGTGCAGAAACGGACGTTTCAGAGGACGACGAGTATCCATATGAAATGCTAAAAAATGAAATCTCTGCTGGTAGAGGTTTTCTGAAAACAGCCCATATCAATGTTAATGGCATTTTGACCAAGAGCAAACTGGATGAGATTAGGCTACTTCTCCGGACAACTGGCCTGGATATTTTAGGAATTACTGAAAGTAAACTAACAAATGACGTGAAAGATGAGGATTTAGACATTGTTGGATACAAGTTTATCAGAAGAGACAGGCCTTGCGAGGATGGAGGTGGCGGCTGTCTGCTATATTACATGGAAGATATGCATCTTACTGAAAATCCACGTTTTCTGCCACATGATATTGATAATCTGGAGGCAATTTGGGTAGATATTTTATTTCATTCACAAAAACTTCCCCTATCAGTTATGTATCGTCCACCAAAGGACATGTCATTCTATGATACTTTGGACAAACAATTGCAATGTATAGCTAGGAGAAGAAAGAACATATTTATTATGGGGGACTTAAACTCAGATGTATCCATGAAAGGGAACAATAGTGACCTTGGAAGAAAATTGTTACGTATTTTAAACAGACATGGGCTCTCCAATGTTATTAAAGACTTTACAAGAATAACAGACAACACAAGAAGCCTAATTGACCTGTCTATTTCAAGTGACAAATCCAAGATTAAAAAAGCTGGCACATTCGACACTGGTATAGCTGATCACAGATTAAATTACTGTGTGTTACACCTTTTTCGAAAGAGATCTCCAGCAAAATTGAAAACTGTAGTTGACTGGAAAAACTGTGACATAAAGAACTTCAAGGAATCTCTAGCATTAGTACCGTGGCATAATGTAATATATTTGATGATATTGACGACAATTATTGGTTAGCAGAGTCTTTGTACAAAGACCTCTCAAAGGAATTTCTAAAGACCAGAAAGGCAAAAATACGTGACAAATCACTTCCATGGATGAACAGTGATATTAGGAAGTTGATGAACAAGCGTTACAAACTGTTAGTCAAGGCACAGGCCTCAAACAATCCAGATGACTGGAACAACTACAGAAAGCTCAGAAACCAAGTTAGCAAGGAAATGAAGATTGCAGAGGCAAATTACTGGTCGACCAAAATGTAAAATAAGAGCAGTGGCAGTAAAGAATTTTGGAACTTAGTGAAGCGTATGACTGGAAAAGCAAAAACAACAAAACAAATTGGCCCTATTATGAATGAAGAAAAGGAATTAGTATTTGATGATTTGGAGAAAGCCAACACTTTCAATGTTTTCTTCTCAACAATTGGTGAAAAGCTAGCAAAGTCTTTTCAGTCAAATAAAGTATGCATAGATCCTGCTTTCCATAGAATTACTCCTTCAACTGGTGACTTACCACCATTGAGTGATAAATTATTTCAAGTTAAATTCAATACGATAAACACTCAGAAGTCACATGGTGCTGATAACATATCAGCCAAGGAGATGAAGATCATAGGAGACGAATTCAGTCCGTGTATTGCAAATTTAAGTAGGCTTAGCTACTGGTCCGGTAGCTATCCATCTCAATGGAAGATAGGAAAAGTCAAGGTATTGTGGAAAAGTGGCAATAAAGAAGATCGTTCGAATTACAGACCTATTACACTTCTTTCCATACCAAGTAAGATAACAGAATCTGTGATATGTGACAACATTGACAGCCACTTAAAAACAGTGCTTCAGAAAAATCAGTGGGGATATAGAAAGGGTGTCTCTACAGAGTCTCTTTTGCTTTATCTGAGTGAGACCTGGAAGATAAACATTGATTGTGGAAAAGTAATAGGAGTCATCTTCATTGATTTTCGCAAAGCTTTTGACTCAGTGGATCATGATATCCTCTTTTATAAAATGCAAGCTTGCGGCATTTACGGAAATCTGCTAAGGTGGTTAGTTAGCTACCTGGATAACCGCAAACAATTTGTTGAACTAAATGGGGTAAAATCCCAATTAAACCTTGTATCACATGGAGTCCCACAAGGGTCCTTACTAGGTCCACGTCTTTTTTCAATTTACGTAAATGACTTTGCAGAGAGCATTTCAAATGGAGAACTGCACCTCTACGCTGACGACACAACAGCTTTTGTTATCGGAAACTCAGTAGATCAAGTCATTCAACTACTTAACATCCTACTTAAAGAAATCGTTCACTGGTACAGTATAAACAAGCTTACAATACATACAGGGAAATGCGAGACCATGATTATTACCAGAAAGAAATTCATTGGTCCTCTTCAGCAAGTGAGGTGTGGAAACCTCACGCTTGACTTCACTGATGTTGCTAAATCACTAGGTGTATTAATTGATAATAGACTCACCTGGGACAGTCATGTTAAGAAGCTTTCAAAATCCTTTTCCGCCCAACTTAAGATGCTAAAAAGGATGAAGTACCTCCCGGCAAACCAATTAGAGGATATTTATTTCAAAATGATTCTGCCAAATGTAACGTACTGCATATCAGTTTGGGGTAGTTGTTCACATGCCCTTTTTGATGAAATTGAAAACCTGCATATAAAAGCTGCTCGGCAGATACATGATGTTCCCACCACCTATGATGATCACCAAGTTCTAAAACGTGTTAAATGGTATAACCTGGCCTATATGTATAAGAAGAAGGTGGCACTAGAAATGTTTAAAGTGGTAAATATGGAACACAGACTATCTTCTTATTTTGAGGTTACCAAATCAAGCAGGAGGGGAAATTTGCTTAGAATGAGACAAATGAACACTGAATTTGGCAAACAATCTTTAATTTTTAGAGGGCCAGTAGTCTGGAACAGTCTAAATGAAAATATTAGAAAACCTGTAAATATAAATCAATTTAAAGCTGCCATAAAGAAATGTAAAGCGATGGACGATGTAAGTTTTATTAAAGGAACATGTACTAACAAAAATAAAAACTTAGAAGATTTTGTGTATTTTTAAACTCTATATTATATTTTCAATTTTATTATGCATGTGTATTTGTATTCTAGGTAATTTTTAAATAATCATGTTATGTATATTTCAGTAATGTCATGAATATAAAGAACTGTATAAGTTATTTTCTATTTTTTATTTGTAATTAAGTTTTAAAGGTCCACATCAGCCCTAGGCTGCCATCTTTATAGACCTTTGTTTTCAAATAAAGTATGTATGTATGTAGGTAGGTAGGTAGGTAGGTAGGTAGGTAGGTAGGTAGGTAGGTAGGTAGGTAGGTAGGTAGGTAGGTAGGTAGGTAGGTAGGTAGGTAGGTAGGTAGGTAGGTAGGTAGGTAGGTAGGTAGGTAGGTAGGTAGGTAGGTAGGTAGGTAGGTAGGTAGGTAGGTATGTATGTATCAATTTTCAATACATTTCCTTCCCTCCCTTCCTTCCTGCCTTCCTTCCTTCCTCCCTCCCTTCCTTCCTTCCTTCCTTCCTTCTTTCCTTCCTTCCTGATCAAAGATAACATCTACTCCACATTATTATAATAATAATAATAATAATAATAATAATAATAATAATAATAATAATAATAATAATGGTCTTTATTGAGTCAAAAGATAAAAATACATGTCTTATGTTGCAGGCAATAAAAAATTAAAAACGATTTGCAATATTAAAAAGTTCTAAAAGCATATAAAATGTACTACTTAATAAGTTAAAAGTCTCTGACCTTGTTATTCTAAAGCTAAGTTATATCTAAAAATTAAACGATTAACAAATGTACTTTTAAAACGCTCACTTTTGATGCTTGGTCGGACGCTTGACATCGCCCGTAAATTATAGCAGCAGGCCTTTACACGCGGAATAAAAAGCAACAGGGGGTGATTGGCAGCCTGAGACACCCTTTTAAAGATGCTGTGATCCTGCTTCTGTAAAATTGATCGTATGTTATACTTCCTTGTAATAAAATTCCTTTTCCAGCAACGATCTAAGAAACATTGTACTGGAGTGAGGTCGGACTCTGATGCTCCATAGACTGAAAGGGCATACGTGAAATTGGGAAGTACTAAGGTATCGAAAAGAAAGTCTATTTCTGCCTGCTTGTAGCCCTCTTTGCGTAGAGACCTAAGGACATAGAGGCATTTATTTGCCTTAATGAGCTTATTCTTAACATGTATGTTGAACTTACAATCACTCTGAAAAGTGACACCTAGAATGCTAACATAAGTACAACTAGGAATTCCAAAAATAGGAGGGTACAATTCATGGTTGCCCTTCTTAAGGACTGTAACCTCCTTACATTTGCTCGGGTTACATAACATACGATTTCTTTCTGTCCAGTCTAAGAACTGTGTAACCAATGCCTCAGACATGTCTCTGTCTTTCCAAACAGGAGCAATGATATTTGAGTCGTCAGCATACTTGAATAACACTGGCAGGGTGTCTAAGTAGATCTCTAGATCGTTTATGAAAATATTAAATAGATAAGGTCCGCTTACGCTACCTTGAGTAGTGCCTTGATTCACGCATTTCCAGTCACATGAAATATTGTTATAGCAAATTCTTTGTTTTCTACCTTTCAAAAAACTTAGGTATAGATTAATTATATATGGATTTAATTGGAGACTTTTCAACTTTCTTGCGAGCAATTCATGTTTAACGGAATCAAAAGCTTTACTAAAATCCATTGTAAAGAGACGCACTGCCCTACAGTCTGGGTTGTCTAGAAATTCGTTAATCCTGTGCTGCAGGGCCAAAAGAGCGCCAGTACAATTGCCACCCTCTCTGTATGCAAAGGATAACTTAAGCCATGTTATTCAACTTCTTTATTCTTCTATATTCTTTATTCTTCTTTATTCTTTTTAGGGACTGGTCTCCGCTTTCCCAGAATGCTTTGTGGTGTTTCTTTATTCAACTTCTTTAACTGAGAGGTAACACTTGTGAATGGAGTGCTTTGAGCCCTGCTTTGGACAATCTGTGGTTTGAAGTAATCAATTCAACCATACCGTCAACCAAGTAGGCACCTGGTTTTGCTGGTCGCATTGGAAGTCGTGGCTTAAGTTATCCTGTCTCTACACCCCCAACCCCAACGCACCCCTCACCCCCACCTAAAAGAAACCTCAAGACAAAAGGATGCAAAGAATTTGTGCCATCATTGCATGCTGGCAACAAGAAAGCCCACACACTGTTCCTATTACACAGATTACACACCAAACATGATGTGAAAGATGGTACAAGTTAAAATGTTGTCTAGCCAGCTCAGGAGGATGTATGACACAGAGTTCGGCGAGTGTCTAGTAAGCAGCAAGTTTGCCATGTCCGGTGAAGATCACCAAGCTCTTGCCATCCTTGGAAAGTCAGCCTGCTTGGTGGATGGCCATTACCAACTGGCCTTACCCTGGTGTTACAATGACCTCCTTCTTTGAAGAACAATGGTTGTGTGGCTTTGTGCAGGCTCCATTTCCTCGAGAATAGACTTCAGAAGGATTCGTCCCTGAAGGAGAAGTATTGCAAGACCATGAATGAATACATCACGAAAGGCCATGCCAGGGAAGTTCCAGATTATCAGATCGATCCTGCTGACAAACCTCTGTGGTACCTGCCACACCAACCGGTCATCCATGAGCACAAACCTAGTTAAGTATGAATGGTCTTTGATTGCACAGCTCGACATGAAGATACTTCACTAAATGACCAGTTGCTTCAAGGCCCCGATCTGACAAACAACCTTACAGGTGTGTTGCTCAGATTCCGGCAAGAACCAGTTGCGTTAATGGCGGATGTGGAACAGATGTTTCATCAAGTCCCTGTAGCACCCTCGATGACTGTCATGCCTTCCTCTGGTGGGAAGACGGTGACCTGTCTAAGAATCCAGTTGACCATGAGAAGCTTGTTCATTTATTTGGTGCCCCGTCCTCTCCTTGCTATGCAAGTTTTGCCCTCAAGAAAACAGCGAAAGATTTTGGTGGCGATTTCAATGCCAAACTGTGGATACTGTGAACCGTAACTTTTTATTGATGATTATTTAAAACCTGTGCCAACAATTCGCGAAGCCTCCAGACTCCCAAATCAACTTGTGCAGTTATTGGCCAAAGGAGGATTTCACCTCACTAAATGGATCAGCAACAGCTGTGAGGAGTAGTATAGTCGGAGTCAATCAAATACCACCTCGGGCGCACCCGCCTAATTTTTGCCTCTTTCCGGACTAGTACTCAGGGGATGAACCCCTTCGTACTAGGGAAAGAGGCAAAAGGCGGGTGCTGCTCGGTTGTATTTGATTGACTCCGACTATACTACTTGGAAGACACCATAAACAGAGGGCGGCGGGATGCCCATTTAGAGGGATGATACATTAAGGTAAAACAATGGGACGTGGAAGAAAAGGACTCTTTAACCTAAGTCATAAAAAAGCCAAAAAACAGTACAGCCGACATAGTACATTATTTGTCTCAACATCAGATCATGGTCTAGTTGTAGATCCACCAATACACATTTCAGACGAGCTGCTCACAGCAATGAAAAAAATGAGCCCGCAAGATTTAAAAAACACACTAATACAACCGGAAGAAGAACAAGAAGAAGTAGAATTAACAGACAAGGAAGAGTATGATCTGACGGGACCAGGAGAGCCGGTTTACGAAACACCAATTATGACGCCGCAGCTGACCCGCAGAATAATGGCAAATGAGTTTAGCCCGGACCAGGTGGAGTACATAATAAAGAAAAGTTTGCAGAACTAGGGCGGAGACAAGCAAACAGACTTATCAACAGCATCAAGAATAGCTTCGGCAGCTTGAACCGCAATAATGGCCCCATCAAGCCCCACGGAAGAAGAAATGTCGTTGAAAGCGAACACGAGCATGTGGACCAACACAATCATTCCGTATATGTAAGCTGTGGATTTGGAGAAAAGCGGCAGTCGGATATAAATCTGTAAATATTTTTTTTTGCGCGCATTTGGAGAAAGGCGGCAGCAAGTTATCAACCCAATTATAAACGATAGACAGCGGATGGCGTTCCAAAAGCTAAAAAAGGCGCTGGTAAAGATGGCAGAAGAGGAGAATAAAAGGGAGTACATCATCTTCCCAGATGGAAAGAGAATGAAGAAGGTGCTAACCCAATGTATCCCATACACGGCGGAAACATGGGCAGAATACCTGCGGGACAAAGCGGACAGAGACAATAAACAGCTAATAAGCTTCATAGATAAAGTTTTTTTCGAAGACGGCGGGCTGCAATTAGAGAAACACGGCATAAGGAAATAAACATGGATACATTAGAACTGTTACAAGCACTTCCACAAGAACTTCGAGAAAAAATCTGCAACGAGTATATTATAATAAGACTCTGGCAACGTAAAATGCTTGGCTGGGACGATGTCAGAAAAGAAATCAATAAAGGGTATACTTCAATGAAGCTCAGACAGCGAAAAACTCTTGGCTGGGATAAAGTTCATGCTGCAATCTATGAAGCACCATTTTGCGATCGCAATAAACAAATTGTAAGGGTCTTGTTTTGTTATAAATGTGACAGAAGCAGATGTTCGCGAAATGGTCTCTGTAATCTGTGCATTAGAAATGGATTCAGACACTATCTCGGCTATCCTATTTTTGATGAAAATGATTATGATGAGTGCTTCAAGAGATCTTTCTCCTCGAAATGGAGAGGAGTCTTTGCGTGATATTTCTGAGAAGAAGAACGGAAATCAATATTTAAGTGAAGTTTGTTGAACAAATAACACAAGGGTGACTGTTTATTTTTTCTGCTTTTTGATTACCTATAATAAGAATCATCTATTAAAACTAAACTTACAACTGCATATTCTGCAATTTGTGGGGGTACGCTAAAAGGATTATCACCAAGTTCAACGAAATACACCCCCAAATAATCTCCCTCGTTTAATTTAATTCTTCGATCGCCACTTAAACGGGGTGCCACATATTGGTAATTGAAACCATCGATATTCCTTGTACTTTTAAATACCACATGAGATATTGGATCGATTGGAATCTTCACACCTATTCTTTCAAAAGCCCTATCATGTTTATTATTAGAAATTGCTAAACCATCAAGGAAGCAAGGAAATGGTACTAATACACGCCAGTCATTTCCGAATTTAACATATTTTCTATCACTTGGAGGATTCAATTGTGCCTTTACGTCCCAAGCTCCAGGTATTATTATTTTAGGGCGGAAATCTTTAAACGCATAACCGTTTAGATCTAAATCTTTTTGTAACCTGATTGTATCGTTGTCTATTGTGTAGCCTCGATCATAATTTTTTATTTGAAAAAAGTTCATATCTAAATTTGTTTGTAGAGTAAAATCACCGGAGGAAGCGAGAAAGAAAACATCATCGTAAATAATTCCGTCTATATCTGATTGATACCCCTTTACACCGTAAATGATTAAAGCGGCCTTTTCACTAGGTGCTGAACCATCATAACCCGGATTTAAAATGTCAAAATAGATAGTGTCGTCATTCTTATCTTTTAATTTGTAAGTATTAAAAATGATCCTCATATACGGTGGGTTATGGGTGGCAAAGCGTTTGGTGTGGTAGGTAATAGTACTGGAGGCCAACTTGTTTAAAGGGTTAAGAAACCAGTTTTGGTCGTTTTTGTTTTTAGGGTAAAAGAACTCAACACATATAGTGTACTCTCCTTCTTTTAGAGGTGTTTTAGTCAACGCCAAACGCGAGTTGAAAGAATTGTCACTTGCTTTTATAATGTTAAAAGTGTAAGCCTTTTTATTGACACTGTGAAGGTTGGATGTAAAGTCTTCAACGGTAACAGAAGAAATATTGTTTACAGCTGAAACACCAACCCTTTGGGTTAAAAAACCTAAGTCATTCTTTTTATGGGCGTGCCCAGTTGTAATTGCAGAAGAGCCCACATATTTTTTCATTGAAGTGAGATTTACAGCATCCTGATCACCTGTCGGATTCGCAAGTTGCTTTATCGCATGGTCGTTCATGAGAATATCTCCAGTAATAGCGGCGAGTGACAAATCTGCTTTATCACCCTTTTCACCTTTTGCACCTTTTGGTCCAATAGCGCCTCTCGAACCCGCAGGTCCAGTTGCTCCAGTGGGTCCCGCAGGTCCTGTAGCTCCGGTTGGTCCTGTAGGTCCCGTTGCTCCAGCAGGTCCAGCAGGTCCGGTTCGCCCTTGTGGACCTCTTTCGCCTTTTAATCCTTTTTCTCCAGCATCACCTTTATCTCCTTTAGGACCTTGTGGGCCAGTATTTCCCTTATCACCTTTTTCACCTTTAGGGCCACGCGCTCCAGTTGCGCCAGTTGGACCAGCAGGACCAGCAGGGCCGGTTTGCCCTCGGATTGAAGTAGACTCTTCATGTGTTTGAGTTGCACCCGTCGCACCGTTAAGATACCCCATCTCTATATATTTTCGTCAAAATTTTATATATTTTCGTCAAAATTTTTTAGAGTTTGTTTTTTTGGTTTGTCGTGGTATAAAAAAGAATATTTAGCATCGGTAGCCCTTTCAAGCAGCTCTCTGTCAATTCCCAATTCATCAGCAATACGGTTATTTTCTCTGGGAAGAAAGTTGAAAATGCAAAAGTGGCTACAATTATCTCGGATGTTTTTGGGGACCTTAAAATAGCTTTGAGAAAGATAAATGACGCTGCAATTGCGGTGGCGACCGTTGATAAAATAATCGATAATGTCGTTTTGGTTGCTTTCACAAACCATGTCATCGAAAATTACAATCTTTTGATTGTCAGTGGACAGCATTTCCAAAGGAATAACATCGTTGGCGGCTTCAATAACATTATAGTCAGCCACAGGATTGACTCTTGTGTCGAAATCATCAATCAAATATTGGTACTTGTCTTGATGCAGGTTCTTAGCGCAAAGGTAAATTTTGTCGTAGACCAACAGCCTGTAAAGCATATGCATGAGAATATTTGTCTTACCAGAGTTGCTTGGCCCGCAAATAAGCATCCGAAAGGTATCTGCTGGCATACAAGGGTGGCCTTGCTTGTAATTACTTTTTGTAGTCAAACTGGGGTCGTAATTGGGAATTTTCATTTTTTTCTGTTATATATACGGCAAAAATATGTCCATGAAGAAGTGGCAAAAACTTGCAAGCGAAAAGGCTGAAGTTGAGCAGCAGAACGACAAAATCCTCGCGGTGATAAAAAATACCAAAATCAATAAAGGGTTTGGCCAGCTATCAGGTGAGGATTTGTTCAAACCTATCACATCGCGGCTTGACAAACTCCAAGTAGGGGATAGCAACTCAAAAGAAGAGGAAGAAACTCCAGACTATGGTATGGATGAGTTTGATTTAAACAACCCCTTCGACGGAGATTTTAATCCGGATGCGGAAACTCCACCACCATCACCATTGCCATCACCATCACCTACACCAACATCATCACCACCCCCATCGCCTACATCAACACCGTTACCACCTTTAGCTGAAGAGGAAGAAATGGAATTAATGGAAGAAAGTGGGGCAAGCCCAGAGGAAAAACCAAGTAAATGGGGGTCACCACAAGAACTGGTTATCAAGGGATCAGAGTCAACTGACCTGCAGACACTAAACAGCATGTTAACAAAAAATAAAAACAATCCCAACTATGTGGTAAAAAGCAAAACATCAAAATTTCACGGATACACAATGGCAAAAATAAGAAAGGCAAGAGATGAAATTCTCGAAAGGAGAAAAAAAGGGATTAAAATCCCCATACAGCAGCTGATGCCCGATGTTGATGATGATGAACCCGACAGAGAAATGGAAGGAAGCGGAAGTGTTGATCCAAACGCTTTGGTTGACAGGCTACACTTAAGCTTGGCGTCTATACAGGCGGGCAACACTTCACTAAAGCTGAAAAAACAGGTCCAGCAGATGTTAGGGTTGCTGGTAAAGCTAAAGGAAATAACACAAAAAGAAGCCCACAAAATTTTGGGCACAATTATATAAGCAACATTACAACACATAAATTTGAGTGATATTATATAAGCATGTCAACCCATTTTCATTTCAACCTGTTGCTCGACTCGCAGCTGGCCAAACAAAACAACGCCAACAGCAAGTCACATGACTTCACAATTAAGTTTGACGGAAAAAATCAGAGAACTGGAAAACCGTGACAATTCCGGATGGAATGTATGATTACGACGGTCTCAACACCACCATTCAGGCACTAATCGGAAGAGTGGATCCCAAGGATGAAAAATCCAAGTTTATTTTTCAGCTGTATTTTCACACCACAACGTATCGGGCGGTCATTTTGTTGCAGGACGGCTACGAGCTTGATCTAACCGAAGGTGAATTCGCCACGCTGCTGGGTTTTGACAAGAAAACAATAGACGGAGCGAACAACAGGAGCGACCGCGTGCCAAATATAACAAGAGGCGTCGACTGGATCTACGTCCATTGTGACCTCATTACAAGGGCTGTGGACAACATCGGGGGTGACGTTATGTTCTCTTTTTCAACCGCTGAACTCTCAGTCAGCTACCCCTTTTCAAAAGAGCCCCGCCGCCTCCTGTGGCACCCGGTGAACAAAAATAGAATCAATGCAATAAATATCAAAATCACAGACGGCCGCAACAACATTATAGATCTGAATGACCAAGACGTGGCTTTAAGCATCATCATTGAAGAAGAAACACCTAAGCGCATCTGAAAATAATTTGCACATAAATAATTTACACATAAGTATAATAATGAATCATCCGAGCGAGTGGGCGAGATATTATGACGCGCCAAACGGAACATATAGATACAGACACAAAGGTACGGGGGTTGTAAGAGACAGCCTGATGAATATAGGAAAGCGGTTCAAAAAGAAGGTTACCCGTCAGACGTTGGAGAAGGCTGTAAATGAAGCCTCGAAGCAAATGCTGAAAAAAGCCGCAGAAAAAGCAGAAGAAAAAGCGGCAGACAAGATACAAGCGGTTTTGCGAAATAGCAACTCAGTTGCTGTTCCACGCCCCCAGGGTAAAAAGACTCCAAGTGTAAAACCAAAGAGTAAAAAGACTCCAAGTGTAAAACCAAAGAGTAAAAAGACTCCAACTGTAAAACCAAAGAGTAAAAAGACCCCATCACAGAAACTTAGTACCGAGTCGAAACAAAAACTGAAGAAGATGCTAAACCCTGCGGTAGCAACTCAATTAAGCGGGGATTCACGGAAAAAGTTGCAACAGATTTTAAACGCGGGTCAGGTTGCAAGGATGAAAGTAAACCAATTGATAGCAGAAAATTAAAATAATTTTTTAAAAAGATATATAGGGATTAGATTCACACTGAGCAGAAAATTAAAAAGATATATAAGGATTAGATTCACACTGCGAAGGTAGGATGTTCAGAAGCCACAGGCATTTGGAAAAAACAGAGTATGTTCGTATCATGTTAGACAAACCGATCACTATCCCGGGAAACAATCAGCACCAGGTAAAAACAAACTATAAATTCACACTCACCGACCGAGACAACTGGTATGACTGGTATAACGCCTACTTCCGGGCTGATTTCACTTTCGAGGTAACCGCGGATAGCACAGCAGTTAATGCAGACGTCCGGGCAGCACCCATTAACGGCTCATTTTCACTGATAAACAAACTTGTGGTAAAATCATCGGGCAAAAACATGTACAACGTAGACAACATTCACAAGCTCATATTTATCAAAAACTTGTTGGATTTTTCTGATGACTTTGCAAGGAGCGCGGCAAAAAACCAGTTTTGGTATTTGGATACAACGAATAGCAATGTAACGGCCGCCGCTGCCACTAACCTTGGAATCAGAGAAAGGGGTTTGCTTGCCCATGCCGGTCTCACGGTTGAAACCCTCATACCGCTTAACAGGTACTCATTTTTCGAAGAGTTGGGTGACAAGCTTCTCCCCCCAATGCAGATGGAGTTTGAAATTGAGTTACAATCGGATGCAGAGCTGATTTGGCAAAACGATGGCACCAATCGCAGGATAGTGGTGAGAAACTTCGAGCTGTGGGTTCCATTGCTGCGTTTCACCAGCGAAGGACAAAAGCTCGCAAATGAAAACTTTTTGAAACCTCAGAAATGGACGTACCTTAATGAAATGATCCAACCCAGCAGTAGCCGGCGTGACGCTTTTGGTTCGTGGCAGATAAATCCTGGTATAAAGGATGCCAAACATGTTTTCATTTTCATTCAACAGTCAAGGAAGGAGAAGGCCTTGACTCAAAACCCCTACTTCTTTGACACTTTTGACATTGACGGAGACAATTCAGCCAAGCTAGCGACCTGCCGGCTGCAGTACGGCTCTTCACAGTACTATCCGGAGCTGGACTACGACGAAAACTTCAAACTGCGCATTCTTAATGACTTGATGAACTACCGGTACCGCAAAAACGACTACAACACCGGTGTTCAGCTTCAGCCCAACAACTTCAAGGATTTATACCCAGTACTTTATTTCGACCTACGTGAAAACAAGGATAACATGACCAACGACCCGAAGCAGATGGTTTTTCACTACAGGCTCAACGAGGCGGCCAACGCGCAAGACTACACCATTTATGCAGGAATTTTGTACGAGTCCGAATTTGCTCTCAGGCAGGTGGGTAATGAGTTGGTTATGGGTTAATGGAATTGGCAACTTTGTAGCAACTTTGTAGCAACTTTGTAGCAAATGAAAGTAAAATAATTTTGTATGAAATATAAGAGATGACGACTTACTATCCGCACAAGATTTCACTTTCAGATGGGCAGAAGGTAAACCTCGCGCGAGCTTTTGGGCGAGGAGAAGCAGTTACACTCAGATTTAAAAACGAAGCTATAACCGGTGGTAGCGACACTTTGCACTTGACCACCCGGCAGATCAAAAAAATAGAGCGCGCTATCAAAAACAAAACGGGCGTGGATATAGACATGAGCAAGACACAAATCAGACGTGTGCGCAACGCTATCAAAGTGGACAACGCTATCAAAACACAAATCAAACGTGTGCACAAGCTGGCGAATGGTGCAGGTATGCGGGTAAAACCCCCAACAGGATCAGGTATGCGCATCAACCCTCCACCATTTATGCGCCCTCCTCCATTTATAGGTTCTTGGGGTGATCAAAAAAAAGCCCGCCTTCGTTGATGTCCCCTTAACTGATTATGACTTGCAGCGATGGTGCCAATACTTGAAAATCCCCATCAAAGGTATATTTGCGAGAGATGAGATACACGTGAAAAACCACTCCCCTTGTATAATCAACATGGATGATCTTGGAGGGCCAGGCACCCATTGGGTTTGCTGCTGGGATGGAACTGAATATTTTGACTCTTTTGGTTTACCTCCACCCGCAGAATGGGAAATAGAGTTGATTCTTGATGGTAAACAGACCTTTCTTCGGAATGACAACCAGCTTCAGGAGGAATTCAGTGTGCGCTGCGGCTACTACTGCCTCATGTTTCTGAATGAAAGAAATAAAGGTAGGAGCTATAAAAGCATTCTTAACCGGTTCAGCGGGGATCTGAATAAAAATGAGAGAGTTGTAAAAAAATATTTTTCTTAAATAGGATGGACAAAATCGAAGAGCTGAGTGTGAGATTAAGTCTGTTGGAGAGAAGACAAATGGGGTGGAGAAAGGTGCTAAAAGAAATAAGTTATTCAGCACCTCTTTTCACAAATAGCTGGCGCGGCCCAAAAGAAATTATCTTTATGGTGAGAAAGCAAGATGGGTTTGACAAGATAAAGGCGAGAAAGGCGGTTGAAGATTATAGGGCGATTGAAAATACTATAATAAATCGAATGAGGCCCCTTCATAGCTAATATCGAAAAGCAAATAAATATAAAAGCTTTGAATAGAAAGGCAATGCGCGGGCGGGAGAGGCTCACCGCGGAAAAGAAAAAAATTATAAAATTTGGGGGATACTATATAAAATGGATGTTTACTGTGTGAAAGAAAAGCGCTTCACACCCAATGTGGTGGGAAGTGAAAAAATTACAACCGCAAAAAACGGCAGAAGACTGCTTAAAGTAAAATGTGCTAGCTGCGGCATTACCAAGACAAGATTTGTTAGTGCTCAAGAAGGAGGTAATATTTTGGATCCAATATTTAAGTGGACCAGAAGGGGTTTACCCAAAAAGAAGAGAGAAGAACTTGCACGCGCTGAAAAAAGAATGTTTGGAGGTGGAGTTCTTGATACAGTTGGAAATACAGCAGCTGAAGCTTTCTTTGAGTACGGAGTTCCTTATTTAGCAAAGCAAGGTGTGAAACAAGGAAGATACTTTGCAAGCGAGTTTCTGAGACAACCAGAGTATCAGAAGAAGTTAGCCAATAAAGCCAAACCAATCGCGAGAAAAGCTGTTAATTACACAATTGATGCTTTGTCTGGGGATTTGTTGACTAAAGCCTCAAACAGATTAAGACCAAAAGATATGATACCGGGAAATAAGATGAAAGGTGGGTGTCACAATTAGTGAGGTAAACCCAAAGTTAATTTTCTTTAATTATATAAGATGGAGGTATACTGTGTGAAGGAAAAGCGTTTCACACCCAACGTACCGGGAAGCGAAAAAAACACTACCACCAAAAATGGTAGAAGGCTGCTTAAAGTAAAATGTGCAAGTTGTGGCATTACCAAGACACGATTCATCAGTGACAGTTGGGTTAAACCTAAAAATAAACCCCAAAGTGGTGGTAATTATGATATGAGAATTTATGCGGGTAATCGAGTAGATGACCCAACAAACCCTCTTTACCAACGTGGTGGGGCTTTTGATTTGCATAAAGCTATTGGCAAGCTGCCTAAACCAAAAAAGGGGTGGACACTTCCTGGTCATAACTACACAGGACCGTACAATCCCCTTGAAAAACAGCTTTCTTACGACCCCAAGACGGGAAAGATCTTGAAGATTTATCAGCAACCCACAGGCGCCACAGACGCAGTTTCAATGCAGCATGACGTTGATTATGCCGTCTGCGCAGGCAAGAAAAACGAAAAAAGCTGTAAACATGATGCAGACAAAAAAATGGTGAAGGCACTTGACGCTATTCCCAAAAACAAACGGCAATGGGGGCATGCTGCGGCCCGAAATGCAATCAGCTCGAAGCAAAAAGTGGGATTGGGTATCGGTGAAACGATCAATAAAAATATCGGCGAAAAAATTCCGGGCTTTCAACCGGCTCAAGATGTGGCTGCTGCAATCATGGCTGTCACAGGTGGTGATAAGGATTTGTTTAAAAAGTATTGGAGTGGTGCCATCGCAAAAGGTGCCTTCAACAAGAAAACCGGTCTGTTCAGCAAAAAGTTTTGGACACACCCTAAAAATACAACTGGGCCATGTAATCAGATTGTATATAAAAATGGAAAATGGCATAACCAATATTGCGATTAGATTACACATTTTTTAAACACATATATAGGAAATGGATTCTGCAACAAAATTCCGGCGGGATGAAATAGAAATGATAAAGAAAAATCTTGAAAACCAGTTGGCGCATTACTACCAAACCTCAGCCAAGTTTAAACGGTGGCACACGCGGTGTCAAACAGTATGCGCGTTAACAGGCGGAGTTGCTACCATTCTTACCGGCTCTGGGCTGGCCGCTTCTCTTTCTGTGGTTGGCGTTGTTGTTGGTGGACCTTTAATCGCAACTGCCGCCTTGTTTTCATTGGTGTCAACCTCCGGCATGGTCACCATCAAATTTTTCCTGCGTAAAGCGAAAAAACACGAAAAAATACAAACTTTGGCTGAAGCTACGCTGAGCACGATCAACTCTCTCATATCGACCGCTCTTGAAGATGGTAAAATCTCAGACAGTGAGTACCAAGACATTATCAAAAAGTACAACAGCTTTACTACTGCAAAGACAAAACTGCGTTTTTCAAACCACACTGACGGCGGGGTAAAGGTCGACAGAAGAGCATCAAAGACAACTTCTGCTTAATGGTGGGGTGTTTGCCTCCAACCACCATTCGTTGAAACTTTTTTCGGCTTTATTTCTGGTTTGTACCATCTTCGGCAATCTTTTCGTGAGCTTTTTCAGTATTGCCTTTTTCGCCGGCCAATCTCTTGTTGAGACCTTTTGAAAATAGTTGTATAAAAAACAAACGTAGTTACACGATCCGGGGTAGTAACTGAGTTGCTGATGCCGCTTGAACTGGTGAATGACATTACCCAAAAAGGTCAACCCCATATTGTCACCGACCTGATCTATAGAAATGCCGGTTTTTTTTAGTACTGCAAGTAAATACCATAATTTGAGGTGGTGTCTCATCTCTTCATGGGGCTCATCCGGCAGTGGGGGTTCCCATGAGTAAAAGTCAAGCTTGATTTCCGGTTTGATTTCTTTTATTTTCGCTTCCTGCTCTTCCACCCACATTTCGTCAAGCTCTTGGAGGCTTTGTTGTCCTCCGAACCTCTTTGGAAAAGGGAAATCAAAACTCATTTTGTTGTCATGTATATATGGCCGCGCATAATTATTTAAATGGATAAAAAATTGGAGCGGCGTTACTACAGTCCACAAGGTTACTGGAAAGGTATCTCCGCCATTAAAAAATTAGCGGCTGCTGCAAAGGTTCCTGAAGTTATTGCGAAAGAATGGTTGTTCAAACAAGCGCTCTGGCAGATTTACCTCCCCGCACCGCGCTACATTCCTCGTCTAAAATTCGACGTGCCTACACCCAACAAAGTGCATCAGGCAGATCTTCTTTTTCTACCACATGACACAGTGGATAGCAACTCAGTTGCTAAAACTTACAAATACGCGCTTACCGTTGTTGATGTTGCCAGCAGATTCAAAGAAGCTCAGCCTTTAACTTCTAAAAACTCTGATGAGGTTGCCAAAGCTTTTAAGACAATTTATACACGGGGACCTTTGAAATGGCCTCAACTGTTGCAGGTTGATCCTGGGCGTGAATTTATGGGCGCTGTTACAAAAGAAATGGAAAATCACAAAACTTCTATCAGACGTGGTCACCCTGAAATTCATAGAGACCAAGCTATTGTTGAACGTGTCAATCGTACCTTGGCTGAGCGTTTGTTTGGCCACCAGTACGCCGTTGAAATGCGTTCACCTGAGGGTTTGCGGTCTACTGAGTGGGTAAAAAGGCTTCCCAAAGTTGTTTCTGCTCTGAACAACCAAGTCACTCGATTGATTGGTATGAAACCTGCTGCCGCAATCAAGAAAAAAAATGTTTATGCAGAACCGTCAACTAAATATTTGAGACCTGTTGGAGAAAATGAAAAAAAGCTCCCCTCCATAGTTTTGGTTCGATATTTGTACCAACCTGGTGAGCTTGAAGGTGGGACAAAAAGAGCCACTGATCCAATCTGGTCTTTGGATGTCTTTAACCTTGAACGTTCTTTTACCAAACCGAATCAGCCTGTTCTCTACTATTTGTCTGACGGTCCCAAACGTGGCTTTGTACGTGAAGAACTGCTTGTTGTACCTCCAAACACACAATTACCTCCAACTTATGCAAACTAAATATGATATTCAATTGGTTCCGTGTGTATTCCATCCGGCAGCACCCATCTTTTGTCATAATATGCGCTCAACCCCAGCTTCTCCTGTTCGTAAGTTACTATATTCCCATCCCGCATCCGGAATCCGCGGTTTGTTGCCATGTCTTTGTTTCCATCTAGCGCTGCCTTGAAACGGTGCCAGTTGATTTCGTTTTGCCTCTTTGACATCCCCTTTGAGCTCAGTTTCTTCTTTTTTGCTTCCCCATCTTCTGCATAATAACATTTGGAGCAGAGCGCTATCATCCGCTCCCCTTCGAATTCTTTTTTGAACAGTCCCGGCGTTCTTCCGCTCCATTTGTCCCATGCCAGCCAGTTCTTTTTTTCTGCCTCAAATTCCGCTTTCATATCTGGTTTCACAATGTCTTCCAGACTCTTTCCTGAGATTGCGAGGTAGTTGCTGTCTGTATCCATCTGGATCAGCTCGAAATCTTTCCTGTCAAGATACCTATCCAAGAAGTCGTAGTAAAATTCAAGCATCCTCAACTTGGCTAGCTGATACACCGCTATTCCGATTTGGAAGGGCCTTCTGATTGTGATCCGCGGTTTCCGGCTTTCCAGCTCATACGCCTTTCCAATCTCATCAAGATCTGCGAAATATGCGCTTCTCAATGCTCTGTCCACCACCTTCTCATCTTTGGTGTAAATTACGTTTGTTTGCCGCTCGATTGCTTCTATCAGCTTCCCATATCCGCTGTTTCCCAGGAGTTTGAATATGTCCGCCAGCAGGGCTTTGCTTTTTTCTACATCTCCTGTTCGGCGAGCTTCTGTGACTTGTTCCACGAACCAATCGAATATTACTTTCGGCTTGTAGTCGATTGTCCTATACACCTTTGTTATTTCCGCCCCGTGGTTTATGTACCATTGCAACAGTGGCTCATACAGAAGTATCCTTTGTGCTGACAGCGTTCCCATCAGTTTCTTGTTTTTCTCCACCAGTTTTCTTCCTGTTGCTCTCAAGTATTGTTTCATGTGCGGTGGCACGGCTTTGGTGGGTACCGATTTTTTGTGGAAGAAGGGGCACATTTCTTCAAACTTAGCGTGCAGGTGGTGTGGGATTTCGATGTCCACTTCCGCGTACCCGAACCAGCTTTTGTCTTTCAGTCTTTGTTTCAGCTCTATTGGCGCCAACATGTCGTCTTCTGCGTACCGTACTACCGTTTCTTTCCCGCACGGCATATGCCTTAACATGGTCGATAGATACAGCGCGTTGGCGTCATATCCCAGGATGTTTTGACAAAGTTTTGGGACTGCGTATTGATGTGACCTTATCCGCGTTTTCCCCGCTTCGTGATATCTGGTGAATACCAAGCTTGGGCCTCCGACTACCGCTCCTTTTAACATCTCATACGCTTCTTTACTTGGGGCGTACAGTTCTGCTTTGCGTTCTATTGCGCCTTTTAACAGATAGTGCAAACTCACCCCCGGGATGCTGACCGCGTCTTTCATGATGTCGATCCCTTTCCCGATGTAGAAGTTTCTCATTTTTTGCAGCGCTTCCAACCCCGGGGCCACATCTAGATCGTTGTAATATTTCAGCCAGTCTTTGAACGTTTTCATCCCCTTTTCTTTGAATGTTTGTTTGCACCCCTCCCATTCTTTGCGCGTTAGCACGTACTCTTTCTTCAGCTTCGAATACCATGCCTCATATTCTGGCAATCCCGGGTAATCCAGCTTTTCCGCGCTGTCAAACCACTCGTACGGGAGCCAGGATTTTGTTGCCTTGCAGTCGTACGCTTTTACCCATCTCTCGTAGCTGGTTCCTGGACCTAAGTAGTTTATAATGTCTAGGAAACGCAATCTGTCTGTGAGTATGAACATGATTTTGCTCCCGTTCTTGGCCACTCTCACTTTGTTGGTTGCCCCCGCGAGCTGTTCCGCGAAGTAATTCTTTATCAGGTTCAGATCGTAGCTTCCTGAGTTGAAACCCAGTGTTGGCACCTGGTCGCACCATTCTTCTATTTTTTTCCTTTGATCTTTCGGGATCAGCTCGATGTCTGCCGGCATGAATTCTGCGCGCACTTTTGCTCTGATGTTTTTCTCTCGCCTTTTCAGTTCTTCCATGAACTTTTGGACTAATACTTTGGGGTTTGTTTCGCAGATGTGCGTTACCTTCTGCACTTGTTTTCCATCTTGTGTGGCGATGGTTTCCAATGTGTCGCCCACGCTTACTGAGATTGGGATGTGTTGGTTCTCAATCGTGAGATTTCCTGTTGGTTCCTTTCGATGGTTTTTGTCCCCGTACGCCTCAAAATCGTACAGAATTGCGTGTGGATAGGCTTTTGTTTTTGCCTTTGGCAGGTCTTTGCCGTGTTTCGTGCTTTGTGTTGTGTTCAACCATTGACATGACCAGCATTCCACCACTTTGTATCCCGCCTTTCTTAAGTGGGCTGTTCTCCTCTTTGTCGCTTGGTAGAGTTCTTCTGCCGACTTGCCGCCGTGTTCTATTATTTGGTTTCGATCTGGGTAACATTTTGGACATCCGTGCCAGCGGCAGCCGTGATACTGTAAAACCAACTTTCTCTCATGGTTGTACCCGTCTACCGGCCTTTTCTCTATCCAGCGTTCTCCCCCGTGTCCTGACGTTGCGTGGTGAATGCGGATTTTCCAATTCTCTTCCACGTAATTTAACCACTGTAGCGATTCTTTTGATGCGCTTTGTTTCGGGTAAAACGCTTTCTGATATGCTGTCTGCGGCGCTTCGACTTTTTCGCCTGGGCAGTCGATTACGGTTTTACCTTGCGCGCATCTTTCTGCATGACGTTGGAGGTTGCACACCTTTGTGAATCTTGAGTGGCAATGGTTGCATTCATAGTTTTTCGCTAACTTCGTGACATCTTTTATCAGGAACGCGTGCTCGTTATAAATGCCGATTGTCATTATGTTTTTCAGCTGCGGTGCCGGGTTTCTCATTAGATGCCAAACTATTGTGGGATTAGTTTCTATACCAAATTCGATTTCATCCGCGTTTGTCAGCTCAGGCGTGTAAACTCTTATCCCTAGCCAATCTGATAAAGGTTTGCCCTTGTTTAGATGCGTTTCCACCTTTTCTAGTTCGTCTAGCGAGGTTTTTGCGCAATTATTCGGAGCGCTCCTGAGCTTGTAGAAACTCTTGGCTTGATTTCGTGCGGCTTCTGTACTTCGATCTGGCCTAGCTCCTTTGTGCACAGCTATACAGCGCCATAGACACAGATTGTCGCCATAGCTGTCTAGAGCTACCATTGCCTTCCCCCAAGAAGCGTGTGCCAAATTGCGTAGCCAGTCTGGTAAGGGCCCTGTTCCCATCAGTGGCTGGCGGTCTAGCACCACCTTTATATCAACATTGAAATGCGCTTCGAAGATCCACTTTGTATCCGGTCTTTCGGTGTTTTCCGGGTCTAGACGTGCCGCCTCCCTTGCCGCGATCCATTCTTCCGCCTCTGCGTACGTTTTCATCCAGGGTGAGCCCTTATTTTGGTAAAACGTGATCCTTGACCCGTCTTCAATGTTTTGCAAAATGGTTGCATAGACGTGCCTCATGTAAAACGATGTTCTCACGTTCTCCCTTATCTTTGCCATGAACCTGGGTGTGAGGTCTTTGTTGAGACCCGCTACAAAACGCCACCTTATGTAACGTCTCCCTTTGCTTTCTACCCCCTCGTATTCCGTGTCGTGGTACAGGTCCGCAACCTCGTTCTGATAATCTGTCACCGTTTTCACCTTGTTCGGCTGGATGGGGTCGAATATTTTCAATACGGTTTCTTTTCTGTTTCTTTTTCTGCTCCTTGGCGGTGGTGTTGGTTTTGATTTATCGGGCTTTAGCGGGGCTTTTAATTTTTTATTTACGCCTTCTGGGATTGGTTCTTCCAGCAGAGTATTGATTGCCCTTTGAACTGTGGGCGCGTCTTCTGCAATTAATTTTGACAAATAACGTAAATCTTCGGGATCGAGATTTGCAAGCTCTTCTTCCAATGATCTGAGATCTGTGCTGTCCATCGTATATAATGTGGAAAATATTTTTAATTATTAATTGTTGTTACCATTAAGCTGCGTCCCTCTAAATGGGCATCCCGCCGCCCTCTGTTTATGGTGTCTTCCAAGTAGTATAGTCGGAGTCAATCAAATACAACCGAGCAGCACCCGCCTTTTGCCTCTTTCCCTAGTACGAAGGGGTTCATCCCCTGAGTACTAGTCCGGAAAGAGGCAAAAATTAGGCGGGTGCGCCCGAGGTGGTATTTGATTGACTCCGACTATACTACTTGAGGTCTTAGAACAAATCCCATCCGGTGAGAGCACCGTCCATTGCTAACTTGGATTTAGAAAACCTGCCTCTTGACTGCACTTTGGGCACCCAGTGGGACGTGAAAGGGAGACCAGTTTTCATGTTAAGGAGAAACCAGTTCCTGACACCAGGAGGGTGATCCACAACACCTCTTCCCCGTGCTAGTGGCGACATGTCAATTTGCTGCACAACCCAGCAGATTACGCCTCCAGAGGTTTCTCTAGCAGCAAAACTCAGAAATTACAGCATTGGCTTAAGTGTCAGACCAGCATTTTTAGGCCAAGAGAGTGAGTGGCCAAAGCAACCTGATGAAGTCCTGCCTGAGGATGATCGCGAGCTAAAGAAAAAGAAAGTACAAGTCCGCATGTTGGCACAAAAAGACAGTCTACAGCCCCTCTTATCACGTTATTCCTCCCTTTTAAAGCTGACATCTGTCGCATGGCTGTCTGATTCAAGAATTATTTATGCTGCCAGTCTGGGGAGGTAAAGAGTGGAAACCTGACAGTTGATGGAATCATAACAGCAACTAGAGAGGTGGTTAAAGTGGACGCTGTATACATATATGGGAATAAACTTATGGTGTACTCCAACAATAAACGTGTAGTGAGCGCTGGCTAGTTAGCAGCTACATATTGGTTCTTTGTGTAGTGTGCACTGGATAATTTCGCGGCTACAACATCATAATCTAAGCCATTTTGCTCCATCCTTAATTGATCCAGGACAGTATTGTCCTCATTACTTTTCTCCACCCAGGTGAACAATTGGCAACAATGTAAGATTGTTAGACAAACTGAAAATTTAGCCACCAGTAAACATAAGGCATTTTCAAAATCACCAGCTTCTCAATGCTCACCAAGTCAACAACTGCAACTTTAAAATCATGAGATGAGAAATCACATCTAGCTGCACCTGCATGCGTTGCCTACAACCTTAAGCTTGTGTAGCTTGATGTGATAAACGTGCAGCTGACAGAGTAAGAAGTACTACTTAGACTAAGTGTTTGTGAGTAGCTTTAATTTTTGATAGTGAGTTTCAGTCTTATTTCATGTAAAGGCAACTTTTAGTCCGAGTCTCCATTGAAAAACAATGTTAACAGAAATTAGTGAACTTATGTTTTCACTTTCACTGCTCTCTGGAAAAATTCCCAGTAGTCTTGGTCTTGTCTGTCCAGTTTCTCCACTCGTTCTTCCATTTTCTGAGAAGCCCCCCAAGACAATCAGTCTGGTAGTTTCTAACAGTTCTAACAAGGCCAATTCAAGAAGCTTCAAAGCGAATAAAACTGAAAAAATTGGCAAAACTGGTAGCCTTCTGTGGAACATGATTTCCTGGCATTTCCAGCTGAGGTTGATCATGAGAAGACACAAAGCCACATAGTACATATGACTATGAGCTCATATGATCTAGAGCAAAAGGGACTTTGTTTAATTGAAATTAAACTGGTTTATTTATAGCCTTCCTGGTTAAAAAGTAACAACTAGTTATGATTTCAGGGTAACACAAGAACCTATGAAAAGCTGACCCTGTGTGAGTTGCATGATCTTGGGGCAATCTCAGCCCCCATTGGAGATTTCAATAGCTTTTTAGTCACATTTTAGTTCTCTCGGCCCGACATTTTTCCACCAATTGGAGGCTCAGACTCGAATTTTTTGAAGTAAAGTCTCAGGCTCGGATTTGATAGAAACACTAAATAAATCTGTATACTAACTGGATATTTTGACAGTACTAGTTTATTCTTTAATTAGAAAGAGGCAACAAAAGCAAAAGCGAAAGAGAAAATAAGATAACATGAGCAAATGAAAAAATAAGAAAAAATAAAGAAATAAAGGATAAACAAAAATAAAAGAATCAAGCAAATAGTGGCACAACCTCTGGGGTGAATATTTGGTGCACAAAGCATTGTCCAATTGATCGGAGTTTCATTATTAATAGTATTATTTTTTACAGCAATTGTATGTTTAGAGAGGATCTTTTCATTGAGTAAAAGAAGGAAGATATCATGACTTGGAGATACTGTGTTCAATCAGGACAGGAAATGATTCAGGGCATAAAAACTGCTTGATTCTGGTTTATAGTCATAGAAAATATCTGTATCAATTAAGGTGACATTTTCTGATCAATTTTCATTACACAGTGCAATGGCAAAAGTGTTTTAATGGAAACTATCGAAATGAATTAACAAGAGCCCTAGTTTAAACGACGAGAAATTTTGGAAGCAGAAATATGAAGCTGGCAGAAATTAAACAATGCTGCGCCACCTTCGGCGCCTTGTCAGTCAGTGAGTTGAACAGTGATTTAACACAGGTAGCTTAAAAACTTTTGGTTAAGCTCCCTGTTTAAATAGCCACATAGCGACAAAACCTCGAAAAGATATTTTAAAAACGGTGTTTTAAAAGGGTTTGCAAAGGGTTCCATTGAAGCATTTCCAAAGGGTTTCCAATGGATTTCCAAAGGGTTTCAAAAGGGTTTCCAACGGGTTTCTGAAGGATTTCCAACCGGTTTCCAAAGGATTTCTAAGTGACCTCAAACGCTTTTGTTGATAAGACGTGTTTTACCATGGAGGGTCACATATTACACTGCCTTTTTGGTCACAGTCCAGGGCTCGACAAAAACTTGAACTCCAACTTGCCCTTCAGGGAAGCAAGTCTCAAAACTTGCTTGCCCGAGCCAATTTCCCACTTGCCCGCATCAAAAAAATAAAGCAAGAAATAAGCTCATTAAAAATTCACAATCCTCGGATGACTAGATCTCGCTAAGTGTTTTTTGATTGCTTTACTTCATTTGAACGTTTTCCTTATTAACATAGCAATTGAAGTGACTGAAGTGGTTTTCTTTTTTGCATATTTTTCTCCCAAGCCGGCGTGTTGCAAGACTGCACAACGGAATGTTTATTTTTGGTATTAGAAGACACTAAACTGGTTTCTCATCAGTGGTGGTTGTTGAGACATGTTCGGAATGAACTTGCAATTGTACAGGTACTTGGACAGGATACTTATCCCGGTCATCCAGGACAAGTAGTTTTTGAGACCGGGCAAGTAACTTTTCACGGTCACTTGCCCAATGGGCAAGCGTCTGGGCAAAACCCTCCATCAACTAAATGACAAATAATCAGACCTACAGACAGCATAAAACAATTCAACATTATATGAACATGTGCATAATCACCTGGCAATATGCAGAGCCTGCTTGTTAGATTCCCTTTGTTTATAAAACTTGTTTACAATTTAATAATACTAAAACATATTCATTATAATTATGACAATGATTAAACTGACCTTGAGATGATTTTCCTTGAAGGATTTCTTGTGTCACATGCCACAAACAATTCAGCCAAAACAGCTAGGCATTTGTTAATTTTATGAGATGGCAGTTTGGTACAGCTCTCAACTTGAAGAGCAGTTTCAGCCTAAAAGTTGCAGAAAGATAAAAATGTCAATGAAAATAATTTAGTCATTGAAATATAACATATACACTGAAATGTGCAGGTTATAAGTTTTTGCATAGAACCAGGCAACAAACTAACCTTTTTAAGCAAAGCACATTGCTTTACACTGTCAACCTCTTCCAAACATTGAGACAAAAGTATTGGCACTTCAACCCAATCTGTGGACTCACACAACCCTGACAAAGCAAAAAACAGAAAAAAAACATTACACCACTATTTTAGCACTGGGCAATTTTCAATAAAAAATGGCAGGTCATTCTGTTGAAAGGAGGAAGAGAGGACATAGACCACCATGTCTGAGTCATGTCATGTGAGAACATAATTATATAGTATAGGAAGTCCCACTGTTGCTTGTTTCCAGGTAGAGAATGTGTGAGAGGAAAGACCATATTCTCACTGGATGACAAGCTACAATGAATCAATACTCAATGCATAAGAAACAAACAAACTAAACAGGGAATACACTAAGTTGTGTTGCCAGAAAACCGGAAAATAACAGCAGCAATTTAATTCCTTAGTACGTCCTTGTTTGGTTTGTTTGTATCATTTGAGCATGTTCTGGATTTGACATCACAGCTTGTCTAGTCCCAGGACTTTTCCTAACCAGAAGTGAAATTTCACATAATCTTATTTGGACTGCTAAAACATAGTGAAAGATTTTGTATTTTTTATGTTCAGATTAGCATCCCACATAGCTAGATTCCATTAAGCAAATAAAAAGAATCAGTCATATACACTTTAAGAATTAAAATAATTAAAAATAAACATGTGCAAGATAACATCAAAAGCTATAAATTGGATATAAAAACTACCTCCTGTACTAACAGATTACAATAATTATATAAAATTCAGAAGACAAGTTCTTGATTGATTGTTAACATTGTCCAATGAGCTGATTTTCCTCATTTCATTATTAAGTCTGTTCCAGAGTACGTATACACTCATTTTTGTGGTTTCATCTTTGAAGAAGTGAAACTCTTATTGTCAACACTTCTGTAAGTAAGTAAGTAAGTAAGTTAGGTAGGTAGGTCGGTCGGTCGGTCGGTCGGTCGGTCGGTCGGTCGGTCGGTAAGAAAGAAAGAAAGTCCATGACTTTCAGAAAGTCAACCTGATGCCGCGATAGGATGTGAATGCAACAGTTGATCTTCCATTGATGACTCCAATGTGTTTGGGCCTAATGCTGTTTGAGAACTTGCAGTCGATATTTCTCCGTATCAATTTCATTCAAGGTGTCAAAGTTACAGTACTGCTCAAAAGTAAGTTACTACTTCGCCAGTGTTTTATGGGATATGCCTGAATTTCTTCAACACAGAAAGTCCTATGCTCAAACTTCAACAGAAAATAACAGAGTCTAAAAGCCAGCCTTCATTTCTAAACATTCAACACGCCACATGATGGCAAATGAGCCCAAACAAACGAACACGAACTTGGTTTGGAAGAGAAGTGCTTTTAAACTCTTTCTGTCTGGAATCAGAGTTCCCGACCGCTAAGTTTACCATCATTTTAGTGATCATGGAAAAAATTCCTGGGCCAGGCTCTTTTACAGCATTTAACACAAACGTGTGAGTGGGAAAAATATACCATATGCGTACTAAATTCAGACAAATAATTCCTTTCTGAAGTAAACGTTTATTACAACTAGACACACTGAAAGACCAGTTCATGACTTGAAATGTTAATTATCAACCTTGATAAATTGATCCGAAACCAAACTTGAAGACGGTGAAAAGTCCAGAAGGCTTTTATTAGTGCACACCCACCCCCCCAAAAATTCCTGGCTCTTTTACGGCATTTAACACAAAACGTGTGAGTGGGAAAAATATACCATATGCGTACTAAATTGAGACAAATAATTCCTTTCTGAAATAAACCTTTATTACAACTAGACACACTGAAAGACCAATTCATGACTTGAAATGTTAATTATCAACCTTGATAAATTGATCTGAAACCAAACTTGAAGACGGTGAAAAAATATTTCTTCACCTCCGCGCGTCATTTTAACAATTCGCAAAAACACGAACTCTTTCTACAAAATATAACACTAGTTCAAAACACTCTGGTGAAAGGTAGGTTTTCATTCTGTACAACTGTCACTGACATTTATTTAACCACCAGTGGTATTATCTTGGTACAGAAAAGCGGTAATTGGGGATAATAATTTGCGAATCATGGTGCCGTGAGATAGCAGAAAACTACTGAATTCCTTCCACAAAATTAACACTCAGAATGCTTTTTATGCTATCCATCACTGTAACTAATAACAAAAAATACTTGTTTGCATTTTCCGAAGTACTGTAGTAAATCTTTGCATGTAAAAGGTCGTAAACTGAACACAATTATTAAATAAACAACAACTTGTTCGTCAGTCGGACGCACGCTGCATATCAATGTCACCATGCGCTTTTCAAATCAATACGCTTCAGAAGCCTAAAATTCCAAACATAAACTGGGCAAATGAAAGAAACTTGAAGGAAGTTTTGTTTTAGATTAATTCTCATTTCAAGATGTAGCTACGAATGTATCAAAGCTTCAAAATTCTGCACATTTTTGAAGCCCTGAGATCCTGCATTATTCACGCTAATTAGCCCATTGGCGCTTGTGCCGCCCGTAACCGCCCATGCAAAAACCACCCCCGAAATGCCTGTGCCGCCCGTAACCGCCTGAAAAAAGCACATGGTGACAAATACCCTTTCCGTCCCTCCCTGGAGACTTTTTGGTTCTCCTATTGTTCTATTGATAATAAGGGCAAATAAACCAATCAGAATCTGTTTTCTGCGCATATTTTTAGAGAACTCTAGGGGTCCTAGAAAGAAGGTTTTTCGCCTTGATTCGTGCGTTCAAAATGTACAAGAAAATCATGGCGCATCACCGCTCTTGTTTACAAACTTTCAAGGCCTTGTTTTCCATTCGGAACACAGAATATTCCCTCTTTGGGGCTAAAAATGAAAAGAAGAAACACCGATCAATTTTTAAGTGGCTCTAAAATCAAAAATCATGGAATATAGAGCACTTAAACCTCGTTTAGGACGGATTCATCTTCCTTCCATGGCCGCGAAGACACAGTGTCATGGCGCTTCGAACTGTGTTTTGAATAGAAATCACGGACCAACACACAAGTTTAATGCGGCTTCTCAAGACTTTTGAAAACAAAAATGGTAATGTACAGTAGTGCTTCGAATATGGATGGATGTTTTAGAAGGATCGGTAAAGCCATTGAGTGAACAATTGACTGCAAAAGCCGTCGGCTAAAATTAAAACTTTCACGTTAGTGTGAACACGTGAATAATTAATTCTTGATGCACAATTACACGGCTTTGAATTTTTTAGATTTTTTTACGCTTTTGAATACATTTCTTGGCTTTAATCCTTAATAAAATTTATCCTTAATAAAATTTAATTCGAAACAAAGTGTCTTTCAAGTTTCTTTCATTTATCAATCTTTAGTTCAGAATTCTCAGGCTTTTGAAGCGAACAGATTTGACACGCACGTGTTGTTATCTGATACGCATCGACTTTTACCCGAGACTTGCTTCAGTTGTTTATTTAGCCGCTTTGTTTTGAGTTGTGATTATAGAGCTCTTTAAAAAATTACTACAGTGCTTCAGAAAATACAAAGGAGTTTGTTTATTAACGTTAAAAGTAAAGGAAAGCGTAGAAAGCGTTGCTAGTGTTCATTAAGTGACAAGAATTCTGTAGTTTTGTCAGTGATTTTCGCTGTTTCACGCCGCCGTGACATGTAAATATTTTTGTCATCTCAAATTACCACTTTTCTGCACCAAGAAAATACCTTAGTACTATTGAATTAATGGCAGTGTCAGTTGTACCTTTTTCCAGAGTATTTTACGATATTTTTAAGACTTTGTTCAAAGTCTGTGTGTTTTTGCGAGCTCCTAAAATCACGCGTGGAGGTGAATTAAATTTTGTCGCTGTCTTGAAGTTTGGTTTGGGATCAATTTATCAAGGCTGATGAACTCTTCAATTCATAAATTAGTCTTTCAACATGTCTAGTTGGAATAAAAGTTAACTTCAAGAACTAATTATTTGTCTGGATTTACTGCACATATGGTTTATTTTTTCCACTCGCACGCTTGCATTAAATGCCGTAAAAGAGCCAGGTATTTAGGGGTGGGTGCGCGCTAAAAACCTTCAGGCGTCAATGGGTTAAAAGCGCAAGTTTAATTTTAGCCTGACGGCTTTTTGCAGTCAATTTTTCACTAAGTGGCTTTACCAATCCTTCTAAAAATTCCATTTAAGTTTGAAGCAATATTGTACATTACCATTTTCCAGTCTGAAGTCTTGAGAAGCTGCATTAAGTCGTGATCAAAAATACTTCTTTCAATGACGACGACAAACAATAGACTTGTAACAAAAGAAAATAGCATTGGCCAATATCCTCTGACAATGAAGATTCGCAGCACCTTTTAAGCAGTAAAACTAAGCGATTCAATCGATGAATAGCACAGATCTTTCAAAAAGACCTACCTGTAGTTTGCAAAAGGCTAGACAGGCTAAATGACGAGCGACGCATGAAAATAACACTTCGGGATCGAGAACTGCTGACGCATTCCTATCCAGTGACATTTTTATCGCCCACAGCAAAAAGTATTCCCTTGACAAATCAAAACAGTCCCTTGAGAGTATACAAAAATGTGGGTCAGAGAGTGCCAACCCAATGCCCCCAATTCTTACCATTTTTCTTGTACCAAGCAAAATAGTTGAAAAAATTGCATAGGCTTACATTATGCAACTCAATTCTTTACCCAAATTTACAACAAATATTTGACGATCATCTACACAAGCTACGATCTCGTCCCCACAGACCGCGATCCTTCTGGTCTGCGCCAGGAATCAAGACCTCTGGGCTAAACTGAAAGCCCGCCAAAAAGACGGCCAAATCTCATTGGCTGTCGAAACTTGTTCATTTCAGCCACAATCTCCAACGCACGTGCAGAATCAAACCGGAACCAGGATTTTCTGGTTCCGGTTTTGGATCCGACCAGAGCCTTTGCGCTTCCCGACTGCTGGTCAAGATTGCACGAGCAAATAAAAATTGCCACATAAAAATTGCTCGTGTAGACAGGGCTTTAGCTATGGCTTTTATTAGTTGCTATCTTACTAGTTGTACCTATCGGTAAGTGCCAACGAGCGAAATATTCATGTTTGTTCATAAGAACGGATACCGAATGGTTTTCGATAGAACTTTATAATTCGAAATGACCAAAATATGGTAAATCGTAGTTTAGGTAATACGAGAAGAAAGTGCTCTTTCTCTGGTGTTCAATTTAAATGACACGGGTTAGACAGATTGATAACTCTTGACAAATCTTGTAATTTTTGCAACATTAAAAATGTCCCAAAATGTGGGCAATAAATGAGGTTTGGATCGCTGTTTTTTATTGCAACACGCGATGGTTAAAATGTTTCCAAACACAAAAGGGATAGTTGCATTTCAAGAACTTCTTATAAATAGAATCCCAAAAACAAAACTGTTAAGATTCTGTAGTCGCTTTTCAGTAATCAACCCAATCAAGCAATGACGGCTCAGATTTCAGTCTTGCATTGCAAATTGTCATTCGATGTCATGTTTACGCAAAACTCAATTCCCAAGCGAAAAAATGAATAGAAAACAAAACCAAAACGGACACTGAAGGAATATGTGGAGACAGAATTTTAATATATTCAAGTAAACATTACATTTGCTGTTAGCAGCAAAAAACTTTCAATTTTCTTGCGTGTATGACATGCAGTAATTTTAGTGAGTGTCGCTTGGTATTGATTTTATTCCTTTGAGCGAAAATATAAACGTTATTTGATTTGGGATGAAATCATCGGTTAAACAATTGCTATAAACAAAAGCAACACTTGAAGGTAGCATTTACCCGACCGTGGCATTCTCGTAAGTCAAGAAAACTCCATTTGAAGTCAGTAGTCCGCTTTTGATTTTCCTGTCTCTCTTGAGAAATCAAAGGACTCCAAAGTCGAAAGATTATTTCCTCGCTTTGAAGACCTTGATGTTCATTTTTTCGGCAGTCGAGTATTCTGTAGGGTATTCTCTTTCCATTTAGAGTTCCATAAAGGTGCGTTTATCGTGAAAGGAGTGAATGAGCACATTGAAAATTTTAACAGCGAGCCGTGTGGACGCCATTTTGGTCATTTGCCCTTTAGCAAGGAGAGAGAGACTGGGGACCAGTTTGGAAGAACAATTCAACCCAAATATGGGATGTTTACTTACACCCAAATATGGTTAAAAAAAAAGTCCCTTACGCTGAGTATACGCGTGGCTCTATGATTCTGCCGCCTTGTCAGCCTCGCCTCTTGGCTCGGCTGCCTCGTTGGCAA
The DNA here is from genome assembly GCA_963693305.1 of Meandrina meandrites. Lineage (NCBI taxonomy): Eukaryota > Metazoa > Cnidaria > Anthozoa > Scleractinia > Meandrinidae > Meandrina > Meandrina meandrites. The sequence continues at coordinate 17,074,169 of OY855909.1, forward strand.
CAATCAACATTACTGTAAGCAAAGTTATTGGTCACCAGTTCAATAAATCTAACAGGGAGCCATCCTCTTTTGGTATAAGAGTAATGATGCCTCTTCTTTGGGAGATAGAGAGCTCACAAAGCTTTCAACGAGGTTATGTCCTAGCAATTCAAAAAAAAAATTTAATTGTGAAATGTGACCTTTCACGTGAAAACGTACATGTACACTAACGGTTTTCCGTTTCCAAACCGTTTTCCATTTCTAGACTGTTCAGAAGCCGTTCAAAATAAACTTGCACCGTTCTATTGGCTTGGATCAACCGTTCCAAAAAATTTGCATCCATTTGAACGACTTGGTCAGCCGTTCGCTAAAATCGTCAATCCGTTCGAACGGTTTGGGAAACCGTTCGCTAAATTTCTCAATCCGTTTGAACGGTTTTGTTAACCGTTCGCTAAATTTCTCAGTCCATTCAAACGGTTTGGTCAACCGTTAGCTAAATTTCTCAATCCGTTTAAACAGTTTGGTCAACCGTTCACTAAATTTCTCAGGCCGTTCAAATGGTTTAATCAACCGTTTGTAAAATTTCTCAATCCACTTGAACGGTTTGGTCAACCGTTCAATTAAAAAGTCAATTGCCGTTAGAACGGCTTGGTCAACCATTCATTAAAAACGTCAATCAATTCGAACGGCGCAACTGGGTCAACCATTTGTAAACGAAAAGTCAGCAATCCTTTCAAACTCCCTCTGGCTTGGATAGTCGTTCAATTAAATCACCTACCTAACCATTCTATCAGTTCAGCAACCCGTTTGCTAAATAGTCCTGAATAGTCCAAGTTATTCGTATGCTAAAATTATTTATCTGTTCAAAGTTCTTCTTTACTAAATAAAAAACTTGACTGCTTGTTCATTTCTCTGTCCCAATCTCCCTTAGACTCACTGCGCCAAACCGTAACTTTTATCTTCAGTTTGTTCCCTGTGGTTAAGAAATATAACTTAAACTGCTCATTTATTTCAGAACAGCAATCGCTTTGTGTTAGCTGATAAATTGCACGCTTGTTTGTTTGTTTGTTTTTACGTTTTTGTCATGCTTTCTTGACCTTTCATCACACTTGCCACCAAATCGTGAGATGCATGTGTAGTCATGAAAACAAATGCATCACCAGTAAAAGCTTGTTTATTAACTTGGCGAGCTTTAAATAAGATTCAGTAAAAGTTTCATAGTAGATTGAAGAATCGATAACATTTATGTTCGGGGAATCTTTCGGGCTACATTCATCAAAAAAGTTGTGGTTTATGCAAATTTCAGCTTCTAATCAAGCCAGACATTTATTTGCCGTTCAGCTGGATTTTCTGCCAACTAGAATTTCTTTTATCTGATCAAAATAACTTTTTCCGTTCAGTTCTAAATCTTACGCTGAGTTCGGGATCAGTGTTACGATTTTTATGGCTTGAAAGAGATAAGAAACAACGAAACACGCGTATCCTGTCCTGCCGTCCCACACATGCAGTAAGCTGGAAAACAACTCGATGAATGAAGTTGTTTTGTATTGACTTTTCGTCTATCCATTCATTGTGGCAAAGTTGAAAGAAACAATAAATATCCAAACATCTGCCGAGTTCTGATACCTTTCAAATGCATGTGCAAAAGACAATTTTAAGCAACGTCCTAAGTCACAAAGAAAACAGTAATTTTACCGCCAACATACATTGTAATATTATTGCTGGACAAGTTGTCACACTCTTTCGGAAGTGGCCGGCTTTAAAGGTCGCCACACACGAGGGGACCGGTCGCAGGGACCGGTTCCAGGGACCAAGTCCCATCATGTGAACAGGCCAATTTTCATCAAAAATCCAGTCGCAATGACTGAATTTTGGTCCCCAAAATTGGTCCCACGAATTCAAACTGGTTTGAATTCATGGGACCATCTGCAGGGACTGGAACCCACAATATTTTGGTCCAATATTCTGGTCCCTCGTGTGAACAGGTTCATGGGGCTGGTCCCTGCGACCAATTTATAAATGAACCAATCGCTGATCAGCATTTTAAGCTCCCACAATTCTGCACGTTCGTGTTTCAAGACTCACAGTTCCCCTCCCTATGAGAAACTGTCACCAGTTGCGAGGAAACAAATAGCTAGTGCTAACCTGTCACTAGGTGGAATAGACATTCTCATAACAGCATCTTTCAAGATTCTTAACTAACGGATAGCTAACAGATAGTTAACGGCCATCAAAGCTGTCTAACTGTTTGCGCTAATGGCTAACAAGTTGCTGACACAGCACATTCCACAAGAACGTGACCATCGCGTGTCCGCGTGTCGAGTTGTTTCAAACGGTGAATCGACAGTGAAGCCTATCATGATTGTTATTTTACTTTTTATCTACGCCTCTGCTGCTTTTAAGTTGTCCTTTGATGTGTATTTTTCTTTGAAACAACAGGAATGCACCAAGCAAATTCGAAAGATTCCGGAATTCACTCTGCATGTTTTGCATTTTACGACATTTTTGGCGACTGCAAAATGTATTAAACAGAGCGCTATAAGCAGTAAAAGACGTTTTTCATTCGCTGTTTGACATCATGGTTTCCTTGACTGGCATTTTATTTCGTGTCTTTGATAAATAATTTGCTGCAAAAAACTTTTGTCTGTTATATTAAATATCCAGAAGAGCCATACAACGAATTCGTAAGACATGATCGATTGCGACCAGTGTTTACACACGGGTGTCTTTGTAGATTCACCGTCAGATAAGACAACCTTGATGGCAGGAAGGTTCACTTCCTGTTGTGAATTGAAGGGTGGATTTTTTCTGAAGTGTTTTCCTTAGCCGTGTACTTGTTAATAGCGTCAGTTGTTCAATCCTTCAGTGAATCCGTTCACCGAAACAGTAAACAGGGCGGCAGATCTGCTCTCCGTTGGGCCATCAATCGTTTTAAACTGTGTTAGGCACGCACTATCTCATTATTCAACACTTTATACATGTGCCATGCCATTCTAATGGATGTCAAACAGCTACATTACCCATTTAACAGATGCTAATTTTTTCTAACGGCTTTGCTACCCGTTCTAACCGATACAGAATTTCTGCTAACGGTTACGCTTTCCGTTCTAATGGTCTCAAGTTAACGGCTAACGGTTACATTTTCCGCTCTAAGGGTTTAAAGCTAACGCCTAACGGCTAGGCTAATGCCTCTAACACTTTTGAGAAAATGTTCTAACGGATTGCTAACGGATGCTTAACGGCTTTGCCCATTTAACGGATAAGCGTTAAGGTACGTTTTCCCCTTCACGGTCACATATGGCCCAATTAGTTCTGCCAAAGCCACAAGTTTTGAATAAGGCATCCTCATAAATTTGCTGAACCCCGGGGTATCTTCGACTGCTAGTTCTTGAAACAGTGTGTGAAATGCTTCAAGAATGGAATATTGAAGCAAAGAATGAAATCAAATTTCCATTAATGAATACATTAATTCACCCTTGATAGGACACTTGTGCTGCTTTGACTGTAATTCACTTGTGATTTTGCAAGTATTTCTTGTGGGTTTAAGCAATTGAAGTGAATTCCTTGGCTGTTTTATCAAAGTGACTTCAGAGAATTGAAGGAAAATTAAGGTGGCTCGACTGGATTTTCTAGGGGCAACACCACTCAAGTTTGAGACCTAACCACATCGTCATTAACAATGCCATCGAAAAATGATCACCACAGCTGAATTTGGTAAAGATGGAAATTTGTTACCGGTATGACCAGTGTTATTTTGACTTCAGAGTTGTCATAGCAACGTAATGACGTCATCATGTTTATCACTTTCGTTCGTATTGCTCGGCACCAGGAGATTTTTTCCGGAAATCGCTCAAAGGAGCATGTACTTCATATAGCTGCCTCAATGTTGGCAAAGTTTGAACAAATTCTGTAAGAGTGTTATCGAAATTTTGGGGGATGAAATTTTGGGGTTTATAAATACAATAAAAAACGTACTATAGAGATAATTGGCCAATATCTAATGAACACGACGCGCTCTGGGAGTGTCGTTTCATCTCATAGTAGTTTGATGCCATTTAAAATTGTGTATACAAAATTGATGGGGATTGCTACGGCCGATTGCGAATAAACGGATTTGATGAGCGTGCGTTCATTTGCTCTTGTTGCCACTTTTGTGTATAATTTGGTCTACACCTACAAATGTGATAATTATTTGGAAACAATTCGATGAATTTTTTTAAAAATTTATCAATCTTGAGGTTTGTCATCATTTCATATGGCCTGCAAGTTTCAAGGTCATTGAAAACATGTAAGACAATAAAATCGGGGCTCCAATGTACTAATTTTTTCTCGCAGATTTTTTGTTTACAGGTGAGTGCCCTGATTATTCGCATGTATTGTTTTTTTACTTTCATGTCCACATGCACAACTCAGCAAAAAATTCATTTGCATTAAACAGAATGCTCAATTACTTTCTAAAACTGTTTGGAAAACATGCTAATATGACTTGAAAATTGTAATAATATTTGTTACGCCATTAGACTGTAATAGAGCAATACCGAGGGTCTCTTTCTCCCGAAAACGAAAAGCTATTTTTGTGTAAAACAGCAGATCAGGAAAAAAGTCTGGACTCACTGATAAAATGCAAATGAACTTTTTGCTGAGTCGTGCACGTGAAAATGAAAGTTGAATACAATGCCTGTGAATAATGAGGACACTCACTTGTAAACACAAAATCTGCGAGAAAAAATTAGTACATTGGAGCCCCGATTTTATTGTCTCTGTACGTTTTCAATGACCTTGAAACTTGCAGTCCATATAAATTGATAACTAACCTCTAGTGTAATAAATTTTCAAAAAAATTCATCGAGCGGTTTCCAAATAATTATCACATTTATAGGTATAGACCAAATTATATACAAAAGTAGCCACAAGCGCAACTGAATGCACGCTCATCAAATCCATTTTTTTTGCGATCGGCCGTAGCAATCCCTATCAATTTTGTATACATAATTTTAAATGGCATCAAACTACTATGAGATGAAACTACATTCTCAAAGCACGTCGTGTTCTTTAGATATTGCCCAATTATCTCCATAGTATGTTTTTTACTGTATTTATAAACCCCAAAACTCAATCCCCAAAAATTTCGATAATGCTCTTACAGAATTTGTTCAAACTTTGCCAACATTGAGGCAGCTATAGGAAGTACATGCTCCCTTGAGCAATTTCCGAAAAAATCTCCTGGTACCGAACAATACGAACGAAAGTGATAAATGTGATGACGTCATTACGTTGCTATGACAACTCTGATGTCAAAATAACACTGGTCATAACAAATTTCCATCTTTACCTAATTGAGCTGCGGTGATCGTTTTCCGATGGCATTGTTAATGATGATGTGGTTAGGTCTCAAACTTGAGCGGTGTTGCCCCTAAAAAATCAAGTCGAGCCACCTTAAATATTTGCAAAGAAAGCCGGAACTTGCCGGAACCCGCAGGGGTTACATCATGGGTAGAGAAATAACCACAAAGCTAAAGATGGCCGGGGATGACCTAAACCCCGGATTGTGTGACTCGCGTGACTACTTTGCTAGTCCTTTACTCATAGTGCAAACAAATTAAATTTAACCTTGACTTTTAAGGCCATTTTACAGATATCGACTCTGCCCCCAGAGCATCCTATAATATTTTTTTCTTTTATTATGGAAATTGCAACATTATCACAATAAAAGAATAAATCATTTCAATCAGCATTATAGGATGCAAAGGGGACAAAATCATCATGCCTGCCGTATCCGTAAAACGGCCTCAGTTAATTTCTGAAAGCGCGGTTACAAGTTGTTTGCAACTTGTTTGTGTCGAATATTCGTTATCCATTTTCTACTTACGTTTCAGCTCTAGTTTGGCATTTTCGCTCAGTAGCAACTCCTGCTTGTAGACTTTCTTTTCCTTCTTCATACTTTCACATTTGCACGAAAGAAATTGAAAACGTCAACATTCGAAGATGCACTTCTAGCTGCACATGTACCTTCAAGGTGGTCTGGGACGGAGAAAAAACCATTCTCGTCCCCAGAGCTACTCGTTTTATTTACGAGTAGCACGTGACCAAAAGAAACGGAGAGCTCTGGGGACGAGAATGAGAAAAAACAGAACAGGCCCAGTCATGCGCATAACCAACAATTGCCGCTGACCGAACGGCATTAGGTCGCATCATCGCATCAAGTCGGAGTCTGTCGGAGTCGATCGTCGGAGTCACAAACCGGAGTCACATCGATAATTCGAGACATTAGCTTTGTTTCGGTGTCCTTGTTGTTGTTAACTTTATTGAACGCGCGTTGTTTCGTTCATAGAAATATGACTAAAGTGACATATGGTAATTTCCCATGTACGTGCGGACGAAAATCAATCCGTGAAACAAATCAAGCCGTTTACGGAAAGGGAAGCTTGCCTTTAGCTTCACGACTTATCTTGTACGGCCTTTGTGGTCTATTTGCCGAAGTTATGTTCACCGCAACATGGTATTTTGTCGACTCTGTAAAATATCGTCACGGTTGGAAACTTCATGGTTGTACCTCCGTCTGGAGTTTCCCCATCTATGCAGTTTCGTCCTTTGTTGTTGAAAGAATGTTCCTCTTTCTGAATGGCAAAACAAGTTTGGTGGTACGAGGACTTTTGTACGTTCTGTGGACATACATTTGGGAGTTTGTTACTGGCCTCGTATTGCGCCAGTTCAGTGCTTGTCCTTGGGATTATACGGGATATACTCATTTCCATATAATGGGATTGATTACTCTGGACTATGCTCCTTTGTGGTATGTTGGTTCCTTGTTTCTTGAAACTGTTGTTATTCAAAGTGCTTTGCAACTTCAGTATACAACAAGCAGTCATGGAAAGAAAGAATAACTGCAAAGATGGAGAGATAGGCTGCACATATACACCTTATTCTTGTGTTGGCTTCAAAACCATTTTTAATTAAGAAAACCATGTGTTCGCAGAGGAATGAAAGGCACTGAGACAGAATTTGTTATTCAAACAGGACTTCAATTAACTTGATTAATGTGAAGCATTTGTGTTGTGCATGAGAGTCAGGAACACAGTGAATGAAGAATGGACAGTTTATCCTTGTATTCTTGATAAGTTTGTTTGAACATCAGTTACCCTGAAAGATCTAATGAATGCTGGGGGCGTCTTAATTTTTAGGGGCCCTAGGAGGGGCGTTGAATAGATATCAGGCATTTATTAGAGAGTGGCCTTTATTTTACTTAAATGTTAACAAAACAAATAAGGCAAGTAGTTTTCTTGCAGAGTAAGGCCATCCCCTTTTTTTCTCTGTTTAGCGTCGTCCGACCGACCCAGATTTTCGCGTTTTCAAAAAAAAAGTTATCCAGAAGGCCCAATGACACATTATTTCAAAGAAATGTCGCTTTAATCCGAAACATAGGCAATTTTTTGCCATAAAGTTTTGGTGGTTCATCTTTTTTTTGCTGTTCTGGCTTGAGTTTAACCACAACGTCGATTTTTCCTTCCTCCATTTCCGCCAAGTTGACTTTATAACCACATCTTGTTGTTTCCAGGCTCCACGGATATTATGCTGAGATACCAGGCCTCCTAGTTCCAGACTCCTTTTCCAATTTTTTTTGTTTCTTTTTAAGCGATGACGTCATTTTATGACGTCATCAGTTAATGTTAGAAAGCGGGAAAACGATTGAATTTTTGGAATTTTTGGTGTGAGAATTACTCCCTGAATTGAACCGAAGAGCAATGGGAACTAGGTGCATTGTTTGTATTCTTTTTGAGATCCGCCATCTTGTTTTTTGGCAAAGGAAGATATTTTTTTGCAGCTTGTATCATCACCGATCGGCAAACCGTATTTCATTTGTAGCTGTTAAATTGAGATTTCGAGTGTGGAGTGAGTGTTGCACTTTATCAGTTATCGAATAAATTTGGCATAAAGTTGAGAAGTGATGTCTGTCCAGACTGCAGAAGAAGCGACCGATTATTAGCAGTTTGAAACATCTGTTGAAAAGGTGAGCCATCTTAAACCTTTTTTTAAGCGATGACGATGACGTGATCGAATAATCTCGCCGTGTGAGTGGATAGGATCTGTTTTTGTCTGTTGTCTGTTGCCTGTTGCGATCGACTGATCTGTAGAACCGAATACTGGGAAAAGAAATCAAGTCAACTCAACAAGAAATCGTCGCATAGAACTCAAAGCAAAATACTCCTGGGCCGTTAGAAAGGACTAATTTAAAGAAACAAATTATATTTGATGCGTTCTATAAGATTTATAGCCTCCTTCGCAGACGTTCCTTTGGCTCGTCAGAACGTCTGCGGAGGAGGCTATAAGATTTAGTAAACAGAAATCTTTCTATTCTTTAAAACAAAAGGTGAAAACAATTTTAGACAGCGTTTGACCTTGCATCGTATATCGTATATCGTATGTCACGCCAAGATAACGCAATTTTTGTTGAACAATCATTCAGCACAGAAGTTGTCAGTTACTTTTATTTACCCTAATTTGTTGACAAATGTCCTGAAAATTATTAAAGACCCCTTGTGAAACGTCATCGCTTCTGCATGCATCACGTGCCATTTATTTTTCTTTTCCGACCAACCAACCCAAAATCAGAAAACGCATTCAACAATAAACGAAAAAAAAAGGGGATGGTCTACATGTAAGATAGAAAACAAAGTTTGTAAGTAGGAGATTAGTTCAATCTCTGCAGATGTCATTCATAGTTTGATATTGATGTCTTCTTCATCGTCGGGGCCAACCACGTTGGCATCATTGGCTTGGCGGGCGTCTATTAGGCACAAGGCACTTATTAAAGGGAAGGTGTAACAATAACTCTGTACCTCAAGGGGGGCACTTATTAGATACGAGGTGTATTTTTTAGAGTGGATGTTTATATCATTTAGGGTATCCGATTTGCTGTTTTTCACATCATTTTGAAATCATTTAAGGGGGTCCTTCTTGAGTACCGATCTGTTGCTAAAGAAGGTTTTTAACCATCATTTTAAAACAAAGAGAAACCACAAGTGAGGGTTTTATTTCTTGTTGCCTGATTTATGAATATAACGAGCATCAAAAAAACTTGGCAGATGAAAGCATTTCTTAGCTATAAAATTTTTTAGCATTTTTCTTCAGAACAAGTATTTGTTTATGATGCAAAAATGTGAAACTTAATTTATAGCCAGTAAAATTTTCTTCTTTGACTATTTCTATTTATTCAGTGACCTAACATGTAGTTTAACCAATTTATTTATTTGTATAGTCAACTTTGCTAAACTGGGGAGGCTGAAACATGCATAACCTTTCTAGTTCCTTTTTGGTCTCCCTTCCACCTTTTCTTTGTAACTTATTTAAATTATTTTATTGAATACTTTCTTCGTATTTTCTTTCCGTGGCAAATAGTTGCGTTCGACGAAGGAGAACACACCCTAATCGAGAAATACTCTAGCTTTTCTGGACCGTACAACGTTGTCAATTTGGCCCCCCAGAATTTTTTTCAGGGGCGAATGACGTCATCTCCATGCCTTGTGCTTGGAGTGATTTCTCTCGACAAAATTGTCATGTGTTATGGTTTGTTATCGCTGCTGTTTGGAGGGTTTTCATCCAAGGTAGAAGAGTTTTAATCAGCCACCAAACGTCGTAAAAGGAGTGGAAATCGAGTAACTCGATTCGTTGTTTTATAGGCAAGGTAAACCAGCGTGTTTGCATGCAAAACGATTCACAAAACTAGCTAAAATTGCAAATCGTTAGCATTTCATGTAAAACGAGTGAGTAGAATAAGAATCAAAATTGTTTTATCGCTTTTTTGAATTTGTATTCTTTAGTTATTCGTAGAATGTTTAGGCATTTTGATGAGGAAATCATGATTGAATATTATGAGTATTGACTATGAACGAAAAGTTGATGTGCTGTGCCTCGATCTATTTTCAAATTGAAGTGAAAGTATTTGTAGAAGTCTGTGGAGTTTTAGAAGTTGTGTAGTGCCAAAAGATATTAAACAACTAAAGTGAAATAAATAATTATTTGTCGTGTACATGATAATTCATTTCTATTCCATATGAATTTTAGTGTAAAAGAAATGAATGCAAATTGCCCATTCATTTATGACTTTGTACGTTTCTGCTTTGTGAATGTCACATGAAGTGCTAGGAGCGACTTCTATTCACGATGTTTTACAATATTCTGACATCAATGAGAATTTGCCGTTCCATTCATTATTTGAGGTTCTTTTTGACCTTTGGCAAACAATCACTGCTATGATGACAGATCATGTTTCCGTCCGGTAGAATGGCTTCTTCTGTAACACCCAATTTACGATAACAGCTTGCAAGCAAAGAAAAATTCTGCTTTAACATATCAAGAACTGCTACAGTGTCACAATTTTTTCACAGTTTATTGAACCCCTTCGAAAACAACACAACCCATTTCTTGATGCGACAAATTCCAGTTTATTTTGCAGAGAGATGCTCTTTTGGCTTGTCACGCAATCTTTCCTCAAAAATGTTGTGTGATGAGATTCCTCTCTCACTCATCCTCATCGCTCCAACATCCTTGCTCCTTTGCTACTACGTGACTCTCCATCTTAGGTCGGACGCACTCCCCTAATCGCTGATTACTACTAGTAATAAAAATTCATTAGCAAAATGTCTTGAGGTGTTAATTTTTAAGCTCTGAACATTGAGCATTGATTTCTCTAAAATGAATCAGAAATATTGGGGATGTTGGAATTACCGGATTCATAGTGATTGTTGTTTTACAGGCAAATCACCATTTACAGTAATGTTTCAATTTCTGCAGATAAATGTGACTGTGTCGTAAAGTTTTAAGGTGGGGGTAAACATGAATTTGGGTGAACCATCAGACTGTTGCCCCCTATACAACAGGACTCCAGGTTGTCAGGGGACTGTTTTGGTGTCCATCTATTAATTTTTAACTTTAAATTGTAATTTTAAAATCACACTAAAGCTTCAATATTTCTGATTTCTCTACATTTCACTAATGCTTTGAGAAAGACTATCTCCCCCCAAATATCCCCCAAAATGACCCAAAAATTTACAAGATTTATGGAATGAGTGAACAGTTTTTGAGTTGTTTGAGATGCAAACAAGATATGCGCTTTAAACCCAAGTTACACAGCAGAAAAACAGCCTTGAGGTATGCCCCTGCCTTTATCCAGCTAGAAGAGTGCTCCAAATAGGCCATTTCTGAGTTACCTTTTGCTTCTGTGTCAAAATGAGTCCATGCAAAACCATTCAACGTGCAGGTGAAACTCATTTTCATATGAATGGTTTCGCATGATGACTCGTTTTGAAAAGGGGGCAATGGAGAACTTGGAAATGGCCCTTTAAATGATTATATTTTAGTGATAAATTATAACCTCTTGTGTCATCATGGAAAGAAATTCTGGAATTCAAGAACTGCTAGAAGTTAAAACTGTGAAATCTAGACTTTGAAACATTCATTCTCAAACTCATTAATAATTCATCAGGTTAAAACAAAGAAAATCATAACAATTAGCATAGATTTTTACAATTTTATTTCTCCGTTTACTCCTTAGTTTTAGTTTCGATTGAGAAGATTATCAAACACTCGAGACAGTGTTACATCGGCTATCTAAACACCTCGAATTTTGTCAAAAATACCCTGCTGTGCATCGTATTTTCAACTCTCTTATTGGTGTTTGGATATCCCGATGAAACACTGTCTCTCGTGTTTGATATATTACATCTTCTTTTTGAAAGGCTGTTTTGAAGTAATATTTCAATCGAAGTCTCTTTAGACAACGACTGTTTTGCATTATGAAGCACATGTATGAGCAGCAGTATAAGCTGAAAATATTTTGGTGGTGTTCCAAAAATAATTTTCTTTCTTCCATCTCTAATTTAAACCTCTTAAAATTACAATCAAATCGCTGCCCCGACTAATGCAGAACGCTCTTGACACATGTACGCATTGCGGACCTATGTGTTAAGTCAACTCAATGCGTTATTAAAGGAGAGAGTTCAACTCAGGAGCGGTCTTCTTTTCTTATCCCTCCGACCTTTTTTTTTCCTTTCTTTTTTTCCCCAAGAAGCTTATGACTGCTTCCCATTTGTTATTTTGCTCAATGTGTTTGTATTGCATGCGTTATGTTTTAAAACTTATACTAGTGGTACCTATCGGTAGAAGTGCCAACGAGTACAACAAGAGAGAAGGGTTGTGAGGATAATAAATTGATTGTAAATGTTTGACTAAAAGTACACTTTATGATGTGGGTGTGATCAATGTACATTGCATGTATTCGTTGCGGAATGTTTGTGGAATAAACTGATGCGATTTGGTGAAGGCCTAATGAAGGAGTTCTAAAATGATACTAAAGTAGTGAGAAACCTTGTGAAATCCATGTAATTTGAGGGTTGCAAGCCATTGCAGTTCTATGCCGCTATTTTGGAAAGGTGTCAGCTGTTTTTAAGTCCAATAGACCTTAAATCAAAGTGGCTGTGAGCCACTGAAACTCGGAAAATATATAGCCTTTGTCTACTTCATATATAGTAACACAAATAAAGGCTGCATTTTACCCAACCCCCTACCCGCTTCACAAGACTAATTGATTACTAAATTTAATATTAAAGACTCTCTGTCGACTGCGAGTGTTTGTTATTGTTTTGATTCTGGCGCTGAAGAAAATCGTTCGAAAATCAAAAAGATTTAGGGCATTCGGGGCCTAAAATAAAATATACCGGTAGAAACAGGTATAAAATGTTTACTTTCGAGGTCATCCAGCTAAGAAATACTTTATTTTGAAATTATGACCTCGCGTCGTGGAGCGCAAGCTACAATTACAATTACAAGCTCCTGTCGCCATACGCGTCATTGGTCGTCATTTGAAACAACTCCATAAAATAAATTTCCTTTTTATTTGCTTTTAGAAGCACATATACAGAGTATATATATACAGTACTTAGTGCTCTTAAAATACAAGATGTAGAACTAGAGCAATGAACATTTCGTGGCGATTTCCATACCGGGGTTTGGAATTCCTGCGGAGATTGTTTCGATAAGCGGTCACGTACAGATTCTAAATGCTTTCAGTTCGATCTTTTTTCACTCCGAAAGATTGCCATTACTAGCGAGTAGGGGAAAAATGAAGCAAAGAACGCACTTTTCATCGAAATAAAAATTTCAAATAATCTCAATAAAGCTTACTTGGTACTGGAAGAATCTACTGGCAATGCGAAGGGAAATAATTCTGCAGCGATTCAGTGTCACTCAGCTCAATACTGCAACAAACGTGAGCAGTTTTCACTTTGCCTGTATCCGAGGTCATCTTCTTTGTTTCTCCATTGATTCTGGGCAGATTTTCTTGAATAAATCTTTTCGGAAGAGCCTCTCGTTACAGTCTAGGCCCGGCCGTTGTTTAGCTTCTCACACATGTGAATTTGTGGATCACGTATCGACGCCATGAATCATGCATCGTGCACGTGCTGAACAAATAAGTAGCGCGCTGATTGGCCAAAACTATGACAAATTGTGCACGTGCTGAACAGTTTCTGCTCAACAGATTGGCTAAAAACATCAGACATTGTGTCGTCACGATCTACCTTACATTACATTACATTACTTACATTTCTACATTTTGGAGCGTTTGTGAGATTTTTTCCGCACATACAAATCTTCTCACGGCTCTATAATCTGCCGCCTCGTCAGGCCTTCTGGTCTTCCAGAAGGCCTGACTCGTTGGCAATTACGCTTGCCTTGAGCCCGCGTTCATTACGCAACAGCGACACCATCTGCGTTCTAGGTAATGTTTTGAAACAATTCAAATAAAAAATGCTCGTACCCTATGCTCTTGGAGGGCAAGAGTTTCACTGGGTTTCCAAACATGAGAAAACAAATGAAAGCACAAGGCCGCTTTTATTATTTAGGCACAGGTTTACCATCCTATGTTTGCGAGGTCACAGCATGCCCCATCAGGCCCGTAGCCAGGGGGGGTGCGACGGGTGCGTCCGCACCCCCCCCCCCCCCCCCCCACTAGCCTTGGAAGTCCGCTCTTTGTGAAAAAAGTATAAAAATAAATAAATAAAGGAAAATGGTGTTTCTGTACTTCGTCTATTCACCTTCAATAGGTCCACCATTTGAAGATTCGTGTGGAATATTTTTGACCAAATTGAGTGATTCTAGGTTCATATTAACGATACATTCTAACTAATGCCGTTCATAGATCTTCATAGTCAGCAAACCGACTTTGGCTGATTTATGTAATTACCATTTGACACCGAAATAAAGATATCTATCTTTTTCCAGTCTTCCTTTAAAGAACTGCCGTTATTGTTAGTTAAATAAATTGTAAATTATGTTTACAAGGTTCTGTTTCTAAAACTACGGTTTGAATTTAAAAATGTACCAGAATTATTGTCCTTGCTACTTTCACCTTTATATGGCTTGTTTCCTAACAAACTGTCTTCAAAACGCACGAAATGCGACCTCAGATAACCCATTTTTTCAAAATTTTCTGGTGGAGGATACCCCAGACCCCCCGATATTTGGCGCCGGAGGCGCTCATACGCACCCACCCAGCAAAAATCCTGGCTACGGGCCTGCCCATATAAATATCAAATTTTCTCACTAATCGCTATTGGACCTATTGGAAATATTCAAGCTTCCTAAAATCGGCTTTTACTACTGTGTTTTGCAATAAAATGAACTACAAATATTTTCATACTGTTTAAGTTTGTCTTTGTGCAGTTTTTTTTTTTTGGACGATTTGAAGCGGGCGAGAGCAGTTCTATGAGTTTGAGTTTTTGACTCACAAGGCGTGCAACTTCCACATCCGAGAATCGGTACCGCCTCTGGAACGTTTCGTTCCTCAGAAAGTAAAACTCGTCTAAACAGCTTTTTAAAAACCAAGTCCAGGAACACAGAGACGTCAAAATAACGCAAGGCAAACACAAGGTAAGAGATTACTATTTAAATTATTTTCTTCCTGTACTATTTGGAGCAATTTTCGAAGCATTCTCATACAGTGTCTTTAAAATCCGCTGAAGATGCAAAGCAATCGCCGACATCAACATCTGTAACGTTGATCAAATAGAAAGTCTGGGCCGCCTGTACAGTAAACACCCGCGTATAAGAACCTAGAATTTTTGGGTTCAGGCTGAATGGGTTCTTATATTTTGGGTAGTGTTTCCGAACTCAGGCTGATTAGGTTCTTAGTAGGTTCTTATTTGTAGGAGTTGTCATAGTGATACCATTCAGAGAGCTACTGTAGTACTAGTATGTCATAATGTTTGAACATTTGTATTTAAACCGCAAAAATGCCAAGCCTTATACTTTAAACAATAATAAATTCAGTATTATACTCTGTATTTAAAAGATTTTCAATTAAACAAATAATTTTCATGGTGTTTCTCAGAAATTTCACAATTTCTATCAATTAAAATCCAGTATTTTGGCTACAAAATAAGAGTGTTTTTTTGTATAAGAACCTATTGTTCTTTGCCAGCCTAAATAGGTTCTTATATATTTGGGTATTAAAATGCCCAATTTCAGCCTGTAGGTTCTTAAATCACTAGGTTCTTATACGCGGGTGTTTACTGTACTGTCATTCACACCGCAAAGATTTTACTCGGCACTCTTGTCATAATACGAAATAATATCTCGCGGTCTAAAAGCTTGGAAAGAAAAGTAGTTACAATAGGCTTTCTGTTGTTTTGTTGTGGTCACGATGTTTATTACATGTAAATTACCGGCGCTTTCGTGTTTGACAATAAACTTTACTTGGTTGTTGCATTTGCGCTTAAATGGTTGCAGCTCATTTTATTTTTTATTTGCCAGTTAAAAGCATTTCCACGTTATTAAAATAATGTCTAGGTTTACGCACGTTCCTAAAATTACATTCCCGCGTGGATCGATGGTTTTGCGAAACGCAACTGTGAACCTGTTCCGTATTTTTTATAGCTTCAATCAAAATAACCTTCCAATGTAGTGGATTGTTACAATAACAAGACCGCTTCAATGTGATCTTAACTGTCCTTGCCTTTTATTCAGTTAACTGCACAAGAATTACAGAATCCCTTCCTAACCATTTTTATCTATTTTAATTTTATCTACATGACCCAGAACCCACCGACACACCCAGTGTATAAAACAAACACGACAACTGCCGAACACAAAATTCATTCAATTTATGCAAATTATGCAGGAAAACAATCTGAAATTAATAGAACAATATTACACGCTATACACATACTGCCAATTTTAAACATTGCCTGATATTTGTAAAAAAAAAAGGGAAATTTAGTTTAGACTGATAAATAAATATTAAATCAATTATTTCTTATATTAGCTTTATATACAATATAAATAATATTTCTTAAATTACACAAAAATGTCCAATTCATGTATAGTCGCTGCAGTTTCAGTAATCCACTGCACTAAGAATATGCCACCTCTTTCTTGGCTGACCTTTAGCTTCTATCATTTCTTTCCAGTGCGCTTCTTCGTCTTCACCAGTATTATCGCGGCCCATTGAGAACCAGCCTATAATTTCCTTTCGCCTCATTTTCTTTATGTTGACAACAGAAAACATGAGGCTTACACTAGGCAGTTCAAATTCAATTATCTGGAATACAAAGTTCTCATTGTACTCCGGGTCACACATGCTACGACGTATTGATGTTTTGCTTTTGGAGAGTTGCTGTCCAATCGAGTTGAACATGGCCACTTTAACATATGTATCTGAAACAATGAAAGCAGGTGGAAGGTTTGTGATGATTAAGTGATTTAATTCTTACAAAACCGTCTACAAAACACCGTACACTTAAAATAAATATGCCCGAGGGACTCCCATATGAAAGGGGCGGAGATGCTCATCGTCTCGCTTAGGGTGTAAGTTTCAAAAAGGCCGGTATTTTAAGCCGTAAACGTCCCGTTTAGGGTTGAACATGACGAAATATACAAATATGAGTAAAATGTTTTGAAATGGTATCTTTAAGGGCTCCAAGAAAGCTCCGGCGAGCAACGCACAAATTTGTATCCTTTAGGGGTTTAATTCAAAATTTCCCACGAGCATCCCCACCCTTTTCATGTGGAGTCCAACCCCAGGCAAATATGTATGCGTATGATCTTTGCAGTGTTTGACATTATTGAAAAGAAGCTTGAATTGATGTGGTACTCTACCAAATGGACTGGAAAGTAATATTCATTGGGATCAGGCCACGTTTTCAGGCTTCTGTGCAATTATGTATATCCCAAACAAAACTGCAAGGCTCGTTTCTTCACTTTTTTATGATTTCATTCATCTTGGTCACTTGTTATTTTGAATCTTTTGAGAACATATCGAAATAATGGCTTGTTTAATAAAACGGTTTTCATTAGAGTGATTTCATTTAACTCGTGAAACAATATCTAACAGTTAGTGCGTAATAGTCAAAACTATACAAAAGAAAACAATGGAATTAGTCTCTAAGAGTATCTAATAGTGTAGTAAATATTTCACGGGTTTAGTAAAATCACTCTAAAGTAGCGATGTCACGCTATTTTGTCACTTTTCTGATTTACAGGTTACTGAAAGAAACCCCACTCTATTTTCCAAGGTAGGAAAGCACCAAAAATGTATTAACAAAAGTGAACAGCAATAATGTTACTACTGGGGGAAAGTAAGATGTGCCCCGTCGGCTACGTCGCTCCATTTTTTTAAAAAAATGGCTGTCTGCAGCCTTTTACGTGAACAAATAAGATTGTGTTATGTGGCATAAAGCCCGCGGACCAGCGAACCGTCTTACAGATGTTGATGGCGTATTGTTTCATTCTTATCTTACTTTCGTACTGCACAACTTCAACCCAGGAATTGACAGAAATGACACAAAGAAGATATCTGTCTTTATTTATCCATTGTCATTTCCTGTTACTCCATAACCCGGCTCCATAAGCATATAATAAGTATCTTCCAACCTTTCAGTACTTTAGATTATGAGCGAATAGTGAACGAGGCGCAGCTGTGTAGTCATGCAGGTAATTGTTTTAGCAGTAACTCTAAAGGACTGCAGTCAAAAACCTACAATTTTATACACTTTTAAGAACCTGGGTGTCAGAGGGATTTTTGTTTTGTTTTGCAGCGATAATGAGCGATCGTAAACGAACGAACGAAACAAAATAGCCTCTGATCATGACCGTTACCATGCTCACTTCCAGAAACATTTTCACTTCCTCACCTCACATCCACTCTCTCCTCCGCACAGGCCTCTTTTAGACTTTTTCGTACGCCGAAAAAAAAAAAAAAAAAAAAACAGAAAAAAACCTCTGGCACCCAGGGTAACTTTTAACCCCAAAATCAAGAAATATTGTCCCTTCAAAGGAGCAACGCGCGCTTGATCGCCAAATTTGGTGTTCTTTAAACAAATATTACGTTCGAGGGCTTACTAATAATATACTCGTCAATTTTGCAAGAGGCAACTTATTGATCTGACCGATAGCTCCGAGACAGAAAGATTTTATCGTCTTTATTGTTCGCCACCAAATTTTCTTCCGCGCGCCTATTCAAAAATGATCATCTTGAATTTGAATTAAATTTTTATCTAGTTAGGATGAAAGACTTGAAAGCCGAAATTTGAGAAATGGAACGAAACCAAACAAGAAACCCACTAAATGCAGCTCAATCAAATATCTATTCATGCATATAGGGCCCGTCATCTGATTTGATTTTTTGTCTGTTGGCCCGCTACCATGTTTACAAAAGATTTTCACAGACGAGTACTATCTATCCGGGTATTTTCCTCGGACGGGCACTATAGGCTGATGGTGTCTCTCCGCGGATCATGGGAGAAAATTTAGTGGGAAACTATCAGCGCAATGTAGACTCCAACTGCACCTGTATTGGACGAATTATAAGCGCGAAATGAGTACTAGATAAACCCCTTCAGGCGGCTGGTTTACTGACTGTGTTTGAGAATGATACTCGAGGCTGAAAGATCGTCCGAAAAAATGAGCAGTTTGACTTCGATTGCAAAATTTTGCGGAGAATCTTTCAGCAGAGGGCATTATCCTCCAATCAAGAGAGTATGACTCTTTTACCTCTAATATACCAGCGAACCAGAAAAGGGTTACTTATTTTATTACCCTGCGATTTATGGCGGTAAAAACGAAAACAACAAATAGTAATGAGAATCACGGCGTAATCTTGATGCAAGTTGATTAACAGTTCAAAACCTTTTTAACGATATGATTTGATTAAGTTAGTTCTAAAAAGGTGACTTCTTTCGTTTGTTTGTACTTCTCTATAAAATTGGGCGACGGATATCAAATCGGACAAGGTGAGTGAATAAAGATTGTGCAAGCAAACTAACAACCATGTAGTAATTTGTTTATTACATGAATACTGAGATATTACAAAGTTGAATGAAAAAATTAACATCGCCATCGCAGGGGTGAAAAGCAAAAAACTGTTCACCAGAACACTGATACGGTAACCTTATCTTCCCAAGTATTGCACTCTGCGCAATAAAGAGCTGTGGAGTCGAGAATGAGTAAGACATTGAAAAGACTTATGTAACGCATTAAAACGCTAAAACCAATGTTACCACTGCAAAATGGAAAAATAAACCTTGGTCCAGTCCTCTCTAGACCAAAACCCATCGATATTTAAGCTTGTAACACTGAAACGAGCATGGCGACCCCCTTCTTCTTCCATGAATTCATTCAAACAGTGTTTGGCCGTAATATACAGCTATTTCGAGAAAGGTTGTCGGAAAAAAAGTGCACGCGACAAGACTGAAAGATGCCCTAGGTATTCACTGGAATTTTGCATATCGGCAAAGCTTGTATTTTTGTACGGGAAGAATTTGTTTTTCTCTCAGGGGGGCTTTATTTGTAACTTTACCTTTACTGTCGCATGTCTCCGACATTAGAAAATTCTTCTAAAATTCAATGTGGCTAAAAATACCTTGTTTCCACATGTCGGAAGAGAAAGAGACCGTGCAAATTGCTTTATATCTCATTAATATTCAGCACGTGTAGTAGCTCAATACGTCTACCCATACTACCTTTCGGACTTGTCGCGTGCACTTGTGTACTTTTTTCCGACAACCTTTCTCGAGTCAGCTGTATGTTACTTTGAAAAAAAATCTGATTTTCCTTTAAATTTTAATTTTTTAACAATTTAACAATTTTAACCAAAATACCGCAGAATATATTGTTTTTTACAGTAAAATAGCACCAGTAATTTAAAATTCTCGGTAATTCCTTCCAATGAGGGGTGCCTTTTTTAATTTTTGAGGATCGAATTTTCCGCTCGTAAAGCCTCAAATCAAATTATATGTAAAGTATGACGGTGTAGAGGAAAACGGGCATGGTGACCTTCCCTTTTTTATTTAATTTTTTTTATATGTATTGGATTTAATTAACAACTGTGCAAAGTTTCAGAAAAATTTCGATGGAATCACCTAAAATGCAAAGAGGTCTGCAAGTTTAATTCTACATCTACAGTAATAAACAAAGTAAATAGAAATGCGATTAAACTATAAGCTTTATTTTGTAAACGAAGAAAAACCAATTATTTTGATTACATCCACGGCACGAACATCGCTTCCCCAGACAATTGTTTTACGCAGCCCAGCAGCAGCACGTAACTGAATGAACGAATGAATTGGAGTTGAAGTTCTTTTTTTTTTCGACTTTCCGTAACCAAAGGTAGGAAGGTAACTTAACTGTCTAGTTAGTTTCGCCACAAAAGTTTGTAGACGAAGCTTGAGCTCACGTCCATCGGACGAATGCTATATTTGTTTTTCAAAGCCTATGGCAGGCTTTCGGCCACTTAGGTTCTTGATATTTGGTCCCTTTTTACCTACATTCCCATTCTTCTCTCGACATTTAAAAATATTCTCCAAAACCTATCTGCAAAGCCATTACAGCGACAAGTAACTGCCAACTTAAATGGCAGGAAAATTTCACTAGTGGAAAAAAAAAATCCTATCAGGCTTGTGATTAGTCATACGATTTTTTTTTTAACTAGTGAGAAAAATCATATTCGCCACTTTCACATTTCCTATAATACACGCTTTGTTTGCCCCCCCCCCCCCCCCCCCCCAAAAAAAAAAATTTTTTTTTCAATTTCTCTTGGGACATACAATCGTCCCAAGAGAAACTTGAAACAATACTTATGCAAAATGTTGGGGTGTAAATTAAGGGAGATGTGGAAATGGTCAATGAACAATAGGATTACTTGTCATCAAAGAGAGACGATTTTTATGTCAGGCGTTTGTTATATAATAAATGTTTCTTCGTATATTAGATTTTCGTGTAGAAGAAAAGCAGTTTTACAACTAGAATGGAATTTCGATTTCTTGAATATCAATTTTTCGAACCTCTTGTCATTTCTCTTCCATCAGTCAGACACTGCAATTTTACCCCCGACTTCTGGAACTTCCCGGTTTTTTAAACCAATTTTCGTTTCCTTTGGAGGCTTGAGGAAACGGGATTCCACTGTATTCATAGAGTAAAAATATAAACAGTTTGCTACGGCGTGCTCTCCATTTGTCCCACTTTTTCTTAAGAGTTATCTAAGGGACCGATCCCGTACCGGGGACAGTGCTTTTGGAGGGGGGAGTACAATTTAAAAACAAGCTCCATTTGGGGGGCAAATTTTTACCTTGCACAAAATGTATCTCTACATTTTGCTGATCAGAACCACCAGGATCCGGTTCCTTTGTTTTGTCCGTTGGCCCTTTCTAAAGTTTGAAGTTTAGGATTGTGCCCACTGTATTACCTTATTATAGGAAATTAACGCTAGTGTTAATTAAGGTATTGGAAATTGACGCGACTTAAATTAACGCGAAGTGAAGAAAATTACTTTCTAATTAAGGAAATTTACGCGAAAGAGGTGCTAAAATTTCAAAATGAAGGAAATTAACGCGACTACGCATAGAAACGGAACTTGTACAGACAACAGGAACAAATTAATTGCAACACACTGTTTTCAAGTTAACAAAATCCAAAACCCAAACGAATCTCGCTACCTCGAGCGTTCTTTTTAGCACCAATGATACCGGCGGATCTCCACCCTGGCAAAACAATGCTAAATCCAACTTAACGCACCGCTTAATTTATGACGCGGAAATTAACTCTCCACTAAATTAAGGGCGCGGAAATTAACGCTCACAAAAATTAACGCGACTTAAATTAACCCGAATTTTCGAAATTCGCGTTAATTTCATGAAGCGTTAATTTCCTATAAAAGGGTAGATGATCAGTACTCGTGCACCAGTCTCACTTTCGTGGCAGCCTGGGCGCTCACCAAGTCAAGTCACATCTTTTGGAACGACATATTGTGAATTTAAAACCTGGTCAGCTGGAAGGGGGTACATTTTTTAAAATTAGAATTGCGAAGGGAGCGGTATAGTTTTCATATTGGGTATAGTCTCGCTACACGACAACTTTAGTTTTTAAAAACCTGCACCACCACCCTGCACGTTTTCTGAGCCGACTCTATATCAAAACTGAACTTCGTCGGTCGCTTGTACCACTAGTCCAAATAAATTCTTTTGAAGAATCACATTCTCTTGCTCATCGTCAGCCGTGTCATCCTGGAAAAAATCGCCGGATGGGAAAACTGTTCCCGTCCTTGAGAAAACAATTTTTAGTCCTTTTCAAACACCGTGAACGAGTTAGACTCGATTACCAGCCGCTGTTCGGGAAATGAGCCCGCGAGGTTGAAATAATCTCTACGAAAATCGTAAGTTCGTATTTAATAGATGCTTTATATCTGCGATCCGTTTAACATCAAACCGCTATTCAAATCATGTTCGAGGAATAGCTGTTGTCTTGGTAAGATACCAAGGATAAGATATGTCAGGTTAATGTCGGAGAGACAAAGGCTCATTTATTATTAGATTCGGCTGATTAGTAGATTTTAAAATAAAACCACAAAAATATTTACCGATTAACTAATTTATTTTTTGATTGAAATAATTTTCATCGTAATATAGAGGTCATCATCTTCTTGCTTTACTTGTTTCAAATTATCTCTTTGTTCTA
This sequence comes from Meandrina meandrites, assembly GCA_963693305.1. NCBI lineage: Eukaryota > Metazoa > Cnidaria > Anthozoa > Scleractinia > Meandrinidae > Meandrina > Meandrina meandrites. The sequence goes on from OY855909.1 coordinate 17,097,149, forward strand.
TGAGAAGCCCTCCATTCAATTATTAATTTTTGGATTTTAATTGTGGCCAGCTAGTATCATGTTTATTAATTATTCGTTGGCATTCCTTTCTACACATCTGCTAAGGTGTGCCAGCGACTAATATTTTGTTCTTTTTCTTGAATCATGTCGTTCCAGTGTCTGATTTCTTCCTGCCCACTATAATTTTTTCCCAAGGAAAACCAGCCTATCATCTCTTTTTTCTTCCTTGCCTTTGATATTGCAATAACAGCAATTGTCAAAGTCACCAGTTGAAGATCTTTCTCGGATATTTCGTACATGAAACTCTCATTGTATTCGGGATCAGCCATGCTCTTCCTAATGGTAGTTTTACTTTTTGCAACTTGCTTGCCAGATGATGACAACAAAGTCACTTTCACGTATGTATCTGTTAGTGAATGAAAAATTGTGTCCGTTACGTATATGATGAATACGATTGTGATTTATTACTATGTTAGCGAATGGTTATAAACTTACATTTCAATGCTAGATTAAGAATTCAATTTTAGCTTTGTTAAATTACATTTGAAGGAGCTGAGTGTTCCTCAGCATATACCGTCGACATAGTTTTAATTGTTATATCTAGATCACTTAGATCAGTTTAGGATGACAAATTTATTTGATTCTTTATCTCGTGCTTATTTTATCAAGTTTACAAGGAGGTAAGAAACATTACTCCATCCTTATTACTACTGCCGTTACTAAAGTACGTTCTGGCAAAAATTTGAAGAATATTACCTAACAATAAAACGCCAAATAATAAAATTGAGCTTAAAAGACGTTATAATTGGTAAAATCGAAATTTCAAACCCCTTACTAGATTACTTATTGTTAACAGCAAAAAGACATATCTGTTATTTTCGAAGAAATGGCGTTCGTCCTTATATTGAAAGTTTTAAATTTAAAATTAAAATTAAGTTTGAAACCGAGAAGTATATTGCTATGAAAAGTCATAAATTAAGGGTATTGAAAAAAGTGGGAGAACTGAGAAATAGCAGAAATATGAGAATAAGAGAACTGATTTAAGTATTGTGTTGTAACTAGTGCGGGTAATGTATTATTAGTGTAAGTACTGTTATAAGTAATAATGTAAGTTATTATGTAATAACAATGTAAAGACAGTCCGGGATTACAAGCAAAAGTTTAAGTAAAGGAGCCCGACTACCCGGGATAACTTCTACCGGTCACGTTGTAAATACCTTGTGGTTGCTTATTTTTGTGGGACTTAATTTTCGCGATTTCGCGAAGACCCGAGAAAAAACGGTTTTCGCAAAAATAAATCACGCGAAATTTAATACCCTGCTATATAATTCTCTAATCGACGTCGATGTAAGTTTACTACATAATTAGTAAAGGGTGAGTCTTCCTCCCGAAGATCCATTAGGAAAGTTGACGATGTCTTTCCACCGGAAGCGCAAATAAGCGGTGTCATGTACTAATTATACTACTGTATAGCTTTGCTTTGTTTCTTTGGAGCACGTGAAATTGTTTTCAGTTTCGTTTTGTTATGCGGTTTTCTTCAGGATCACTTGAAACTATTGCTATGGAAATAAAATTAGTTGTGGCAATTCTGAGACTAACTGTTAATGCAGATCAGTATTTTGACAATTTTCGCGAAATTAAGTTCCCTTTAACCTTTTTGTTTTTTTGGCCAAATCACGAAATTTACGTCCCGCGAAATATGCCCGTTCCATTCCGTTTCAAATCAAGTTCCCGGGAAAATAAGAAACAATTTATTAGAGAGGTTAAACATGACGTTTACGGCAAACGGCAAACGGCAAAAATCGAACTTTTGGTGTCTGATTTTAGCCGTTTGTACAATTTAGGGAAATTGTTTGCATTTACTGTGATTAAGGGATTTTTTTCCTATCTTTCGACTGGCTTTATTTAAGTGCTAAAGAAAAAGTGAGCAAAATCAGAATTATTTTTGCCGTTTGCCGTTTGTCGTAAACGTCATGCTTAACCTCTCTAATAAGGTAGAGCACACAACGGATAATAAACTTAGGGTACATTCGATTGGGAAATCAATAAAGCACAAACTCCAAAAACAGATTTTGGCCTACCCTTAACACACGAAAGCGACTCTGAAGTTACTGTTCACCGATTGGGCAGAATAATACAAAGGATTTTTTCTGCTCAATCATTAGCCATCATTCGCAAACGCGTTTGGAAATGGTCTGGAGAGACTCGTTTCCCAGGGACTCTTTCCGCTACTTCTTGAAAACTTTCGTCGCTACGATTTCCGCCCTGTTTACTTCGTTTTGCCCCGACTAACTGCCCCTGGGTCTCCGAGGATGGGGAAGGCGATTTGTCCCAAGCAGAACGCTTACAAAGCAGCTAGAAAGAGAAAAACGTGCGAGTGCTAGGGTAACACTGCTGCTTGTCTTCGTGCAGCTCTTGGGACAAAATTGCTAGTTTGACAAGTCATTCAAGGACGGTGCTGATTGAGTATTTCATAGTATTTAGTACCCTTATCCGCTGAGTTTCTTTGAATTTGAACTCTTTTAGGAACAATTTAAAATGGTCATTGAAGCCGTGCTAAAACTTTTAACTCAGGCTGAATTGAAAATGGTTAATCTAGATTTATCCTAATATCTCTAATAACTGGTAGCTGCCAGAACGACTCTTTATACTCGGCGGGTCAGGGGTGGTGAGTGTTGGTTGTTGATTGTGCTGTACAAATTCATCTTTTTGATGAGAAACCATGAAAAATGGAAAAAAAATGAACTGCTTCACACATTTGTCGCTTGTGAGCACCATTTCCTTTGCTGTCCCTCTTTACATGTACAAGAGGAACTATTTTAGCGCGAACCCATGATTTCAATCAGTGATAATGGATTTAATGCACTTGATACAAAAAGAGTGAAAAGATCTCTAAAAGATTCTTCTGAATGGTAAACAATATCAGAGTCTGATATATGACAATGTTGGCATGAAGTATGGGGTGGGGGTGGGGGTTGGGGTGGGGGTTGGGGTTGGGGTGTGGGTGGGGTGGGGGGAACTCACATGGGAAAGAGACGAGGATGCTCGTCATCTCGCTTAGGGTGTTCGTCTCGCTTGGGGGTGTTCCGGGAAAAACGCCAATATTTTCAGCCGTCAAGGTCTCGTTTAGGGTAGAAATATAAATTATATTTTCAGTATTTGATATCCTTTAGGGGTCAAAAGAAAGCTTGCGCCTCACCTAGATTGGTCTCCTTGAGGAATTCCATGTGGAAGTCCCCTCGAGGGTTGGTTTGCCATTGAAAGAAATCGCAGTTTGGCCATTTTAAAAGCAAGGTACCCCACAGACATACGAAGATAGGCGTTAGGGTTATCAATGTGCTATTTGTCCGTTTGCTTGTTTGTTAATTTGTTTGGAACTCTGATACCTTGGTTCTAGAGGTTTTCTCGTTTCTATTTCTCACTTGAACCGCGAAGCGGCCAATGATACAACTCGCGAAGCGATGACGAACGAGAAAACAAGAGTTTTTAACTCGCTGGCTTTGACCGCCACAACGGCGTTTTCGCATCAGCAGAAAAAAAGAAACCTTCTTGGACCAAGGTATATCAAAACAACTGAAAGAAGGTATGGCATGTTGTTAGTACATATAGCTACGAACAAGATACGATTGTTTATACCTGGTGCACGTTGCATCGAGACATTTCGGAGGTTGCTCGCCTTTAGTACTTCTACAGTTAAACGACCAGTGAGAGATTGATAACAGAGAGAGACAAGCAATTCCGGTGCCCCACTTTGTGCCATTGCTAGTGAAGACACTGAGCCATATGAACCATAACTTTTCACGCTTCCAGTATCCGACAGATCGTACATTGAATCAGAACTCTGCAACAGTGCAACAAACAAACAATTGCGTTTAGGTGATCTGAACGGTTAAAAAACTGATCTTAAATGTGAGAGTAGAGAACAGGAACCTAACAAATGAGAAATAGGGATTGAGAATGGCTCTTTCCATACGATTTGTATCAATTTTAAAAGGAATTACAAAATTTTCCAAGGTCCTACAACCCAACTGGGGAAATGGAAAAGATGATGTTGACAACAGTATTTGTCCTTGTATGAAAAACCGGAATTTTTGTTAAAAGATATAAAATTTCATGTGGCACAGTTTTTAAAATGTCCAATACTTAAACGCACCCACGTTCCGGCCGAGAATCCGACATGTGCTTTTGTAGTGATAATGTGTCACCAACAATAGAACAATAGATGTTTAAATACACCACCTTGTCATTGGTTCCACCTGATTAAATCGCCAACTGTATTTGCATACAGTTTGCTTCGCTCTTGACTATGTGTACGACCTCACGGCAATGTTCGGAAGCGTTTCTTTAAATTATGCTGACATTATTGAACTTGAACCAAAACAAGAGAAATAAACTACGTCCTAAGAAAAGACCGGCCACTTCGTCCGTGCTGTGAAACTGTACTTTGTCTTTTGTCGATCGAAAAACGAATGCAATGGGACAACTTTAGAATGCCGCACTCGATGTATTCGATTTATGGGTATTAATTTTGATTTTTTCCTTCGGGAACCATCAGTCAGGAAAGATGTGTTCGTTGAAATAATTGAGGAAACCTTTTGAGAAATTTACTAGCAAAAAAGAAACCAAAAGTGTAAAGCGTGAAGGTAAAAATATCGCACTGCACACACATATATTTCAATCTTTCTACTTACGCTCAGGGCATTTCTTGGAGTAAGCGTTCGCCACAGCGCCTCTCCGTCGCCTTCCAAGTCGAATTCTGTCAGACTGATAGTCATTTCGCCTAACAATTTATCTCTTGTGAGTTTTTCGTGACCATATAGTCTAAACCTCAGGCCACTTTCATGCAAATCGCTTTGAGGAACTCGACTGAAAGTGAATGTTTCGTGAAAGTTCGGATTTGTTGCTGGTTTTGCTTTTGTTTTAAAACGTTGCTTCTTTGAAGGCAGCAGTACGACGCGAACTTGAACGCTGGCTGCGCCTCCTCTTTGCTTTGTCGGTACATCTTCGGCGCGGATTACGGTTACCGCTAACTTTTCCGCTGTCGGGGCATAGCTTGCAGACACTTGCAGTCTCCCAGCAGTTGAAAGGAATTCCTCATGGCCGATATCAATTGCTTCACCATAAGCTGACACAGCCCGTCTTGCCCCGGCTGGGCTGTATTCACCATCGGAGTATTTGCCATAACCATACACTGAAGCACTGTCCCCGAGGGCAAGCTCACCATCCGACTTGCTCCCACTTGTATTAAAGCTACTTCTTCGGCTTGTTGCTTTCGAAGATGGCCCAACGTAATCATCGTCTGTTTCGGTGCCATACGCCTCGCCGAGTTCTGCGTATCCTTTTTCCTCCGGTCTGTCCTCCGGTGGTTCGGTCTTAAAAAACATTCCAGCCTTCAAGCACTGATATAAAACCAGCAACAGAAGGCAACAACCACCAATGACCGCCATAAAAACGATGGCTGGAGTTGGCACTGAAACGTGAAGCAGAATCGAACTATAAATAAAGTAATCTTGAATTAAACGTGCAGGTAATATAAGGCATAAGGTTTGCAGTTTTGTTGGAAGCACTTACATCCCATATTGGCCTCGAAAAAGCCACAGAACAGCGAACGAGATCGACTAAACTTTTGACATGTTGCTAAAATGTTACGCCCCGCGACAGAAGATTGGGAATCGTTGTCATTAGGTCCTTCGATCAAAGATCATGAATAATTTATTTCGAAGCGTGCGATCACAAGAATCAAAACAAGGCCAGGTGGTAGCAAAATCAAGGAAAAACGAGCAGCTTCAGTTGTAGCCTCATGTTTTGAATCAATTCTTGACAATGCAGCTAGTTTTTCCTGACGGATTTTGTTAAACGCTGTTTGTTTAATCTTTCAAACCCACCTAATATTCATTTTAAACTGAAAAATAGGTTTAATAACAGCGTTGTTTTCACTGGTTTTTACGTCACTTAGCCTCCTTTTATATCGCCCGGTTTTAAGTTAACTAATTCTAATTGTTTACAATTTTATTTCTGAATTTTCATTGATCAAGCATCGTGAAAACACCCTTCAGGATAATTTCGATAGGCTTGCGATGGTTGAGTCAGGACCTTCATTCAATTGTTTTGACTACGTCGCACACTTGGCTGAGAACCCAGGCAAAGATTGACAGATCGAAGACAGCGAGCTCCGTACAGAAAATATGAAAAAACACCGAGTGTCGAGGGTACGATCCCGCTCTCGAAGAAATTTGTACACGACTTTATACAATATTCGAAAAGGAACCGTTGAAATTTTACCCTGTCCAATAACAAGAAAATATTGGGCCGGCAATAAAGCGCTCCGATTGGCTTATTTTAGTTGCTGGCCCCATCAGCTGTCTTAGCCTGCATAGCTGTCGGGATTAGCGGGCACGAGTGATTTTTTTTTTTTACCCGGGCTGGATTCACTCGACCCCTCACCAATCCCTTCGCAGCTTGGCGGCCAAGACAAAAGCATGCTGCCGCTAAAAAAGCACTCGCTCGCGAAATCCCGCCAGCTACGCAGGCTACAGCTGTCTTTTCATGTTTGTCGTATTTGAATTCCTTCGTAAACTCCGTGTACGAGGTCGTGTACGAGGATGTTGGAGCTCTCTCGTTGCGGAACTCCGCTGAGTAAAGTGAGTGCAGGCACAAAAGGCGTCACTTTGCTCAGCGGATTCTCCTCACGAATAACTAGAGGGATGAACTGAGCTTCTGCGGAGGAGAGAGGAATTGGCTTTTGATTTTGCCGACGATTTGCACCACAGCCCTCGCACGATTGAAGGTTTTACTTCAGTTTTTACAGTTCTCGTGAAAACACAAGGTTACTCGCGCCCTAATATTGTTCCGATCAACCTCAGAGGAAGGTTTGTGTTGGAAACCGAAATATCGGTGAATTTGTTAAAAAAAATTTAGTTGTTTACCCACAGCTGTTTATTTTTGGTCGCTTACGCCGTTTGGATTAGTCTGCCGTAAATATTTTTCATAATTTACTGATCCAGGTCTACAAGAAATCCGGCACCACTCATCGGTTTGTCGCTGTGGTCTTGTAGATTTTTTATCGTATTTGTTATAATACAGAGCGACTGCGCATCTGATGATTTTTTTGTCAGGTAAGACAAATCGACCGCAATCGAAAGGTACACATGAATCCGATTTGATGCTCGGCGAGATAACGTGTGTAAAACTGTAAAGGGGATGAATCACTCTGACTTATTGCTCTTTCGTTACCGGCTCCATACTTATAGAAGGCTCGTGAATAACATAGGCGTACGGGCCGGGGGGCTGGGGGGGCTGCAGCCCCCCCAAATTTTGGGCAACTCAGATTTTTGGGCAGCAAAAGAAATTTTGGCAAAGCCACTTTTAAAAGAAGTTTCCATGTTTTTGTTTTTGAAGAGATAGATATTTTCTATTTTAACTTGAAATCGGCGTGGTAAAGCCAGTTAAATTCACACGAGGCAGTGGTTGCCCAGCACGTGATGAGTTTCTGGTTATTAATGTAGTGCATATCCTTTCAGTGATACCTGCTACATCGTGTTCAGCACAACGATAATTCAGTGCGTTGCGCAGATTGAAAACTTACCTGCGCAACACCATGGGGCAACAACGTGTCAGTAATGTTCATCGCACTTGAAAGGGCATACGCCAACTCTGTAGTCAACAATGACATGTATCGTATCATTGATATCTTTGGCCGTCGACATGGCCGAGAGAGCTATTTCTTTTAACGTGTTTTATGAGCTGATATGATAGATTCATTTGTAAGAATATTTTCACTTCGTAAGCAGGCCTATGTTAGAGCATCGTATATGACCCTCGTTTCTTTTCGACCATTTCGCAAAAAATGTGGGCAACTTGCGAGAATTTTTTGGGCAAATGGTTACTGTGCCAAGTACGTCGCAACATTGTTTGCTGCCGAATTTCATTGTCGCGTGGCACCGCTCTATCTTCCCAAGTCGCATCACATATATACTAGCGGTAATCACTAATTACCAAGAAAAGAAGAAAGAAGAAGCAAATAACATCACTTGCCAGTCCCTGATTTGGAACCCACAAGGAAGAGAAGGAGAGGACGACCCAAAAACAGCTGGAAACGCGAAACGGATACAGAGCTTAGGATGATGGACTACACCGGAAAGAATTTGTGCGAAATGCCCAAGTTATAGTTCGCTGGGGAGCTGTTGTTAAAGGCATATGCTCCACCTGGAGCGACGGGCCTAAGTAAGTAGTAAGTAATCACTGATCAATGAGTACGTTCGAGCATTAGTAGGCTTGATAGGTTACCGGAAATCATCTCAAAACTACAGGCACAACACGTGAAACTTTAATTCATGGTGACTACGTGTAAGCCTATTCCTGGCTTATTCCCTCCGCCGGGCTTTCTTTCGAGTAGCATCCAAAAAGAAAATGTGAACTTCAAGAAGGTTGTGCTCATTTGAAGAAGTTGGGAACCGAGCTAATTCCCCATAACAAGGTCTAGTTCTACAACATATATGGGAGCACCTTAACGCGCGCGCACAGATGACGAATTCAACTACACGACCATCTACTATTAAAAGCAAGAACACCGGAACAACTTCTAAAGAGCTTAACGTAACATTATCCGATAAAAACTATCGACGAAAACAATGATCTCTAGCTGCCAAATAGAACGGGCTTAATTCATGCTGAAAACCTCACCACTTGCTGTTACTTTTCTGCACGAGTCTAAATCGCTCGCTCAAATGACCAATTACCGGCGCGTGAGCTACACTATGTGCATCGTTGGCTGTCTACCATCTCATGTCCAACGCACGCTCATGGAATAATTGTTAAATATACAATGTTGAAAAGTATAAAAATAATGCGTTTGGCCTCTTTCTATAAGATAGGCTTCTGTAGCTTTAATTGATTTTCTGCAAGAAGCATATTTAGGCCATTTGTTTTGATCATGTTTGGCTTCTCCACAGGCACACCACCTTATTTTTGTGTGGCGGCGAAGAAATAATAGACATTACGTCGGCTTCGATTTACCACAAAATACAAAGTTTACTGTGAATGATTCAATAAGTGCTAATATTAAATGGCGGTTAACTGAGTCTTGAGTCATAACTGTTTTGTCGAGCAAAAGAAAGATCGCGACCGCGGGCTGTCAGCTGGCCGCCGTGTTCTCTCTTCTTTCTCTCCGCGGATAAATTATCTCGCAAAATGACGCCTTATGCAGGAGAGTACCTGCTGGTCACCGTTTGCAAGCAGTCTAGATGGGCAGAAGTAGAGTTCTTCACCTCTACCAGTGCCAGAACAGCGATACCCAAGCTATATAAAACTTTCCCCTTGCTTGGCATACCAGTGTTGGTAAGCAACGACAATGGACTCCCGTTCAATGGGAAGGACTTCAGCGACACCTTTGTGCTTTAAGACACCGCTGAATCCGCAGGGCAATGTGGAGACCGAGCAGTTCAAGAGGATACTGAAGAAGCTTTATCAAATGAGCAAGTAGACGGGGTCAAATTTCAAGCAAGAAGTATACAGATTTCTTCTCACCACATTGCACCACCAAGATCGCTCCAGCAGACCTGATGTACCCCAGTCACAAGTTTCGTACAAGGTTTCCCATTGGAGTCGCACCTCGTGAACACGATTTTGAGGAGCTATACCAGAGAGATCTTGAGAGGAAATGCAAATGAAAGGTTAAATAGACAACAAGAGGTATGACAAAACCTTTGAAAAACGGGTAGAAGGCTATGTGTTAGTCCGAAAAGAGGGGGTCAACAAAGTCTCACCTACAACCGAGACGGAACCGTTACAGGGGCAGTACAGGAAAATGAGGCACTAGGGTGAAGTGAAGTGAAGTGAAGTGAATACTTTATTTACCCTCGGATTGTAGAGTAGCTTTAACAGCTAATGTCTCCGAGCATTTCAACAGCACAATGGGCAAATGGCCTGATGGTAGCCAAAAGACCTGATGGCAGCACCATAACACCATAACACCATAACAAGGATCACGGCTCACTCCAAGAAGAGGCAGAAGCTCCTCAGTGGTGGCCCGCAGCTGAATGGCCAACGAAACCAACAGTGATGGAATCATGATAGGGATGCACGGGAGCCAGTGATGCCATCCCCGCAGACGCTGTCTTGCCTGCAATGTTGCAATCGCCACAAGTCTACGAAGAGGGACTAAGGAGGAGCGAGAGACACCGAAAAGACACAGATATCTATTTGTATATGTAATCGCATGGGCCCGAGGGCAATTGAGAATTAATTTCAAGCAAGTTTTTACAAAATTGCCCGAGTCGCGAAGCGACGAAGGCAATTTGGAAAACTTTGAAAATGCAAGTGAAATTAATCCTTAATTGCACGAGGGCACATTGCGATTACGTGTTTATCATATAAAGGTGGTGGCAAACGAGGACACATTGTTGCGGACACAAATGTTTCCCCGTTTGCCCGCGCGGGCAACATTTGTTGCGGACACAAAATTTGTGTCCGAGACACAAAAAATGTTTCCGATTTCTTTCAGAAACATCTTGCGTCCGCAACAAATGTTTCCCCGTTTGCTCGCCCAAGAAAACATTATGAGTAACAATGTGTCCGCCACAATGTGTCCTCGTTTGCCACCACCGCTCAAGTTTGAGAACTAACCAGACTGTCATTAACAATGCCATCGAAAAACGATCACCACAGCTGAATTAGGTAAAGATGAAAATTTGTTATGACCAGTGTTATTTTGAAATCGGAGTTGTAATAGCAACGTAATGACGTCATCACGTTTATCAATTTCGTTCGTATTGCTCGGCACCAGGAGATTTTTTCGGAAATCGCTCAAGGGAGCATGTACCTCCTATACCTGCCTCAATGTTGGCAAAGTTTGAACAAATTCTGTGAGAGCGTTATCGAAATTTTTGGGGATGAAGTTTCGAGGGTCATAAATACAGTAAAAAACATACTATTGAGATAATAGGGTAATATCTGAAGAACACGACGCGCTTTGGGAATGCAGTTTCATCTCATAGTAGTTTGATGCCATTTAAAATTGTGTATACAAAATTATGGGGATCGCGACGACCGATTGCGAAAAAAACGGATTTGATGAGCGTGCATTCAGGTGCTCTTGTTGCCACTTTTGTAAATAATTTGGTCTACACCTACAAATGTGATAATTATCTGGAAACCGCTCGATGAATTTTTTTAAAAACTTGTCAATCTCGAGTTTTGTCATCAGTTTATATGGCCTGCAAGTTTCAAGGTCATTGAAAACACGTAAGGCAATAAAATCGGGGCTCCAATGTACTACTTTTTTCTCCCAGATTTTGTGTTTACAAGTGAGTGTCCTCATTATTCACGGGCATTGTATTCAACTTTCATTTTCACGTGCACAACTCAGCAAAAAATTCATTTGAATTTTATCAGTGAGTTTAGACTTTTTTCCTGATCTGTTGTTCTACACAAAAATAGCTTTTCGTTTCCTGGAGAAAGAGACCCTCGGCATTGCTGTATTACAGTCTAATGGCGTAACAAATATTATTACAGTTTTCAAGTCATATAAGCATGTTTCCCGAACATTTTTAGAAAGCAATTGAGCGTTCTGTTTAAGTTTCTTTAAGTCTCTTTAAGTTTCCCTTCCAGACTCTTTAGGAGAAGATAAGCCCTCATCCTCCAATCCAAACGATTGATTAGTACTTTCAACACTGTTGATAGGCTCGAGATAAGAGAGGAGGAAGGGAGAGGTGAGGGTGGAAGGCCTGGGGAGAAGGGTCGGTAAGAGTGTTGGGAGGAAGCAATGAACCAACATTTCCATGAGGGAACAGCCCTGAGCAAGGAAAAAGAGCTCCATTTCAAAGACGCTTATGCGAGTCCCACAACTATGTTTGCTACGCAATTTTCGTGACATCTTTGCAAGAAACCTCGAAAAGAAATCAAGTGCAATTCGCCGTTTAGAACACAATTAAATTTTATTGTGTTTTTCATCAGAAAAGAAGTTTAACTTTAACCTCCTTCGCGTTCTTTTTTGGCTTGGTAAAGGTTGAGGAGTATTTTGGTGAGTAGTCTTAAGCTTTTAAAATGTTGCATTTTTGTTAGTTATTAGCCATGGAGTATTATTATTATTATTATTATTGTTATTATTTGACCTCTTTCCACGTTGCCACATCTTTTTTCATTTCCATCATCGCCCTAACTGTGATAGAATGCCAAAGACAGGAACGTCTATGGCACAGAACCTGAAGTCTCTTCACAAGTGACTGAAAATTTTCCTACCTGGAGGGAAAACCATCTTTTTTATCTTGTAGTTTTCAGCCGTCTATGTATTGGTGCGATTCTTGTGAGGATTCTTGTGGCGCTGATCTCAGGAAGGGTTTTTAGTTACCTACATTGAAGTACACGCACAAAATACAAAACTTGTTAGGCCTTGTTGTGTTATATCTACATTAAAGAAGTGAATATCTAAAATATCGTTCAGTACTGGCTGTTGACTGCTTACTTTGACCAAAAAATTAAAATGCTTATTTCTCGAAAAGCTGCTAGTATCTTGAGAGAGATAACCTATTTCATGGGTTTTAATTATTTTTAAAAAGTCTCATAATCAGCTTAAATGGAAAAGGAATTTTGCCGAATGAGACATAATGGTACTCCAGTAAATTGGCAATACTAGTAAGCGAGGAATTGCCCAGACAGACTCAAGACAGGTTCAAGAAGTTATGCTCATAAGAGCCATTCGAGAAAACGCATGAGTTATAGAAGTTTCAAAACTCTTAGAACGAAAATTATATAAACATTCAGGAGACGGATCGGAAAAGTCTACATATTAGCCTTACAGATTCAAGGAAAATCGATTTTTTGTGTTTGAACGAATTTATCCGTTCTATCCATTTGGCAATTTTCTTCATTCTTGCAATATTTTTATTTTTTCCCTTCGGCTTGTTCTGTGCTACGACCTAAATATTTCACAGAATTGAAGCAAGTTTCATTTCAGTTCTGGAATCCAAACCATTGAACTTTTACAGCTTTGCCGACCACACGAAAAGATATTTATTTTAATAACTGATTAGCATGTTTGTAGAAAATCGGTCAAAACGTACTTCATCGAACTGCTTATAGATTCATAAGATACCATGTGGCGAACAACTGTTGTATACCCAATCAGAAACAGATTTAAAGCAAATGCCACCGTAAGCAATACCATAAATACAATAATCTGCAAAGAAAATCCATGACTTCAAATCAGGATCAACTTCTCTACTCAGTTTTTTTCTTGATCCGCGTAAAACAGTACAGTGAATTTTGTTTCGTTATTTTAAGTGGGCTTTCTTGTTTTCCTCAGTAATAAATTCTTAATAGGCTAATTTTGATAGTCCTCTTATCATACATGAAATCCTGAAGATTTCCACTGTCCTCTGAAGCTCTGAAAACCATGACTCGCTAACAGATCTCGATGAAAGATCTCCAGATCCTGTCGAATGTCTGCCACAAAACAGCCGGTTTATTATTGAACCACACATTTTTGTGACTATCGTAGTAGTTTTCATCCCTTGTGCCCAGTCTCAGGCACTGAATTAAACACCGGTACTGTGTTTCGTTTGCAGATGCTACAAGGAAACATCTTTGTGACAGTGCCGGTGGACCTCTTTTTCTGGTTCTTAAAAATGAGTTTCAAGGTACACAAAGAAATAGCGAACGTAATATTCCTTACATCAAATAAATTGTTAATTAGTTATGGCGTGCGACCAAGTTTTGGGGCTCAAGATGAGCACTTACGCTTGTATTTTGATTTTTTTCTTGAAGAAAAAATCCTCAGAAATCTTAGACAGCCGAACACAGTATAGAAGAAATATTTTGACCACGGCACAGGACGTTTTTTGGGTTGTAGGATTAGGACCGGTAAGCGTGCGCTTGGCGCCCACATCCTCGATCCCATTTTATACAGATATAAAAATATATTTAAATATATGCTACAACAAAAGCAACATCGCACACAAAATCAAATGTCCAATTACCTGATGAAATCTATAGGATGGTGGCCTTTACGAGCAGTTTCCCATCTGTAAATCCCAAGCTGGCCTCCGTGGAAATGAAACGGACATCTGTACTGTGAGTTATCTCTTGTTGTCTTTGGTGATAAATAACAAATTGCTAAAGTGAAATCCACCAATAGTACTAGAGTTGCTTATAACGAAACTTGAATATTAATAGTGTCAATTTCTGTCCAACAAAGGTGTGGGCGAAAATGCAAAAAGAAAACAACAACAACATTGAAAATTGCTATACGGTTTATGAAATGCTTCAACTGAAGCACTATTTATGTTTCTCAAAACAGTTTACAGACCAGGGACGTAGTTGCTGGAATAGAAGCGTGTTCGCATCCATTCGCACACTTTAAACATAATTAAAATATAAAAAGGTAAGAATTTAAAATATAATTTTCAAGTAAGTCGTTCCAATCTCATTGACTTGTGAAACTGAAATTACTACGTTGTTTATAAATTTTGATCGGGGATTGGAATTTATGTACGCGGCGTTTAATGCGGTATGTCATGTTCTTTCTATAACTATGAACCGTAATCAGCCTTGAGTGGTGAAAAATATTAAAGCCTGCTTTGTCGGCCACATTATAGCTGCACATCTGTTCATACCTACTGTAGCTCTCCGAATTTTATCATAATCAGGACTTGAATGTGTCAATTTTATGCGGTACTGTGGAGCTGTTTAGTATGTTTGCCCCACTTTATCAAATAATCTCAATATAGAGCACATTATTGTTTTTGAAAGAAGAATACTGAACAGTCCATTTCCTGGCCAGCATTCATACGCATCAAAATATTTGTGGAGGCAGCGTGGCCGAGTGGTTATAGCGATTTATTACAGTAAAACCCGGAAGTAAGAACGTACATTTTTTAGAGTTAGCCTAAACAGGTTCTCGTTTAAATGGTAGTTAACACAATTTTAGGCTATCTAGGTCCTTAAATAGGTTCTTATTTCTGTGTAACAGCAAATAAAATCCAGCTAGAAGATAAAATGGTAATCAGCCTATTTTTTCATAATACAATACAATAAAATATCAACCTTCCTTCACTTAACGTTTTGATTACATTAATTGATTTATCTGCACAGCAATGGCAAGCTCCTATTTTTCCAAACAGGATTCTTACCCAGCTCTGCATCTCTAAATGAAAAATAAGAACCTGTTTTCATTTTCTAGGCTAAATAGGTTCTTGTTTATAGGGGGTAAAAATGAGAAATTTGAGGATAACAGGTTTTTAATTTTCAGGTTCTTACTTGCGGGTTTTTACTGTATTCCGCTATTGCGCCATTTTACCATACTAGGTCACGAGAACGTGCAAAATAAGACACGTTATTGCACTGAAGAACAGAGCAAAAACACGGCTGCAAAACGGACCAACAAAATGGCCTGACAAAAAGTCCCAAACTTTGACTTGTTGACGTCCTTAATACTGGAATAATAAATCCCTTATTCGATGGTTCAACATATAATACGTGCGGACATTTTGCTCATTGCTCGTACTACGCAATTCGCAAAATATTCGCGCGTCGTTAGACCGACTCACTTTTTAAATCAAAGGCCTCTTTGAGGCTCAGACTATTTTGCGTCATCAAGTACATGCATCGGTATAAGCAGAAAAGATGAAAATATTTTGGTCTTGTTCCAAAATTAAATTTATTTTTTCTGTCGATTCTTTAAACCTCTTAAAATCACACTCAAATCACTGCCCTGACTCCGTAATACAACAATGCATAACGCTTTAGACACATATACGCTTTGCGGACCTATGTGTTAAGTTAGCTCAATGCGTTGGTATACTGACCATTGTGACCAGATGTTGTGAGACAATAGGGAGACACCTCATGACATATTATACCACGTAACACGCAGTTTATGTCGTGAATACAAAACAGCACTCCGGTTAGCCTACTATGCGCTCCGGTTAGTCTACTAGCACTCCGTTTAGCCTAAAAAGCACTCCTGTTAGCCTACTTTAGCTTAGTTTGGTTGCGATTAGCCTTTATATTGGGGTTAGAATGTATAGCCAGAATTTTCACGTTTCTGGCAGCTAGTCGTCAGTAGCCTAATGGATATGATTTCCGCGCGGCAATCCGACGGCCCGGGTTCAAACCCTATTGTTGTGATATTGTTGTCGACGTTTTTAACTTGAAAAAAAAGTCAACCTCATTTCTGAAAAATAAGAAGTCTTACTACATGAACTGAGTGCAGACTGGAAAACAGGGAGGATGAGAGTTCAACACACTGGCGGGCACTCGCACAATCTTTTTTTTTCTTTTCTTTTTTCCCTCCGGGGGGTTTTTCTTTTTTCCCCCCAAGAAGCTAATAAGTGCTTCCCGTTTAATAATAAATTAAATTTAATAATAAATTATTTTGCTCAATATTCATGCATTGCATGCATCATAAAATGCAAACAGCGGCAACAAACATAACACATGAACTACGCATGGTTTGAAAAATAATCTAAAATTTACTTGAATGGCCAAAGAACAGGAGTGTTTATGATGCATGCATCGTGTTATTGATCTTATTAAAGCCCATCCTTGGCAGGAGCCCGCATTCATTTCGTAACAAGGACAACAAATGCTTTCTAGGTTTTCCAAACAATTCAAATAAGAAAATGCTCACACCACATGCTCTTGACATAGCTGTAATTATCTCATCACTCATTGCTGCACTACGTTTCACATTTGTAGACATTTTTAAAATTTCATCGTCAAGTTAAGTTGTGCATTGGTCAGCGGAATTACTAACAAAGGATCGACCGAGCGAGTGAATTCGCTCGCTCACTTAACTCCTATTTTGCATAGTCGTAAAAATAAAGTTTGAATCTGATCTGTTTTTGCGTGTTTCTTCAAGGTGTGTGACAGGGGTGTCGTTAATGTCTTGTTCAGTGCTGGCTTGATTCGCACTCAATGTTTATGAAAGTCGGTGTGATAAACAAAACAGACATAATAAAACCTGTCTGTGGTGTTTGTTTGGTACAGAAGTTATTCGTTCTTGTTTAATTTATAAACTTTCAAAGCCTCTAGCTCAAAAAGTTCACAAACGTTCGGAACGAGATTTACACCGCAGGAGAAGCAATACCTATCCTACTTACTGTTTGAAAATTGAGGCATCTTGTACCATATTTTCCTTGAAATTGGTGCTTGATTTTAATATAGCGTCCGAAAAGAGGGTAAAAGATCTTTCGAGCAAGTTGGTTTTATTTATGAAAATTCAACACTGCGTTCACAGAATCAGTAAAAGTCTTTCTAACTTCTTGCAGTTTAGCAAACATATTGTTATTTTATTTCCAAAAGAGGCGGATCATCCGTCTGGGACGAACTTGGGCAAAGAACGATAGTTCGTCTGATAATTCGTCTGCGTATAAATACGGGCAAACAGACGGATCATCCGTCCAGACGAACTATCTGGATAATTCGCGTTCATCGATGAATTACCGGGGATAATACATCTGAACGGATCATCCGTCTGTGAGTATAAATACGGGCGAAGGACGGACTTTCGATGAAATCAACACCTCGTTACATAAAGCCAGCGGTCATTTTGCTGAAAATAGCAAACTCAACATGGCGAAACAACTCAATTCTCAACAAGAATTTAGTCCTTCTTCTGCAGCTTTTCCCTTATGCGATAAAAGCTTCACGGACTGTTTTTTGGCTCAATTTGCCGCGAACGATTGGCCTTACTAGCACCCAGGCATTTTTGTCGCACTTTCTAAGAAATCACTGATAGTTCCTATCATGTAACTCGTCCCGTATTTATACTAGACGGATGATTCGTCTGGATGGATGATCCGTCTCTAGTATAAATCGGGCCATCACTGAAATGAAGCGATGAAGCAATTTAGCGCGCTCGAACCAGTCCCTACTCTGCATCACGCATCGCCCAAGAGCTATAGGCCGTTTCGCCGACCTGATGTAATTAGCGAGCGCCAAGTCGCGAGGCGTAGTCGGGGGAGGGACTGGGGAATGCCGTTGCTCAGGCATATACTTCATGGTAACACAACATGGCCGCCAACAATGAAAAACATATAGTCACCCAACCACAAAATGAATGCTAACCGCAAGCAAATTGCAGTTGCTGTAGTTTGCTTGCAGTTAACATTTATTTACTGCAATTTGCTTGCGGTTAGCATTCATTTTGTGGTTGGGTGACTATATGTTTTTCATTGTTGGCGGCCATGTTGTGTTACCATGAAGTATATGCCGTTGCTCACGATTTCCTGTGTACAGTTTATAAATGAAAACATGGAAAACGCTTAGTAATTAGTAACTTATATGTTGTTTAAAGTGCCTATGAAGTGAAAATTGTTTTTGTTTACTTATAATATTTACCTTTCGAAAACCACAATTCCAAGGTTTGAAACGTCTAGCTTTAAAACTAACGATTTTACAAGCGCTCAAAGTTGTGCTATTTTACCCTCAAAAATGGTCAGGGGAATGGGTCGAGTTTAATCCAAAAATACCAGGCCGTGACGTCACTTTGGTGCCTCACATTTGTTTACACAGTCAGATTTTCTTGTATCCAATGAGTATTTTCATACGAAAAGATGTCGAGCGATACAGAAATGAGCGAAATTTCAGAAATATCTACCAGCCCCGAAGACGAAGAAACCAGTGAGCGAGAGGAGGAAGACGTCGGCACCAAAGTGACGTCAGAGGTTATTATCACGTGGTATTTTGACCGCGCGATTCAAAGACCATTTTTGAGGTCAAAATGGCACAACTTTGAGCGCTTATAAAATCGTTAGTTTTTAAGCTAGACGTTTCAAGCTTTGGAATCTTGTTTTTCAAAAGGTAAATATTATAACTAGACAAAAACAATTTTCACTTCATAGGCACTTTAAGTGTCAACCTTTTGTACAATTACTAGTACTAGTTTAACTATGAAACACGAAACTCACCCGCGAGGAGAGTTAATAGTTAATGGCGTTAGTAACTTGAGTTAACAATTATGGCAACTTGAGACGTATTGTAAGCGTCGTATCAACATTGCGACAGACTGGTTAACGTTTGAAACTCGCAACATGTAAAACAGCCTTCGCTCCGATTCAAATCGCCCCCAAAGCGGCAAAAAAAGACACCGGAACGCAGGTAAGTAAAAAACATTTTATTTCGAGATCATGTACAACTAATACAGCGTTTGGGTTCCCTGTGGTTGTATGTATGTATATGTATGTATGTAGGCATGGCCCTGCAAAATTTAAGCGGGGGCACATTTTTGTAACCTTACAGGAATCCAGGCTCCTTCTTGGTGTAGAAGACACAGGACACGTCACAATAGAACACTGCCTCGCAAACCTATTGTTTTTATTGTATTCCTCGTTCTTTTGTCCTTTTGTTCTCTATTGTTATAGGTGAACTGTGTCTTCTACACCAAGTAAGAGCCGGAATCCAGGGATAACTAATCGATGATCAATGACATCAATTGGTAATCAATGAGTAATCGATGGGTAATCAGTTGATTAGTCATTGATTATTGGCGATGATCAATGAGTAATCGATGACTAATCGAAGCCCAAAAATTTTGTGGCCTATCGATTACTCATCGATTACTCATCGACTATAAAACTGCGCACAAGACACATTTCTGCCTTTCTAGTACCTTTTATTTCGTTGGTGATGTTTTTTATATGCGTAAAACGTATTTCTCTTTACAACTGGCATTCCTGTTGACGAAATTACGCGTTCACAAAAGGTCAAATAACCTTTAAGAATCTCGAGACGTGAGGTGCTAATAATCATAAATACAGATTGTTCTTTATTGTGCAATATTTTCTTTGCCCAACTGTCTTTAACTTAAAACAAAACATGTATAACTGAACAAAAACCAACCAGTATGAAAAGGAGGCTAACAAGAACGCTGACAAGAATCGACTACATGGCTATAGATTCTAATCAATGCAATTGGTGACTAATCAATGTAATCGATGACTAATCGATGCAATCGATGACCAAAAATTTTGTGGCCTATCGATTAGTCATCGATTACTCATTGATCATCGGCAATAATCAATGACTAATCAACTGAGTACCCATCGATGACCTATTGATTACTCATTGATTGATTGGTTATGCCTGGTAAGTGTTGGCAAAATGAAATACACTATCCACTGGATAGTGATTTATCCGGTGGATAGCATTATCCAATAACAATTAACGCAATCCCAGAAATTAGGGTCAATACCCTTGTAAGATCTAAATTTATAAATGTATAAAGAAAAACCGGTGGTAACATTGGCATCAAAACAATGTGGTTCAATGAGTTTCCCCTCTCATCCACCATTCTGAAATCTAGATACCGATCACAACTTCAGCCCAGTACCTGTCAACTCATTGACCTTGATCAAGGTATGCAAATATTTAATTGATTAAATAAATTTAAAAAATAATGTCTGCAAGGTTCCTAGGAGACGATGAAGAAAATAAAATCTTGGTGGAAGCTGTGGAAAGTGTGGACAAAGGAGATATGGAAAGACCAGGAAAAATAAGATCAAGGGTATAAATCAGAAAGCTAGAAAAAGAACTTTACAACACAACTATTAAAGATTAGAAAATTCAAAATGTTCTTTTATTGTAATTTTAATTTGCATTGAACAAGGCCAGGACTAGACTGCTTGCAAGTCTTTGTATATGTAAGCCCAACCTGAAAGAAGAGGGGACAAAATGATTGCCCATTAGTATGATTTAACAGCATTTTTTATAAGATTTGGGTGTTTAAATACACCTGAAAAATCTAATGCTAAAATAAAAACAAACAAAACAAACCCTGAACAAGACTTTGTTTAAATTATTATAGACAGCCTTGGTAGTAAAGTAAACATGATATTCATTTTACACTTTCAGTTTAGTTCTAACAGTCCCTAAATCAGGACCTTCCTAGCACTTACAGAATCAAGGCTGAATCTTTATATGGGAGTCTTAAAAAATTCTTCCCCTTACGAGCCAAATTAACAATTTTGCATAAACAATAAACAACTTGTTTTAATTTCAGTCTGACACTAGGGGCCAATTTGCACTAGCGGACAAATTTTGTAACAATTGGTAGATTTCATCACTTGTATGTCACTTGTTACAGAAAACAAGTGCGAATACGTTTTTTGAGACCTAGAACTTGTCAAACAATTCAGGAAAACAAAGAAGCAGTTGTCTTATGATTGGTCCGCGTTGCACGCGTGATACATTTTGTCAAACAATCGCAAAAACAAGTGCGAACGACTTGTTGGACAAGTGCAAATTTTCTCAAAACGGACAAATCTTCAAAGGGGCCGATGTCCTGCCTCAAGGCAGGACAAGTCATGACAAGTCGCATTCCAACGCCCCTCATAATACCAGATAACGATACGTTGTTGATTGGCTATTGTGTTTGGTCTGGATTGTACTAAAAACAACAGGCAAAATTTTTCCGTGATAGGTGGCAAAACATGTTTGTCTGCCGAGTTGAGGTCGTGGAAGGATGGTAATACCGGGGTTGGAACAAATGAATGCGGAGGGAACCAGTTTGTGCCGATAAATGGAGGGGGAAAGAAATAGTTTACTTGCCACATTTTCAGTAAGACACTACCTCTCTGAAACCTCTATTTTCATTCCCCCGCTGTCAACACTACCTCTATTGTTATTCAGGGATAGGGGCATTGTTATAGCCTGTTATGTATTGTTTTAGGAACCAATGAAATAACTCGTTCCGAGAGGTAGTGGGCGACCCCACATTTTCCCCGCAGGTCAGCACAAAAACATCACTTCACGCACACTTCAAATGCAAATCGTTTTAAATATTTCACCATGTGGACCTGCCTGATTATTTGATATTTGCACAAGACGACTGTGCCGAGAAATGTACCAGGATGCCAGTAGCACGTGCAGAGCTATTGTACTAATAATTACACCTTTTGTTTTCTTCAAGATGTCTCTGACTTGTCGCGACAATTTTGTTTTTGTCAAAAATGTTATGACATTTAAAACTTGTCCGCTAGTGCGAATCGGCCCTAGTAGAAATTCAATCATTGAAAATCATAATTTTAACAATGATTAAAAATATTAAAAAATAAATTTCGCTCTAAAGATTTAGCATCTTTTCCGAAAAAAGGGACTGATTTCAGTACACTCAGCATATAGCCACAACCTTTTCAATAATTTGATTATACAAACCAAACAGATCAATAATTGGCGTTACTATAGGAGACAAAGTTAAACAAACCCATAATAAATAAATTTCACCTGGAAGATTTGGCAATTCCCTAAATTAAGTTACCGGTATTTTAAATCCAATTTAGGGAATTGCAAAATCTGTGAAGATTGTATTAAAATACGCACTTGGTCTTAGATACAATCTTTACAAATTAAACAGAACTTTGGCGTGTAGATATTTGTTAAAATCTGAAGTTCATCTGAAGAGAAAATTCACACTGCCATAATTTCCTTGCATCTGCCAGTCTGGTCTCTCGCGTTCCCGGCATAGTCAATCGAACGTTCGAAAATCGAACTCAATCGAGCTCAATCCGCGGATTGAGTTCGATTGAGTTTGGCAATCGAACCAAATTGAACACCAAACTTTAAGTGAGTTCGATTTCCGAACAAATCGAATTCAATCGAAAAAAATCGAACTCAATCGAACTCAATCCATCTGATTGTGTTCGATTGGGTTCGGAAACCGAACTCAACCAAACACAGTTAAATGGATTGTGTTTGATTGGCTCTGGTAAACCTATACAAAGCAAGCCCAAAGCAAGCCCATCAAGACAGGTTTTTCTTGTGCGTTTTTACAATTTATTCTTATAACAGAAACCCCATTTATTAACTGTCCACGGCATTTAAGAGAACAGGGACCTAATTGTCCGTGCTCGTTTGCTATTCGGAATGCACGGCCTGTCTCGCCTATTTTCTTTGAAACCTTGAAAGCTTCGCCATCCTCGATGTCAAAGCGACATTTCTGGTAGCCTTTTACTACACATTTGAAGCTTACAATCCACAGCGCATCTGAAGCCTTTTTTTGCGGAATTTCTTTGTTTACGAAAAACACGTGCGCTACACTCCGGGTTGAAGTAGCTCGAGCTTCCAAGATCTGGTTATGGATTTTCAACGCCTGTTTTACAGAAATCACGAGTTCGAAAATCGAACGTTCGATTGGGTTCGATTGATTTTTTTTCTTTTCGGTGAGTTCGATTTCGTTCGATTGCCGAACTCAATCGAACTCAATCCATGAATTGAGTTCGATTGAAATTTAGTTCGATTGGGTTCGATTGACTATGCCGGGCACGTTGTATAAAGATATTTTTGTATGATTACAAAACTACAAGTATTGCCAGTACTCATATTGGAAATTGTTAGACAAAGACAAGTCATCATAACTGAAAATACCTGGTATAAAAATGTTAACTGCTGAAGTAAGTTCTCTTTTAGATAGATAAGAGGGTTGTCCAATATACACGACCTGATACGAGTCGTAAATGGCATCGGTCGACTCGTACGCAGTAAGACACTACCTCTCTAGAACCTCTATTTTCATTCGCCCGCTGTAAACACTACCTCTATTGTTATTCAGGGCTAGGGGCATTGTTATGAGCTGTTATCTATTGTTTAAAGAACCAATGAAGTAAATCGTTCCGAGAGGTAGTGGGCGACCCGTCGTACGAGCCGTACGGGTCTTGAAACAGTGGTTTACGAGTCGTACAAGTGGTGAATTGCATATCATTGGTGAGACTTGAGGTCTATTACAAGTGGTACGACTCGTACGAGTTGTACGAACCGTATGGGTTGTGAAACAATGGTTTACGAGTCGTACAAGTGGTGAATTGCATATCATTAGTGGCACTTAGGGTGTATTACAAGTGGTACGACTCGTACGAGTTGTACGAACCGTACGGGTTGTGAAACAATGGTTTACGAGTCGTACAAGTGGTGAATTGCATATCATTAGTGGCATTTGGGGTGTATTGCAAGTGGTACTACTCGTACGAGTCGTACGAGCCGTACGGGTCGTGAAACAATAGTTTACGAGTTGTACAAGTGGTGAATTGCATATCATTAGTGAGACTTGGGGTGTATTGCAAGTGGTACGACTCGTACGAGTCGTACAAGCCGTACGGGTTGTGAAACAATGGTTTATGAGTCGTACAAGTGGTGAATTGCATATCATTAGTGAGACTTGGGGTGTATTGCAAGTGGTACGACTCGTACGAGTTGTACGAGCCGTACGGGTCGTGAAACAATGGTTTACGAGTCGTACAAGTGGGTCTCATGCTTTTAGAACGAAGACGAAGAATATACACTGTGTTTAGCGTGTTTGGGCTATCACGCTTTAAGAACAAAGAATATGGATTGTGTTAAGCGTGTTTGGGCTATCACGCTTTAAGAACGAAGAATATACAAAATATACACTGTGTTTAGCGTGTTTGGGCTATCACGCTTTAAGAACGAAGAATATGCATTGTGTTAAGCGTGTTTAGGCTATCATGCTTTAAGAACGAAGAATATACATTGTGTTTAGCGTGTTTGGGCTCTCATGTTTTTAGAACGAAGAATATACACTATATTTAGTGTGTTTGGGCCATCACGCTTTACAGTGCGGCTACTATTACCGGGGTCACCCAGACAAAGGTAACCAATCACAAAGCAGAATGAAAACAATAGATTTCAGCATTTTTACAACTTCAGCCAATGAAATGTCGAATACAGAACAATGAATTTCAACTTGTTCGTTCGCCACGAAAAAAGATGGCACTGAGTTTTCAATTAATTTCGATTATATCCTTTCTAAACTTGAGTAGTTGTGACAGAGCATTGGGAAGGTAAATATTAGCGATGTTTATGAAAGAGAAACGTCCGTACCGTTTGTTTCAACTGTGCGTGGTGGAGTTTGCTCCGGCGACAATTTCAAGTTTTTTTGTTTGAGTAAATAACAGTAAAATTTGCTAGTGAAGGAAGACTTTCTGAACTGCCTAACGTACCAGTGAAAGCGACGGTTATAGTTTAGGCAAAGTGCGTGGCGTATTTGCAAACAACCGCAAAACGACGGTTTGTTCGCCAGCGTGATAAATTTAGTTTTCTGCGCTGTCGGATAGTTAAGTTTGACTGAAAGCGTATCCGCCGTATACATCCAAAGTTTCGGTAATTCAGCGAGTTTGAACAAACACACACACAACCGTCTGAGAAGAATATTTTACCGGCATGGGTTTTATTTCGTTTTGGAACGTTTTACTCTTCGACATGCATTCCAACAACATGAACAACCAACAACAACTTTGTTTGCGATCGAAATATGAAGTCACAAATTATAAATACAACAAATATCGTTAGCGTATGTTTCAACTGCAAAACGGTTATGACAATTTGTCGAGTACAAGTTCCTGGATTGATAAAACTATATACATGCGATAAAGGTCCCCTTGATTGGCAAACAAAGAGTAATGCAATCAAATTCCGCCACACAATTTGCCAAACAAAAAGCCGTTGCGTTCACTGCTTGCATGACAAATGACATTCATTTATACAGCATGTGAAACGACTCAAATTTTAAAATCTAAACGTCAATGCTAGCTAATGCTCTATTCAACATAAACTACATAAGCTTCAAATTGAACAAATTGAAATTTTATTGTTATTACTCAAACAAAAAAAAACTTGTCACGAGCGAACTCCGCCACGCACAGTTGAAACAAACGGTACGGTCGCTACTTCCCCTGTTTCGAACTTCTCTTTCATAAACATCGCTAATATTTACCTTCCAAATGTTGCTGTCACAACTACTCAAATTTAAAAGGGATGCAATCGAAATTAATTGAAAACTCAGTGCCATACAGCCAAAATTTGTATCGATCCGTTTTCGTGGCGAACGAACAAGTTGAAATTTCATTGTTCTGTATTCGACATTTCATTGGCTGAAGTTGTAAAAAGGCTGAAATCTATTGTTTTCGTTCTGCTTTGTGATTGGTTAACTTTGTCTGGGTGACCCCGGTAATAGTAGCCGCACTGTAAGGACGAAGAATATACACTGTGTTTAGTGCCACTAATGATATGCAATTCACCACTTGTACGACTCGTAAACCATTGTTTCACGACCCGTACGGCTCGTACGAGTCGTACCACTTGTAATACACCCTAAGCATCACTAATGATATGCAATTCACCAACTGTACGACTCGTAAACTATTGTTTCACGACCCGTACGAGTCGTACGGGTGGACTGTTGCAATTTACGACTCGTATCAGGTCGTGTATATTGGACATGGATGGAGGGTTGTTGGATGATAGATAAATATATACTTTATTTATTTTCGAGAAACTGGGCTTTTAATTCGTTTTACAGTGACTACAGTGTTGTACTGGTATACTGAAAACCCCGGGATAAAAAGCTGCCGCCTTCCATGCCGTACGGCATGTCGTCACAGGTCTTCACTGACATAAAGTTCTAAATTAAGTTTAAATTTAGCGACAAATATTGATGTTTCTGCTTACCTTGTCATTTGGACCTTCCCGTGCCTTTCATGCATAATTTTGTTCGATGTACATGACATAAACATCTTCCACCGAAGTCCACACGTTTGCAAACAACCTTGGGCAACCACAGTTTCGACCTGTAGCTGCTCAAACACAAATGTTTTAGGCGATTGAAATTTTTAAACCTTTTTTTCCAATCAGTTTATGGAAACCCGCGTGGCTAAAATCGCCATTTTGAATACTAAAACAATCTCTTGTCTCTTCGGAGGTATTCGTACAATACTCTCATTGGACGAAATCAATCGGAACCTATTCGGGCGATATTTATCGGCGAGCACACGAAAATTGCCCAAAACCAGTACTTGTTCCCCCGACTCCCCCGACTGTATCCGTCCTTTGAACAACTGGGGCCAGGAATACAGGTTACATCGGTTAAAACCATCGGTTACATCGTTACATGTGTACTCAGAAACCCATAAGGGTTGAACAACTCCTTATGAGTTTCTGGTGTACTCCAACTCTACTCCAACAAATACTCCAACGGGTTGGTTTTCTAGTTCCAGATCTTCCGGGCCATGATTGGAGAAGGCGAGGCTACCTAGTGATTACCAGTGATTATCGTTGTGCGAAGTGCGGACTGAGCATCGAAGATGTCGAAGAACTTATTTGCAAAAGCAGTGCAGGATGCGGCATTGGGATCCGAAGGTGGATCTAGTACTTTTAGAGGTACGTGTAATGAAATTCTATTTTTCGAAGAAAACATTGTGGATGCAATTTCAAACCGTAACCGTAAGCGTTTGGTGGCTCCGTAGTTAGGACACTGGGCCATATTTACACGATGACCTCGTTCACCTAGCTATGATTTACCGACTAGATGATGGTTTTCCATGTTCTATGAGAAAATAATGCACGATTGAGGCTTAGAAAAGCTGCTAGTGGCACAGGCAGACCACCCTATGTTTGTGTACGTGTATATCAATGACGTGTATAGAAGAAGCGTGGGCGAGTGTTTCATTGGGTTTCCAAATACGAGAAAACAGATGAAAGCACGAGTGCTTTTATTGTATTTGAGTGTGTGGAAACCCAATGAAACACGAAGCCCGAGTTCTTTGAATTACTTCTCTAACAAATGGAATTAGAAATTTTCTATGCAATTAGCTGGCCCTATTCAGAGTGAGACAGTTTTTGTTAAATATATAATTATTTTTTTGGAACCCGATTATGTCACCTACTTGCTAGGTTATCCAATTGTTGGCTTTGTTACGGCCATTTGACATCAACATGTTGGGTTTTCGCAATTGTGAGTAATTATTATTGATTGTATATCTCCTGCTTTGTGGTCGTTTGATAGAAGCGAACACTTTGCGTAGTTCACTGCTTCGCTATGACAAAAGATTCAGACCAGCAAAGTCAAACCAATCATAAGAGCTTTGCATAGAAATGGCCAAACCAGACTCTGACCCGAAAAACAAATGGGCAACTTTGATTTATAAACTCGCCTTTTGCATTAAAATGTAGCGAAGTAGCCAAATTTACGTTTTTCTGAATTATATGAAAACTAACTGGACGAATCGAATAAAACTACTGGAGCATAAAAATGAATATCTTACACACACTTTGCGCTATTTTACATTGCTGGAGCTGCCTTGATTTGTATGAAATATATTTTTAAAGTGGAGCACTGTTTCAACTCTGTTGTGAACACGGCCTTGTTGTTATTGGAATTCTACAGCTGACGCTATGTAAATTTTTTTGATTTGATGAGAATTTGAGGAATTTGCACATGGACTAGGGGGATGCATTGACAGAGGTAGTCTGCACTGCAGAGAATCAAGGGGCCCCATAGTCACCCTTGCAGTGTTTCACCTGCAGAAACGACAGAAACAGACAGGCAGGCACAATTTTTTGCAGATGGGTGCAATGGTTTTTCAAAAAAGCATTCAGTTTATCTCTGTGAAATTAAAGGCTACAAGATTAAAGTAACAGAGCTTACAAATTTATAAGTTTTAGTTGTAAACTACTTTTAGTGACAATAAATTATAACATTGTTCTTATGATTCACTTGAATTCTTCTGGTTTGTTGCTGGACAGGTATACTTCCTCAAAATGGTACAATAATTATAACATACATGATTATGATGACCCTGTTGAATGATAGAATAATGAAATTTCCATCCTTAATCAATATTGATTTCTATTTTTTATCATCCAACATGGCCACTTGTTTTCAGAATAAAATTCACAACTTTGAAAATGGGGCAAAGAGATCATGAAGTACCTGAGCCCCCACACCCCAGGATTAAATACAGTGTTGGAATGGGAAAACCCAGAATCTGATGACAGGAAAGAGAGTTTTCTGTTAAATTTTGAGACAAAGCTAGGCCACAGATATGAGGGTAGCAAAGGGTTTATGGGTGACTCGTAAAAATTCATGTAGCTAGAAAATACATTTGATTAATGAATTTTGATTTAATCTGCTGTTTCGAGTAGATGTGTGTAATGCAGATCACAACCCTCCTAACCTCACCTTTGCTACTCTCAGATATTAACATTTGAATTTTTTAATACATGTATCCATCATCTTTCCTGTGGACAAACCATGCAACATTACATTACAACAAAAACCTTGGATTGCTGTAAAAGGAAGCTCAAGTCAAAGTCATTACACAATGTGTTTACAACAAAAACATTTTGATGGCTTCCCTGATTGCTACAGCATTCCTGTCCTGTCTCTGGTTTCCATCACCAGCAAGGTAGATCCCTTGATTTATATCTATGCCAAGAAGCCATTGTTCATCAAATTCCTCCTTTATCAGTTCACAAAAATTGTGCAGTACACGACAAGCTGCAGTTATAGTGCAACAATTGCTTGCATTTAGATCTAGTCGCTTTCCAGTAGAGTTAAATCTTCCCTTTAATCGACCAAAAGCATTCTCAACGACCACTCTAGTGATGCTTAGATGATTATTGACGATTATGTCCTCGTGACTGAGGTTTCCATGGTCGATGTATGGCTTCATCAGCCAGTCTTTTAAAGGGTAGGCTGCATCCCCTAGAATTAAAGGTGGAACCCTCACACCACTAATCGTCTGGTACACTGTAGCATTAAAGGAACCACTACACACAGATGTGTATAGCGGAGAGTTTCTGAATAAACATGCATCGTGCACTTTTCCAGGCCATCCAACGCAAATATCAAGAAACAAATAGTTCGCATCAACAAGCCCTTGAAGAATTAGGGAATGGAATCCCTTTCGGTTCACATAGTCCTCAGGGTGGCTTTCAGGAGCTTTAATTGGGATGTGACACCCATCAAGGCAACCAACAACCTGGGGAAAACCCGCACGATTGCTCATCTCATCCATATGTTGCCGAATTTCTTGCCCGTTTGCCGGAAGAAGAATGTACTTTGGAAGTAGAACTTCCACAATGGCTTTACAAACCTCGAGGACAATTTCACAGACAGTTGATCTACCTATTCCAAATAGGTTTGCAATGGTGCGGTAACTTGCTGTATCAGCCGGCCAGTACAATGTAATTGCGAGTCGCTGCCGAGCGGAAATTGCTTTTCAATAGTTTGTGTCACGCTTAGAAATGAAGGGCGCTAGCTGAGCGGACAAATACTCGAAGGCCTCACGTGACATCCTGAAGTTCTCCTTCCATTCTTTACTGTTCCAACCCTGGCAGGTCTCCTCCCAAAACATAGCAGCTCTCGGTTTCGCCCATATTTATCTTATCGGCACAAGAGGCAAAAAGTTGTGAGTAAGCAACACAACAACAAGTAACGACACAAAGCGTCTGCGGCTTAGATATTTTCTCCAACGCCTTCTGGCATCTTCCTCTCGTTTTGCAATAATTTTACATTCACCAAGCTGCCTTAACCTTGCTAAAGAAACTAAAAAACTGTCCACATTCATTGCCGGTCTCTCAAATTTTAGTTTCTTTGCGACTGGAAGATGGCGTGATGTTGTTTATGTCATGAATGTGAGGCTACCAGTTGATGTGCTAACATCAAGACGAGGCTTCATGTTATTTTACAAGTGTTTTGATGTGAACAGTTCGATAACTTAAACACAGTTTAATTAAACATGTTTATTTGAACTGTATTTAACTAAACATGTTTAACTGGTGTGAATGAGGTATAAGTAAGTAAGTAAGTATTTGTTGTGGGTTTAGGCAATTTAAGTGAATTCTTTGGCTGTTTCACTGAAGCGAGTTCAGAGATTTGAAGAAAAATTACTGGAAAAACTTGTGTATAAGCCACACTCGTAGATAAGCCGCACCCCCAAGTTCGAAGCATGATTTTGAGAAAAAATAAAAACTGGCAGAAAAATGTCCAGTTTATTGTGAAAAATGCTGGACTATGTGGAAATTTCAACAATCATTAAAGCTGAAGTTGATTCCTTGAGCCTTTCCAATATGCAGGAATCAAGATGTACCATAAACACATAAATGGGAACACTTTGAACAGCCTTACCCAAAATTTTAGAACTTCATAGAGTAAACATCATTTCTGCCAACTTTGACATTTTTTATCTTTTTCTGCCATTCGTTGACAGGTATTTCTTCATTCATCACAGTTTTTACATCAAATTTTACGTGAAGAACGGGCATGTAGTCATTGTGTTCGTGAAAACGTTCATAGCTAAGTAACCAGGCACTCGTTCAGACACTGGAACTAGTATCCCGGCCCATCACCAAAAGAAACGTGGAACGCCTCTAGGTTGAAATTTGTTCACGGACGAAAAGCGTGTTTTTTCATCGCTGTTTTGAGAGAAAAAAACTTTTTCAAAATGATCAGTCTCTTTGTTACTTTTATTTGTGAGGATAGTACAGAGCTGCCTTGTCACTTGTATGGAGCAATTTTTCAGTTTTATGTGCAAAAAAGCCCAGAAGATGCGGAGGATGTAGATGTGTGGACCCGCACGGCAGCACCACTGCATCCTGTCAGATACCCTGTTTGCATGCAATGGTCTTGTAGATAAGCCGCACCCATGATTTTGAGCCAAAAATTTTGGCAAAAAGGTGTGGCTTATACACGAGTTTTTATGGTAAATATGTGCAAAGAAATCCAGAACTTGCCAGAACCCACAGGGGTTATGTCGTTAGTAGGGAAAAACACCAAGCTTAAGATAGCCAGGGATAACATAAACCTTGGAGTCCTTAACTCGCAGTACAAACACATTAAATTTAACCATGACTTTGAGGAAGAAAGCTGTTAATTAGCAGAAATGGAGTTGATTTCTTAAAGTGTGGTTATGAGTTGTTTGCAACTTCTTGTTTTCTAAAGAATCAGATAATCAAACAAGAGGGCAATCTTTCCGTGGCCATTACAGAGGCAGCAGAAGTAGAGGCAGAGGTCGTGGAAGTAGCCTGCACAGTGGCTATCTGCATCCCAGGTCTCACCTAGTTAACGATGAAGACATTGACATGGATGGAGGAAGCCGTAAATCAGATTCAAGATAGTAAGTACTAGTAAATTTTCAATAGGCTGTTTGCATGGACTGGTTATACATGATGTAAAATCCCCTGAGCTGGATAGCAATTGTAATCCCCTGGAATATTTAAAAGAAAGTCATGCCTGACTCACAGATAAGTCTTGTTTAATTATTCAATTCCATCACATAAGCAGGAGGTGTGAGATCCCATAAGACTTTAAAGCCCAGATGCCCCCATTATGTTAATGAAATAGCCAGTGCCAGTAATATAAAAATTTGAATATGTTGTGGTTTAAATTGCTTATTTTCCCTGTTTTAAATTATGATAAATAAAAAATAAAAATCAAACTGGTTTGAAAAATTTTAAACCAAAGAAAAATTAAAACCTCAGCACATGTACATGCCTGGTCTATTATGTGCTTGAATTCACAAATGTTGTATGCTTTGCTCTGTGGCATGATTGTTGTAGACTATGTGGCACCAAGTTTTTTTTTTTTTTTTTTTTTTAAATAATTCTTTATTTGTTTAACAATAGACAATATTTTACAATAGACAGTTTTTTTACAAAATAATAATAATAATAATAATAATAATAATAATAATAATAATAAATAAATAAATAGAAATAATAATAGTACAAAATACAAATTGAAAAACTTACAGAAATAAAGTAACTAGGTAAAGTAAACTATAAAGTAACTAGGTCTCGAATCTTCTGTTTGTCTATCCCGAGCTTGTTTTTCAAAAACTTTAGAAAAGCAGTGAAACAGAAAGGGTCCTCATTTTTCGCGGCAAAATAGATGTACTGTCTGGCCACAAGCAAACAATAATTAATACCCAAAAAAGTCTGCTTTTCAGGGTGAAGAGCAAATAGAATATCGCGTTGTTGGAGGTTATCAACTTGCGGATTGTTTTTTGAATTCCACCAAGAAGTAAACTTAATCCAAAATACTTTACT
This sequence comes from Meandrina meandrites, assembly GCA_963693305.1. NCBI lineage: Eukaryota > Metazoa > Cnidaria > Anthozoa > Scleractinia > Meandrinidae > Meandrina > Meandrina meandrites. The sequence goes on from OY855909.1 coordinate 17,129,981, forward strand.
TGAATCACATTCAACAAAAAGATGCGTTAGTGTTTGTCTGCCATTGCAAAGGTAACATTTGTCATTTTCTGCTAACTTATCTCTAAAAAGTCTACTTTTTGTGTACAGAATATTGTGATTGATCTTAAATTGAAAAACAGACATTCTGACGTTGAGAGTTAGCTTAAAGGGAAGCTCATAAATATATGCAATTTGCTCGGCAGAAAATCCTGCCTTATCAAGCTTGCCCCGTGAGGTAGGTTTCTCAAAAATTTGCTTTGTTAGTAGTTGTCTTAGCATCTTGCTTGAAATACTTCGTATGTCAGTGATCTTCTCCTCGCAGTCGTTAGTTTCGGTTTCCCCGTAAGTACCCTTGAGCAACTTTTTCCAGCTTGTGGGAATAGCATTTAAAAGCCCTAAATATTGCAAGAAGTGTGTTTTGATACAGAATTTACACTGGAACTCGTTAAACGTCAATAAATTTCCGTCCTCAGGCATCAAATCTTTTATGTATTTAACTCCGGCTTCATACCACGGCCTAAAGAATACAGATTTTCCCGCAATTGTAATAAATCGATTGTTCCAAATGACCTCATTTTCCACATCGTGTTTGCTTAAGGGAGTATGAGCACAATCCTCTGCCATGCATCGAGCACGTCTTTGTAAAATAATGGTAAACAAGAAAGTTGCGGAAGAGTTTTTAGTGAAAAGTTGCAATCGAAAATAAGTTTTCCGCCAATGTCTCTCAGATAATCAAGTGGCAGTGACTTCCACATAGCGTACTCAGGAGCGGATAGTCTTTTAACCCAAGCTGCTTTAAGCGATTTGTTGATGATGTCGAAATCAGGCATACCTAAACCCCCTTCTTTTCTTTCGCCTATCATCGTTGTCTTTTTGATCTTTGGGTTCTTGTGACTCCAGATAAAATCCACAATTTTCTTATTAACTCTTTTTACAAAATCTTCGGAAATGGGAAGAACAGCTGAGACAAAGGTTAATTTAGAGATAGGGCTGCAATGATACATTTTCTTAGCAACCGATACATATCTCGGTACAAGTGCCACGATACGATACACGATACGATACATCATAACATACAACTGACAAGTGACTTAATGTTACTAAACTGCTTTGGAATCTTTAATTTCCATTGATAACAATTAACAAATGGTAAAAAATAACACAAGAATTTTACGAGAAGTGTCTCACTCCTTGGCCATCGTAAAAAACTTTGAATCCAAAGTCTTTCCATACCTTTGACTTATAAGAGGACGGTGCAAAGGAAGACATTTTGACGAAAGAACCAACGCGACGAACAAGTCGCATGTTTTTGTTGCGGGCGCATAAGACTACGCATGCTTTTGTGCCGCCATCTTGAAAAATACGTGACTGGAAGCATGCGAAGCGATACTAAGCAACGACGAAGCCCTGTGGCTAAAAAAGGCCTGTACTTGGGTAAGGAGTCATAAAACTGATTAAAACAGTAATTTCTGAATGTTGGTAAAGTAATTTTTCATTTTTGATGAGAAATATTTTGTTGTTTTGCGATACAGCGATATCCCATTCAAATATCGATATTCGTATCGTGACAAAAAATATCGCGGTTCACCGGTGCACCGGTGTATCGTTGCAGCCCTATTTAGAGAGTGCTAAGGATTTTACTATGTTGATTTTCCCATACAGAGTCAAGTCTCTGGACGACCAAACGCTAAGGCATTTTTCCAAGGAACTCAGTCTTGTTTCTAAGTTTTTGCTATCAGAGATGTTCTGGTCTGTTGTAAAGCAGACACCAAGAGCATTAACATAATTCTCAGGCCAGCGAATACCGGTTCTGTTCTTGTTTGAACCTAACCATAATGCCTCCGTTTTTGACCTATTTAGCTCGAGCCCCGAGCACAGTCTAAACAAATCCAGCTTTTTGAACAGGTTGCTGGCTGATGTAGTATCTTCAACAAGGCAAGTAGTATCATCAGCGTACTGAGATAATTTAAATTCCTTTGAGTTAAGCGATAAGCCCTTTATCGATTTGTCGCTTCTAATAGCGCCTGCTAGAAGCTCCACCCCAATAACAAAAAGAATTCCAGAAAGGGGACACCCCTGTCTAACACCACGCTCCAGAGAAAAAAAGGGTGTTGCGAAGCCATTGTTGGTAACACAGCTTTGTGGGTTAGTGTAAAATGTTTTGATCCATTTAACTAGCATATCTCCAAAACCAAATGAAGTTTTTAATGCTCTGAATAAAAAAGACCATTCAATGCTGTCGAAAGCCTTCCTGAAATCTAAAAAAAGCGCAATGCCAGGAGTCCTCGTGTATTGACAACGTTCAATAACATCTGAAATTAGGCGAATATTTTGTCCAATAAAACGCTTTTTCACATAACCCGTTTGATCACTGTGAATAATGCTTGGCAATATTTTAGATATTCTCGAAGCTATTGCTCTAGTAGCGATTTTGTAATCAGTGTTCAGCAGCGAGATTGGTCTCCAGTTGTCGAGGAGCATTTTATCTTTATTCTTCTTCGGAATAAGAGTGATTATCCCTCTTCTTTGTGAAATGGTTAATTCCCCACATTCGAAAGCGTAATTTAGGCTATCAACTAATTCTTGCCCTACACTTTCCCAGAAGGCTAAGTAGAACTCAGCGGAGAGACCGTCCGAGCCGGGAGATTTTCCTTTTGCCATTTGCTTCAGAGACGCGAAGCACTCATCTTTTGTTAATAAGCCTTCGCATGACTGCTTCTGGTCCGCAGATATTTCAGGTAAAACTGGGTTATTAACAAAGGTGTCGAAGCGCTGGTCGTCTGAATTGGCACCAGTGGAAGTGTACAGCTCCTTATAGAACCGATGCACTTCATTTAAAATATCCTTTGGTCTAGAAATAGTGGTTTTATCCGGAAGTTTCAGTTCAGTTATATACTTGGTATTGTAATTTCTTTTTTCCAGGCGGTAGAAATATTTAGAATTGCTCTCACCATATTCGCACCAGCGAGCTTTACTTTGCGCTATGGCCCCCCGGGTTCTGAGCAATGATAACTGGTTCAATTTAAATTTTACATTATGAAACTCGGACACGTTTTCCTCTGATGGATCCTCGCCAACTTTTCTTTGCAGATTGCATAGTTCGCTTTGAAGCAATTCTTCTTCGTTTCTGCACTGTTTTGATCGCCTTTTGGAAAAGAATAAAGTAAAGCTTCTGATTTCCATCTTAATCATTTCCCAGTAAAGCCTTTTGTCGTCCAAAAAGCCGTATTTTTCTTTATATTTCTCTATGTTTTCATTGAGTTCTTCGACGAAATTTTTATCTTCTAGAAGAGAATTATTGAATTTAAAAAAACCAGGTCCGCGCTTTTCATAATCTTCAGACAAAAAAGAGAAAGAGACTGCCGCATGATCCGAGAAAGACACTGGAATTAACTTGCATTCTTTTATCTGATTAATAATGCCGGTAGAAACCAAAAAATAATCTAATCTACAGTGAATTTTTAAAGACTTATGATGCCAAGTGAACAAAGTCTCCTTTGGATGCATGTATCGCCAAGCGTCTCTTAAATCTAGAGTTCTACAGTGGCACCAAGTTAAAACTGCAAATTAATTAAATTAGACTTCCAGGCGTCACATTGCTTCATGTAAAATAATTCTTGATATGTTACATTTCATGAACTGAGAAAAAACATTGCTTTGATTAATCGATAATGTCAATGTCATAATTGGTTTTATTATTGAAAGCAAAGCAACTACTATTGATGTCCCTGTGTTTGCAAGAAAGCCTTTTTCATCACATAGCTGTCGTAAATATTGGGAAACACTTTCATAATTAAGTATGCAAAAATTTGAACTGAGATTTTGGCACGTTCTGTCTGGGAAAAAGCATGTTGTGGTTTTCCCAGGCAGAACGTTGGCATTCCCACCTAGCAATGTCTCTCATTTTGCCTCGCAATGCAATCAATTCAACCGTGACAACGAACCCGACAACTTAGACCAATAAACGCTCAACCTGAATCCGCTGTAAAAAGTAAAATAATACCTGGTTGCTTGTAGATATGGAATTTCTTTTCTTGTGTTCAACTCGATATCTCACTTGTTGGTGTGCTCACTCATGAGATGTTGAGTTGAACACTCGAAAAGAAATTCCATACATGTATCTACGCGCACCCATGTATTATTCTCTATGTGTTATAGCTGTAAAGAAAAACGTAAGCATAACGTCTGGTGTGTCGTATTGAAAGTGAAATAAGGCAAATAAAACAAAAATAAATTTAACATACTTTGGATGAATCAGCCCCTTTGCATTTTGCACTATCCTTTGAGACTCTGAGTTCTTCCAGCTCTTAAACTATGATGGGCCAGTATTACAAATCATTATCAGTTGTTGCTTCAATAATGATATCAAACAAATGACCAATCATTACTTAAGAAGTTGTAACCATTTTTATGACGTCACTGGTTACCATAGCAACAGTTTAGCCTGTTAAAAACACCCTTAATTTTCCATTTAAGTGCTTATAACTCAAAAACGAGCACGGTGACCCCCATTTTTTATTATTGAATAATGACCAGCATGTTAAGAAGCAACTTTTCGCAAAGTTAAAAAAAAAATTCATCTAGCGGTTTCAGAGCCACCTTAAATTTTCGGAATTTTAAGGTGGCTCTGAAACTGCTAAATAAATTTTTTTTTAAGTTTGCAAAAAGTTGCATCTTAACATGCTGGTCATTATTCAATGATAAAAAATGGGGGTCACCGTGCTTGTTTTTGGGTTAAAAGCACTTAAATAGAAAATTAAGGGCATTTTTAACAGGCTAAACTGTTGCTATGGTAAACAGTGACGTCATGAAAATGACTTTAACTTGTTCAGTAATGATCAGACATTTGTTTGATATAGTTTTTATAGCAACAACTGATAATGGTTTGTAGTACTGGCCCATCAAAGTTTAAGCGCTGGAAATTGTTTGAAACTATTGTGAGCCACCTTAATATAACTTATAAATGACCTAGTTTCATCTTCTCTTAATTCCTTGGTCCTTGAAGTAGGACCCTGTCTGGGTTATATGAAGCTATTGTGATTCGTGTAGGAGACACCAGGTCTGCTCTAGTTTTAGTGTGTTGCAATATTTCAAAAGAACATTATACATCCTTTTCCATTCTCATCTGCTTAAGGTCAAGGGGAATAGATAGACTGGCCTTCCTGACTATAAACTAATAACAACAACATACCATAAACATTCTCAGATAGGACATACTTGCAGGTAAGCCACACCTGGAATTTAGCAACCTTTTTTTTGAAAAGTTGAGTCTTCAGAAGTCTTCTTCATCAGAGTTAACATAAAGTCACTAATATTGAAACAGGGAATAATTCAGTCTTACCCACAATGTTAGCCCTTTAATAGAATTACAGTGCGGACACTCGAACCGTGAACACCAATCCCTTTCTACTTGGGGCCAAGTCTCACTAGAGGGCAATTTCAGATTTGTTCTGGACAAAATCCGACTTGAAATCAGCCAGTGACAAAAAATTTGTTCGGAAAGCTACAGTTGCACTTAAAAAACAAAATCTGTGAAAAAAACACAACAGCATGCTGTGAGCGCCTTGTGATTTTTACAATTGAACTGAAAGCTTCTCCTCTTCTTTACTCCATCTGTCCTGAGCCTTCTTGTTCTCCGCTGACGAAGATGCACGGTGTGAAGGAGATGGGGTTGATGCCGGCATTGAGCTATCTTCGCTGAGCTCGAGGGATTCTGGCAACGAGTCAGTACTTGTGGTCAAAGGAGATGGGCTGGGATTTCCTTGATCATTAAACATGTAAGGGCCTGGCAAAGGGTAGATCCATCCTGATGGATATTGTAGATATTCGTATGGAAAAAATTGGTCACCCGTGCCGGGATTCATGTTGTTGCAAAATGAGAAAGTGATTATGTTTTTACAACCAAGTGTATAGCATGGAGACTCTGCTACATATCACCTGACAAATCATTTCCGAATTAAAACACCCTCGCTATAGTTTTCCAAAATTTGTCTCAATTTGGCGTGCTCCAGAGGTAGTGGGCAGCATCTCCGGTTGCACTTGGTTTTTCATTGTGATGACAGATTTTTGAGATAAATAAACAGTTAAATTGTCCTCTAGTGCGACTTGGCCCTTGGCAATCTCTGCGAAAAACCCAGTCTAACTTTCCCATAAGAACACCAGATGGCTTTCTCAAAAATATCCTGCACTTTCTTCTCAAATCTCTTTTGTTTTGTTTTAAAGAGCTGAAGTCAGAGAGACTTCTTCTGTGAAATGTTACCGTCGATTGCATCTACCCATGAACACAGGCACTAAAAACATGTTTAATTGGCCATCAAATGTTGCATGTTTGTTTGTCAAATTTCAAAGTTTGAAGCAGCATCAGGTGACATTTTGCACAAGCGATCATGAAAGTGTAGAGGTGATAAATAAATTTCATTCTGTGGCCACAACTTTTTGCAGTATTTTTAACTGGTGCATATCTAACCCTTCTGCAGTTTAGTTATCAAAAATGGCTTTGCTTTGCTAAACCATCGGAATAAAACACCATAAAAACAAAAGGTACAATAACTTCATGCTCAGCAAGCAGTAAACATGTGGCGCGACTGTTGTCTGGCTGTTAAATTAATTTTCTGTTAAGGCTTGAAACTGAAGTTTAAGTCTCACAAAGTTTTTAAAAAGCCTTGCAGTAAACTGAGTGAACCACGAGAACACTGACTCTACCAAGGGAAGTTTGCATTGCATTTACATTTGGGGAGGAAAACTTCAAAGCTTGACACCTGAAATGCAGACGTTTGACATCGTGGGGTGTGGACAAAACATGGGGTAGGCCATATGGCCTAGGCCATGGTGTAGACCATGGCCTACCCCATGGCCTACCCTATGGCCTACCGGTGGTCAGATGTAAATTATGTTATCTTAACTAGAACAATCAAGCCAAAGAGAACCTTCATTTCATGGTTGTAAACATCTCTTTGTTTATTTCTGATGCGTTTTGTCTCCAGTGACACTTCTCCAGTGAATAAATGTTACATCTGTTGAACAGCATGTCATAGCACACTAGGTAAAATTGCAAGAGACATTCTGTAATGATAGGCTTATCAGACAGCTCAAAACGTTTAAAAATGTTCTTAAAATAATCATGCCCAATATTTTGACTAGACAGACAGACTACTGTAATTATACCATTAGCCCTAATCATGTAGCCCCCAAAATATAACAGTACAACATGCAGTAACATGTTAAGGCATTTTTCATATTGTTTGGTTACAGTAACAGTATTAGTTACTTCCATGGCAGCATTTCAACTTAGCCACTTATAGTTTCTACAGGAAGTGTAACTTAAGCATGCTTTTAACTTCTGTTCAATAGTTGTAACATTTATTCCTGAAGAAGTCTGATGTGGAAAATAAAGGAAGAAACGTTTACAGCTATGAAGGGTCTCCTTTGTGCTGCTCACAAAAAAAAGTTAAAAAATATAAAAAAAATAAAAATTATATAAAACCTGGCCGCTGGTAGGCCATAGGATAGGCGATAGGGTAGGCCATGGCCTACACCATGACCTACACCATGGCTTACCCCATGTTTTGTCCACACCCGACATCGTGTGAAAACATGCTTTTAGTGTGTGTGTTCATGTGTAGGTGCAATCGGCGGTAAGTTAAATAAATATTAAGGGTATCACATCCCCGGGCTCATATCAGGTTTAATCTGTTTCAGTGAACACATTTAAAAAACAAATCTACAAATAAACCCTACATACACTAAGATCCATTTGAATTTGATCTTCATAATGATCTTTATTAATGGTGTTTGGGAAAGCCGTTTTTTCAACTATTTTTGGGGCATCGTTTGGCACTCTCTGACCCACAAGGCCACATTTTTGTATACTCTCAAGGGACTGTTTTAATTTGTCAAGGGAATACTATTAGCTGTGGGCAATAAAAACGTCACTGGATAGGAAAGCGTCAGCACTCCTTTCACGCGTCGCTCGTCATTTAGCCCGTTTAGCCTTTTTCAAACTACAGGTAGGTTTTTCAAAGATCTGTGCTATTCATCGATTGAATCGCTTAGTTTTACATGCTTAAAAGCTGCTGCGAATCTTCATTGTCAGAGGATATTGGCCAATGCTATTGTCTATTGTTACAAGTTGTCCGGTGCATGTTGTTTGTTTGTCGTCTTCATTGAATGAAGTATTTTTAGCTTGTCACGCAATCTTATTCGGTAACCATATGTTCAAGAAGATTGGCGTGTCGCGGCACGTATTTACAAACTGTTGGGGTCTTTTTTTGTATTTGGAGCATGGAGAATTCCTTTTCAAAGTTTAAAATGAAATGAAGAAACACAGTGGATCTTAAATGGAAAATCGTGGAGTACAATGTTCTAAAACCATTCTGGTGAGAAATGTATCTATCATTGCGTGTATAAGAAGACCAGTTGTCGGCATGGAACTACCAATGTGTTTTTGACTACAATAGCGAAGCGCACTATTACTAAAAAAAGATTTGTCAGCGTGAGATCCCATGACACCCCCTGCACAGAGTCAGACAAACAGTGCGATCAAAATAAAGCAAATGTATGAGCGGGAGCCGCGATTGTGAACCTAAAAGCGAGAATTTTAGTCAATTCTTCGGTTTATCGTTCTAGAAATAGGAGAAATGGTTGGCACTAAACACTGCTGTTAGGGTGAGTGCAAAACAGAATCAAGATACCCAGACAAATGGCCGCAATTGCTAAAAGAGTTGGAGAATTCGCCGGGCAAAAAGTATTCATTCCTGAATGCGATGTATTGTAGACAAGAAAAAAAGTCGAGAAAGGAAATATTCGTGACCTAGACTTTTGATAGACTTGAATGATGGTAGATATGAACAACATTGCCTTGTTAAGTGTAAACAGATTCAAGGTTTCAAGAAAAAAAAATTGAAGAACTATTCAAGGATCCGGCAATGACGTTCCCACGTTCCACTACAAAATTACTCTTGATGCCACGAAATTTTAGCGGAGGATAGCGACTTACTATGAGAATACAGAGAAAAAGATTCACAAATAGTACTGCATGTATGTTGGCTTTATTCAAGCCCTGAAAAAAACATCGATTACCAGAAATTCCCGAATTTGATGGCACAAGCGCAAGGGGCCATCTGTTGCGGTGAATGATAGAGATTGAAGGGGAAAATATTACGCTATTCAGACGCT